>CM045740.1:13340724-13495724 GCA_024760905.1 Plotosus lineatus
AGGGGGATCTCGGTCCCAGTTAACCGCGGAAAGTGAGGGATCCCTGTATTTTGTTGCTCATCCTCCTATTGTCCAACAGCTTGTTGAGGTATGTAAGAACTCGCTTTTAACTGCTGACTAATTTGTCTCTTTAAACAAGTATTTGTTTTAGAAAAACAAATTACAATGTGATTACACAATTTTTGCCCTTGACATTGCAATTAATTTAAATAATTCTTTTTTTTGAAATTTTGTTTGAAATACGTTTCCCAATGCCAAAATGTTCAGCTAGTGTTGAAAATATAAGTGTGGTGACGCCATCATTTTTCCTAATTGTAGTGGTTTTATAATAATAATAACGTATCAGACCATCCACATTACTGCAGACTGATTTGTTGCGCATACCTTGGGGTACAAAACCCACATCACCAGCAAAAACACGATAAGCATAGTGCCAGCAGTCAGACCAAGGACCAGCATCACTGGCTCATTCATCGCTAATCCTTTACTAGTTGATTTTTCAAGAGATCCATTTGATAACATCAGGTCCACATCTGCAAAAGCGACATATCAGTTAATTATATAAATATATACTTGAAATCAGCACAGACGGAAGTAGGGATTTGCCAAAGTTAAGAAACACTGATCTAAGATAAGGTCAACTACAAACTATACAAATTTACTTGTGTTTACAAATGAAAATTAGCTTGAAAAATATTTTTGATTAAAAGATGTTGCATGAAACAAAACTTAAAATATCCACACATTTTTCTTTTTTTTTTCTTTTTCTGGCACACAGTGATTTGATATAAAGAACTAATTCTGTGTATAATTTGTATTATGGTTTTCAGTACAATAATAAAGTGCTGTCAGCATCAATACTGTCTAAAATATGTAGTCTGAATATGTAGTCTAGACAGATGGATACTTACCATTAACAATCAGGACAATGTAACAGCTTTCTTCTTTTACTTCTTGTTGTTTACTACTATCATATTTGGTATACTCGCCTATGTACAGTCCAGAGTCACTCAGCTGCAGGTCACTAATAGTCATGGTTATTTTATGTATGGTGCCACTGATTTTCAATGTTTTATTGTAGTCCTTACTGACTATATAATTACCAGTTAAGTCATATTCTACCAATACTTGTTTTTTGGGGAGTCTTGCATATAGAGTTAAATGATCTCGGTCAAGGTCAGCTGTGCTGCAATGCATGGTAAACATATCCCCTTTTGTCATCCTGCAAACATCATTCTTGCATGGTGAGGCTGAGTAAATACAAAAAAATTGCATTAAGAAGATTGATTTATTTAAAGAAAAAAACAAATTACTACTTATAATACAGAGACACAAGAGGTTACCATTGTAAGCATGTTAAACAAAAATTTGACTTCCATTAAACATTTCGAACAAAACATACTAATACAGTACATCATGATAATGAAAGAAGGTTAGAATAGAAACAGTTGCTCTTACCAAATCCTTGTTCAATGTAGGCAGCCAGAAGAGCTGTGAAGCACATAGAAGTCAGAGTTGTCATCGTGTCGACATCAACTAAAGTATGTTGACTTCCTATCATGTTGACTTCATTCAGCCAAAACAGGAAATAAGGGGCTGTACATATTTGAATGTGCTGATATATACAGTATTTAGCTGTATATATTTGAATGTGTTTACACTGAAAGTCTACTTCACAAAAAGTCTTCTTCTTCTTCTTTTCCTTTCGGCTTTTCCCTTCAGGGGTCGCCACAGCGAATCATCTGCCTCCATCTCACCCTATCCTTTGCATCTTCTTCTCTTACACCAACGACCTTCATGTCCTCCTTCACCACATCCATGAATCATCTCTTTGGTCTTCCTCTAGGCCTTTTGTCTGGTAGTTCCAGCCTCAGCATCCTATTACCAATATACTCACTATCCCTCCTCTGTACATGTCCAAACCATCTCAATCTAGCCTCTCTGACTTTGTCTCCAAAACATCTTACTTGTGCTGTCCCTCTGATGTACTCATTCCTAATCCTATCCATCCTCGTTACTCCCAAAGAGAACCTCCACATTTTCATCTCTGCTACCTCCAGCTCTGCCTCCTGTCTTTTCCCCAGGGCCACTGTTTCTAACCCATACAACATCGTTGGCCTCAACACCGTCTTGTACACTTTTCCTTTCATTTTTGCCGAGACTCTCCTTTGCTCTGGATTGTTGAGCCTAAGTACTTAAAATCCTCCACCTTTCTTATCTCTGCTCCCTGTAATCTCACCATTCCTCTTGGGTCCTTGTCATTCATGCATATTCTGTCTTACTGAGGCTAATCTTCATTCCCCTCCTTTCCAGGGCATACCTCCACCTCTCTAGATTTTCCTGCACTTGTTCTCTGCTCTCACTACAGATCACAATGTCATCTGCAAACATCATAATCCACTGAGATTCTTGTCTAACCTCGTCTGTCAGCCTGTCCATCACCATAGCAAACAAGAAGGGGCTGAGAGCTGACCCTTGATGCAGTCCCACCTCCACCTTGAACTCTTGTGTCACACCGACAGCACACCTCACCTGTCTTACATCTCTCATACATGTCCTGCACCACTCTAACATACTTCTCTGCCACTCCAGACTTCCTCATGCAATACCACAGTTCTTCTCTCGGCACCCTGTCATATGCTTTCTCCAGATCCACAAAGGCACAATGCAGCTCCCTCTGACCTTCTCTGTACTTCTCCATTAACATCCTCAAGGCAAACACTGTAATGTAATGCTAGTAGGCTTACGCTTCTGACCAACCATATTTGCTTAGGGTTACAAAAGTCCGCAAAAACAGTGTAATCTATATTCTTCTATAATCACCTGAAGAGAGAGGATGGTTTCACCACCCCTCGAAACAGATATGTAGTGATAAATGGAGTTTCAATAGAAAGTCTTTGTCCTGTCCTTTTGTATGTATATATATATATATATATATATATATATATATATATATATATATATATATAAATTTATATATATATATATATATATATATATATATATATATATATATATATATATATATATATATATATATATGTATAAAACTGAACTGGGAACAAGGAGGGGCACGTTCAGTCTGTCATTTGTAAACAATGGACGCAGCGTCATTACGTCATTGTGTCATTACTACCAATATACTCACTATCCCTCCTCTGTATATGTCCAAACCATCTCAATCTAGCCTCTCTGACTTTGTCTCCAAAAACTCTTACATGTGCTGTCTGTCTGATGTACTCATTCCTGATCCTATCCATCCTTGTTACTCCCAAAGAGAACCTCAACATTTTTATCTAATTTTCATATACAGGGAACCCTCACTTTCTGCGGTTAATTGGGACCGAGATCCCCCCGTGACCACCGACATCCTTGAAGTAGGACCACCCCCAACCTCCCAACCCCCTGACTGACGTATACGTACATGTATATGTGTATATAATATCAATAAATACATATTCAATACTATAAATGCTTGGAATAACAATTAAACATTAAAAAATAATGCATAAGATGTAAATGTGGACATATCAGTTAATTATATAAATATATACTTGAAATCAGCACAGACGGAAGTAGGGATTTGCCAAAGTTAAGAAACACTGATCTAAGATAAGGTCAACTACAAACTATACAAATTTACTTGTGTTTACAAATGAAAATTAGCTTGAAAAATATTTTTGATTAAAAGATGTTGCATGAAACAAAACTTAAAATATCCACACATTTTTCTTTTTTTTTTCTTTTTCTGGCACACAGTGATTTGATATAAAGAACTAATTCTGTGTATAATTTGTATTATGGTTTTCAGTACAATAATAAAGTGCTGTCAGCATCAATACTGTCTAAAATATGTAGTCTGAATATGTAGTCTAGACAGATGGATACTTACCATTAACAATCAGGACAATGTAACAGCTTTCTTCTTTTACTTCTTGTTGTTTACTACTATCATATTTGGTATACTCGCCTATGTACAGTCCAGAGTCGCTCAGCTGCAGGTCACTAATAGTCATGGTTATTTTATGTATGGTGCCACTGATTTTCAATCTTTTATTGTAGTCCTTACTGACCGTATAATTACCAATTAAGTCATATTCTACCAATACTTGTTTTTTGGGGAGTCTTGCATATAGAGTTAAATGATCTTGGTCAAGGTCAGCTGTGCTGCAATGCATGGTAAACATATCCCCTTTTGTCATCCTGCAAACATCATTCTTGCATGGTGAGGCTGAGTAAATACAAAAAAATTGCATTAAGAAGATTGATTTATTTAAAGAAAAAAACAAATTACTACTTATAATACAGAGACACAAGAGGTTACTATTGTAAGCATGTTAAACAAAAATTTGACTTCCATTAAACATTTCTAACAAAACATACTAATACAGTACATCATGATAATGAAAGAAGGTTAGAATAGAAACAGTTGCTCTTACCAAATCCTTGTTCAATGTAGGCAGCCAGAAGAGCTGTGAAGCACATAGAAGTCAGAGTTGTCATCGTGTCGACATCAACTAAAGTATGTTGACTTCCTATCATGTTGACTTCATTCAGCCAAAACAGGAAATAAGGGGCTGTACATATTTGAATGTGCTGATATATACAGTATTTAGCTTTATATATTTGAATGTGTTTACACTGAAAGTCTACTTCACAAAAAGTCTTCTTCTTCTTCTTTTCCTTTCGGCTTTTCCCTTCAGGGGTCGCCACAGCGAATCATCTGCCTCCATCTCACCCTATCCTTTGCATCTTCTTCTCTTACACCAACGACCTTCATGTCCTCCTTCACCACATCCATGAATCATCTCTTTGGTCTTCCTCTAGGCCTTTTGTCTGGTAGTTCCAGCCTCAGCATCCTATTACCAATATACTCACTATCCCTCCTCTGTACATGTCCAAACCATCTCAATCTAGCCTCTCTGACTTTGTCTCCAAAACATCTTACTTGTGCTGTCCCTCTGATGTACTCATTTCTGATCCTATCCATCCTCGTTACTCCCAAAGAGAACCTCCACATTTTCATCTCTGCTACCTCCAGCTCTGCCTCCTGTCTTTTCCCCAGGGCCACTGTTTCTAACCCATACAACATCGTTGGCCTCAACACCATCTTGTACACTTTTCCTTTCATTTTTGCCGAGACTCTCCTTTGCTCTGGATTGTTGAGCCTAAGTACTTAAAATCCTCCACCTTTCTTATCTCTGCTCCCTGTAATCTCACCATTCCTCTTGGGTCCTTGTCATTCATGCATATTCTGTCTTACTGAGGCTAATCTTCATTCCCCTCCTTTCCAGGGCATACCTCCACCTCTCTAGATTTTCCTGCACTTGTTCTCTGCTCTCACTACAGATCACAATGTCATCTGCAAACATCATAATCCACTGAGATTCTTGTCTAACCTCGTCTGTCAGCCTGTCCATCACCATAGCAAACAAGAAGGGGCTGAGAGCTGACCCTTGATGCAGTCCCACCTCCACCTTGAACTCTTGTGTCACACCGACAGCACACCTCACCTGTCTTACATCTCTCATACATGTCCTGCACCACTCTAACATACTTCTCTGCCACTCCAGACTTCCTCATGCAATACCACAGTTCTTCTCTCGGCACCCTGTCATATGCTTTCTCCAGATCCACAAAGGCACAATGCAGCTCCCTCTGACCTTCTCTGTACTTCTCCATTAACATCCTCAAGGCAAACACTGTAATGTAATGCTAGTAGGCTTACGCTTCTGACCAACCATATTTGCTTAGGGTTACAAAAGTCCGCAAAAACAGTGTAATCTATATTCTTCTATAATCACCTGAAGAGAGAGGATGGTTTCACCACCCTCGAAACAGATATGTAGTGATAAATGGAGTTTCAATAGAAAGTCTTTGTCCTGTCCTTTTGTATGTATATATATATATATATATATATATATATATATATATATATATATATATATATATATATATATATATATATATATATATATATATATATATATATATATATATATATATATATATGTATAAAACTGAACTGGGAACAAGGAGGGGCACGTTCAGTCTGTCATTTGTAAACAATGGACGCAGCGTCATTACGTCATTGTGTCATTACTACCAATATACTCACTATCCCTCCTCTGTATATGTCCAAACCATCTCAATCTAGCCTCTCTGACTTTGTCTCCAAAAACTCTTACATGTGCTGTCTGTCTGATGTACTCATTCCTGATCCTATCCATCCTTGTTACTCCCAAAGAGAACCTCAACATTTTTATCTAATTTTCATATACAGGGAACCCTCACTTTCTGCGGTTAATTGGGACCGAGATCCCCCCGTGACCACCGACATCCTTGAAGTAGGACCACCCCCAACCTCCCAACCCCCTGACTGACGTATACGTACATGTATATGTGTATATAATATCAATAAATACATATTCAATACTATAAATGCTTGGAATAACAATTAAACATTAAAAAATAATGCATAAGATGTAAATGAAATATAAATACACACACATCCAGACGCGTGCGCAGATGCACGTGCACGCAATCAGATGTGCACCTCACAAAAATGTAACTAGTTTTGATTGGAGGTTTTTTGTTTTGTGTCTGTTTAGGGTTTTTTTTGCATAATTGGCCTTTTTTTGTGGAATTTTCCTTAACTTTTTATCCTATTCTTCCATAAATTTCCTTATTTTTTAATTCGAAAAAAACACGATGCACTGAAGCCACATGAATTGAAGTGCGAAGTAGCGAGGGATCATATACAATATATATACAGGGTAGTGGTGGCCTAGTGGTATAGAACGCTGAACTGCTGATTCTAAGGCTGGGGGTTTGAGTCCCATTCTCCAAAGGGTTGTCACTATCCCCCCCAGTGCAGCTAACTGGGATATTAAAGGCCGGCCATGTCTCTCACTGTCTATGATGTGATGCATGTAAAAGAACCATTTCTGACTTTCGTAAAGAGTAGCTGCAAAGCCATCAGCGTGTTTCTTCCCCTTGCTAAAGGGTTGTGTCAGGAAGGGCATCTGACTTAAAAACCCATGCCAAATCACACGTGTGAATCAGATGATTCAACATGGCAACCCCTGAGAAAAAAGGAATAGCTGAAAGGAAAAGAAGAAGAAAAACTACACGCATAAGCAGTATATGGGTCTGACCATGAAACTGGTACATTTTCCATCTACAAAACTTAAAACTTATTGATAGTGATATTAATATTAAATATTTCCATGTCCAAGTTTATTTGTGAATCAATGCATCAAAATCTTTAGTGCATGTCTTGGAGATATTACATCAAAATATATACGTATGGTGAACACAATGTCTGAAATAAATCAGATCTTCTTCTTGTTCTTTTCCTTTCAACTGGGTAATCAAAGGCCGGTCATGTCTCTCACTGTCTATGGTGAGAGGCATGTAAAAGAACCATTGCTTCTTCTTCTTTTTCTTTCGGCTGTTCCCTTCAGGGGTCGCCACAGCGAGTCATCTGCCTCCATCTCACCCGATCCTCTGCATCTTCTACTCTTACTCCAACTACCTTCATGTCCTCCTTCACCACATCCAGAAATCTTCTCTTTGGTCTTCCTCTAGGCCTTCTGCCTGGTATTTCCAACCTCAGCATCCTACTAACCAATATACTCACTATCCCTCCTCTGTACATGTCCAAACCATCTCAATCTAGCCTCTCTGACTTTGTCTCCAAAACATCTTACATGTGCTGTCCCTCTGATGTACTCATTCCTGATCTGATCCATCCTCGTTATTCCCAAAGAGAACCTCCACATTTTCATCTCTGATACCTCCAGCTCTGCCTCCTGTCGTTTCCCCAGGGCCACTGTTTCTAAACCATACAACATCGCTGGCCTCAACACCGTCTTGTACACTTTTCCTTTCATTCTTGCCGATACTCTCCTATCACAAATCACACCGGACACTTTTCTTCAACCATTCCAACCTGCCTGCATACGCTTCTTCACCTCTTTTCCACACTCTCCATTGCTCTGAATTGTTGAGCCTAAGTACTTAAAATCCTCCACCATCTTTATCTCTGCTCCCTGTAACCCAAGAGGAACGGTGAGGTAACAGGGAGCAGAGATAAAGATGGTAAAGAAGCAAACATCATAGTCCATGGGGAATCTAGTCTGACCTCATCTGTCAACCTGTCCATCACAATAGCAAACAAGAAGGGGCTCAGAACTGACCTTTGATGCAGTCCCACCTCCACCTTGAACTCTTCTGTCACACCGACAGCACACCTCACCACTGCCTTACATCTCTCATACATGTCCTGCACCACTCTAACATACTTCTCTGCCACTCCAGTCTTCCTCATGCAATACAACAGTTCCTCTCTCGGCACCCAGTCATATGCTTTCTCCAGATCCACAGAGGCACACTTCAGCTCCTTCTGACCTCTGTATTTCTCTATTAACATCCTGAAAGCAAACACTGCACCTGTGGTGCTCTTTCTTGGCATGAAACCAAACTGTTGTTCACAGATGCTGACCTCTGCCCTTAGTCTCGCTTCCACTATTTTTCCCATAACTTCATCGTATGGCTCATCAACTTTATCCCTCTGTAGTTGCCACAACTCTTCACATCCCCCTTGTTCTTAATAATGTGTACCAGCACACTTCTCCTCCATTCCTCCAGCATCTGATACGTCTGAAGCATATGAGTCAGACCCAAAGATGCAGGAGACCATGTACGAAGATTCAACGATTTATTTTATTTTAGCACTGGGAAAACCAAAATCACTGGAAATAATTATTCATGGGAAACTGGTCAAGCATGAAGTAGGATACCAGGAGTCAGAGAGATTGCAGAGAAAAACGGACTCACAAGGAAGGACAATCTTCTGACGCCTGAGGGGAGCACACCGCTCCTATTTATAGCTCGCTGATTGCTGAGTGGAAACAGGTGTGCTCTCTGGACCTCGCCAGCACCTGCAATGAATGGAGAGAGAGAGTTCACGCCGCGCTGGGGACAGTGGTGGTCTAGTGGTATAAGGCGCCGGATCGCTGATCCAAAGGTTGGGGGTTCGAGTCCCACTCTCCACAAGGTTGTCACTGTCCCCCCCAGTGCAGCTAACTGGGTTATCAAAGGCCGGCCATGTCTCTCACTGTCTATGGTGTGAGGCATGTAAAAGAACCATTGCTGACTTCCGTAAAGAGTAGGCTGCAAAGCCGTAAGCGTGTTTCCGCCCTGCGATGGCCTGGCGAGCTGTCCAGGGTGTACTCTGCCCTCGCCCTGAGTTGGCTGGGATGGGCACCAGCCTCCCCTTGACCCTAATTAGGATGAAGCGGTTACAGAAAATGAATGAACTGAGTTCACGCCGCCAGCCAGCACAAACCATAACAGTACCCCCCCTTAAGGGGGCGCACTCCTGCACTTCCTCATTCCATCACCAAGACTCTTTATCTACTTTCCTTCCAGATGACACACCAAGTACTCTCCTACCTGTATCCCTGATCACATTAGCTGTACGTGTCTAGTCATCCGGAAGCACTTCCTGACCACCCAAAGCCTGTTTCAACTCCTTGAAGACAACACAACGCTCTTCCTTTTTCAGCTTCCACCACTTTGTCTTCTGCTCTGCCTTTGCTTTCTTCACCTGCCTCACCATCAGCATTATCCTGCACACCACCATCTTATGTTGTTATCAACACACCTCACCCACTACTACTTTGCAGTGACTACTTTGCAGTCACTGACTTCCTTCAAAGTACATCGCCTACACAAGATGTAGTCTACCTGTGTGCTCCTACCTCCGCTTTTATAAGTCACCCTATGCTCCCGTCTCTTCTGGAAGAAAGTGTTCACCACAGCCATGTCCATCCTTTTTGCAAAATCTATCAACATCTGTCCTTCTGTGTTCCTGTCCTGGATACCAAATCTACCCATCACTTCCTCATCCCCTCTGTTGCCTGCACCAACATGTCCATTGAAATCTGCACCAATGAACACTCTTTCACCTCTGGGGGTAGGTATTCTGCATCACTTCATCTAACTTACTCCAGAATCTCTCCTTCTCTTCTAGCTGACATCCTGCCTGTGGGGAATAAGCACTAACAACATTGAACATCTCAGCTTCAATTTCTAACTTGAGACTCATCACTCTGTCTTTTCACTTCTAGAACATTCCTGACAAACCCCTCCTTCAAGATGACTCCTACTCCATTTCTCTTCCCATCCACACCATGATAAAACAGCTTAAACCCTGCTCCTAAGCTTCTAGCCTTGCTACCTTTCCACCTGGTCTCCTGAACACCCAGTATGTCCACCTTCCTCCTCTGCATCATGTCAGCCAACTTTCTACCTTTTCCTGTCATAGTTCCAACATTCAAAGTCCCTACTATCAGTCCTAGACTCATGCCTTTCCTCTTCTCTCTCTGCCTATGGACACGCCTCCCACCTCTCCTTCTTCAACCTCTCCTTCTTTGACCAACAGTAGTCCAATTTCCACCGGTTGGTTAACAGCACTGACGGCGGTCATTGTTAACCTGGGCCTCGAGCGATCCGGTACGGTATTTGTATTTTTGACTCGCATGATTTATGTGGCATTAGTTTTACGCCGGATGCCCTTCCTGATGCAACCCTCTGCATTTATGCTGGCTTGGGACCGTCGTATAATGCCATATAGCATGAGTATCCTGGACTCTCGCATTATATTAACACAAACCACATCAATAACAAAAACAAAAAAAACATATTAAAACCCCTTTTTTCACCATAACCTACAGAGGAAACCTTTTTATAGCAGGCAGTGGCAGCCCGGTGGTAAGGTGCTGGGTTACTATCCTAAGCTTGGGGGTTCAAGCCCCACTGTCAATAGTTGTCAATGCTGTCCCATCATTGCAAATAACTGGGTTATGAAAAGCCGGCCATGTTTTTCACTGTCTGTGGTGTGAGGCATGTAAAACAATCATTGCTGACTTCCAACAGGAGTAGGCTGCATAGCCGTCAGCATGTTTCTGCCCTGCAATGGACCATGTGAGCTGTCCAGGGTGTACTCTGCACACGGAATTGGCTGAGATAGGCACCAGCCTCCCCATGACCTACTTAGGATTAAGCAGTGCAAAAAAATGAATGAATGACCACTGTATAGTATTTTATTGTTATTTGTTTGAATATTTCCAATTTATATCGAATCCTCTGTGTGTGTGTGTGTGTGTGTGTGTGTGTGTTTTCCACTTCTGTTTTCAGCAATATATGACTTGGGAGATGATGGAATCATCTCACCAAAATGGCGACCTGATTTGCACACATAGACCTCTAAATAAGCAGACAGGACCCTCCGTCAATTATCAATGTGCTGTGGGGCGTAAACTTGACGCCATCTTCGACAATGTCACTTCGTGACCTGCACAGAAAGCTATATAATCCCACATGAGAAGAGGGTATATTTACTTGAGTATTAGTATGGTACTTGTCTTTTTCAGTGTACTGTATGCATTATGTCATGTGGTCGATTAGGAGTCAGTACTTGTTACTAATGTCTCATTATTAAAATATGTAGGGTTATGGTTGGGGACATGTTCTTATGAGTTATGAAAAGTACTCCTGCAACAATGCCTACTACATTGTACATGTATTACAACAGTATTGCATCAGTATATACATGTAGATACTTGTACATTTGTAATTTGTGTATGTATTTATGTTATACAATGTTATGTTGCAAATATACATTATATATCCTTTCATTATATAGATGTATGTGTGCATGCAACATTGTGAATGCTCTTGCATACATTTCTTCGTTTCCTTATGGCTACAAAAACAAGGGCGACCGCAGTGACTGTAACAGCTACTGTGGCGTCTCCCTCCTTCGCATCATAGGGAAAGTCTTTGCTCGTGTTGTCCTTACTCGCCCTCAGATTCTTTCTTCCCGGGTGTACCCAGAATCGCAGTGTGGTTTCAGGGCAGGCCAATCCACAGTCAATATGATCTTCTCACTTCGTCAACTGCAAGAGAAGTGTCGGGAGCAGCAGAAGCCCCTGTACATTGCCTTCATAGACCTGACTAAAGCATTCGACCTGGTCAGCAGAAGCGGACTCTTCAGCCTCCTGCAGAAGATTGGATGTCCTCAAAGGTTACTCCAAATTGTGACCTCCTTTCACAAGAACATGTACAGCACAGTCTGCTTCAATGGTGGGACTTCTGAAGCCTTCCCAGTGAGCAGTGGTGTGAAGCAAGGCTGCGTCCTAGCTCCGACACTCTTTGGGATATTCTTCTCGATGCTTCTTCAGTATGCCTTCTCTGACAGTGAGGAAGGGATCCATATCCACACCAGATCAGATGGAAAATTGTTTAACATAGCTCGACTGCGCGCTAAAACGAAGGTGAGGCAGGTCCTCATCCACGAGATGCTGTTGGCGGATGACGCTGCATTGACGTCCCACACTGAGGCTGGTCTTCAAGAGCTAGTCAATCACCTGTCCCGTGCCTGTAATGAATTCGGACTGACCATCAGCCTGACGAAGACAAACATCCTGGCCCAGGGCACAAACACAGTCCCAAACATCAACATAAATAACACACAGCTTGAGGTCATGGACTCCTTCACCTACCTGGGATCCACCATCACCAACACTCTCTCTCTTGACACAGAGATCTCATGCAGAATCGGGAAAGCCGCCGCAGTGATGTCCAAACTGAACAAGCATGTATGGAGTAACACCCAACTAACGGAGAACACCAAGCTACGTGTCTACCAGGCCTGTGTACTCAGCACACTCTTTTATGGCAGTGAGGCCTGGTCCACGTACGCTGGTCAGGAAAAGCGGCTCAACAGCTTCCACCTCCGCTGTCTCAGGCATCTGCTTCATATAAAATGGCAAGACAAAGTAACCAACACCGAGGTGCTACAGCGTCTGCTCGCACTGCTTAGCCAGAGACGACTCAGGTGGTTGGGTCACGTTTGAACATTAAATTCCGCCATCGTTCCGCAAACATTCCGTCATTTCTGCCTACGTTCCATGATCATGCCTTTTATTCCGTCAGTGTTCCGTGACCATTCCGCGAGCATTCCCTCCTCTTCCCGGTGTTCAAAAGCAACCACGTAACGTTCGCGTTCATCTATGGAACCCCACGGAATACTCACGGAAGGCGTGGAATACACACGGAACAATAGAGAAACATTGCTTAATTACTGTAGACTGTACGCAGAACGTTTGCGGAACGATGGCGGAACGTTTGAGGAATGGTCACGAGAAGCACGGAAGACTTTCGGAACACTCACGGAAGTCACTTCCAATATAAATGCTAGACAAAGAGCCATTCATTTCCATTGATCTCGAGAGACACCACAATGCCAAAAGCCAAGAGAAAGACATCGACCAAGAGGCCATGGTCACCAACCCTGGAAACCCAACCTGAAGAGCCTTCCCAGGAAGCCAAGATAGACACCAAGCTGGATGTTGCTTTCATCAGTGTCGCAGCAGAGAAAAAGGCACATGTCTACATAAAACTGACCGATGAAGAGGAGCAGGCCATGATTGAATTCATCCGGACAAATGAGCGCTCTTATAATGAGAAACTCCGCTCCTGGACGAACAAAGCACTGAAGGCCAAGGTCTGGTCTGATTGGGGACGTGCGCATGGAGAAGAGCAACGAGGAGCTCAAACAGTGGTTCCACAGCGTGTGCACGAGGCTGGAAAAGCTTTGACGGTGGAAGTTGGGGCAAGCTGACCTCAACATGTCACAGAGGGACCAATGGATCTTCGATAGCTTCAGCTTCCTCTGCCCACACATAGTCGAGGTACAGCGAAGGAACCTGGTCTCTCTTAAGGTGAAGGTTGCTGCTGCTGCAGCTGGCTCCGCGGCTCCACACCCACCACCGCTGGAGAAACTCCACTGCCATCAACTGTGGACATACAACACCGGTCAGCCCCCTTGACACAATGCCTGCCACCACAGCATCGAGGTCCGCCTCGGCAAGGTCTGGAGCTCCAACGTCCAGCCAAGACGACAGAGCTGACCATATTCTTGCAGTAGCCAAACAACTGGTGAACCAGAGAAAGGAAGCACGGACAGCTGATAACTGTGAGAGGATGAGTTTAACCAGTTGGGCGGCAGCTGTGCTACAAAATCTGCCGAAGCCGTTGTACAGGTATGATAAATTAAAAATCCAGAAACTGCTGAAAGAATGCTTAGACAGGGCTGAAGCCTTGGAGATGCAGCAGCAGGAACAATCACCCCCTACGCAGCAGCGGTCGCAGCAGCTCCAGCCTCGTCTGCAGCAGTAACACCACCAGCAGCTTTGACCAAAATCTCTGCAGGAGAGCAGCCACCACAACCCAGCAGACCAGTCAGTTGCCCTCCGGTTACATGTACATCGACGCCTATAACCACCACTGTGGCTAGAGAGAGAGACGTGGAAATGAGCTCAGCATGTTCAACCTGTTCAGTGTGCTCAGGCAGCGTTGTGATGATTTAGAGGACTCTACCTGAGAACTGTGAGATTTTTTTTTTTTTTTTTTTCTTGATTTCAATTTATTAAATTATTCAAGTTCATTCACTTTGCTTTTTTCTGTTTTTCTGTTCCTGTAATAAATTTTTTGTAATAAAGTTATAATCACTGTGGTTTGGACTTGTGTGCATGGTTTTTAGTCTGGGAGGATTTACTGAGTTGCAAATAAAAGGAGCATATAGACATTATTGATATTAAACATATTAACATATTTTACATTTTAAATTTATTGTGCATTATGAGCATATTGTAAAATATAAATATATAGTACTTTCATAAATATCTTGTAAATTATAAACGTATGGTATATTCTAAACATCTTGTAAATTATAAACATATACGTAGTGCTTTAATAAAGGGGCAGTGGTGGTCTAGTGGTATCGGGCGCTGGATCTCTGCACCTAAGGTTGGGGGTTCGAGTCCCACTCTCCACAAGGTTGTCACTGTCCCCCCAGTGCAGCTAACCGGGTTATCAAAGGCGGGCCATGTCGCTCACTGTCTATGGTGAGAGGTTCATGTAAAAGAACCATTGCTGACTTTTGTAAAGAGTAGCTGCAAAGTCGTCAGCGTGTTTGTGTCAGGAAGGGCATCCGACGTAAAAACCTATGCCAAATCAAACATGTGAATCATTCGCTGTGGTGACCCCTGATAAAGGGAAAAAGTCGAAAGGAAATCTCATAGTGCGTTAATAAATATCTTGTAAATTATAAACACATAGTGGTAGGCCTCCGTCAGTCCCGAAGGACTATGGCTGCGCTCTGGCTGGTATCCCGGCTGGTGATGCTCCCCAGTGCGCAGAGCCCGGGTAGGGAGTAATGAGGGACAGGCTGTTACCCAGGCAGCAAGTCCCCCGCCTCGGCGCCACCGGAAGGATCCAATGGAAAGGCAAGTGCCGATACGACTGGGTTCCGGTGCCGTTGCAGGAGAGAATCTACGGTCAATTTAGAACTGCCAATTAACCTACAGTGCACGTCTTTGGATTGCGGGAGGAAACCGGAGCACCCGGAGGAAACCCACACAAGCACGGGGAGAACATGCAAACTCCACACAGAAACGCCCAGGCCGGGAATCGAACCCGGGCCTTCTTGCTGTGAGGCGGACGTGCTAACCACTACGCCACCGTGCCGCCAAACACGTAGTAACATCTTGTAAATTATAAAAATATCAATCAATCTGGGTGCCGTGCTAGAATTCTGGTGTAGGCGGCAGCCATAACAGTCTTGTCATGGCTGTATATGAAGGGCAAAAAATCCGCAATAGAGGCCCAAAGTTCTTTGTGCAGACACCATCTCTAGCTAGCTGGCCGTTGACTCTAAAGAGCTCATCCACCCTTTGATGGGTCTTGTTTTTATTCCTACAGGGTTGCTAGCCGCCCTACTCACCAAATTTGGAACCTGGTGGGGGAGCCGGTTTAGTCGCCGACCACTCGACCATGCAAGAGGTTGTACTGTAATGTTACCAGTAGCAGGCAAAACCTGACCTGACAGTAAATGTAATGTAGCATTGTAGCAATTTTCATTCCTATTCATTAAATTGAGTGTTTTTCTTGTGTACGTGTTTATTTTCCTCACAGTGGCCTTGACACCTCCCTCAGAGTAATTGTTAATTTATCTCGCACTGTATCTCCCACTATAGTATGAATGAGAAAATGGGATTCCTTGGTCGAATCCGTGTATGTATAGGTGGAATCAGGAGCAAATCCTTTGATATTTGCCAATTTTTCCGCGTTGAAGCGTGGTTACGCTGGGTATTCCTCAGTCATTTCTCAGTCATTTCGTGTTGAACGTGAACGTTCCGCCTTCCATCTGCCTGTCCCGCAATCATTCTGTCGGCCTTCCTTCTAAAATGGAGTCGCGCCGTGGTCGTTCCTCGAATGTTCCGTGCTTTCCGTGAACATTCCGTGAATTATCCGAAGGTCTTCCTTTGCTATCCGCACTGGTTCCGAAGGTAATCCATGCAGTTTTACGCATGTGTTCCGTCACTGTACCGTGGTCTTTCCGTGTCTTTTCCGCGCATTCCGTGAACGTTATGAAGGTGTTCCGAAGGTACAATTTTCCATAGGTTTTTGACCCATTTTACATGTAAAAATGCCGAAGCCACTCTATAGAATGCGTTCGGTGCCTTTTCGCCACGATCATTGCATTCCGCGCTCCAGTGAAATGGGGCCATTAGGATCAGCGATCCAGCACCTTTTACCACCAGGCCACCACTGCCCTGAATGCTCTTGCATACACCTACATGGATTTTTAGGTTTCCGAATCATGAGAAGTCTCCCATAGTATTAAAACAGTTTGTTAAGATCATACCATAATTACTGCCAAATCTATTGTATTTTTAATATTTTTAACTTTTCTATTCAAAGAATAACTTTACAAAAATATGCTGCAATACGTTTTCTACAATAAACAACGTTAAATGTGCTGCAAAATTGGAATAAAAATGTTTGCCTGTTGCAAATAACATGACATGATGTGAGATAATTACAATGTTTTTAGAAGTGATTAATTTATTCAATACGTGTTATATTATATAAATAATAATGTGTTGCCATTATAATAAAATAAACACACTGGTATTATGATATCGTGTTATCTGCCAAATAAACTCACAGATGGCTTGCTGGTGGTATTCAAACGTTTTCTTCATGCTCACTGCCCCACTGTTTCCATAGAAAACAAACACAAGGAGCCCTCTCCAACATGGCGTCATGTTGACGTCGCGAGAGCGATGCACGACCCATCTGGCTTTGAGGCGCGTCTGTGCTCGCACGCTTAAAGTTCACGTGGTCCTGTTTCGTAATACTGGGGTTTTCAAATATCCTTAGCATTTTGCTACTCGTGTGGAACATGTCTTGTGTGGCTTATAGATGTTCAAACAAAATAAGCTCCTCGAATATAACGTTTTTCAAGTAAGTCCAGGGTTTATATATGTACTTTTCTTTTTGTTATGATAAGTCTGGGAAATATTGGATTATGTGGTTTGTTAGCATGCTAATCCTGTTAGCATCAGTGTCATAGCATCAGTGTTATGACCCTGTAGTTCGGACTGTCACTTGTTTGGGGTTTTGTGTGTTTTATAAAATGCTACCTGTATCAAGTCATACGGTACTTTGTCCCTTAATCTTTCTGCGGATATTTTTTCTCCTTGCTACTTTTGAGTTCCACCTTTCTTATTGAATCATTTAAAATTTTTTTCTGCTATTCTCGACACAACATTACATGGATCAGTTCACTGAATTTCAGCAAAACTCCAGAGCACCATAGCCAGAATATTGTTGGGTGACTGTCCCATGATGGTAGCATATCAGGTTCGAGTCCCCAGCTCGATGAGTATGTTTCTATGTCGAGTTCTTTCCATGCTCACGTAGGTTTCCTCCGGGTGCACCAGTTTCCTCCCACAGTCCAAGACATGGCTGGTCCAATTTGCCCCTAAGAGTGAGTGTGAATGGGTTTGTGTGTTGACCATGTTGTCTCGTGTCAATCCCGCTTGAGTCGTACTAGACCAGGGGTCACCAACCTTTTTGAAACTGAGAGCTACTTCATGGGTACCAATTAATGCGAAGGGCTACTAGGTCGATACACACCTCTGAAATTACAAATTTGCTCAATTTACATTTAATTAGATTTAATTAGATGTTATTATTAATAATTAATGATATTCATCTATGTGAAGATATTGACTTGATTTAAAAATATATTCAAAAAAATTATATGCAGCTCAATGGAGAGTGGCGCTGTCCTAAAAATGGGCCTGTCCTAAAAATAGCAGTGAACAGGTCCGCGGGCAACTTATATTGTCCTTGCGGGCTACCTGGTGCCCACGGGCACCACGTTGGTGATCCCTGTACTAGACCCTTCAAATTTTTTTTGATGGCCGTGGCTTATTGTTTGCTATTTGTACTTGCGCATGCGCGTTGACGTGCCACCGACTGGAAATTAGTTTATTCATTCTGCCGTATGTTTAACCCTAACCCCGAACCCTGATAAATTTTATCGCCGACATGGAACGCATGCTCTTCCGTTGCCATTTTGACCACGTGACTGATGTCAGCTCGCGCATATGCGAAATCTCGTAGGAAAATGGTGCCGCATATACTCCAATTTTTTGATAGCTGTAATATACTCCACAGCTTTGCTAAAGCCTGTGACTGGAACTCCTGAGATCTTTTGACAGTGTCTTGCCACCCATAGTTAATTGATTGCTTTCAGTTTCATATTAAAGTTCTGGAATGCCGTCGGAATAGCTTTTTATTCTGAGCCTTTAAGAATGACATTTAATCACAGGTAACGCCTTTTGGTGTGCAATGGAGAAGGTGATTAGTTGCAGAATCATACGTAACTAATCACCTCCTCCATTGATACCTCAGCTAATGAATTTAATCCATCCTGAGGGCAAGCTGGTAAGCCGAAATGTTTGTTAGATGAAACCGTTATTCCCATAAGAAATAACACAAAACCAATTAATCCATTCCAACCCCCTCCCAGACTCCTATAACCTGACACAAACATGCAAATTTGACCGAATATATTAAAAATAAACATGTAAAACAATAAATTTTTCATAATAAATGTATATTAATAATAATTAATCATCAATAATATTAAAAATAAGAATAAACAATAAGTCAACTAACCGTTCTGCTCATCTACTGCTGTGAAGATGTCACATGGGCAGGCAGGAAAGTGGTGCATAACAGGAGGAGACGGAGGAGAATTTTGTGCATGTGCACATGCCACTGGGGAAAGGCTTGTGGTGAGTTCCCACAAGGCCAGTGGTTCTCAAATAATGGTGTGGTGCGGTGGGGGGGGGCATGTATGACCCTGTGGAACATGCTTTTTTTGTCATACTGTACACGAGAAAAGTGTAATTGCGCATCCACTCCAGTAGCTGGCAGTGGCGCTGTCATTGCTGTGCTATGGTGTAGGGAAAAAGCACCAAGCAAACGTTATGAAGTGCAGTAAATACTATTTACAGTCGCACACGGGAGCTTGTAAAGTGAAATTTTGTTCGTTGGATGGAGCAGATTTTTGGTGTATTCAAAGCTCATATCATGGAAAAATCATTATAAGGAACCCTCGTTAGACAAGGTACCACTGTATTTTTAGGATTGGGACTATCGTTTTTATTGTTTTTATTTCGAGCTGTTTCTTTTAATTGGTTGCAATATGTTGCATTGAGTCAATGCTGCTTTAAAACTTTCCTTCCTTTCAAGTCACAAAGTAACCAAGTGTGAATATTTTGAAGGGAATAATTTTCATTCTTTACGTTTTTTCCGCATTTTTATATCCTTTGTACATGACTTGTGTGATTTGATGATCTATGATTTTACACTGGTTCTGTGAACCAAACCGCAATTAAAATATAATGTTGTAGTACAAAATAATTATAACAATTATTGGCTTGATTTTCAGAATTATGATTATTATAACTGAATATAACACAGAGGAAAAAACATTAAACCTAATCTGTATAGTTTTGGTTTCAGTCACAGTGATTTATGAACTCATTAAATTTTATTGGACATAAAAATATTCCTGGGGGGGGGGGGTTGTTGGTTTTTTTTAAGCAATTATAGACACCCTTGTAACTAACCTTGTGGAGACGTGCAGAGTTACGGCAACTACAGAGGGATAAAGTTGATGAGCCATACGATGAAGTTATGGGAAAGAATAGTGGAAGCTAGACTAAGGGCAGAGGTCAGCATTTGTGAACAACAGTTTGGTTTCATGCCAAGAAAGAGCACCACATATGCAATGTTTGCTTTGAGGATGTTAATGGAGAAGTACAGAGAAGGTCAGAGGGAGCTACATTGTGCCTTTGTGGATCTGGAAAAAGCATATGACAGGGTGCCAAGAGAAGAACTGTGGTATTGCATGAGGAAGTCTGGAGTGGCAGAGAAGTATGTTAGAGTAGTGCAGGACATGTATGAGAGATGTAAGACAGTGGTGAGGTGTGCTGTCGGTGTGACAGAAGAGTTCAAGGTGGAGGTGGGACTGCATCAAGGGTCAGCTCTGAGCCCCTGCTTGTTTGCTATGGTGATGGACAGGCTGACAGACGAGGTGAGACAAGAATCTCCATGGACTATGATGTTTGCAGATGACATTGTGATCTGTAGTGAGAGCAGAGAACAAGTGCAGGAAAATCTAGAGAGGTGGAGGTATGCCCTGGAACGGAGAGGAATGAAGGTTAGCCTCAGAAAATCAGAATACATGTGTGTGAATGAGAAGGACCCAGGAGGAACGGTGATGTTACAGGGAGCAGAGATAATGAAGATTTTAAGTACTTAGGCTCAACAATCCAGAGCAATGGAGAGTGTGGAAAAGAGGTGAAGAAGCGTGTACAGGCATGTTGGAATGGTTGGAGAAAAGTGTCCAGTGTGATAGGAAGGTATCGGCAAGGAAAAGACGGTGTTGAGGCCAGCAATGTTGTATGGTTTAGAAACAGTGGCACTGAGGAAAAGACAGGAGGCAGAGCTGGAGGTAGCAGAGATGAAAATGTTGAGGTTCTCTTTGCGAGTAACGAGGATGGATAGGATCAGGAATAAGTACATCAGAGGGACAGCACGTGTAAGATGCTTTGGAGACAAAGTCAGAGAGGCTAGATTGCGATGGTTTGGACATGTGCAGAGGAGGGATAGTGAATATATTGGTAGTAGGATGCTGAGGTTGGAACTACCAGGCAGAAGGCTTCGAGGAAGACCAAAGAGAATATTTATGGATGTGGTGAAGGAGGACATGAAGGTAGTTGGAGTAAAAGTAGAAGATGCAGAGGACAGGAGAGATGGAGGCAGATGATTCACTGTCGCGACCTCTCAGAGGAAAAGCCGAAAGGAAAAGAAGAAGAAAAAAAAGAAGTGGTCATGGGTTGAAAGCTCAGAGAAAGATATTAATTCATTCATTCTTTCGTTTGGTCGCCCTAGGGCGGGCAACCACTAGATATTTCCAATTCCATAGTGGTTGTCTAATAAAGCTAATGTAATTCACATGGGATGCCACACCACAAGTGTTGCCCCCATTTTATGGCACAAGCAGCATCAGAAGCTTCTTCCTGTAAAAAGAGAATAGGGCGGGAAGCACTATCTAGAGGATATTCACCTCATTTGTCATACATATACACCGTGACCCTGGTAAGGAGGGCTAAGGGTGTACTGTCACTTGCCCAAGGTGAGCACCCAGACTAGTGGAGGGAAGGAGGCGTCTTACCTCTCCATTCCAGATCGGCTCCAAGCTGGGTCTAGCCACTGCCCAGAAAAAAGATATCTGTGTGAGGAAAGCACAAGCCTGGCAAGCTCTGAATGGCATGACGAGAATATGGAAGTCCAAAATGAGTAGCTACCAGCAGTATGTGACAAGATCGCTTCACTGCGTCTTCAACTAGCCAGCCACTACTATCGCCATCCTGAGCTAAGCATGCAGAAACTGGTGCTTTTGGAGCCTCAACACAAATATTGGAGAAGTGGACGACCAAAGACCACATACATTGACGGTCTACAACAGCGAGATAGCTGCCCTCATGCTGGATACAAGGATTTGGAAATCCCTGGTGGTTGGCCGCTCTAGGGCGACCAAATAATAAGTAGTAGTAGTTGAGACACCAAAGAAAGTTTCTAGTAAGTTATTTATCGACAGTTTATTCGCTTTTTGTATGCAAGTTGCTCTCTTTCCCGTGGACTATATCATGTAGTGAATTGATGCATGGAACAGGACACCATTCGAATCACTACGTTTTAACCATCCTGTATTGAAGCCTGTGATATTGTAAAACAGTGCGTATCTTCCAGCTATGTTTCAGCACTACAGTTGCATTGACTACAATATTATGAACATTGCAAACATGTTGTAAAATTACTTGATGTCTTTTTTTTATTACTATTTAAGGTTTCCTTTCAGTAATGAAGACAGGTTGCAGAAATGGATACAAAACATTAACAGAAAAGGCTGGACACCAGATCAACATTCCCTCCTCTGCTCCGATCACTTTACTCAGGACTGTTTCATCTATGTTGGGAAGCGTGTTTACCTTCATCGAAGGGCAGTTCCAACTGTTTTTCACCCTTATTGCCGTCTAAAGGATAATGTACGGCGCAAAAGAGTGAGTAAGAACACAAAAGTAAGTAAGACTAGTGCTGATACACAACCTCCGAAACTCACTGTTGTCACTCATGACTTTGAGGGAGTTGTGTAAATCCCATCATAACTGAAATAAGACTCCCAAGTGGCACATTGACAAGGAGCGTGACTATTAACTCAGAGATTGCAAGTTCATTATCGCCACAGCCGGGAGTCTGTCAGAGTTAATTGGCTGAGCTCTTATTGGAGGGAGGGATGGCATATGCTCAGATCCACTCCAATCATGGGCGTCTGTGAGCTCATTCGTATGAGGGGCGGACAGCGATTTCCCTCCGATTATGGTAAAGCTCCCCCAAAATACACATGCAGCAGAGTTTGAAAAGAACCAAGTTGCTAAAATAGCATGTCACGGAGGGGGTGTGTGCACGCTTTGGCTCTTCCCTGTTTGCTGGTGGTCGTGTGACAGGGAATTTAATACCTGATGTGTAGGAATTGGATATGACTAAATTAGGGAGAAAATGGGGGGAAAATAATTTAAAAAGTAAATAAATAAATAGCCGAAATAAAATGAAACTCGGTTTATGTTTTTCTTAATTTTTTTAACATGTCCACTGAAAAGCTGTAGCTTCACAGTTGAGTATATTAGACAAGGGTCACCGTAATTTCTGGATTATTGAGCTCACCCGAATATAAGCCGCATCAACTAAATTTAAAAAGAAAAGAAGGGGAGGGGTTTTTTTTTTTGTACATATACAGATGCTCCTCAACTTACATTTTTGTTCGGTTCCAGACGGCCGAACGTAAGTTGAAAAAAAAAAAAAAAAACCGTAAGTTGTTACTGTATGTTCCAGTGACGTATGACGTTCATACTGTACTATACATCCATAAATACCATTACTGTATCTCATTATACACCCCTAAATCAATTATAAACATAACATTGCAAAATAATATCAACATTAATTTCAAATAAATTAAATTTAAGCAAAATAATTTAAAATAGATAAATTTTAATCAAATTCACTCATCAAATATCAAATACAGTATCAAATATAATCTTTAACATTCTCTATGATGCGATCTTTCTGCTTGTAAATGGTTCCGATGGTCGACGGATGGTCACATTACAATGAAGCTTAAAACAGCCAGTCAACGCTTATAATATGTGAGGCGTTCCACCGAATGTAGTTCACTTGCCTGTGCTTGAGACAAAGCGCGGGTTATCCGGACTTCCGCTGTTTCAAGTGAGCAAGGGCGCCGTTGAATACTCGTTTAGCACTCAGCCTGCACTGATGTGAATCACCAACAGAGCGGAGAGTTCGCTTTCTTTTCTGGATTTGGGTTTTCATTCATTTTACAACTCTCTTTACTTAACTGAGTATGTATTGTAGATTGCGCCGATCCGAGCAGATAGTTAATTCAGTCTTGGGAAAACCGGAAATTCTGGCATATCCCGGAAAACTTGCACCCATGCTAGTAGGCTTAAAGTCCGCAAAACAGTGTAAACACAAAGATCACAGAGACGACATCTTAACACAAGGGAAACATGCAGTGAATTGTGAAGAAGCAGGGGCACGTTCAGTCTGTCGTTTATAAACAATAGACGCAGCATCATTGCGTTATTATGTCAGCGTACTACGTAGGTACGTCTCATATTACAGAGAGCACGCTAAACTCAAAATTTGACACATTTTTTTTTGGAAAACGAATGAACGTAAGTCGGGGAGCATCTGTATAGGCCGCACCTCTTCATAAGCCGCAGGTGTATGTCTCGCTCTTGCGCTTCCTGTTAGAAACCCTGAAGGCTGTTAGACTGTAAAAAAATCTATAGATTATCCACATCGTTGTTTAAGCCGCAGGGTTCGAGGCATGTGAAAAAATATATATTATAGTCTGGAAATTACGGTATGTTCCTCAGCTAATGCTAGAATAAAGATTAATGTGATTCTCTCAGGTTATCAAATTTTCTCATATGGTGGCATACTGGTGAACACATCCACCTCTCAGCAAGAAGGCCTTGGATTCGAGTCCCATGCTTAGAGAGAGCAGTTCTATGTGGAGAACTCCCATGTTCTCCCAGTGCTTGTGTGGGTTTCTTCTGGGTACATTGGTTTCCTCCTACAATCCACGGGCAAGCCGATTTTGGCTCCTTGGCTGTTCCAAATCGCCCCAGGTGTAAATGTGAATATGAATGGTTGCTTGTTTTGGTTGGTTCTATGATGGACTGGTAAACTGTTCAGGGTGTACCCTGCTTTTGCCCAGAGTTGGCTGAGTAAGTTGCCAGCCTCCTTGCAACTTTAGAAGGATTAAGGGGTTCAAAAATAAATAAATGAATGAAGGAATAAACTAACTGCTGGAACTCCACTGCGATATTAATGTTTGTTGCTGACTTTCACAAACTGTTGAAAGGTTCTTCAAGCCGCCATTGCTGGAATAGATGATTTGAAAAAAAATGTCATTCATTGAAGTGAACAGTTGATGCAACTCTCTCTCTTTCTGTACAGAACTCTAAGTGCTGTTACGGTGTTCAGTTCAGTTTATTTTCTGTAACCGCTTAACCCTAATTAGGGTCGCGGGGAGGATGGCGCCCATCCCAGCCAACTCTGGGAAAGGGCAGAGTACACCCTGGACAGCTCGCCAGGCCATTGCAGGGCGGAAACACGCTGACGACTTTGCAGCTACTCTTGTCGAAACTCGGCAATGTTTTTTTTTTTTTTTTTACATTAACCTCACACCATTGACAGTGAGAGACATGGCTGGCCTTTGATAACCCAGTTAGCTGCACTGGGGGACAGTGACAACCTTGTGGAGAGTGGGACTTGAACCCCTAACCTTAGGATCAGCGATCCAGCGTCCTATTGAGGTTTTGCAGTCACATAATCCCAATATCTTTATGCGCCATCTTGGACGGCAAGCGTGAACCAGAACACACTCACAATTCACTAAGCATGGCTTCGACAACAACCGATAATGACAGCGAAAGCAAAATATGCAAGAATGTCGAAGGCAAAAGCAATGACAGTATAATATTGTCACACGTTGTCAATCATCTGACAGGTGACCAGAGAGCGAGGTATCTGAGTAAAATAAAGCATCTGGGGATTGTCGATCCATATATAATGCCACAGTCATTGTTTAGGAATGTGTTAGAATGCGACCATTCTTCCCTTCCTGCTTTTGCCTACTTGGATCTTTGTACATATCTTGTCCATGGCCCATCTCCATTTACTGGCAAAGAGTTAAAAGCTTACAAATGAATGGAAGCTCACAAGTATTTTGTTGCCGGATTTGTAAGCTGTATGCAACAATGGGAGCCAGGAACCAGGAAGAAAGACCACCACCTCATAACGGCTAAGGTGTGTGTTCTATCCCCAAATAGACCTGCACAAACAAATGCATATGCAATAATAAATTAAAATCATTAGTGCTTATAATGGTTGTATAAATTCACATTTTTTAAATTTATTTATAAGCCTATACAGTGTGTGTGTGTGTGTGTGTGTGTGTGTGTATGTATGTATGTATCAATTTTATTTTTACCGGATGCTACCTCAATGACGATAGCCACCCAAGGCCCTATATAATAATGTATATTTATCTGATACAGAGTGTTCGCTGCATATTCTGCTGTATTCTGTAGGTTCTGTAGGATTCCAGTCTTTCGTATTTACCACTGTGATCCACTTGTCTTTTCTCTCCGGGTCGGATGGAAAACGATAAAATGACAGTGCAGGCTTACTCCTCTGTCTATTTGCACAGCCAACAGCGCAACACGATATAACCATACTCACTGGTTATTTTGTATCACTCCAGGGAAGTTAGTAACCGACAAACAACATCCAGTTGGGTAATGTTGCACCACTATTACTTATTTTAAAATGTTTAGCAATGATGAATGAGCGAGCGCCGTCCGGATCATACCGTCCAATATGGCAGATAAACATGTGACCTTGTGACATCATGTGCAAAACCTCAATATCACTAGGCTACCACTGCCCCTGTTACGGTGTTATTTCTTTAATTTTGTGAATATTTATATTGTGAGAGTATCGCTCTGTGTGAAACTTTTTATAATTAAGACATTCATTTCCATCTGTTGTTTGGTTTAGGTGAAGGAAACCACAGATGAATCGCAGCCTGTCCTCTCAACGAACATATCATCACACTGCAACAGCTTATCTGCGGTCCCTACAAAGCTCGTACAAGCCATTACTGCGAAATCAGATGAACCCAGAATCAAAGAAACCATTGAAACACAGCAAAATATTTTTTCAAGAGAGAAGGAACTAGATGAAAGGTAAGATTGTTTGTGTGCTGTTTATATTGGAATGAAATGTGAAATGATGTAATGTCAGATATTAAAGGTACAGTGTGGAAGATTTAGCAGTGTCTTGTGGAATCTAGTACTGTAGTGAAATTCCAGTTTGCAGCCAACTGGAGTTTTATTTCTGACCCTTCCCTTCGGATACTGTATAATTTCTGGGTTGCTGTAGAAAAAAGGCAAGATGGCGGCCTCCATGACAGGGGACCCGCTCCCAGTATAGATATAACTGGCTTATTCTCTGTTTCTAAAAACTCAATTAAACCCATCCCCCTATATATACACAGGGATATACAGGGATCCCTTGCTACGTCACACTTCAATTCATGTGGCTTCAGTGCATTTTTTTTTTTTTTTTTAAATACTGTATTCATCGAATTGAAAAATTAGTAAATTAAGGGAGAAAGGGGAAAAAGTTAAGGAAAATGCCACAAAAACAAGGCCAAATATGCAAAAAGAAAAAACTCTAAGCAAACACAAAACAAAAAAACAACCTAAAATCTCCCATCAATACTACTTACATTTTTATATGAGGTACGCATCTCGTGCGCGCGCGTCTGTATGTGTGTGCAGTAGGCCCTTGACTATTCGTGGTTTTGCACTCATGGCTTGAGTATTCGAGGCCTGCCAAGCAACTGATACGTCACTCAAATTCAGCCAATGGCTGTCCTTCTTCCTGCTGATTGGTTGAGATGATGTAATGCCCCTTTTTCCTCATTCGGGCACAAGTTGTCAATGAGCCTCTTGTTTTAGTGTGCTTTAAGTACCAGTTAAGTTCAATTATGCCACTCAAACGCTGTGCATCTTCTTTGGCTAAGCTGGATGACCAACCATATTTGAAAACGCTGGATGTCTCTTCTGAAGAAATAAGACTTTCTCCTGAAGAAACGACAGTTTCCTCTAAACTGTTGTATTAAAGTCTTTTTCAATTATTATTCCAGTGCAGTATCTAAATTAATGTTTGTGTGTGAGATTTTATGTTCTATAGCATGTTTAACAAACGATACCAAAAGGATAAACTTTATTACGTTTCATGTCCCTTTACTTTGAACTTGGAGTGACGTCTCCAAGATGGCGCTGCCTAGAGGGCGAGGTCGCGGCTAACAATAAGCCCAGGCGGAATTCTGAGTCTCCTCCGCTTGGTTAGAAGTGGAACGTTAGCACTTCCGCTCATACTGCTTGAAAATGTTCAGTCCCTGCGAAACAAGATGGACGAGCTACATGCTCAGATTGCAGTGCAGAAGGATCTACAGGACCGCTCCATGCTGTGTATCTGTGAAACATGGCTCGAGGAGAGTACACCCGACGAGGCGATTGCACCAGCCGGCTACACGGCCTTCATCCCCTGCGATCCCAAGCGCCGGAGTTGTCGTTCGGCCCCTTCCCGCCTGGGCTTATTGTTAGCCGGGGTGCGGCTAGCATTGAGCTACCAGAGCATATTAGCTCAGGATAGGAGTTGAGCGTTCTCAGTTGCCTGAAGACTCCGATCTCATAGCTGTAGTAGGGTCGACCAGTCCTAGACGAGCATAGTGCAAAACATGAACAAATAAAATGAATTAAAACGAACAAAGAAGCAATTTGACTCTGAGAACTCCACAACGTCGGCCTCTAGGCAGCGCCATCTTGGAGATGTCTCTCCAAGACGTCACTCCAAGTTGAATGTAAAAGAACATGAAGCATAATAAAGTTTATCCTTTTGGCATCGTTTGTTAAACATGCTACAGAACATAAAATCTCACGCACAAACATTCTAAACATTGACTTAGCTCCTGTCCTGGAATAATCATTGAAAAAAACTTTAATACTTGTGGTTTACAGCAGTGTATGCTGTATAATGTTTATATTTTATCATCAATAAATATAACAGTAAAAATTGAAAAGTTTTTCTTAATCATTACTACATTTTACTACATTAATATTGTATTAATGAGTAAAACTGTCTATAGAATGTTTTTAAGAAGCATATTTTGGCGCATGTAATAGATACACAGTATTTTACTTCCGGTTCCTCATTCGCGCATGTAATATGATACATGGGGTTTTACTTCCGGGTACAGAACTCGTTGTTTATCTTCATTCGCGAGATGGGCTGGAACAGAACCCCTGCGAATATTGAGGACCTACTGTATTTATATTTCATTTACATCTTGTGCATTATTTTTGAATGTTTAATTGTTATAAGCATTTATATAATTGAATATGTATTTATTGATATTATATACACACCTACATGTAAGTATATGTCAGTCGGGGGTGTTGGGGGGGGGTTGATCCTCCTTTGCGGAATTCGGTGGTCATGGGGGGGGGGGTCCCAAGATCTCGGTCCCAAGATCTCGGTCCCAAGTCCCAATTAACTGCAGAAAGTGATGGATTCCTGTACTTGATTTTTGTTATTGTATCCAAAATACTACACACTGTACCTTTTTAAGGTGCCTGGAGGTCCATTTCTCAGTGCTGTGAATGTGAACTATTCCCTTGTAATTAGTTTTGTTATGGATTGCTCTTTATGGTGCTGTTTTTACTTTATGATCAGGTTGTTTTCTTCGTTGACAACCCTAGGAGATGATGCACTTGAACGATCAGTGACTGTACCAAGTTTTTTTCACAGTGATTACTGTCTGCCTAAGGTAAGGTTATTAATAGAGCCCCTTTTATAGTAACTTTGTCAGTAAATCATATAGAACATAAATAGTACATATTAGCACTTGTGTGTGATGGGAGTATTGTTTGATAAATTTAAGAGGATAAATTGTTGCTTACTTTATTTTCAAAGTTATTTTTTCATTTTAGAGCATTTGCTGGGATGGTGATGATGATTTAAACACTGTAAGTCTTGAAAAAAAAATTATTTTCAAGCTTAAAGGAAAAGTCCATCCTAAATATGTTGAAATACCTACACGAAACTATCTGCGATGTTTAGAGGTGTCATTACCAATTTGTAGATTGGTGCTGCATTATATTTACAGTATTCTTCATATATATTACATGCTGTGTGCCAGAGACTCTGCAAGCACAGATATGTAGTAGAAAAATATCATAAGCAGTGTCAGGCAGCTTTGAAGTCATCTAAAAAAAAAAAAGAGAGCATGTGTATTTATTCTTATGTCCTAGGTTCGAGTAACGGGATTGGCGGGGGATGTTTGTGGAGTTTGCATGTTCTCCCTGTCCTCACATGGGTTTTCTCTCACAGTATGAAGGCTTGCACATTAGGTGAATTGGCTATACCAAAGTGCCCCAGGTGTGAGTGTAATTAGTTGTGTCTGATGGCCCTGTGATGCACTGGGTGCACCCCATTTTTTTTCCCCCATAGTTGGCTGTGATGGGCTCCAGCCTCCCCGCAACCTTGTAGCTTAAGCAGACTATAGGTATGTAGCTCTTAGTTGCAGTGGACTCGGCTCAGCTTGGTAGGAATCCATGAGATGACAGACACAATGGCAATGCTTCCCTTAGTTAATTGAAACTGTTCCTGTTGGAGCAAAATTAACAGATGAATACATGAGCAAGAGTTTAGAAGTGATCAGAGAGTTCCTGCATTACTATTTTGATGTAGAGATTATTTAATGACTCATTTGCTTACTAGTTGCACACTCTGCATTGTTGGAAATGTGGATTACGGTTAACCAAAGTGCAAATAGGCCAAGGTATTGTGTGTGTGACCAAAAAAAACCCTCCACAATAAAGTCAATTCAAAACATTACTTGTAAATAAAAAAACGTCATTTTAAAGGCAGATGTTCACATCATTTTTAGGTGGATTTTTCTTTTAAATGTTGCAGTTTATTAAAAAAAGGAATTTTTGACTATTCATTCACTGTTAATATAGATACCAGATGTAAATAATGGAGGACCCTCCAATTCCTGTATCATAGAGGTAAGACTGATCATACAGGTCATATATTTAACTGTTAATAATCTCTTGTATTTAAAATAAGTAATATAGAAATAAACAATTATCTAGGATTAAACTCCTCTCTATTAGGCATCACGTTGCTGTTTCTTTTTCAAATTGCACAAACATCTTACCAGAGATGGTTATCCGGTGTCCATCCAGTGTCAGTGCTTGCCCACCACAGGACTGAGGCTTCCTGAGTTGATACTGATTTGATGTCATGTATTTTTTTCTGCTTTGTATGATGTCAGGTACCAGTATACAGGGATCCCTCACTTTCCGTGGTTAATTGGGACTGAGATCCCCACGCGACCATCGAAATCCACAAAGTAGATCACACCCCCACACCCCCACCCCCACCCTCGACTGACATATACAGTAGGCCCTTGACATTCGCGGGGGTTCGGTTCTGAGCCCTCCCGCGAATCGAGATAATCTGCCAGTTCTGTACCCAGAAGTAAAACCCCATGTACACGTCACATGCACGAATGAGCATGTAAAATACTATGTATCTATTACAATATGCTTCTTCAACACATTCTATAGACAGTCTTACTCATTAATACAGTATTAATGTAGTAAAATATAGTAATGATTAAGGAAAACTTTTCAATTTTTACTCTTGTTTTTATTGATGATAAAATATAAACATTATACAGTATATACTGTTGTAAAGCACTCGTTTTAAAGTCTTTTTCAATTATTATTCCAGTACAGTACCCAAGTTAATTCTGAGAATGTTTGTGTGTGAGATTTTATGTTCTGTAGCATGTTTAACAAATGATACCAAAAGGATAAACTGTATTATGCTTCATGTCCTTTTACATTGAGCTTGGAGTGACGTCTCCAAGATGGCGCTGCCTAGAGGGCAACGTCGCGGAGATTTGTTTGTTCATGTTTTGCACTATGCTATGATCGGTCGACCCTACTACAGCTATGAGCAGCTTCCGTTTCGGGCAACTAAGCACGCAACAACTTCTATTGTGAGCTTAAAATATATATATATAAAATATGCGAATCAGAAGAATGAATGTCATACCGGATCGGTCGAGGCCCGGGTTAACAACGACCGCCATCAGTGCTGTTAACCAACAGGATGCTGGTGGAAATTGGACTACTGTTGGTCAAAGATGTCGAAGAAGGAGAGGCGGGAGGCGTGTCCGTAGGCAGAGAGAGAATAGGAAAGGCATGAGTATAGGACTGAAAGTAGGGACTTTGAATGTTGGAACTATGAAAGAAAAAGGTAGAGAGCTGGCTGACTTGATGCAGAGGAGGAAGGTGGACATACTGTGTGTTCAGGAGACCAGGTAGAAAGGTAGCAAGGCTACAGCTTAGGAGCATGGTTTAAGCTGTTTTTTATGGTGTGGATGGGAAGAGAAATGGAGTAGGAGTCATCTTGAAGGAGGGGTTTGTCAGGAATGTTCTAGAAGTGAAAAGAGTGGTAGACAGAGTGATGAGTCTCAAGTTAGAAATTGAAGGTGTGATGCTCAATGTTGTTAGTGCTTATGCCCCACAGGCAGGATGTAAGCTAGAAAAGGAGAGATTCTGGAGTGAGTTAGATGAAGTGATGCAGAATACCCCCAGAGGTGAAAGAGTGGTCATTGGTGCAGACTTCAATGGACATGTTGGTGCTGGAAACAGAGGGGACGAGGAAGTGATGGGCAGGTTTGGTATCCAGGACAGGAACACAGAAGCACAGATGTTGGTAGATTTTGCAAAAAGGATGGAAATGGCTGTGGTGAATACTTTCTTCCAGAAGAGACAGGAGCATAGGGTGGCTTATTAAAGCGGAGGTAGGAGCACACAGGTAGCCTACATCTTGTGTAGGCGATGTCATTTGAAGGAAGTCAGTGACTGCAACGTATTAGTGGGTGAGAGTGTTGCCAAACAGCATGGGGATGGTGGTGTGCAGTATGACGCTGATGGTGAGGAAGGTGAAGAAGGCAAAGGCAGAGCAGGAGACAAAGTGGTGGAAGCTGAAAAAGGAAGAGTGTCGTGTTGTCTTCAAGGAGGAGTTGAAACAGACTTTGGGTGGTCAGGAAGTTCCAGATGAATGGACAACCACAGCTAATTTGATCAGGGAGACAGGTAGGAGAATACTTGATGTGTCATCTGGAAGGAGAGTAGATAAGGAGACTTGGTGGTGGAATGAGGAAGTGCAGGAGGGTGTACAAAGGAAGACGTTAGCTAAGAAGAAGTGGGACATTGAGAGGACCGAAGAGAGTAAACAGGAGTACCGGGAGACAGCGTAAGGCGAAGGTAGCAGTGTCAAAGGCCAAACAGAGGGCGTATGATGACTTGTGAGCTCGGTTGGAAAGTAAAGCGGAAGAAAATGATTTATACAGGTTGGCACAGCAGAGAAATAGAGATGGGAAGGATGTGCAGCAAGTTAGAGTGATAAAGAACAGAGAGGGAAATGTCTGACTGATGACAGAAGTGTGCTGGGAAGATGGAAAGAGGACCATGAAGAGCTGATGAATTAGGAAAATGAGAGCGAGAAAAAAAGAGCAGAAGAGGTGACCGTCGAGGACCAGGAAGTATCAAAGATTAGTAAGGGTAAAGTGAGGAGGGCATTGAAGAGGATGAAGAATGGAAAGGCAGTTGGTCCTGATGACATACCGGTGGAGGTATGGAAGTTTCTAGGAGAGGTAGCAGTAGACTTTCTGACAAGAACATTCAACAAGGTCTGAGAAAGTGAGAGGATGCCAGAGGAATGGAGAAGTGTGCTAGTGCCCATTTTTAAGAACAAGGGAGACGTGCAGAGTTGTGGCAACTACAGAGGAATAAAGTTGATGAGCCATACGATGAAGTTATGGGAAAGAATAGTGGAAGCTAGACTAAGGGCAGAGGTCAGCATTTGTGAACAACAGTTTGGTTGAGGACAATGGTGGTCTAGTGGTATAAGGCGCCGGATCGCTGATCCAAAGGTTGGGGGTTCGAGTCCCACTCTCCACAAGGTTGTCACTGTCCCCCCCAGTGCAGCTAACTGGGTTATCAAAGGCCGGCCATGTCTCTCACTGTCTATGGTGTGAGGCATGTAAAAGAACTATTGCTGACTTTCGACGAGAGTAGGCTGAAAAGCCGTCAGCGTGTTTCCGCCCTGCGATGGCCTGGCGAGCTGTCCAGGGTGTACTCTGCCCTCGCCCTGAGTTGGCTGGGATGGGCACCAGCCTCCCCGTGACCCTAATTAGGATGAAGCGGTTACAGAAAATGATGATGATGAGTTTGGTTTCATGCCAAGAAAGAGCACCACAGATGCAGTGTTTGCTTTTAATATCAAAACGGTATCCAAAATGGAGAGCCTACTTCACGGCCTTTATTCTGGTGTATTGATTATAATGTGTGTTGTATCGAACTTGGTGAATAATTACAACGAAAACCAGTAAGTTTTGCTACTGTTTTTATCTAGTTTTATGAGGGTACGCGCCAGAAAAGTGGAAAAAAAGACATTTTTAGTGAGTTTTAGTCAATTTCATGTCAGCAAGTGATAGTTGAATACTTGTTTTAATAGTTTATGCAAAAATCCGAATTTCGATAAAAATGGACCATTTTTCTGGCCTTTATCTCAAAAGTGGTCTGTGTGACAAGTGCCGTGCCTACTTTCGGTGGAGCGACTCACTCACTCACTCACACACACACACACACACACACACACACACACACACACACACACACACACACACACATACATACACACATACATACATACATACATACATACATATATATAGTCCTTCTCAAAAAATTAGCATATTGCGATAAAGTTCATTATTTTCTGTAATGTACTGATAAAAATTAAACTTTCATATATTTTAGATTCATTGTGCACCAACTGAAATATTTCAGGTATTTTATTGTTTTAATACTGATGATTTTGGCATACAGCTCATGAAAACCCAAAATTCCTATCTCAAAAAATTAGCATATCATGAAAAGGTAGTCTAAACCAGCTATTAACCTAATCATCTCAATCAACCAATTAACTCTAAACACCTGCAGAACATTCCTGAGGCTTTTAAAAACTCCCAGCGTGGTTCATTACTCAAAACCGCAATCATGGGTAAGACTGCCGACCTGACTGCTGTCCAGAAGGCCATCATTGACACCCTCAAGCAAGAGGATAAGACACAGAAAGAAATCTCTGAGCGAATAGGCTGTTCCCAGAGTGCTGTATCAAGCCACCTCAGTGGGATGTCTGTGGGAAGGAAAAAGTGTGGCAGAAAACGCTGCACAACCAGAAGAGGTGACCAGACCCTGAGGAAGATCGTGGAGAAGGGCCGATTCCAGACCTTGGGGGACCTGTGGAAGCAGTGGACTGGGCTACAGGTACCTCATTCACCAGGTCAAGCCACTTTTGAACCAGAAACAACGGCAGAAGTGCCTGACCTGGGCTACAGAGAAGCAGCACTGGACTGTTGCTCAGTGGTCCAAAGTACTTTTTTCAGATGAAAGCAAATTTTGCATGTCATTCGGAAATCAAGGTGCCAGAGTCTGGAGGAAGACTGGGGAGAAGGAAATGGCAAAATGCCTGAAGTCCAGTGTCAAGTCCCCACAGTCAGTGATGGTCTGGGGTGCCATGTCAGCTGCTGGTGTTGGTCCACTGTGTTTTATCAAGGGCAGGGTCAATGCAGCTCGCTATCAGGAGATTTTGGAGCACTTCATGCTTCCATCTGCTGAAAAGCTTTATGGAGATGAAGATTTTCATTTTTCAGCACGACCTGGCACCTGCTCACAGTGCCAAAACCACTGCTAAACGGTTTACTGACTATGGTATTACTGTGCTCAACTGGCCTGCTAACTCTCCTGACCTGAACCCCATAGAGAATCTGTGGGATATTGTGAAGAGAAAGTCGAGAGACACCAGACCCAACACTGTGGATGAGCTTAAGGCCGCTATCGAAGCATCGTGGGCCTCGGTAACACCTCAGCAGTGCCACAGGCTGATTGGCTCCATGCCACGCCGCATTGAAGCAGTCATTTCTGCAAAAGGATTCCCGACCAAGTATTGAGTGCATAACTGAACATAATTATTTGAAGGTTAACTTTTTTTTTTGTATAAAAAGCACTTTTTTAATGGGTCGGATGAAATATGCTAATTTTTTGAGATAGGGATTTTGGGTTTTCATGAGCTGTATGCCAGAATCATCAGTATTAAAACAATAAAAAACCTGAAATATTTCAGTTGGTGTGCATTGAATCTAAAATATATGAAAGTTTAATTTTTATCAGTACATTACAGAAAATAATAGACTTTATCACAATACGCTAATTTTTTGAGAAGGACTAATGTGTGTGTGTGTGTATGTATGTATGTATATATATATATATATATATATATATGTATATATATATATATATATATATATATATATATATATATATGTATGTATATATATATATATATATATATTAGTTCCGCTTTAAGTAGTGTCTAAATCTATATATTAGAATTGTTTGAGAATTATAATAGAAATGTTTAACTGGTGTGTTTCCGAACGTTTCTCCACAGATTACCAATAAATGGGAGTGGCTTGGTCTTGATATAAGGGGACCATTTCCTATCACAACGCATAAGCATACCCATATTATGACCGTCACTGATTACCATTCAAAATGGGTGGAGGCTTTTCCTTTAACGCACAACATGATCCATGATGCAGCAGTGTCTCTTGCAGATGTTATTCATCAATTGGGATACCCACTGGCAGTTCTCTCAAGATGTCCGAAACAACTTCTTGAAAAGGTGAGGAAGTTTTGTCAATCATCTCTTGTCAAAGTCATTTTCTTGCCGTATCTATCTACAAACATGAGCTCCCTTTCTCTCTCGCACTCACTCACTCACTTAGTGAGTTCTTAATCCTGATAGGGTCATGGGGAGGCTGGAGCCTATCTCAGCTAGGCGAAGGCGGGGTGCACCTTAAACAGCTCACCAGACCATTGCAGGGCAACACACACAACTATTCATACGCGCAAATGCACCTATCAACAAGTTAGCATAACTTGCAGGTCTTTGCAGTGTGGGAGGAAACTGAAGAATGCAGAGGAAACCCATGCAAGCATGGTCAGATAGTCCTGAACCCGGGACACAAACACATAAGCTTCTTGCTGAGAGACGTACATTCTTACCACTACATCCTCATGCTGCCTGTATCTTTGATTTTGCTGTACTGTATTAATCTTGCAAGGAAAAATCAGTGCCACTGTGTTTAACCCTTCCAAAGTGAGCATACACATACTTGCAGCAGTGGGCACCCCAAGAGCAGTTGGGGGTTAGGTGTCTTGTTCAAGGGCTCTCGGCCCTGAAGATGGAGAAAGGGAAAGTGCAGCTCGCTCTCCCCACCGCCACCTTGTCATGTTTCCTGCTGCTTTGGGAATCAGACCAGCGACATTTAGGTTCCCAGCTCACTTCTTTAACCAGTAGTCTACAGCTGCTTCCTTCATGGGTTACTGTTTAGGATGAATAATCTTATTACGTACTTGGTGCTAACAATTAATTTTTTTTTAAGATAAAAAGTGAACTGCAAACGCAAGGAAATGTAAACACAAGATTCCTGGTCATGCACCATTACCAAACAGGATATTTAGATCTGGTAACAGAGTCTCTTCTTAACAAGTAAGTGTGATGCAGTCTCTGATCTTAAAGCTGATCTCTCACTTTACACATCACCTGTCATCTGAATATAAAAAAAGAGCACTTTCAAAGTCTGAGTTGTACAATTTTCTAAAATCAGTGGAAAAATATTCTTTTTTTATTGAGTAAATACAAAGTTTATTCTTTAACAGGCTAATATGTGAGCTAGTGAGTAAATATGCAGATACCTGGCACATCCACTTGCCTGCTGCATGTCTGCAGCTGTGTTGTACAGAGCATCCTACTACTGGCAAGAAACCATTCACAGTCATGTACAACGAGGGCCCTTTGTCCCTCCCTACGTATAGAGAACTGCCTGTGAGTAAAAAGATTATAATGAAACGGCTTTATTTTCTGTTTAAATATGGATGATGTGACGGTGGTTATAGAAAAAAAATAACCTCCTTTTAAAATTTTTACATGTTATCGATTTGCAGCCTGAAATTAAGAAAATTAGTTAGATGTATGTGTGTGAAAGATTTCCTTTCGGCTTTTTCCCCTTCATCAGGGGTCGCCACAGCAAATGATTCGCATGTTTCGATTTGGCATAGCTTTTTATGTTGGATGCCCTTCCTGACACAACCCTTTAGCGAGGGACAGAAACACGCTGTCGGCTTTGCAGCCTTCATTTTTACGATATTTAGCAATGGTTCTTTTACATGCCTCTCACCATAGACAGTGAGAGACATGACCGGCCTTTGATTACCCAGTTAGTTGCACTGGGGCGACAGTGACAACCCTGTGGAGAGTGGGACTCGAACCCCCAACCTTAAGATCAGCGATCCAGTGCTGTATACCACCAGGCCACCACTGCCCTATTGGTTGCTGTATGTATTCAGTGCAAATTATAATAGTCAAGAAAACAATATATCAACAGTTCTGAAAAAATCATGCATATTAAAGTAATTGGCTTCCATCTGTAATCAGCCAATAACTAATTCTCATTACGCTGGAGAGCAGTGTCTGAAGAGAGGAAGATGATGTGCTCTCGTTTGTAACGCTATAGAAATGGCTGTGGAGTACAATCCTGGAGTGGCAGTCTCCGTAACATGTAGCACAGATGAAACAGGAAGATAGGAAGACACAGCTTGTAACCTTCCACCGTTCATTTTTCTCTCTGGCTTTCATATACTGCTTATCGTTGTGCTTCATGGTCAGCCGCCAGCTAACACGGTCCTCGGCAGTAGCCTCCCAGTCAGTGGGGCTAATGTTTTAAACAGTCATATAACTTTTGCTCATAGTGGGCAGTGGTGGTCTAGTGCTATTGGGTGCTGGATTGCTGCTCCTAAGGTTGGGGGTTCGAGTTCCACTCTCCACAAGGTTGTCACTGTCCACCCCGGTGCAGCTAACTGGGTTATCAAAGGCCAGCCATGTCTCTCACTGTCTGTGGTGAGAGGCATGTAAAAGAACCATTGCTGACTTTCGTAAAGAGTAGCTGCAAAGTCGTCAGCATGTTTCTGTGGTATTGCATGAGGAAGTCTGGAGTGGCAGAGAAGTATGTTAGAGTGGTGCAGGACATGTTTGAGAGATGTAAGACAGTGGTGAGGTGTGCTGTCAGTGTGACACAAGAGTTCAAGGTGGAGGTGGGACTGCATCAAGGGTCAGCTCTCAGCCCCTTCTTGTTTGCTATGGTGATGGACAGGCTAACAGATGAGGTTAGACAAGAATCTCCATGGACTATGATGTTTGCAGATGACATAGTGATCTGTAGTGAGAGCAGAGACCAAGTGGAGGAAAATCTAGAGAGGTGGAGGTATGCCCTGGAAAGGAGGGGATTGAAGGTTAGTCTTAGTAAGACAGAATACATGTGTGTGAACGACAAGGACCCAAGAGGAACTTTGAGGTTACAGGGGGCAGAGATAAGGAAGGTGGAGGATTTTAAGTACTTAGGCTCAACAATCCAGAGCAATGGATGGAGAGTGTAGAAAAGAGGTGAGGAAGCGTGTGCAAGCAGGTTGGAATGGTTGGAGAAAAGTGTCCGGTGTGATGTGTGATAGGAAGGTATCAGCAAGAATGAATGGAAAAGTGTACAAGACGGTGATGAGGCCAGCGATGTTGTATGGTTTAGAAACAGTGGCCCTGGAGAAAAGACAGGAGGCAGAGCTGGAGGTAGCAGAGATGAAAATGTTGAGGTTCTCTTTGGGAGTAACGAGGATGGATAGGATCAGGAATGAGTACATCAAAGGAACAGCACATGTAAGACGTTTTGGCGACAAAGTCAGAGAGGCTAGATTGAGATGGTTGGGACATGTACAGAGGAGGGATAGTGAGTATATTGGTAGTAGGATGCTGAGGATGGAACTACCAAGCAGAAGGCCTAGAGGAAGACCAAAGAGACGATTCATGGACGTGGTGAAGGAGGACATGAAGGCAGTTGGTGTAAGAGAAGAAGATGCAGAGGATAGGGTGAGATTGAGGCAGATGATTCGCTGTGGCGACCCCTGAAGGGGAAAGCCGAAAGAACAAGAAGAAGGATCAATCCCCCTGGTTGACGTATACGTACACGTGTGTATAATATCAATAAATACATATTCAACACTATAAATGCTTATAATAACAATTAAACATTAAAAAATAATGCATAAGATGCAAATAAAATATAAATACACATACATACAGACGTGCAGCTGCCACGTGCACGCATTCAAATGTGCACCTCACAAAAATGGAAGTAGATTTGATGGGAGGTTTTGGGTTGTTTTTTTGTTTTGTTTGTTCAGAGGATTTTTTGCGTAATTGGCCTTGTTTTTGTGGCATTTTCCTTAACTTTTCCCCTTATTCTTCCTTAATTTCCTTAGTTTTATTTCGATAAATATTTTTCAAAAAACCGTGATGCACTGAGGCTGCATGAATTGAAATGTGAAGTAGCAAGGGATTCCTGTACTAGAATTACAGTACATGAAAGAGGAATTGAAAGTGAGCTTACCACCCTTAGTTATTAAATATCTCCGCAATAAAGTTGTTGACAGATACGTGTCAGGAGATGGCCACAAAATATTTCAAAAGTTTTGAATTTTTTTGTACACCCTCTGATTGCAACAACAAAACTGCTTTTTATAAACACTGTTTAGCTAGCAGGACTACTATTAGTTAAAAAAAGATGCATTTTTTTACTTGAAGGACTTGGTTCTTTTATTTTCTTCCCTATGTGTTATGTGTTGTGTTTTTTTTTTTTTTTTTTTTTTTTTCCCCTTTAATATTGTGTATACCATTTTAAACTTTTTTTTACTACAAATTCCATGTGGTACACTCCCATATCTTCTCTTTCTTTTCCTCTGGCCCATGCAGTACAATGAGTCTGATATCCGCCTGGGTTCCTTTGTTATTTCATCTGTTGATGCCAGCAAAGGAAATACCTTCAAGTGTTAAAGTGAGTAGCAGCTGCTTGTCAGCGTAAATTACACTCACACTAGGTGAGAAGTGTACTCAAGTAATTTCTGTGTTCAATGCTATAAATGCTTATAATAACAATTAAAATGTTTAAAATAATGCATAAGATGTAAATAAAATATAAATACACATACGAACTCCGATGCGCATCTCGCAACAATGGAACTAGTTTTGATGGGAGATTTTGGGTTGTTTTTTATTGAGTTGGTTTAGGGTTTTTTTTTTTTTTTTTGGTTTTGTTTTGCATAATTGGCCTTGTTTTTGTGGAATTTTACTCTAACTTTTTCCCCTTATTCTTCCTTAATTTCCTTATTTTTTTAATTCAATGAATATTAAAAAAAAAAAAAAAAAACGCGACGCACTGAGGCCGCTTGTATTGAAGCGCGAAGTAGCGAGGGATCCCTGTGTGTGTGTGTGTGTATATTTTATATTTTATTTATATATTATGCATTATTTTTTAAATAAATACACACACAGGGATCCCTCATTTTCCGTGGTTAATGGGGACAGAGACCCCTCCCCTGCAACCGCCGATTTCCACGAAGTAGGATCGACACCCCCCCGTGATTGACGTATACGTACATGTATATGTGTATATAATATCAAAAAATACTTATTCAACACTATTAATGCTTATTATAACAATTAAACATAAAAAAAAGCATAAGATGTAAATAAATATAAATACAGATACGCACCTCACATAAAAATGTAAGTAGTTTTGTTGGGTTGTTTTTTGTTTGTTTGGGAGTTTTTTCATAATTGGTCTTGTTTTGCGGCATTTTCTTTAATTTTTTCCCTACTTTTTCTTAATTTACTTATTTAAAAAAAAAAATTTTTTTTAGATGAATATTTTCGAAAATCCTGTGATGCACCGAAGCTGCATAAACTGAAGCACGAAGTAGTGAGGGATCACTGTGTATATATACTGTATATATATAATATAGTGTGTGTGTGTGTGTGCGCCTCTCTCTGTGTAAGTATATAATATTGCATGTGTGTACCGTATGTATATATTTTTTCCCCAACTAAAATGAACTGTGACTGGAAGTTGTGGTTTTCTGATGATAGTGCTGTTTTCTATGAATAGAGCAGGATATCCTTACCACGTTGTGTAATGACTTTATATTCCTTTGTCACGTTTTTCTTCACAGGTGCCCCACTAATCTGTCTGATTAGAGATGAGCATGAGAGCAGATGCACTTTTTATCACATCACAGCATCATATGATTTCCTGTCAAATGTGCATGCAAAGATGAAAATCTGGTTGATGTGGCCAAAATTCTATTCTTCTATTTTGATTGACTCCAATCATGATGTAGGATATGATGTAATTGTGTTTCATAACACTGACACGAGTTTGAAGAATATTATTTTCGATGATGCAGACCGAGGAAACCAAATGTAATTTACTATGATGACATATCAAATCTGATGATTATTCTGATTGATAGGAAGTTGTTGGTTTGAGTAGTTCGTACCGTAGTTCTAGCTCTAAGGCAAATTGCTTTATTTTCTTTAATTCATATTTCTACATGCCTGTGTGTAATAGATTATCATCATCACATGGTAATTAATCCACCCATTAAAACGTTCTACCATCAGCTAGATCTCTTCTTGTCTGATGTATGTACGAGTGATGGGAAATCGGGTTTATGTTCATTGAGTTAAATCACCAAATTTCCCATTTGAAACACACAAAAAATATATATAACTGTAAGTGTATCCTGTCTAGAGTAGTTAATAGTTATTCCTCTGCCACGATGTGTTAAAGGGGTGATGTCATGCCTGTTTAAAGAAAGCGGTCCACATGGGGTTATCAAAGGCATTATCATTTATATGGATGAGAATTTGCTTCACAACTTGGTTTTCAATACAATCAAATTTTCTGAGAGTTTGCAATAGAATTTGTCTTTGATTTAAACCATTTCAGAAAGTGCTTGTTGCCGTCCAAGTTCCACCCACTCAAACACAGACTAGTATTTTGGTCATTCAGTGCGTATCTACACAACATTTATGCAACTGGATTTAGGTGAAATTATGACATGGCTCCTTTAACCTAAATCCAGTAGAAAGAAGGATGGAAAGATGTTGAATGCACATTTTTCTGACTTGGGTGGCACAGTGGCGTACTGGTGTTTCTGTGCTGAGGTTTCATGTGCGTATGCCGGTTTCCTCTCACACACCAAAAACATGCACATTAGGCTAATTCGCTGTTCTAAATTGACCGCAAGTGTGTGACATGTCCCGCATTGGTTCGATGAGCTGTTTAGAGTGTACCCTGCCTTCCCCCAGTGTCGGCTGAGAGAGGCTCCAGCCTCCTCTTGACCATAGTAGGGTTAACCTGTTCAGTAAATGAGTGCATGAGCGTGCACTGGTAACCACTCAAAGCCTGAGAATGAGAGAATCCTGACTGATGATTTAACTCGAAAGGCAGATGAAATTGTTTACTGGTGTTTATTGAATTTTAAAATGGAATGAGTATGTGTGCAAAATACATCGTGCATTGACACTATACAGAATCATATAAATCAGTCCTTACCGGAACCAAAATCTGAATACAGTATAATAATATAATAAACAACAAATAGGTCGTTGCAGTAAGTTTTCAGGAAAACAGGATCGAGCAATAGCACTGAACATAACAGAAATAAACATTCTAGTTCAGAATAACTTGGTAAAGCTAATTTTCACATTTTCTTTGACGTCTCTATCAATTGGATCGTCTGTAGGAAAAGCTTAAGATGACCACTTATGGACCCTCACTGTATTGATTAGGTGACACCGCAGTGTCTTGGTTAGCACAGCAAGGAGGTCCTGGCTTCAGGTCTGTACCTGGTGAGGGTGTTTCTATGTGGAGTTTGCATGTACATCCTGTTCTTGCGTGGGTTTCCTACAGGTACACCGGTTTCCTCTTACAGTCCAAAAAACATGCACATTAGGCTAATTTGATATTCTCATTTACCTACAGGTGAGAGTGTGAGTCCGAGTATGTAGACCCTGTGATAGTCTGGTGAACTGTATAGAGTGTACCCTGCTTTCACCCAGAATCGACTTGGCTGTGATGTGCTCCAGTCTCCTCGCAATACCAGTAAAGTATAAAACAGTTCAGAACTGAAACGTGTTACTGCTGTGAAAAGCTTAGGGTTATCTTCAGAGACACACACCAGTGACACCATGTGGAGGAACAATACCAAAATCAAAGTCGATGTATAATTGAACCAAAAACAAAATACGGTGCTCATAACATTTAAACTCTAAATGGAATCTCATGCAGCAGATTGTAAAAGATAAACCTCTCAGAAAAAGCAAATGAGAGAAATAAAATTTAAAAAGCAGAGAAAGATACTAAGTAAGGCCTACAGTTTACAAATTGTTCATTACACTTTTGTCACATAAAATATTTATAAATAAACAGCAAAAAAAAAAAAAAAAGTAGTAGTCTGGGAATAGAAGTTTCACCAAAAAATAACTTGAAACTCTTGAAATAAATAATGTAAATAATCCTGCGGTATTTTATGTAAACAAGCCACGTGTGGTGGCTCAGACAGTGAGGGAGATAAAGCTGTTGTATCTCTGGATGTTTCTCTTTAAGATTTCAGAGCAGGGTCCTAAAACACGCTCAAATCGTGGCCTATCCAGTTTTACACACTTCAGGGGTCCTCTGGCCACCACGGTGGCTGCACGTGGCCTGTTCAGAAGCAGTGCTATCTCACCTGTAAAAATAATAAGAACATAATGAGTAATATTCTTTCTAACTTTTATACGATACCAATAACACACACATTGAAATATGATTTCGGAATCAGTGATTGGGGCAAACCATGAGTTTTCTGCCATTTGATTCAAGTGTTATCCATAATAATAAACAATTACAGTGGTACCTCACATTTATGAAATTAATGCGTTCCAGAAATGGTTTCGTGACCTGGATTTTTCGTAAGTTCAACCGCATTTTACATGTAAAACGTGTGATTCGTTCCAAGGCCCCCAATACTACCCCCTAAACCCTTTAAAAATTATAAAAGTATACCTTTTAAGACCTCCTTCTGCTTCAATATTGTACCGATGGTAGACGGGTTTGGCCATATTCCTTTGCGATATCACTCAACTGCATGTCACGAGCACATTTCTTTTCACTCGCACCGGGAATTGCCCGCGCGTGTGTGTGCGCGCGTGTGCTGATCATGTCTTCTTAGCAAGAGTTATAATCTTACAAATGTTTATGCGAGGTTAAAAGCCTGAGCCAAAAAATAAAGTTGCAATGAGGACACTCGAAAAACTCAAGAAATAACAGTAACTCTGTCCTTTACATGAAAAACACCATGGGTATTATGGAGATACAGCTCCATAATAGCCAATGGGAGGGAGCTGGGTCATTCCTTCTAGCCAATGGGAGGCCAGCGGGGTGGGATGTTGGGAGATAGCCAATGGGAGAGAAACTCGAGCATTGTTTGAATTTTTGAGATGGTGCTTTCGTAGCGTGAACCTGTTTCATATCCAGAGACAAAAATTTTAGGACACTGTGTTTCGTAACCTGTTTTTTTTCGTTTGTTGGGACTTTCATAAGGTGAGGTACCACTGTATTGAATATGAGGTGAATTTTAGGCCCTCACCAAAGTAGTCTGAGTGTCCAAGACGGCCCACTTCTACGTACTCCTCATTGTCAGATCTGCGCTGTAGGACAGATGCTGTTCCCTGAGGAAAGTTGGGGGGTACATCTCAAAAAGGTCAGATAATTTGAAAAGATGAAATAAACACTTGTGTTTTCAATCCACAGAACAATAATAAAATATATGCCGCCTGGCCATAAAACTGCTTAATATTTTGTTGTATTGCCTTTTGCCTTGATTACAGTGTGTAATCACCATGACATTGTTTCAACACACTTGAGCAACAAAATACAGTATTTATTTCCATTGAGTGTTGCCTTCCTTCCATCTTGAATTGATGACACAAAAAAAAAAAAAAATCAAACCACTCCATAAAGTCTTTCCCGGCACATCCCAAAGACTTTCAATAGAGTTGAGGCCAGGATTCTGAAATGCCGGTTCGTGTGTGAAAATGATTCCTCATGTTCCCTGAACTACTCTTTCACTATTTGAGCCCCGATTTTATATCTGTATATCAGGAAAGAAAAAGTCCATTGATGGGATAACCTTAGTACATTCAGCGGACTTCATTTTGTTGCCACATAAATATAGCTGAGCTGCAACCAGACCAACTGAAGCAACAATGCCATGGTGTTTATGCAGTATAATCTATATTATATAATATTGGAGTTTAAAGTTCACTCAAAGGTAAGTGACCTGCTTTAGTCTCTCTCACTCGCACACTCACCTCTGTGATGATGAAGAAATCATCCCCTGGTGCTCCTTGCACCACAATTTTTTCACCATCTTCAAACTGTACAGGCTCTAGAGCATCAGCCACTGTCAGCCTTTCCCACTTTTCCAGCGATTCTGAAACAGGTCATAAATAAGTTACCACCTGAAAACAGATACTTGTTGTAAATGTCCAAGCATGTAAATAAACCTATGTTCTCTATAATGCATTAATTAATACATAATTTATTTATCTGCCAAGCTGCTTTATCCTACTAGACTAATGGAAAGCTGGAGTCCCAGACTTGGTGGAAGTGGGGGTTCTGTGTGAATTTTGCATGTTCTCCCCATCTCTCCCATCATGTTCACGGGTTTTTTCGGGTTACTCCAATTTCCTCTCACAGTGCACAGACATGCACAATAGTCTAATCAGTTATCCTATATTGCTCCCAGGTGTGAGTGTAAGTAGTTGCATGTTGGCCCTGTAAGGAATTGACAAATTGTTGGTGTACCCTTGCCCAGAAATATCTGAGATAGGCATCGGTCTTTCTGTAAACCTTGTAGGATTAAGCAGTTTGGAAAATTAATGAATGAGGAAACTTTTCTTGCATAGTATAAGATCACTGTCACCATCTCCATCTTCCTCTGCTTAATCTGGGGTCAGGTTACATGGGCAGCAGCCTAAGCAATGAGGTCCAGTCGTCCCTCTCCCTAACTACTATCTCCAGCTTTTCTGGGGGAACACCGAGGCGTTCTCAAACCAGCCAACAGACAATCCTTCCAGCGTGTTCTGGGTCGTCCCCGGGGTCTCTTCACGGTCAGAATTCCCAAAACACCACAGCAGGGAGGCATTCAGGAAGCATTCTAACCAGATGATCAAGCCACCTCGACTGGCTCCTCTTAACATGGAGGAGCAGTAGTTCTACTCTGTGCTCCTCCCAGATAGCCGAGTTTCTCACCTTATCTTTAAGGGAAAGCCATGCCACTCTACAAAGAAAACTAATTCCAGCCACTTGTATCCGCAATCATGTTCTTTCAGTCACTACCCAAAGCTCATGACCATAGATGAGGGCTAGGACATAGATCAACTAGTAAATTGACAGCTTTGCCTTGTGGCTCAGATCCCTCTTCACCATGACAGACTGGTACAAGCTCCGCTTTCCAGCAGAGGCTGCAGCGATCTGTTTGTCGACGTTCCCTCACTCGTGAACAAGACCCCAAGATACTTACATACTCTGCTTGGGAAGAACCTCATTCCAGACCCTGAGGGTACCACCCTTTTCTGACTGAAAACCATGGTCTCGAACTTGGAGGTACAGTTGGCTGCAAATCGCTCCAATGAGAACCGGAGGTCCTGGATTGATGAAGCCAAAAGATATCATCCACAAAACCCATTCCGTTAGGCCTCCTTTTTCAGCTGGACAGTCCCTTCACCGCAGGTGTCCACCACTCGGTTCGGGGGTTACTGCCATGGATGACCTTTCGCCACAGCTATGACTCCATGCCCCCTATTCCTTCAGGACATGGTCATAGCTCTGTAGGAGGTGGGAGTTAATGGCCCTCAGACAGAAGACTCCACCAAACGTTCTCAGGAGACCTCAACTACATGCTTGGGCCTGCCAAGTCTGGAGAGCGGCCTCTCCTACCATCATTACCCTACAAGTCCGGCGACACAACTACAAAGTCGATCAAACTGCTGCATAGGGTGTCCTGGTGCCAAGATGTTAGAGCATGATGTGCGTGATGGGCAAGCCGTCAGGAGCACAGAAGTCCAACAACGAAACACCATTGAGGTTCAGACTGGAGAAGCCGTGCCCACCGATCACACCCTTCCAGGTCCGCTATCAAACATTGCCCACATTGACATTGAAGTCTTCCAGGACAACGAGAGAGTCCCCAGGGGGAGCATTCTCCAATACGTCCTCTAAAAACCTCAAAAAGGGTGGGTATTCTGAACTGTCCTTTGGTGCAGAAGAACAAACAACAGTCTGGATCTGTCCCCCACCTGAAGGCGGAGGGAAGCTACCCTTTCCACCTATCTTGAGAGGGGCTGGACCTTATAGTATAAGATCTAATCAGATTACTTCTTTAATTTAAATAATTTATTGTTTTTATTGGAGCTCTTCCTCACCAAGGATTGACACTTTACTCAGGAACTCTTCATACATCTTCCTCTTCCTCAGTGTACTGCCCTGGGAAGACAAAGAGTCACAGATTATATTTGAGGTGGTCACAGAGTTGCCAAAAGTCCTAAAACGTAATTACTGTAGTTTTCCAAAGTTTGTTCCTGGGTGAGTGGGTATGTTGTACTCTTTTACCTCATCTACTTGAAAGTTTCCCCTTTTTTAAATTACAATTTTTAAAAAAAAAAAACGAACATTTATGTAATTTTTCTAACGACCTTCCACTGACAATTTGATTTGATTTATTTCTGCAGCTAATCAGTATCATGTGGACGCCAAAGCAAGAAAAAAAAAAACTGCAGACGTCAATGACTTCTTAATAGTCAATGGTCTTTTTTACACCTGATTTTAAAATAGGTCCCCAGTGAAGTGAACAGCTTCAAGTATTGATGTCAGTGTAGTCCAGTGGATCCTGATGACCCACTAGCCGAAATTCCCTGAAGTCTGTCTCATTCTTCCTCACCTGACTGAAAATTCTTTCACATTCAGCATTGCTGTGTGGAATTGATAAAATGCCGAACATACAGTTGCTCAACTTTTGAAATCTGGGCTTCCCCATCTCCTTTAACAGTGTGGGAAGTTAGAACCATGACTCATCTGCAGGCATTCTCATTTGTACCTCTTTGAAACTGGTTGAGCAATAGTCATTAAACTCAATCTCAAGGTTGTTGACATCTCAGTGCTTCTCAATTATTTTCTGTGGCGCCCCCTCTAGGAAGAAAAATTGGGACTGAGATCCCCACGCAACCATCGAAATCCGCGAAGTAGGATCACTCCCTCCCTCCAACCCCCCGACTGACGTATATGTACATGTATGTGTGTATATGATATCAATAAATACATATTGAATGCTATCCTTATAATAACAATTAGACATTAAAGAATAATGCATAAGATTATAAAATATAAATACACACACATACAGACACAGATGCTCGTGCACACACTCGGATGCACAGCACACAATAATGTAACTAGTTTTGATGGGAGATGTTGGGTTGTTTTTTGTTGTGTTGGTTAAGGGTTGTTGTTTTTTTTTTTTTGTATAATTGGCCTTGTTTTTGCGGCATTTTCCATAACGTTTCCCCCTATTCTTCCTTAATTTTTAATTTAGATGAATATTTTTTAAAAAACGCGATGCACTGAAGCCGCATGAAGTAGCGAGGGATCCCTGTATTTGTCTATAAAATTGTAATTAGTACACCTCTGCATAACATTGTATCTTTATTAACATTAAAAAGAAAAAAATATAGTTCAACTTGCAATAAATAAAAACTTCATTAACATTTTTTTAAATCTGTAATAGAAAATATTTAAAGTGCACCAATGTGCCTGAAATGAAAAAAAATAAAATAAAGCCTAATTTAAATTCATTTATCTCTTAACATCTCTGTCTCTCTCCACCTTTCTCTTCATTCCTGTTAAATATTTTGGTGTTGTTTACCGCACTTCATATCGTTTGCAACTGCGAAAATCCGCTACACCATTGCGCGACGAGTGCGCCACTGCCAACTAGTGGAATAGAGTTGCAATTACACTTAATTCTCGTACACTATTCCAGAAAAGCATATTCCCCAGGGTCATACGCACCCCAAGGCATCACATCACGCCTCCACCCTGGCATCATACGCGTGCCTCACTATTTGAGAAGCACTGTGATAGCTTCATCTGTGTCTTCAATTCCAGTTTTAGTCAATACTGTAAACTTTGTGAAAAAGAAACCGAGGGAATTGAAGGTACAGCGGTCTCTATTGTTTACATCTGCTACTTGAGCAGTTTGCCTATGTGGTCCACAGCAGCTAGAGGAATGTTATGCTCCACATAAAAGGCTGCAAACAAATATTCAGCTTTGATAGTACTGGTATTTTCTGTCTTTGAAGTGAAAGAAATCAACGAAGTTTGAGCACGTCCTACCTCCGATTCAGATTATGGAGCCCTTTCAAGCACCTTGCTCTTACAGTGCTGCACGACTGCTTCACAGATGCATGGTACCTTCATGGCCCAACTTCCGGTGTAAACAGTGTCCATGCACTTGCGCAGTGTCCATACACATTCGCAGTCACTAAATTTGGCAAGGGACGGTACGCTGAAAGGCTCATACATTTTCTTATTCGCATTCGTAGCAAAAGTTTATGGTTTCTTTATTTTTCACGAGATAGCTGACATTATTATTCGAATACGTATTATCCGACCCAAAAAATGTATTTCTGTACTTGGACCCAAGAAAACGTACTAAAGTACTTTTTTTTTTTTTTTTATGTACCAGTTGGCAGCTATGATGCCGTTCCCCTGGGCCTATTCAAACACAAAGTAGTTGTGGTCTTTACTAACATGAGTAGATGCAAACATTCCAGGGGCTATTAGGCTCTATTTGTGTTTTTTTTTTTAATATGATGGGGTGCAGGGGATTTACCATAAGGATGCGCCGGTAGCTGTCACGGTCAATACCCCAAAGCTTGACGTCAGTCTTAGCTTTAACAGTGGCAGCACGTGGAGTTCCATATATCAGAGCCAGCTCCCCAAAACTTCCCCCTTCTCCAATACTGGTTACCCACTCTCCATTCACATATACCTGGTAAAAGACAGAGATTAAAAAAATATATATATATATTATTTATCCCAGGTGATTTTTTTTTATTCCCCTCCTATTTTATTTCCTGAAGTGCTTTATCCTTTATTTGTGTCACAGGGACACCAGCGCACATACCAGCCAATCTGGGTGAAGGTGGGGGAACCGGGTAGAGTATGCCAGTCCATTGCAGGGTCAACAGACAAACAAACAAACAACCTTTCACACTCAAATTCACACACAGGGGCAATCTGGAGTATCCAATGTGCATTTGGACTATGGGGGGAAACCAGATAACCCAGAGGAAACTCAATGAAAGAGGATTTGTTTCCAGACCAAAACCTTATGAAGTACTGTGAATAGATGTGACAATAACAATCAATTTATTTTATTAAAGCCCAGTAGAGTAGATAGTTAACTTACATCAACCTCTCCTTGGTCAATTACGTAAAAGTTGTCCCCTTCATCACCTGAGGGGGAAAAAAAATCGCAGGAAAAAATGAGACCACTTAAACCACCTTACATGGTCAAAATGAGACAATTTTGCATTTGTGTGTAGATTCAATGCATGTTGCCAATTTATATGGAAAGCTGAGATTAGTAAAATGACCTTGAACACCCATATAGTGCCATCCTTCCACTAGGTGGCAACAGCCAATTTCAAGAAAACCGCTAGTCATTTATGATTCAAGAAGGATTGCATGCTTGCCGGTCTCTGTTAAGCCAGTTCAGAACAGATATTTGGTGATTATTTGGCCCTCAATCACCTTTAAACTTAGCGATGTGGCCCTCAGTGACAATGAGTTTGACACCTCTGATCTAGAACAAGCAATTAAGGTACTATGTGTTTAACTTTCTTCTCCACACCTTGTTGAATGACTGTTTCTCCAGCAATGTGCATGACGGGAAACATGGCATCAAATATGTCACTGAAAAAGAGAAAAAAGACATCCATTAGTATTCTCTCTCCGTCTATCCCATCTATTCTCCCACCCCCAAAAAATTGTACCTCAGAAAAATACACCAGAAAATTACACAGATACATTTCATCACATGTCACACATCAGATTTATTTGTATTAAAATATGGAATGAAGAAAATGCTGGAAACTGCTGACATCCTGGGATTTTCACACAAAAGTAACAGTGGTGTTTCCAAAAAAAAATAAAAAATACTGAGTATGTTTACTTGCACAATTAAGCTAAGCCACAGTTATCGCTCAATCGAGTCCTTTAACTAGATTACTATGTTTGTCCCAATATACATCCAAGATGATGTCACAGTGTCCCAGAATGAATGGGGGTGGCTGGGATTGGTGAAGTCTTGCACTCTCCAAGTGCTCTTGATGATGAGAGGAAATCAGGAAATTTGCCAGATTGTTATGACTTGGCAGCAAAAAAAGATCTCGTAACTCCTATTATAACTGGCTCTAACTCTGGTGAACTGAAAAGCATCTCAGCATGCCCTACACATTAAACCTTGAGATAAATTGCTATAAATGCAAAAGACCAGATGACTTTGTACAAATCCAATAGTAACTGCACCTTCTCCTGGTTTGCCGACTCATTATTCTTCCTGATATACAATGTTGTACTATTGATTACCACCACAGGTGTATCACCAATTAATTTGTTAGCTGATTGAACAGCAGTGGACTCAGCACACAGACCTGAAGATCTCCAGTACTGGTGTGATAGAAATGCTTCTCAAAATCTGGACTGAATATGATCTCTCAGTCAAGAAGTCCAGGAATCAGCTGTAGAGGGGTGGTTCGAGGTCTACCAGGCTCCTATTTCTAGTTAACTGCTGAGGCATGACTGTGTTGAATGCTGAACATATGTAGTCTTCTTGTCCAGGTGGGTAAGGGCCAAATGGAGGGTGCTGGCAATGCCATTCTTCAAACATTTGTGGTGATAAACAAACTTGAGGGAGGCAGCAGGGTCCTAATTTGCCTTTTGATTAGATTTTCCCTGAAAGTAGCTATGGATTTTCTGGCATTGTGTGTGCTTTTTTAATTATGGCCAAAGCAGAAGACTGTAATTAAAATGAAACGTGACATAATGTTAAACATATCTTTTCCAAAAATAGTTTTCATGTGTATAGCAGACATCCAATTCTAATTTGTTTATATTTACAAAATATAATTAATTTGTTCAGTAAAATTATTTACTTCTTTCTGTATATGTCTGTATAAAATCTGTTGCCTTTGTATAAATAGAGTTTGTATTTATTTATACATTCAGTGGACATTCCTGCATCATACACACTCTGAAAACCCAGGTTGTTCTGAAAAATAATATACATAACTTGACTACATGTACATTACAGGGTTACTGTCTTTCAAGCATTGTTATGTGACCAATATGCTTTATAACACAAAATTATAACATCTTTTACTTGCCTCCTCTCATTGTCGTCCAAATGGGCAAAAAGAACATTCTTAGAAATGGCCTTGGCCAAGGCCGTCATTGTCTTGTAGTCCTTCGGGATCACCTGGATACATAAAAGTAACATTTAAAAAGCAATAACAATAAAAAGACATTACTTGTACCTCTAACAAAATAATAACAAGAGAAAATGACCTCTAATCATAAATGAACTCAAATTTGAGTCAAATTTGATGGTGACGATTGGTGGACTTAAAACTCTTGAAAATTTTGTGGAATGACTTGAAAATTTAAGTCTGAATTCTGACTGGACTAACCAAGGACATTCATTTTTTTCCTCTTTCTGCCACTGTATGGCAAACTTTGTTGTATGTTCTGGTTCATTTTTACGTTGGAAGGTTAACCTAGCGCCTGACCTGGGCTACAGAGAAGCAGCACTGGACTGTTGCTCGGTGGTCCAAAGTACTTTTTTCGGATGAAAGCAAATTTTGCATGTCATTCGGAAATCAAGGTGCCAGAGTCTGGAGGAAGACTGGGGAGAAGGAAATGGCAAAATGCCTGAAGTCCAGTGTCAAGTACCCACAGTCAGTGATGGTCTGGGGTGCCATGTCAGCTGCTGGTGTTGGTCCACTGTGTTTTATCAAGGGCGGGGTCAATGCAGCTCGCTATCAGGAGATTTTTGAGCACTTCATGCTTCCATCTGCTGAAAAGCTTTATGGAGATGAAGATTTCATTTTTCAGCACGACCTGGCACCTGCTCACAGTGCCAAAACCACTGCTAAATGGTTTACTGACCATGGTATTACTGTGCTCAATTGGCCTGCCAACTCTCCTGACCTGAAGCCCATAGAGAATCTGTGGGATATTGTGAAGAGAAAGTTGAGAGACACCAGACCCAACACTGTGGATGAGCTTAAGGCCACAATCGAAGCATCCTGGGCCTCCATAACACCTCAGCAGTGCCACAGGCTGATTGCCTCCATGCCACGCCGCATTGAAGCAGTCATTTCTGCAAAAGGATTCCCGACCAAGTATTGAGTACATAACTGAACATAATTATTTGAAGGTTGACTTTTTTTGTATTAAAAACACTTTTTGTTAATGGTCGGATGAAATATGCTAATTTTTTGAGATAGGAATTTTGGGTTTTCATGAGCTGTATGCCAAAGTCATCAGAATTAAAACAATAAAAGACCTGAAATATTTCAGTTGGTGTGCAATGAATCTAAAATATCTGAAAGTCTAATTTTTATCAGTACATTACAGAAAATAATGAACTTTATCACAATATGCAATTTTTTTGAGAAGGACTAGTATATATATATATATATTTAATTTTTATAGCATCAATTTTATTTTTACTGGATGCTACCTCAATGACAATAGCCACCCAAGGCCCTATATAATAATGTATATTTACCTGATACAAAGTGTTTGCTGCATATTCTACTGTATTGTGTAGGATTCCAGTCTTTCGTATTTACCGGTGCGATCCACTTGTCGTTTCTCTCCGGGTCAGATGGAAAACGATAAAATGACAGTGCAGGCTTACTCCTCTGTCTATTTGCACAGCCAACAGCACAACATGATATAACCATACTCACTGGTTATTTTCTATCACTCCGGCGAAGTTAGTAACCGACAAACAACATCCAGTTGGGTAATGTTGAACCACCATTACTTATTTTAAAATGTTTAGCAATGATGAATGAGCGAGCGCCGTCCGGATCATGCCTTTTATTTCAGATTTGGCTTTAGTAATTGTTCACTTTATTATAAAATATTCAATGCATTATACAAACTACTGTAATATATCTTAGTCTGTTCTATTTAATGCATTTATGGAACAGTCCAGCAATATTGTAATGTATCGTTACATGGGAATTTTTTTTATCAATATATCGATACCAATAATAGGTTTTCAATGACACCCCTATGGTATAATAAAATGTCTTGAATAATCGAAACAAATGCTCAGTTATTTGCCAAGGAGTGTGAGTCAACAGTGACCTGTCATATTGTATGACTTGGAGAACACTGTGACAGTGTATGTGGTGGGTTTACATGTGTGTGTTTCTCACCTTCCTGACATAACTGACTGCATCCTCCTCTGTGTAGACCTCTGCGCTGACCCCCCCTCTCCGGCACCGGGCTTTGACCACAGGATTTGGAGGAGGAGGGGGAGAAATTTCATCATCATGTGAATCAGATTGAGAGTTAGACTTCTGCCGTGCCAATATTTGCTTACTTTCTTCCTGCAGAGAGAGAGAGAGAGAGAAAAGGAAGATCCTGATCTCTGGATCTTCTACATCCAGTTCAACTACAGGGCTGGAACAACAATAGGAAGGTCACTGAGCCTACTAGACCTTTACTGCTCAATAAGTCAATCATGTTGGGGCAGCTTACAGTATAAATCAGTTGTCATACGAGCTGTTTCAAGCAACAGTGGTCGAAGTCCATGTTTGTAAATTTTGGGTCAAGTACTGAAATGAACTGAGTTAAAAGTTAAATCTTTCAGATGATACTGGTCTAAATCCAGGTAAAATTCCAACTGTGAAATAATGGGGGTACTTTACTATTGCTCTTAGATATTTTACAGATTTACTAATGCAACAGCGGGTCGAGTCCAAAATTCAAGATGGCAGCACCCATTTGTGAAGACGCCAGATATAGGGAAAAGAGATTCCATTAATAGAGGATTCAGAAAGTAAGTATTTACTTTAGTAAGTACAGTACTGTATATACTTTAGCTAGGACACCACTGCGTCTGCTTGTATTTAACTGATTTTTATTAATTGGTTTTCATTATATTGGTACATTTCCTGGACATTTGGACTTAGACTACTATTGCACTGACAAATAAAATATCAACTTGTGTTTATTTCAATTGTTCTATGTCCATGTGCAAAATTGGAATTTTTGACAAAATTCCAGAGTCCCAGAAGCACAGCAATTTAAGCCAGAAAAAAATATCTATGAGGAGTATTCAGTAATATTTAAGGCATTGAAATATCAATCATACAATTATATTTATAGCCATAAAACTTTAAAGAGCCCTCCTGAAAATTCACAAAAATAGACTTGGCCTACTGTTACTCTAAGGAGCTCATATATTAGCACTTCTTCTTTTCCTTTCGGCTTTTCCCTCCAGGGGTCACCATCCACCTCCATCTCACCCGATCCTCTGTATCTTCTACTCTTACTCTAACTGCCTTCATGTCCTCCTTCACCACATCCAGAAATCGTCTCTTTGGTCTTCCTCTAGACCTTCTGCCTGGTAGTTCCAACCTCAGCATCCTACTACCAATATACTCACTATCCCTCCTCTGTACATGTCCAAACCATCTCAATCTAGTCTCTCTGACTTTGTCTCCAAAACCTCTAACATGTGCTGTCCCTCTGATGTACTCATTCCTGATCCTATCCAGCCTCGTCACTCCCAAAGAGAACCTCAACATTTTCATCTCTGCTACCTCCAGCTCTGCCTCCTGTCTTTTCCCCAGTGCCACTGTTTCTAAACCATACAACATCGCTGGCCTCATCACCGTCTTGTACACTTTTCCTTTCATTCTTGCCAATACCTTCCTATCACACATCACACCGGATACTTGCAACAGAGAATGAAGCAGTACAAGTATTCAAATTATGCAAGTCGGTTTCTGTATTCAATATCACAGCATTATTACCTTACTGCATAACATACAAAAGGTAATACAGTACAACATAATACCCAATATGTCCAAATAATCCATGGGCATTTAGTACCTGAATGGAACACAAATATTCTAACTCAATAGAACACCCCAGAAAATACTACAATAACATTTGTGTGGAAGGTACCAATGTGCATATTAATGCAGCCATGAGGCGGGGAGTGGGGGGGGGGGGGCACTAACCAGTGTCTCTCCCCCTTATGCCAGTCCCAATCATGGAGAAATGCAGAGGGTTGTGTCAGGAAGGACATCCGACGTAAAACCAATGCCAAAATTTTATGATGCAAATCAGAAGTATTACCCCCATACCGGATCGGTCGAGGCCCAGGTTAACAACGACCGCCATCAGTGCTGTCAATCAACAGGGTGCTGTTGGAAATTGGACTACTGTTGGTCGAAGACGTCGAAGAAGGAGAAGCGGGAGGCATGTCCATAGGCAGAGAGAGAAGAGGAAAGGCATGAGTCTAGGACTGAGAGTAGGGACTTTGAATGTTGGAAGTATGCAAAGAAAAGATAGAAAGCTGGCTGACATGATGCAGAGGAGGAAGGTGGACATACTGTGTGTTCAGGAGACCAGGTGGAAAGGTAGCAAGGCTAGAAGCTTAGGAGCAGGGTTTAAACTGTTTTATCATGGTGTGGATGGGAAGAGAAATGGAGTAGGAGTCATCTTGAAGGAGGGGAATGTCAGGAATGTTCTAGAAGTGAAAAGAGTGGTAGACAGAGTAATGCGTCGCAAGTTAGAAATTGAAGGTGTGATGGTCAATGTTGTTAGTGCTTATGCCCCACAGACAGGATGTGAACTAGAAGAGAAGGAGAGATTCTGGAGTGACTTAGATGAAGTGATGCAGAGTACCCCAGAGGTGAAAGAGTGGTCATTGGTGCAGACTTCAATGGACATGTTGGTGCAGGCAACAGAGCAGACGAGGAAGTGATGGGCAGGTTTGGTATCCAGGACAGGAACACAGAAGGACAGATGTTGATTGATTTTGCAAAAAGGATGGAAATGGCTGTGGTGAATACTTTCTTCCAGAAGAAACAGGAGCATAGGGTGACTTATAAAAGCGGAGATAGGAGCACACAGGTAGACTACATCTTGTGTAGGCGATGTAATTTGAAGGAAGTCAGTGACTGCAAAGTAGTAGTGGGTGAGAGTGTTGCCAAACAGCATAGGATGGTGGTATGCAGGATGATGCTGATGGTGAGGAAGGTGAAGAAGGCAAAGGCAGAGCAGAAGACAAAGTGGTGGAAGTTGAAAAAGAAAGAGTGTCGTGTTGTCTTCAAGAAGGAGTTGAAACAGGCTTTGGGTGGCCAGGAAGTGATTTCAGATGACTGGACAACCACAGCCAATGTGATCAGGGACACAGTTAGGAGAGTACTTGGTGTGTCCTCTGGAAGGAAAGTAGATAAGGAGACTTAGTGGTGGAATGAGGAAGTGCAGGAGTGTGTACAAAGGAAGACGTTAGCTAAGAAGAAGTGGGACATAGAGAGGACAGAAGAGAGTAAACAGGAGTACAGGGAGACACAGCGTAAGGTGAAAGTAGCAGTGGCTAAGGCCAAACAGAGGGCGTATGATGACTTGTATGATCGGTTGGACAGTAAGGAGGGAGAAAATGATCTATACAGGTTGGCACAGCAGAGAGATAGAGATGGGAAGGACATGCAGCAAGTTAGATTGATAAAGGACAGAGAGGGAAATGTATTGACTGATGACAGAAGTGTGCTGGGAAGATGGAAAGAGTACTTTGAAGAGCTGATGAATGAGGAAAATGAGAGAGAGAAAAAGAGTAGAAGAGGTGAGTATTGACGAGCAGGATGTAGCAAAGATTAGTAAGGGTGAAGTGAGGAGGATGAAGAATGGAAAGGCAGTTGGTCCTGATGATATACCTGTGGAGGTATGGAAGTGTCTAGGAGAGGAAGCAGTAGATTTTCTGACAAAAACATTCAACAAGGTCCTAGAGAGTGAGCAGATGCCGGAGGAGTGAAGGAGAAGTGTGATGGTGCCAATTTTTGAGAACAAGGGAGATATGCAGAGTTGCGGCAACTACAGAAGGATAAAGTTGATAAGCCATACGATGAAGTTATGGGAAAGAATAGGGGAAGCTAGACTAAGGGCAGAGGTCAGCATTTGTGAACAACAGTTTGGTTTCATGCCAAGAAAGAGCACCAAAGATGCAATGTTTGCTTTGAGGATGTTAATAGAGAAGTACAGAGAAGGTCAGAGGGAACTGCATTGTGCCATTGTGGATCTGGAAAAAGCATATGACAGGGTGCCAAGAGAAAAACTGTGGTATTGCATGAGGAAGTCTGGAGTGGCAGAGAAGTATGTTAGAGTGGTGCAGGACATGTATGAGAGATGTAAGACAGTGGTGAGGTGTGCTGTTGGCGTGACCGACGAATTCGAGGTGGAGGTGGGACTGCATCAAGGGTCAGCTCTGAGCCCCTTCTTGTTTGCTATGGTGATGGACAGGCTGACAGTCGAGGTTAGGCAAGAATCTCCATGGACTATGATGTTTGCAGATGACATTATGATCTGTAGTGAGAGCAGAGAACAAGTGGAGGAAAATCTAGAGTGGTGGAGGTATGCCCTGGAAAGGAGAGGAATGAAGGTTAGCCTCAGAAAATCAGAATACATGTGTGTGAATGAGAAGGAATGGTTGGAGAAAAGTGTCCGGTGTGATGTGCGATAGGAGAGTGTCAGCAAGAATGAAAGGAAAAGTGTACAAGACGGTGGTGAGGCCAGCGATGTTGTATGGCTTATAAACAGTGGCACTGAGGAAAAGGCAGGAGGAAGAGCTGGAAGTAGCAAAGATGAAAATGCTGAGGTTCTCTCTGGGAGTAACGAGCATGGATAGGATCAGAAATGAGTACATCAGAGGACAGCTCATGTAAAATATTTTGAAGAAAAAGTCAAAGAGGCCAGATTGAGATGGTTTGGACATGTACAGAGGAGGGATAGTGAGTATATTGGCAGTAGGATGCTGAGGTTGGAACTAGCAGGCAGAAGGCCTAGAGGAAGACCAAAGAAGAGATTTATGGATTTGATGAAGGAAGACATGAAGGTCATTGGAGTCAGAGAAGAAGATGCAGAGGACAGGGCGAGATGGAGCCGGATGATTTGCTGTGGCGGCTCCTGAAGGGAGCTGCCGAAAGGAAAAGAAGAAGAAGAAGTACCAACGTGCATATTCAGAACGAGATTCATTTGCAAACTGCTTAATTCTAAGGGAGTTGTGAGGAGGCTGGAGCCTATCCTAGCCAACGCTAGGTGAAGACGGTGCACACCCTTAACAGTTACCCCTAACACCAATCCATTGTAGGACCAACACACAAACATTCATACTCACACCTTAAAACAACCAAGAAGCCTAAAGTGCATGTTTTTGGACTGTGGGAGGGAACTCACACAAACCCAAGGAGAACATGCAAACTTGAACACAGGTCCTTCTTGCTGTGAGGCAGATGTGGTAACCACTATGTGACCGTAATGCCACAACAAGATTCAGCCACAGACTTTACTTGATAGGTATATTTTATTTGGAAACCCATTTTAGCAAATAAGTACAGTGAACAAAAATAGTCTGTGAGCAATATGTAAATCATCATGTACGATAATGTACTCCATCACTAAAAGGAACTGTGTTCAGCTGGAATGACTGGCAAAAAAACAGCCGACTAACCTGATTGGCACGTGCCAATTCTCCTTCTACAAGACATCACATAAGACAGATAGGCTATGCTCTATGGCAGGTGTGTATTTGAGCTGGACTGTTTTTAATCTGTGCAAGTCTGAGCAGTGGTGTATGAGCAACTTTTATTGGGGATTTTAGTTATTAATATTAATTCCATTTTGATTTTTTTTTTTTTTTAAATACTCATGCGGGTCAGCGATACATCAGCCAATCAGCATCAACTGAGTGATGTGGCACATCCTGTGACGGACAGGGGACGACCATCCAAATCATTTTCCGTGCCTATGGTGCTCCGCTATAATTTTACAACACTGTTGTAGCAACGTGTTCTCTGTTTATGTTTTGAGATAGTATAGCATCCTAAAAAAAAATACAGTCGGCCCTCAAATTACGAAGACCCCTGTGTATGAAATCCCCGGATTACGAAAAACACTTTCCTGAGTTTCCGTCCCCGAGATACGAAACAACCCCCTCTTACAAAAAGAAATTCAAACGCGCCAATCAAAATTTCACACGACGTGCGAGTTGCTCTCTCATTGGCTGTCTCTCAACATCCCGCCCCGCTGGCCTCCCAGATAGAGACAGAAGGAAGCTTCACTCTTTAGTTTAGTTTTTTAAGTTGTTTTAATTCAGTAAATGTTTAATAAATGTGGGCGCATTTGAGCTCATCTGGAATTCCGATCTCTCAACGAATCAAATTAAAGTTGAGTTTGTCAGGCAGGGAATGTGCTTTGAATTCACGTGCGCGAGAGAGAGAGAGAGAGAGAGAGAGAGAGAGAGAGAGAGAGCGAATAATGCTTTAGTTTTTAGTGTAGTTTTTTAAGTTGTTTTAATTCAGTAAATGGTCAAGTAGGGAATGCCCGCAACGCTAGCATAAACATGTGCATTGTAATGCATCTGTGTGTGTGTGTGTGTGTGTGTGTGTGTGTGTGTGTGTGAGAGAGAGAGATAGGGGTGTGTGTGTGTGTGTGTGTGTGTGTTTGTGTTAATAAAAAATGTTTAATAATGGTTTAATTCATAAATATGTTAATGAAATGGTTTAATATGTTAATAAAATGTTTAAATGGTTTAATAAATAATTTTCTTTTACTTTTAACACATACTTCATACAAAACTGGTATACTTTTATCATTTTTAAAGGGTTTATGGGGTTTATCCAGTCCAAAGACTGGAGACTTAGAACGAATTAGGCGTTTAACATGTAAGATGCAACCCCTACTTACGAAATTCCCACTATACGAAAAGGGCTCTGGAACGGATTAATTTCGTTAATTGTGGGCCGACTGTATAAACACATGCACTCTAAGCAATAGTTGTGGCTTGTCATTACTGATTTCTTACTGTCTGTCTTCCTTTTGGCTTTTTCCCTTTTACTCGGGAATCGCCACAGCAAATCATCTGATTCGCACGTTTGATTTGGCAGAGGTTTTTACGTCGGATGCTCTTCCTGTCACAACCCTTTTTAGCAAGGGACAGAAACATGCTGACAACTTTGCAGCTACTCTTCACGAAAGTCAGCAATGGTTCTTTTACATGCCTCTCACCATAGACAGTGGGAGACATGGCCTGCCTTTGATAACCCAGTTAGCTGCACTGGGGGTACTGATTTCTTACTAATAGCAGGATATTGGGGGGAAAAAAAAAAAAAAAAAAAAAACACAAAACAAAAAAAAAAGAGGGAGGAGTCTCGGGAACATACCTTCTCCAGTTTTTCAAAGTGGGCCCTTAGGAACTTCATAGGATACTCTGGTTTGGCAATGCACAAATTGACAATGCACTCTTTGAGAATCTGTTGGATATTGTGTTTCTGCACAAAAACTTCACAGCCCTTCAGACTCTCCTCTTCATCGAGATTTGGGGAGGAGGTGGCCATCTTGGCAATGCTGCAGAGAGGAAAACAGAATGGATCAGCCATAGGGAAATGAAACTCAGTCAATCTGGGAGAGTTGATCTCATCAGATACCTCATGGGGTTTATATGCATGTGTGATTAATACATAAAATAATTACTGTGCCAAAATCCATATTATATCTTGTTATATAATTATTTTAATTATTTGATGAAGATAGCTATACGAGACCAAAAAATAAACAAGCTTCCTAATTTAGGTCATATCATTTCCATGAATCAAGATAATTCTGTAAAAATTAGATGTTTATTATAAGGAATTAATTGCCCATAATAAACACCAAGCCCACAACTGATTGCAACAAACACCACCACCATCATCATTCCCAGGTTTTGTGTGTTTAATTCTTCCTACCAGTACAGAGACTATGAAAAGATTGTTTTTATTCTTCTATATATCATGGGGCTTTTAATTCAAACATAAATACGTAATACCAATCTAGTCTCTCTTACCGCTTTATCCAGGAGATGATGTGAAGGAGCTCAGTGATCTGATAGAATTATATTGGATGCTGGTCAATGTTTATGTCTTTTCCAGCTCTTCTTCTCCTCTGTCGGTACCTCGATGACAATGACGTCAATGCGTCTACTTCCGAACCTTCCAACCACTTTCTAAACAGCGCTCAGATTTTTAAGGTGGATGGAATATCCAGGCTTTATTGTATTATGTATCTGGGTTCGGTTACTCCGTTCCACCTTAAATGGTGCACCACTGACTGCAATGACGGGTTTTTGTCTGTAGGGGGAGGGGGGGATTATTTACATTCACTCACATATTCATTTATCAAAGCTGGAGGCTGAAGCCTATCTCATCCGACACTGGGTACACCTTAAACAGCTCACAAGACCATCACAGGCCAATACGCACAACTATTCAGTTCGGTTCAGTTTTCTGTAACCGCATAATTCTAATTATGGTCATGTGGAGGCTGATCCCCATCCCAGTAGACTCTGGGCGATGGCAAAGTACTGTACACCCTGGACAACTCGCCAGGCGGAAACATGCTGACGGCTTTGCAGCTACTCTTGTCGAAAATCAGCAATGGTTCCTTTACATGCCTCGCACCATAGACAGTGAGAGACATGGCCGACCTTTCATAACCCAGTTAACTGCACTGGGGGGGGGGGGCGTGACAACCTGTTGTGAGTGGGGCTTGAACCCCCAACCTTAGAATCAGTGATCCAGCACCTTTACCACTAGGCTACCACTGGCCCCAACACACAACTGTTTGAAACAGCCATTTAGCCAAACATTGATGTCTTTGGACTGTGGGAGGAAACTGGAATATCTGGAGGAAACATGCACATGGACATGGACATGGAGAACATGAAAACTCCACACAGGAGCACCCAAGCCCAGAACCTTAATTGTAAACTTTGATACTTTTTCAATTCTGTCCATGCTGTATCTGCACATCAGGCACTCAGACTTCCCTTTTCTATATAATCTTTACTCATAGACTCACCATTGTAATTTTGCCATTATTCCATTACCTATGATATGCCGTATTAAAAATCTTGTAACTTCCATCTCACAGCAGGAAGGTTCAGGGTTCAATTTCTGTGCTCTGGCGTTTCTGTGTGAAATCTGTATGTTCTCGCCATGCTTGTGTGGGTTTCTTCCAACAGTCCAAAAACATGCATATTAGGCTGGCAAACTCTTCTCAATTGACCCAGGTGTGCACTGCCCGGAGATGCTCTGGTGAGCTGTTCAGGATATGCCTCGCTGCAACCCTATTCAGATTAAGCTTTTCAGCAAATGAGTGAATGAGTAAAAGATTATACAACTGTAAAAAAAAAAAAAAACATTATGGCACCAACAGGTGAAGTAAATAACAGTGCATTATACTGACAGCTTCCATAGAGTGAGATGTATTAGGTAGAAAATTAACAGTCAGTTCTTGAAGTTGGTGTGAGATTGTGCAAAGATCTGAACTTGATGAGGGCCACATTATCATGGCTAAACAACGTTCTATCTCATTTCAAAATAGCAATTCTGGAGAGGTAGTCATGGTGAGCAGTGGTAAGTAGCTACCAATTAGCAAATCTCAATCATGTTTTTACTCAAAATAGAACAATTGTGGCCTGGTGGTATAGGGCGCTGGATCGCTGATCTTAAAGTTGGGGGTTCAAGTCCCACTCTCCACAAGGTTGTCACTGTCCCCCCAGTGCAGCTAACTGGATTATCAAAGGCCGGACATGTCTCTCACTGTCTATGGTGTGAGGTTCATGTAAAACAACCATTGCTGACTTTGGTAAAGAGTAGCTGCAAAGCCGTCAGCGTGTTTCTGTCCCTTGCTAAAGGGTTGTGTCAGGAAGGGCATCCGACGTAAAAACCTATGCTAAATCAAACGTGCAAATCATACACTGTGGCGACCCCTGAAAAAGGGAAAAAGCCGAAAGGAAATCTCATCTCTCAAATCTCAAAACAATTGTTCATCTTTTGAACCGCTTAATCCTAATTAGGGTCGTGTGGAGACTGGCACCCATCTCAACTGACTCTGGGTGAGGGTGGAGTACACCCCACACAATTTGCGAGACCATCACAGGGTAGAATAGAAGATAGAAAACAAAATTTTTTAAAGTGAAAATGTTTTTATCTCTGTTCACAAGGGATAAGGCCACAAATCAGTATTAAATGCCCATGATATTTGGACCCTACAATAAAATCAAGCATGATGCTAGAATGGAAAACACTGCATGGGCTCAGGAACACTTCCAGAAATCATTGTCGAAACAGTTTGCCATACCACCCACAAATGCAGGTAAATTGAAAGTCGTATATGAACAACATGATCCAAGAATACCACAGTTTTCTCTGGGCCAAAACACACTGCATTGCTTTCTCCAGGTGCTCCAGTTTTCTCCCATAGTCCAAACACATACGGGACATTATTGCTAACTGACTACTCAAAATTATCCGTAGCTGTAAATACAAGTGATGGTTGTTCATCTCTGTGTTAGTGTTCCCCTGTTTCATAGTGGCTGGCTCCAGCTTTTCCATGAATCTCATAGATAACAGATGGATGGATGATTTTAAGGCTGTGTGAGAACCAAGTACAGACGCTCCCTGACTTACATTTTAGTTCGGTTCCAGACGGCCGAACGTAAGGTAAAAAAAAAAAAACGCAAGTTGTTACTGTATGTTCCACTGACGTATGACGCTCATACTTTACTATACATCCATAAATACCATTACCATATTTCATAAAACACCCCTAAATCAATTATTAAAAACATAACATTGTAAAATAATATCAAATATATCAAATAATATCAACATTAATTTCAAGCAAAATAATTTCAAATAGATAAATTTTAATCAAATTCACTGATCAAATATAAACTTTAACATTCTCTATGATGCGATCTTTCTGCTTGTAAATGGTTCCGATGATCGACGGATGGTCACTTTACATGAAGCTGAGCCAGGTCACTTTACATTGCGCTTAAAACAGCCATCAACACTTACAATATGTGAGGCGTTTGAAAGTAGTTCACTTGCTTGTGCTTGAGACAAGCGCGGGTTATCCAGACTTCCTGTCTTTCAAGTGAGCAAGGGCACCGTTGAATACTTGTTTAGTACTCAGCCTGCACTGATGTGAATCACCAGCAGAGCTGAGAGTTCTCTTTCTTTTCTGGAGTCGGGTTATCATTAATTTTACAACTCTCTTTGCTTAACTGGGTATGCATGGTAGATTGCTCCGATCCGAGCAGATAGTTATTTCAGTCTTGGAAAAACTGGAAATTCCGGCATATGCTGGAAAACTTGCACCCATGCTAGTTAGTAGGCTTACGCTTCTGACAAACCATACTTGCTTAGGGTTATAAAAGTCCGCAAAACAGTGTAAACACAAAGATCACAGAGACGTCTTAACACAAGGGTAACACCAATGACGTGGACGAAGGAGAGGCACGTTCAGTCTGTCGTTTGTAAGCAATGGACACAGCGTCATTATGTCATCGTACTACGTAAGTACGTCTCGTACTACAGAGCGCATCCTAAACTCAAAATTTGACTTTTTGTTTTGGAAAAAAAAAAAAAGACGTAAAATCGAACAAAATGTGAAACGAACGTAAGTTGGGGAGCGTCTCATGAGAATTAGACATGACTGCAGGGTTGATTTTAAATCTAGACCTCAATGGATTGATGATTTTGGTTTCCACTGATCGTTATGACATCTCAACAAAATACATCAGTACAAATTTTTGATTCAAATAATTTCTTAATTATGATGTGAATGTGTGATTTAAGTGTTTCCTTAAAATTTTTAAGCAGTTTTACATAGCAAACAATGCTTAGAAATCCTACAGTTTAGCAATAGTACTACTAATCATAATACATCATAGAGCAACATGGTATGTAACAATATTGAAACAGCATTTTTCAAATATTAAGCGAGAAACTATATGCAACCCATTGGACCATTCTTCCTGGGTGTGCATTACAGGGACTGTATGTACTGGAACAGCTGATCACAGTACTCAGAGTTGCGCTGTTTCCCTCTAACTTCCTCAATTTTCTGCTTCAGGAGAACAGGATCTGCAACACTGCCAACTTTCAGAACATCTGGAGACAAAAGGGAGATACACAGGGACACATGATCAGGGTGGAAAAATTCACAGAGTTTCTCAAACCGATTAATAAATTCCATTTAAAGCTTTGCAGGCAACAGTTGCAGTTTCTCATTATGGAAAATGAAATGATACTTTTAACTGACTCCTATTAGCTGAAAATTCTTGATGTAGTTAAGGCAGTTGCTTCTCAAATAGTGGGGCAAACAGGGGTGTTTGTTATGACCCTGGGGAACATGCTTTTCTGGAATTGTGTATGAGAATTAAGTGTAATTGCACCTCCACTCCCCAAGTTGGCAGTGGTGCTCTCATTGTCGCGCTATGGTGTAGCGCGGGGGGGGGGGGGTGGTAATGGGGGGGGTATAGGGGGGGGTGTGTGAAACTCGTGCCACAAAGGGCCATGTGACTGCAGGTTTTTGTTCCAACCAAGCAGCAGCACACCTGACTTTGCTCATTCAATCAACTGATAAGAGTCTTCAGGCAGTTGAGTGGTCAATCTGTGTGTCTGTACAGAGACTGACCAATCAACTGCCTGAAGACTCTTATCAGTTGTTTGAATGAGCAAAGTCAGGTGTGCTGCTCCTTTGTGGAAATAAAAACCTGCAGTCACATGGCCCTTTGCGGCCCGAGTTTGACACCCCTTCTGTAGCAGTTTTTCGCACGAGCAAACGATATGAAGTGCACGAAACAACCCCTCAAGAAACAACACGGAAAATTTCCAACAGGAACGAAGAGAAAGGTGGAGAGAGAGACGGCGATATTAAGACATATGTTAAAGGAGTTTAAATAAGGATGTATTTTTTTTCAATTTCAGGCACATTGGTGCATTTTTAATGTTAATAAAGATACAATGTTATGCAGAGGTGTACTAATAATTTTATAGACAAATAATAGTATTTCTAATCGCTCTCGGGGCGGTGGGGGAGTGGATTGTTTTTTCTTCCGGTGGGGGCGCCACACAAAATAATTGAGAAGCACAGAGTTAAGGTTTGACGTATATGCCTATGTGTATATAATATCAATAAATACATACTCAATGTTATAAATGCTTAGAATAATTAAACATTAAAAAAATAATATGTAAATAAAATAGAAATACACACACATACAGATGGTATTGTATGAGAAGACGACGACATACATGCAAAACAACGTAAGTAGTTTTGATAGGAGATTTTGGGTTGTTCGTTGTTTTGTGTTGATTTAGGGTTTGGGTTTTTTTTTTTGCATAATTGGACTGTTTTTGTGGCATTTTCCTTAACTTTCCCCCCTATTCTTCCTTAATTTCCTTTTTTTTAAATTCAAAGGAATATTTATTTATTTTTAAAAATCGTGATGCACTGAAGCCGCATGAATTGAAGCACGGAGCAGCGAGGGATCCCTGTACATACATACATATATAGACACTCCCCGCTTTACGTATTTTTCGATTTTACGTTGTTTTTTTTTTATTTTATTTTTAAAAGTCAAATTTTGAGTTTAGCGTGCTCTCTGTAGTACGAGACGTACCTCCATAGTACGCTGACCTAGTACACTACTTACGCATGACACTGTGTCCATTGTTTACAAACAACAGACTGAACATGCCCCTCCTTTTTCCCAGTTCACCACGTGTTACCCTTGTGTTAAGATGTCGTCTCTGTGATCTTTGTGTTTACACTGTTTTGCGGACTATTGTAATCCTAAGCAAATATGATTGATCATAATCTTAAGCCTACGAGTGATAGTGGTAATCAGAAAAAGTGGCAAGCCCTCTCGTCAGAAACGAAGATGGCTATTATCAAGAAAATTGATGCTCGTGAAAAACACGTGAATGTTGCACGTTTCATCCAAATGGCTCCGTCGACCATCAGAACCATTTACAAGCAGAAAGATCACATCACAGAGCATGTTTAAGGTTATATTTGATACTGTATTTGATTAGTGAATTTGATTAAAATTTAGCTATTTGAAATTGTTTTGTTTGAAGTTAATTTATTTGAAATTAATGTTGATATTATTTGATATACTTGATATTATTTTACAATGTTATGTTTATAATAATTGATTTAGGGGTGTTTTAGGAGATACGGTAATGGTATTTATGGATGTATAGTACAGTATGAACATCATACGTCACTGGAACATACAGTAACAACTTACGTTTTTTTCACCTTACGTTCGGCTGTTCGGAACCAAACTAAAACATAAGTCGTGGAGCGTCTGTATACATATATATATATATATATATACATATACAGTATATACACACATTATATATATACATATACAGTATATACACACATTATATATATAAATATATATATATAAACACACACAAATACACACACACATATATATATATATATATATGAACACCTATTTGTATTCATTGGACTATATTCATGTTGTAGTGCTTTGCAGAACAGAGTTCCCTGTACAGTAAACCACCTGAGAGGGTTAGCAGAAGCTGAAAGGCCCCTGAGGAAAGCTGTGAAGAGTGCCGAACCCTTGTACCTTCCATCCAGTAAGGATGTTAGTCACTAGCCTTATTTAAGGTTGATTTGCATGACAAAAGAAAGCCAAAAAATAGATAAGACAAGACTTTATTGACTCATGCCGAATAAAAAACACACATTAAGAGGAACTTGCGGATAAATGTTCATGGAGCAAATATAGAAATCAGAAACATAACAGAACGTAAACTCATTGAATGGATACTAACAGGACAGAGGATACAAATGTAACAGGAAAGCATGTACTGAAACCAAAGGAAGTGCTGAAATACCTATCAATAGTGACATCTAGCAGTAGTTCGCTTTTAGGCAGTGCCTTCATCTTTATATCAGTATCCACAAAAAGAGTTATGATATAAACAACCCTTACCCAGTACCATAGACTGGACTTGGAGATCAGGATCATCCAGGTACAGCAGCAACTGCTGAAAAAGGAATTCCAAATTGGAACGGTTTGTGTGTGGGTCATATTGTTTATCTAAAGATGAGAACCACACTCTCAGAGCTTTCAGAGCTTCAGCACGCACTTCCTGGCTGTTGTCATCTATCCGTTTTAAAAGTTCTAAAACACACACACACACACAGATATAACAATGTGATTCCAACATAAACTCAACAAACTTAGAAATGAGTCTTATTTTACAGATGTGTACCTGGATAGATCTTGTTCAGAATGTCTGGGTGAAGGCACCGTTTTGTAATAGTAATGAGTGACGATACGGCTCTACAGGCCAACAAGCGGGAGAGCTGGGAGTCTTCCTCCAATGCTGAAATTAGAAAAGTGCTGAATTTTTTGTCCATATTCAGAACCTGAAAACGAACACACAAACACACAATAGACATGAAAAGCAGGTCGTGCATCATTGCAAGCCCTTTTTTCCTTAAAGAATCCAGGGAACTTTTATGACTGTGTTGGTTGTGTATTTGTTGACCCTGCAATGGCCTGGTAAGCTGTTCAGTGTGAACCTTGCCTTTTCCCATTGTCAGCTGAAATAGATACAGTCTCCCCATGGCCCAAATAGGATTAGGTGGTACAGGAAATGAATGAACTCTGCTTGTAAATGGTTCCGATGGTCAACGGATGGTCACATAACATGAAGCTGAGCCGAGTCACTTTACATGAAGCTTAAAACAGCCAATCAACGCTGACAATATGTGAGGTGCTCAATACCGAAAGTAGTGCACTTGCTGAAAGTAGTTTACTTGCTTGAAATAAAGCGCGGGTTATACGGACTTTTCTGGTCTTTTAAGTGTGTAAGGGTGCTGTTGAACTCGTTTAGTACTTAGTCTGCACTGATGTGAATCAGCAGAGCAGAGATTCTTTTTCTTGGGTGTTCATTCATTTTACAACTCAGATTGCGCCGATCTGAGCAGTGTGTTAATTCATCTCTCTCGCTATCTCATATATATATATATATACTGTATATATATATATATAAAAAACTGAATTGGGAAGGATAGGCACATTCAGTCTTGTTTGTAAACAATGGACGCAGTGTCATTACGTCAGCGTACTACGTAGGTACGTCTAAACTCAAAATTTGACTTTTTTTTGGAAAAAAAAAAAAAAGGACCATCTGTACGCATTAAATGTGTATTGTATATATCCCACAAACAGAACGCCGGAGCATTTTAAGACATGGAATTCAAAGCACATTCCCTGCTTGACAGATCGGAGGTCCAAACTCAACTTTAACTTGATTCCTTGAGGGATGCACCACATTTATTAAACATTTACTGAATTAAACAACTTTAAAAACTAAACTAAAGAGTTAAGCCTCCTTCTATCTCTCTCTCGCACGCACGAACACACACACAAAACACGCAGCTGACGGAACAATTCTATTTAAATGTTTAATTGGACGGGATGTTTTATTTAAAGCAGAATTACAGTACCTGTTTGAAATATCAGAGGTCCTCATTCAATATTAACTTGCTTCCTTGCGAGATTGGAGGTCTTCTCCCACGAAGCACTCTGTTTTAATATCGTGCCGAAATAATCGCCTCCATCACTGTATTTCCGCTTTAAGATCTCCTTCTGATTCAATATCGTCCCAATTGTAGAGGGGTTTTGGTGATAACGAAATATAACGCTGCATGATCAATCTCAAAACAAGCCAACAGTCAACTCTTTCACGCGTGCCACAAACAGGAAGTATGGGTACAGGAAGTATTGGTAACAACGTTCAGCTGCGTCATCCCTCCTGGCCAATGGGAGACCAGCGGGGCGGGCTGTTGGGAGACGGCCAATGAGTGAGCAACTCGCGCATCGTGTGAGATTTTGATTGGCGCGTTTGAATTTTGAATGGTGCATTTGGCACTTTTCGTAAGAGGAGGTTGTTTTTGTATCCCGGGGACGAAAACTTAGGAAAATGTTTTTCGTAACCCGGAACTTTTGTACCCAGGGGGTTTCGTAAGTAGGGGGCCGACTGCGTGTGTATATACACACACACACACGCACGCACACGCACACACACACACACACACACGCGCACGCACGCACGCACGCACGCGCACGCGCACACGCACGCGCACACACACACACACACACCTCCTGTAACATGAAAAAGCAACTTTTTCCACAAACCCATATTGTAAATACTTTTTTCCACCACACTGAATCAGAAAAGCAAACATCTGAAGGTTTTTTTACCTGTTCCCTTGAAAGAGTTCCGCCCTGTAACAGAGCAAGTAGACAGCTGAGAGCTGATGTCCGGACTGCAGCAGCGGCATGACCTGCATGCCACACCAGATTAGGTAACAGAATCTCATTGAGGAAAACCTCAAGATACTGAGAAAACATCCTAAAGAAAGAGAGGATACAGTTGTATAACGATTAACTGCTTGCATCGGCAGTTCATACAGTGGCCCTCACTGTCTAAACCTCTGATGTAGAAGTGTGAGTAGGTCATGCTATTTCCATATACATTACTAAATTAGCAACACAAGTACAGCACTGGCAGACAGAAAAAGGACAAAAAATTCTATAGAGACACTCAATTAATATCTGCCTAATTATTTACCACTGACTCATTGACAATTTCCTAAAGAAGTATATTCATTTATTGATGATCTGCTGATCCACTTAATTCTACTAGGCAGGCTGGAGCCTATCTCAGAAAATTCTGGGCAAAGGATAAGACAGACTCCAGCCTCTAATCTTTTCAGATCAAATGTTCCAGGTATATACACACACACACACAACTCAATCAGAAAGAGATGCTTTGAAAAGTGCAAACAAAAAAAAAAAGAAAGCAGTGACTTATAAATTTATTTTGCTTTGTATTTAATTTCCAACAGTATGAAGCCCGAGGTATTTAGTGTTTTGGTTAATTCCAAAGGAGCAAGCCAGTGGATGTGGTGGTTGGTAAAACCTCCCGAATCGACATGAGGAAGAAACCTTGAAAGAAACCTGAGTCAAAATGGACTCCATCCTCATTTTGGTGATTCCAGATAGTGCCGAGCCAGTTACAGTTATCATCTCTATATATCAGCACTATAATTTCCTTCTATCAGTGATAAGTAGTGGAGCTTGTTTGTTTTCACAGAGTTGTCAAGCCACTGCACAGAAAGAGAGATCATTTGTGTGTAAGAGTATAAGAAACTTACCCTTGAGAATCCAGTGTATCACTAGAATTCAACAGAAGCTTTGAGAGCATAGCAAAGACATGCAGCCGCGTCACTGGGTCCTGATCGGGCATTAAACAACTCTTCAATAGAGGGATGAGCTCTGGAAGAAATTCTCCAACCACTGGGCCTGGAGAAACATTATCATACAATCAACATCCATATAATGCAGGGATCAGGAACCTACGGCTTGTGAGCCAGATGTGGCTCTTTTGATGACTGTATCTGGCTCTCAGATAAATCAGATGGCCTTTCTTAACAGAATAATGAATACATAATTTCACTGTCATTTAAATAAAAATACAAAGAAAGCCATCAAATAAAGCAAAAACAGATGAATAAATATCACGCATTTAAATCTATACATCTATTTTCAATGCTACATCACTGTGGCTCGCAGCGGAGAGCCAATCCTTTCTGTACACCAGTATGCGGGTGGGTCCAATACCTTGAAACTCTCATTTTATTTAATTTAATTTTTTTTTACAGACTGCGCGGGTTGTTTTTGAGTAAAGAGGTAAATTTCCCTCGTTTTTGATCAGCTAATTTACACAAAGCCAAACACAGCTAGACACAAATGGACAGACATGTAAAAACTTCAACCCGTGGACCAGCTGATTGCCAAAACTTGGGACGTGCTTCCTGTCACATAAACACTGCAGCGTGTGAGTCGTGTCGTATTGACCATGTTTGGCTCTACATATGTATGCGAGTGGTCCTTCTCACCTGAAAAACATCAAGACCAACATGTGGTCACGTTTAACAGATTTAAGCCTAAACACCTGAAGCTCAGCACGTATCAACCAGACTACAAAGCCATCGGCAACACCATGCAGCACCAGAAGTTGCATTAACAGTAAGAAATACTTTTCTTATTAATAGATAACTTCGTTATAACAATGTCAATTAAAATAAATTCAGAGTCGTATTATACTCTCAAATTGTTGGTCTTTTTCAATTTAGTTGTATTCAGTATTAATATGTATGTGTGTGTGTGTGTGTGTGTGTGTGTATATATATATATATATATGGGGCAGTGGTGGTCTAGTGGATAGGGTAATTTAATTCAGTAAATGTTCAATAAATGTGGGCGCATTTGAGCTCATCTGGAATTCTGATCCCTCAAAGGAATTGAATACTCAAAAGTATTGAGAACTCAAAAGTTGAGTTTGGACCTTCTAGCTGTCAAGCAGGGAATGCACTTTGAATTCCATGTCTTGTGGGTGTGGCCCGCAGCGAGAGAGAAAGACAGAGAGAGCGAGAAAGAGAGAGACAGGTGTGTGTGTGTGTGTGTGTGTGTGTGTGTGTGTGTGTGTGTGTTAATAAAAAAAATTAATAATGGTTTAATTAATAAATATGTTAATAAAATGGTTTAACATGTTAATAAAATGTTTAAATGGTTTAATAAATAATTTTTATCTTTTTCTCAATGAGCACTATGATTGGTTGAGCTTGCGTTTCTAGTCCAATTAGCATTTGCGTTGCATGGTTGCAGCCTTGACGGCTACTCACGCAGGAGACGTACCTCACAAACACCGAGCTTACGTAGCATGTCCGTTAAACATGGCTGAGCTCCTCATAAATGTACAGAGTGTGATTAAAGGGGTGAAATTCACACTCCTAGCAAATTAGAGGTGAGAAAACATTGCACCTCTGCAGTTTATTTCCTGTGATGCACTGATGACAACCTTTTTTTCCCATATTTTTAATTTCAGCAGAGGTGGCATAGTTGTTTAGGCTCAGAGTTACTATTACGAAGGTCAGAAGTTCAAGTCCCAATACCATCAAGCTGCCACTGTTAGGCTCTCAAGCAAGATCCTTAAGGCCCAGTTATATAAAAATTATAAACGCAAATCACTCTGGATAATAGTACTGCCCAAATGCCATGAATGTGAATTTCAGATTCATTGTAGTAATGTTGTACAGGACTAAAATTCAAATACTTCTGGACATCCTGAAAAATAGACTTGCCGTATACACAGCATGGAACGCACACAAGAATGGTGGGGGAGTACTGGAAATGTGATGAGTGTCATTAGGCAAATGCAACAACAAAAAGAAAAGGAAAGGAAAGTTTCGAGGAAATCTCATGTGCCTATGTTTACCCTCTTGGGGGGGTAGACCTTCCATAAACATGCACAGTACATGGGTAAATATGAATATAAATGATGGAAAGTGTACTTTCGGTCTTACAATATACATAATATATTCATAATAATAATACAAATTAAATATTTTTACCACTGACAGACTCATGAACATGTAGGTGTAAGCAGGGGTGAAAGAATTGGGGCAGGCAGGTTGGAAATTTGCCTCTCGTGGTGATATACGTTTTACTTTTATCAAATTTTACTTTTGTGATTCACAGCTTGCAATTTGTTGGGTTCTCCCCCCTATTTTCTCCCAAATTCCCAAAGTCGTATCTAATCCCCACCTATCAGGTATTACCTTCCCTGTCACTTGACCACCACTCACCAGGGATGGCTGAAAGCGTGCACACCTCCCCTCCATAACATGCAACGCTAGCCATCAGCCACCTTTTCAAACTGTGGTGCGTGCATATTTTGGGGGTGGTCTAACATACTCAGAGGGAATGCACCCTTGAACGAATGAGCCCACACACACCCAGCTCAGACGGTTGTCAGGAGTTTTGAGTGGTTTCTGTTGTTTGAATTTGTGTGTTTGATCAAGCTGGTGATCGCTGTGAGTGACAGGGAAGCAAGCGCATGCTCACTCCTGATCAGGGATGGCTGCATATGTGTACCTGGATACGAACTTATGATCTCTGAGTAAATAGTCACGTCACTCAGGAGCCACAGCTTGCAAATTGATTAAAAGCACAGGTGTCAAACTTGAGGCCTTTGAGCCAAATCGAAACCTCCAACTCATTTTTTATTAGCTCAGGGGCAGTGGTGGTCTAGTGGTTAGGGCACAGGATCGCTGATCCTAAGGTTGGGGGTTCGAGTCCCCACAAGGTCGTCACTGTCCCCCCAGTGCGGCTAACTGGGTTACCAAAGGCGGGCCATGTGTCTCACTGTCTATGGTGAGCGGTTCATGTAAAAGAACCATTGCTGACTGTCGTAGAGAGTAGGCTGCAAAGCCGTCAGTGTGTTTCTGTCCCTTGCTAAAAGGGTTGTGACAGGAAGGGCATCCGACGTAAAAACCTCTGCCAAATCAAACGTGCGACTCAGATGATTTGCTGTGGCGACTCCCGAGAAAGGGAAAAAGCCGAAAGAAAAGAAGAAGATGATCATATATTATTAGCGAGGGGCAGTGGTGGTCTAGTGGTATAGGGTGCTGGATCGCTGATCCAAAGGTTGGGGGTTCGAGTCTCACTCTGCACAAGGTTGTCACTGTCCCCCCCAGTGCAGCTAACTGGGTTATCAAAGGCGGGCCATGTCTCTCACTGTCTATGGTGAGAGGCATGTAAAAGAACCATTGCTGACTTTCGTAAAGAGTAGCTGCAAAGCCGTCAGCGTGTTTCGGTCCCTTGCTAAAAGGGTTGTGAAAGGAAGGGCATCCGACGTAAAAACCTCTGCCAAATCAAACGTGCGAATCAGATAATTCGCTGTGGCGACTCCCGAGTAAAAGGGAAAAAGCCGAAAGGAACACAGATCATATATCATTCGCATCAACTATAACCATGAATTGTAATTCAGCATCCATCCACTAAGTGGGGCCAACCTATTTCAAGTAAACAGTCATTCAAAGCCCAGGAAAAATTGTGAGCCAGCTTGTCATTGTCAGGCATTTTCAGAAAAGGAAAAGTGGACCAATGTGTAAACAAATAATATGAACATGCAGATTCCATTGATATGTTTTCTGAAGAGATGTTCAATGATTATTGTCCTTGGATGACCTCAGAATTTAGGGATGTGGCCCTTAGTGAAAATAAATTTCCCGCCCCTGCTTTACAGTAAATGTAATTTGAATATATATAATATTTGATGTTATCACGCACGTGCAAAATGGTTACTCAGGTCATACAGATGAGAAGCAGATTTAAACTGTCTGATATGCCCCACCAAGTTCAAATACACACCCAAACACTCACCAGACTTCTTTTCCTTTCAGTTGTTCTCTTCAGGGGTCGCAACATCTAATCGTCTGCCTCCATCTCACCCTATGCTCTGCATCTTCTTCTCTTACTCCAACTACCTTCATGTCCTCCTTCACCACATCCATAAATCTTCTCTTTGGTCTTCCTCTAGGCCTTCTGCCTGGTAGTTCCAACCTCAGTACCCTACTACCAATATACTCACTATCCCTCCTCTGTACATGTCCAAACCATCTCAATCTAGCCTCTCTGACTTTGTCTCCAAAACGTCTTACATGTGCTGTCTCTCTGATGGACTCATTCCTGATCCTATCCATCCTCGTTACTCCCAAAGAGAACCTCAACATTTTCATCTCCGCTACCTCCAGCTCTGCCTCCTGTCTTTTCCTCAGCGCCACTGTTTCTAAACCATACAACATCGCTGGCCTCAACACCGTCTTGTACACTTTTCCTTTCATTCTTGCTGATACCTTCGTATCGCACATCACACCGGATACTTTTCTCCAACCATTCCAACCTGCCTGCACACGCTTCTTCACCTCTTTTCCACACTCTCCATTGCTCTGGATTGTTGAGCCTAAGTACTTAAAACACTCACCAGACTCAAGGGTGATAATCTCCAGTTGGGTTTTCTGGATGGAGTATGTCAACCAGGAATTTACAGTTTTCAGTAACCACTGCAGCAACTCTGCCATATGCTTTCTGTACAGCTCATGCACACTATGGAGATTCAGCACTTGGCACAAATGCAATATACACTTTTCAGCCTGAAAAAGAAAAAAAACAAACAAGAACAGCATTTATACTTCACGTTATCACCCGTTATTTGATATATATATATATATATATATTGCATTGGTCTTCATTTGTAAAATTCAAGATACACAAGCAGACTGAAAATGAAATCCATTCACAAAAAGACCACGGGGTCCAGGCAGGCCGACTGAAAGGACCATTTATTAATATGCTAATATAGAACAAACACCAAGTTTGAAATCCTTAGCTTCAGCGTACGGCAAGTAAATGTCCAGAAGCCAAACAGACAGTTTTGACTCTGTGACCTTGAAAAGTAGGTTAAGGTCACTCACACATAAATGCATCCTAGCACTCATAGTAGTGAGCTATAGCATACCAAGTTTGAAAGTCAAAGCTTTGGCATGTGGAAACTTAAGTTAAGAAACTAAAGTGTGATGGGCAGATCCATGGATGGAACCCATTTCTAAAGCTCCACAGCCATCTAAAAGAGATGAGATTTCCTTTCTGCTTTTTCCCTTTTTCAGGGGTCGCCACAGTGAACGATTCGCACGTTTGATTTTGCGTAGGTTTTTACGTTGGATGCCCTTCCTGACACAACTCTTTAGCAAGGGACAGAAACACGCTGATGGCTTTGCAGCTCCTCTTTACGAAAGTCAGCAATGGTTCTTTTACATGAACCTCTCACCATAGGCAGTGAGAGACATGGCCGGCCTTTGATAGCCCGGTTAGCTGCACTAGGGGGACAGTGACAACCTTGTGGAGAATGGGACTCAAACCCCCAACCTTAGGATCAGCGATCCAGCGCTCTATACCACCAGAACACCACTGTCCTGCAACAGCTCTGAGAGAACGGAGGGTTAATGTACAGCCCTGGCACTCTGCAAAAAATTGTGACCTCAGCCCAGAGTCACATCACGTGACTTTTGCCATGCAGAAATACTGTAGTGGAAAAGTGGTTGGCATGTCCATCTCACATGAAACGGGTTTTGAGCTCGAGTGTTGGGTTCAGCAATGACATTTCAGTGCGGAGTTTGCATGTTCTAACCATGGTTGCATGGGATTTCTCCATGTGCTCCTGTTTACACCTACTGTTTAAAGACATGCATATTAGGATAACTGACTGTTCAGAATTGCCCCTAGTTGTAAGTGTAAGCGGAAATGGTTTTGTGTGTGTGTGTTGGATCATTAACTTGACTATCAAACTGTTCAAAGTGTACACTATCTTCACCCAGAGTCGGCGGAGATAAGCTTCAACCTCCATGCAACACTAAGAGTGGTTTATCAATTTAATTAACGCTCTGCTTTATTCTATATTAATTAAGGAGATATGTGATCTCACCAGAAAACAATATAGTCGTGTATCCAAAAGAAGATCATTTTTTCCATAAACCCTGAGGTCATGGGAGTGAGTTGGCAGGATTGTATGGTGTGTGTGTGTGTGTGTGTGTGTGTGTGGGCTACCTTAGAAAGTATCTCTGGCTCTGTAGATACACACTGAACCGTCACTAGAACCTTAAGTAGTTGAAGACTAATGATGCTGCAATCTTCCTCACACACCTCTAGAAGTATCTCCACACATGCCAGTAGCTGCTCGACATAGATGGTCTGAAAAGAATATGCAACAGAGATAAAAAATAAAAAAAAAAAAAAAAATTAGCTGTGGTGATTGTTTACTGATCATGACACAAGATCATCACAGGTTGGACCCTGTAATTCGGTGTCTGCAACAAAGTCATGGTTCATTATTTTACCTGCTGAGACTCCTGACAGACATCAGGATGGGCAAGGATTTGTCCAAGCTGGAGAAGCTGTGGACCTGGTAACGTCTTGTTTCTCCCCTTCAGCACTTCTGCCAACACCATCAAAGGAGCCCAAGGAGAAGAAAAAGAGCAGGCAGAGGGGTTCTGCACATGAGTCAGCAATAGCTTGATGACAGCCTCTGGGTTAACGAACACCCCTAGTAGCCTAGCTGATGCCAAAGCCTTGGGGGGGGGGGGGGGGGGGGAAGGTGCAGGAAAGATAATTAGAAAAGTAATGATTATTTATACACATTTCCTGAGACTAATAACAAGTGCCTCTATTTAATAAGCATTAATTCACTGTCGCTATGAAAGCACTATTAATATACATAACTTATTATATACTGTATTTTATTACTTATGCTATATAAATATACTGGGATCCCTCACTTTTCGCGGTTAATTGGGACCGAGATCTCCCCGTGACCGCCGAATTCCGCGAAGTAGGATCAACTAATGTACGTATACGTACACACACAATGTGTGTGTATGTATATATATATCAGTAAAACCTCCGCTGACGAACGCTTAAGCTCACGAACTTTTCGCCTCAAGAACATTAAATTTGCGAGCATATAGTCTCTGCTGACGAACTATTGTTTTCGGCGGACGAATCAAACCACGCGGTCGAACAGCACCACGGTGGCGGCCACGATAAGCTGACGCATGCTCATGGCGTCACAGTTCGTCACCCCCTTTCTTTGAATGCGGAAGTGGTTTGTGTTTGATAGACATTTTGGACCATATTGAGTGTACTTTTGCTATTATGGGACCGAAAAAGACCCACCACAGGCGGAGATCATTGAAAAACACGAACGAGGTGTGCGTTTGTGTGACTCAGCGTCCCAGTACCAGTACGCTAAGTCTACCATTGCTCCCATCCTTAAGAACAAGGAAGCTATTAAGGGTGCGTGTGTGGCTAAGGGTGTTTCCAAACAGTAGGCGTTTCCAAACTCTCCTTCCAAACAGTAAGTCCCTCCCTCCCTCCTCCTCCCACTCCATTCCATCAAGCCATCAACTACCATCACAAAGGTAAATAAAACGACTTTATTATACAGTACAGTTTATTTCTTTAATTACAATACAATAGCACATTTATTATACATAAAATAAGGTATATTTTTGTGTAGTTTTAAGGCTTATTTAGTAGAAAATTATGTTTTATGGGGACCTGGGAACGGATTATTCTCATTTTAATGGTTTCTTATGGGAAATAAATGTTCGGAAGACGAACTTGGAGCAGCGGAAAGTAAAAGAAGATATATACATACACATACACACATAGACATCGACATATATATATATACATACACATACACACATAGACATCCCCGACTTACGCTTTTAAGTTGTTACAGTGACGTATGACGTGCGACGTATGACGCTCATACTGTACTATACATCTATAAATACCATTACCGTATCTCATAAAACATCCTTAAATCAATTATTATCAACATAGCATTGTAAAATAATATCAACTATATAAAATCATATCCACATTAATTTCAAATAAGTTACTTATTTATACCGAGTCACTTTACATGAAGCTTAAAACAGCCAATCAACGCTTACAATATGTGAAGCGCTCAATACCGAAAGTAGTGTACTTGCAAAAGTAGTGTACTTGCTGTGGGTTATACAGACTTCTTGGTCTTTCAAGTGCACAAGGGTGCCGTTGAACTCGTTTAGAACACAGCCTGCACTGATGCGGTCTCCCAGCAAAGCGGAGAGTTCTTTCTTTTGTGTAAGTAAGTAAACTTTATTCAAGAGATGCATACAAAGAACAAAAGTACAAATCCTAATGAATATTAATATAAAAATAAGTATACACTCTTAGGATTTACTCTACGATCTGAGCAGATAGTTAATTCATCTCTGTGTATGAGACTTGCACCCAAGCGAGTAGGCTTATGCTTCTGACCAACCATATTTGCTTAGGGTTACAAAAGTCCACAAAACAGTGTAAACACAAAGATCACAGAGACGACGTCGTAACACAAGTGTAACACGCTATATAACTGATTATATATATATATATATATATATATATATATATATATATATATATATATATATATATACACACATATATACTAGTCCTTCTCAAAAAATTAGCATATTGTGATAAAGTTCATTATTTTCTGTAATGTACTGATAAAAATTAGACTTTCATATATTTTAGATTCATTGCACACCAACTGAAATATTTCAGGTCTTTTATTGTTTGAATACTGATGATTTTGGCATACAGCTCATGAAAACCCAAAATCCCTATCTCAAAAAATTAGCATATTTCATCCGACCCATAAAAAAAGTGTTTTTAATACAAAAAAGTCAACCTTCAAATAATTATGTTCAGTTATGCACTCAATACTTGGTCGGGAATCCTTTTGCAGAAATGGCTGCTTCAATGCGGCGTGGCATGGAGGCAATCAGCCTGTGGCACTGCTGAGGTGTTACGGAGGCCCAGGATGCTCCGATAGCGGCCTTAAGCTCATCCACAGTGTTGGGTCTGGTGTCTCTCAACTTTCTCTTCACAATATCCCACAGATTCTCTATGGGCTTCAGGTCAGGAGAGTTGGCAGGCCAATTGAGCACAGTAATACCATGGTCAGTAAACCATTTAGCAGTGGGTTTGGCACTGTGAGCAGGTGCCAGGTCGTGCTGAAAAATGAAATCTTCATCTCCATAAAGCTTTTCATCAGATGGAAGCATGAAGTGCTCCAAAATCTCCTGATAGCGAGCTGCATTGACCCCGCCCTTGATAAAACACAGTGGACCAACACCAGCAGCTGACATGGCACCCCAGACCATCACTGACTGTGGGGACTTGACACTGGACTTCAGGCATTTTGGCATTTCCTTCTCCCCAGTCTTCCTCCAGACTCTGGCACCTTGATTTCCGAATGACATGCAAAATTTGCTTTCATCCGAAAAAAGTACTTTGGACCACTGAGCAACAGTCCAGTGCTTCTTCTCTGTAGCCCAGGTCAGCCGCTTCTGCCGCCGTTTCTGGTTCAAAAGTGGCTTGACCTGTGGAATGCGACACCTGTAGCCCAGTCCACTGCTTCCACAGGTCCCCCAAGGTCTGGAATCGGCCCTTCTCCACAATCTTCCTCAGGGTCCGGTCACCTCTTCTGGTTGTGCAGTGTTTTCTGCCACACTTTTTCCTTCCCACAGAGGTGCCTTGATAGAGCACTCTGGGAACAGCCTGTTCGCTCAGAGATTTCTTTCTGTGTCTTACCCTCTTGCTTGAAGGTGTCAATGATGGCCTTCTGGACAGCAGTCAGATCGGCAGTCTTACCCATGATTGCGGTTTTGAGTAATGAACCAGGCTGGGAGTTTTTAAAAGCCTCAGGAATCTTTTGCAGGTGTTTAGAGTTAATTGGTTGATTCAGATGATTAGGTTAATAGCTCGTTTACACTACCTTTTCATCATATGCTAATTTTTTGAGAAAGGAATTTTGGGTTTTCATGAGCTGTATGCCAAAATCATCAGTATTAAAACAATAAAAGACCTGAAATATTTCAGTTGGTGTGCAATGAATCTAAAATATATGAAAGTTTAATTTTTATCAGTATATATACACACACACACACATACAAACTCAGTCTGTAGTTTGTAAACAATGAATGCAGCGTCATTGCGTCAGCGTACTACGTAGGTACGTCTAAACTCAAAATTTAACTTTTTGTTTTTTGAAAAAAACAAAAAAAAACAAACGCAAAATCGAAAAAACGTAAAAACGAATGAACGCAAGTTGGCAAGCGTCTACATATATATTATAGATTCTTCTGTAATCACCTGAAGAGAGAGGATGGTTTCACCACCCCTCGAAACAGATCTGTAGTGATAAATGGAGTTTCAATAGAAAGTCTTTGTCCTGTCCTTTTATTTTTGTTTTGTTATTTGCTCTACCAAAAAGTATTGAGCACTCTCCTACGGAAGGATCTACTCAGAAAATCATATATATATATATATATATATATATATATATATATATATATATATATACACACACACACACACACACACATACACACACGCACACACACACACACATACAGTGATCCCTCGCAACTTTGTGCTTCAGTTTCTGCGGCTTCAGTGATAGCGCGTTTTTCAAAAATATTCATCGAAAAATAAAAAAATAAGGAACTTAAGGAAATAGGGGGAAAGTTAAGGAAATTGCAGCAAAACAAACAAACAAAAACAAACAAAAAAAACAACCCAACAAAACTACTTACATTTTTATGTGAGGTGCGCCTCTGTATGTGTGTATTTATATTTTATTTACATCTTATGCATTATTTTTTGAATGTTTAATTATTATTATTATAAGCATTTATAGCATTGAATATGTATTTATTGATATTATATACACATATACATGTATGTATACACGTGAGTCGGGGGGGGGGGGGGGATATCTTACTTTGTGGAAATCGGCGGTCGCAGGGGGATCTCAGTCCCTATTATTAACCACGGAAAGTGAGGGATCCCTGCATAAATATTAATCCGAGCTTCCTCAAGTCAGTCGTTTTTAGATTCTTTTTTAAGTATTATTACAAACAGCAAAGTACAGTACTTCAGATACAACTGGAAACCTTGTTAAATGACAAAACTTCTGAGCCATGTATAAGATTCTCTTAATATATACAAAACTAATTTTAAATCTGGACAGCATGGTGGGATAGGGATTAGCATGTCCACCAAGAAACAAGAAGGTCCCGAGTTCGATCCTCGGGCATTTCAGAGTCAAGTTCTCCCTGTGTTTGTGTTGGTTTCCTCCAGGTAATCTAATTTCTTCCAAATCCAAAAAGACATCCACATTATGCTGACTGGCCATTTCAAGTTAACTCTATGTGTGAGTGTGAATGAGAGTGTATTTGCCTGCAGTGGTCTGGCAAGCTGTACACTGTATACGACTGAGACAATCACCAGCCTCCACATGACCCATCAAGTGAGTGAGTGATTGAATGTCTAATTATATACATCATCATCATCATCAAGGTCCATAGCTGTTCGGCCGTAGGTGAACTTTGTTGTCTTCCACCAGATGATCCGGTGTAAACATGGTAAGCGCTTCAATAAACAAAATTCCCTGGCAGCGCCCAACTCTTCTCCAGGTAAGGATGTCCACTGGCTCTTGAGTGAGCTTATCTGTTTTTTGTTCTGCCGGGTGTCCACACATCCACCTCAGCAAGATAAACTTGATGGGTGAGCCAGTTTAGTCGCCAACCACCCAACCATGAGACAGGTACAGTAGTACAGGATTATACCCCCCATTTCACTGGAGCACGGAATGCAATAATCGTGGCGGAAAGACACGGAACGCCCTCTATAGAGGAGCTTCGGCATTTTTACACGGAAAATGGGTCAAAAACCTACGGAAAATTGTACCTTCAGAACGTTCACGGAATGTGCGGAAAAGACACAGAAAGACCGCGGTACAGTTTCAGAATACATGCGTAAAAGCGCTTGGATTACCTTCGGAGCCAGTGCAGATTGCAAAGGAAGACCTTCGGATAATTCACGGAACGTTCACGGAAAGCAAGGAACACTCGAGGAACGACTATGGCACTACTCCATTTTAGAAGGAAGAGCTACGGAATGATTGCGGAACAGGCAGAATGAAGGTGGAACGTTCACGTTCAACTTGAAATGACTAAGAAATGACTGAGGAATACCCGGTGTAAACCGGCAAAGGATTTGCTCCTGATTCCGCCTATAAATACAGTCCATGGATTCAACCAAGGAAGCCCATTCTCTCATTCATACTATATGTTTATAATATGTTTATAATGTACAGTACAATAAATTTAAAATTTAACGTATGTTTGTAATTTACAATATGTTCATATTTTACAATATGTTTATAATGCACAATAAATTTAAAAGTTAACATGTGTTTGTAATTTATCATATGTTTATAATGTGCAATATGTTTATAATTTACAATAAATTTTAAATTTAACATATGTTTTATATCAATAATGTCAATACGTTCCTTTAATTTGCACCTCAATAAATCATTCCAGACTAAAAACCATGCACACAAGCCCAAACCACAGTGATTATAACTTCAAAACTTTATTACATGAACAGGAAAACAGAAAAAATCAAGTGAAAGAAATGGAATAATTTAATATCTATAGTGGAAGTGACTTCCATGAGTGTTCCGCAAGTCTTATCCGCAGCCATTTCGCAAACCTTCCGTGAGTATTCTGTGGGGATGCGTAGCTGAACGCAAATGTTCCGTGGCCACTTTTGACCATCCAGAAGAGGGGGGGGAAGGCTCGCGGAACGATCAAGGAACACTGGCGGAATAAAAGGAATGATCACGGAACATTTGAGGAAATGACAGAACGTTTGCGGAAGGACTGCGGAACCAAAGGGAACACTGTCGGAAGATTTTTCCGTGAACGTTAGCGGAAGATTTTGGCCTGCCGGAAGCGGAGGAATACATTCAGAATCATACGGAAGATCTCGGAACGACTGAGGAACGTTAGAGGACGACGACGTTTTTGCTTCCGCGAGTCTGCCGCGCTCCAGTGAAATGGGGGTATTACATGGTACCTGTAGCAGGTCATCCTGACCTGACTTACTAATTATAAATATGGCTTCCAAAATCAATATTGGTAAATGTCGATTTCCTTCCACAGTCCAAAAACATGCAGAGTAGACTAATTTGCGGTTCCCAACCACCCATAGGTTTGAGTGTGTAAATAGTTGTGTGATTGTTGGCCCTGTGATGGCCTGGAGAGCTGTCCATGGTGTACAATCCCTCACCCAGAGTCAGCTTAAATGGGCACTAGCCTTCCCATGACCGTAATTAGGATTAAGCAGCTTAGAAAATGAATAAATATGAAATTAATATTGGTAAATGTACCGTATGAAACATTTATTCAAAAGCTTTCTCTCACCAGAGTTGATCTTGATCTTGTTTTGGGTTATTTTCATACTAATACACTTTTACTAATTACACTTAGACATTGTTTTTCATCAGCAATCCTTGGTTCATTTATCCTCATTCAAGAATCTTCTTCTTCTTTTACTTTCGGCTGCTCCCTTCAGGGGGCGCCACAGCAAATCATCCGCCTCCATCTCACCCTGTCCTCTGCATCTTCTTTTCTGACTCCAACGACCTTCATGTCTTCCTTCACCACATCCATAAATCTCTTCTTTGGTCTTCCTCGAGGCCTTCTGCCTGGGAGTTCCAACCTCAGCATCCTACTGCCAATATACTCACTATCCCTCCTCTGTACATGTCCAAACCATCTCAATCTAGCCTCTCTGACTTTGTCTCCAAAACATCTTACATGTGCTGTCCCTCTGATATACTCATTTCTGGTCCTAGAATATCCTTTAGAATACCTGCAGTATGTATTCAACGACATGAATAAACAAGACTTACGTTTGTACGGACGTCTTTTTCCGAGTCACCGCAGGCATGGTAGAGAGTTGCGAGAAGTTGCTGCAGGTATTGTGTGCAGTGGTCTTCAGCATGTAGCAGGAGAACGTGCAGTAGCTGCATTGTCTTCACTCGCGTCTGCTCCAACCAATCATTAGCATCACGTCTTAAGGCTGGCATTAGCTTAGACAAGTTCCTTACTACCAGCTCCCTGCAGCCCAGCCCCGGACGATCCACTGAGAGGAGAAACATGAGAAGTGCAAAGTAAAATGTGAACCAGGTTAGCGGTTAAATAACTCATTGTATTTGTTAAAGTCACCTCCGGGAGGATACTGCAAAGTTGGGGAAAGGAAGTTCAGTTTGTCCTTCAGATCTTCTTCATTTTCTTTCTCCCACTGAGCACCAACTTTCCTCCAAATCTCACATGCCAAAGCCCTAAAAAAAATTAAAAAGCTCCACTTACCTATTTCGAGTTTTACCAAAACTTAAATTTGTTTATTTTCTGAACCACTTAATCCTAATTAGGGAACTCTGGTGCCCATCTCAGCCAACTCTGGGTGAGGGAAGAGTACACCCAGGCCATCACAAGGCAGAAACACACTGATGGCTATGCAGCTACTCTTGACGAAAACTAGCAATGGTTCTTTTACATCCCCCCTCATCATAAACCGTGGAGACATGGCCGACCTTTGATAACCCAGTTAGCTGCACTGGGGGACAGCAGTGACAACCTGGGACTTGACTCCCCAACCTTGTGATGAGTAATCAAGCACCTTACTACCACTGCCCTTTGACCAAACCTGTAATACAAAACTTAAACTTCTTTAATTCATTTTCCAAATTGCTCAATCTTATTAGAGTCGCTTAAAAGTTCATCATAGCATCAACACATACAACCATTTACACTCACAGCTAGGGTCTGTCGGGGGAGACCAAAGTTTGGGGTGTGCTGAAAAAGACATTCTGCAATGGATTAATTCTCCTGTCATAAATACAAGGTCTTAACAAATTAATGCAAATCTGGAAACAAATATTGTTTCGAAGACATTGTGTAAGCTTCCCAAAACAATAATATGTGAGGCGCTCCACCGAAAGTAGGCGCTTGTCACGAAGACCACTTTTGACATAAAGGCCAGAAAAGTAAAAATGGTCCATTTTTATCGAAATTCGTATTTTTGCATAAACTATTCAAACAAGTATTCAACTATCACTTGCTCGCATGAAATCGACTAAAACTCACAAAAAATGTCTTCTTTTTTTTGTTTTTCTGGCGAGTACCCTCATAAAACTAGATAAAAACAGTAGCAAAACTTACTGGTTTTTTTTGCAATTATTCAGAGTTCGGTATAATCCATCCACCAGAATAACGGCCGTGAAGTAGTCTCTCCATTTTAGATACCGTTTTGATATTAAAATGTCGTTTCAGTGAATAAAATAAAGGTTATGAAGTTGATATGCTCGTAAACAATGCAGACTAGTTGCTAAGGAAGATCTGAAATGAGCACACTGATTGGCCAGCTCGGGCTTGCACATGCGCAGTGCCCATTACACGTTAACTTCTGGTGTTAACTTCCGGTTTCCGGTTTACTGCATGCGGAATTTATCGCCGACTTTCTCTTCAGTAACAGTCATTAAGTTTATTTATAAGATTGCGAATACACATAATTTCTGGAAAAGGAGAGTGAAATGTCATCTGTGATGTCTAGCAGCATTAGTCTTCTTCTTCTTTTACTTTCGGCTGCTCCCTTCAGGGGTCGCCACAGCAAATCATCCGCCTCCGCCTCCACCTCACCCTGTCCTCCGCATCTTCTTTTCGGACTCCAACGACCTTCATGTCTTCCTTCACCACATCCATAAATCTCTTCTTTAGTCTTCCTCGAGGCCTTCTACTTGGTAGTTCCAACCTCAGCATCCTACTGCCAATATACTCACTATCCCTCCTCTGTACATGTCCAAACCATCTCAATCTAGCCTCTCTGACTTTGTCTCCAAAACATCTTACGTGGGCTGTCCCTCTGATATACTCATTTCTGATCCTATCCATCCTCGTTACTCCCAGAGAGAACCTCAACATTTTCATCTCCACTACCTCCAGCTCTGCCTCCTGCCTTTTCCTCAGCGCCACTGTTTCTAATCCATACAACATCGCTGGCCTCACCACTGTCTTGTACACTTTTCCCTTCATTCTTGCTGACACTCTCCTATCGCACATCACACCGGACACTTTTCTCCAACCATTCCAGCCTGCCTGCACACGCTTCTTCACCTCTTTTCCACACTCTCCATTGCTCTGGATTGTTGAGCCTGAGTATTTAAAATCCTCCACCTTCGTTATCTCTGCTCCCTGTAACATCACCGTTCCTCCTGGGTCCTTCTCATTCACATACATGTATTCTGATTTTCTGAGGCTAACCTTCATTCCTCTCCTTTCCAGGGCATACCTCCACCTCTCTAGATTTTCCTGCACTTGTTCTCTGCTCTCACTACAGATCACGATGTCATCTGCAAACATCATAGTCCATGGAGATTCTTGTCTCGCCTCATCTGTCAGCCTGTCCATCACCATAGCAAACAAGAAGGGGCTCAGAGCTGACCCTTGATGCAGTCCCACCTCCACCTTGAATTTGTCGGTCACACCGACAGCACACCTCACCGCTGTCTTACATCTCTCATACATGTCCTGCACCACTCTAACATACTTCTCTGCCACTCCAGACTTCCTCATGCAATACCACAGTTCTTCTCTTGGCACCCTGTCATATGCTTTTTCCAGATCCACAAAGGCACATGTGTGCTCCTACCTCCGCTTTTATAAGTCACCCTATGCTCCTGTTTCTTCTGAAAGAAAGTATTCACCACAGCCATTTCCATCCTTTTTGCAAAATCGATCAACATCTGTCCTTCTGCGTTCCTGTCCTGGATACCAAACCTGCCCATCACTTCCTCGTCCCCTCTGTTGCCTGTACCAACATGTCCATTGAAGTCTGCACCAATGACCACTCTTTCACCTCTGGCGGTACTCTGCATCACTTCATCTAAGTCACTCCAGAATCTCTCCTTCTCTTCTAGCTCACATCCTGCCTGTGGGGCATAAGCACTAACAACATTGAGCATTACACGTTCAATTTCTAACTTGAGACTCATCACTCTGTCTGACACTCTTTTCACTTTTAGAACATTCCTGACAAACTCCTCCTTCAAGATGACTCCTACTCCATTTCTCTTCCCATCCACACCGTGATAAAATAGCTTAAACCCTGCTCCTAAGCTTTTAGCTTTGCTACCTTTCCACCTGGTCTCCTGAACACACAGTATGTCCACCTTCCTCCTCTGCATCATGTCAGACAGCTCTCTACCTTTTCTTTGCATAGTTCCAACATTCAAAGTCCCCACTCTCAGTCCTAGACTCATGCCTTTCCTCTTCTCTCTCTGCCTACGGACACGCCTCCCACCTCTCCTTCTTTGACATCTTCGACCAACAGTAGTCCAATTTCCATCAGCACCCTGTTGATTGACAGCACTGATGGCGGTCTTGTTAACCCGGGCCTCGACCGATCCGGTATGTGGGTAATACTTCTGATTTGCATCATAAATATTTGGCATTGGTTTTACGTCGGATGCCCTTCCTGACACAACCCTCTGCATTTCTCCGGGCTTGGGACCGGCATGAGGGGGAGAGACACTGGTTAGTGCCCCCCCCCCACCTCATGGCTGCATTTGTCTAGCAGCATTAGTATATATGCTAAATTCGACGAGAGAATTGGGCTTTGAAGACGCCGGAATGCTTGGCGTTCTTGAAGATTATTTCGCCGGTGAGTATTTTTCTCTGCATGCAAAATTTGATTATGGAATTTTTTGGATTATTTGGTTTGTGTGTAAACGGGTTTCGTAGGTCTGGACTGGACATGCTGGACCATGGGTTGTTTAATTTTGTAGGAAAATTGGCAAAGACCTGAAAAATACTTAAATGTTTCATTCCTTTTACAGATGAACAAACTGATGATGATGATGCCATGTGTTGATGAAGAAGAGGCATCTGTTAATAAAAGTGTGCACTCAGCAAAACAAACCAGAGAGTTTTGTGTGTGTGTGTGTGTGTGAGTGTGAGAGAGAGACAGACAGAGAGAGAGAGCGAGAGAGAGAGAGATAGAGAGAGACAGTGTGTGTGTGTGCGCGCGCGTGTGTGTGTGTGTGAGGGAGACAGATAGAGAGAGACAGTGTGTGTGTGTGTATGTGAGAGAGAGAGAGAGAGAGAGAAAGACTGTCAGAGATGACAGGAGGCGTTTTTTACTCTCTTTCGAGAGAGCACATTGCAGCTTATTTTTCGTTTTTTAAGTTGATTAATTCAGTAAATGTTTAATAAATGTGGCGCGCTCCGCCGAATGTGAGCAAAACGCGGCTCATCCGGACCTCCGATCCCTCAAGGATACAAGTTAAAGTTGAGTTTGGACCTCTAAGCTGTCAAGCAGGGAATGCGCTTTGAATTCCCCGTCTTAAAATGCTCCTGCGTCCTGCGTATGGGCGGAGCCAGCATTCAGCAGAGTGCGCCACAATACACATTTAGTGTATATTGTGTGTGTGTGTGAGAGAAAGAGAGACAGAGAGAGAGAGAGACAGTGTTGTGTGTGTGTGTGTGTGTGTGTATGTATATGTGCGTTAAAAAAATGTTTAATAATGGTTTAATTAATAAATATGTTAATAAAATGTTTAAATTGTTTAATAAATAATTTTCTTTTACTTTTAACACATATGTCATGCATATTTTATACAAAATTGGTGTACTTTTATAATTTTTAAAGGGTTTATGGGGTAGTCTTGGGAACCTTGGAACGAATCAGGCGTTTTACATGTAAAATGCACCTCTGCTTACGAAACCTCCACGTTACGAAAAAGGTACTGGAACGGATTATTTCATAAGTAGAGGGCCGACTGTATATACATATACACACACACACACACACACACACACACACACACACTCACACATACATACACACGTGTGTGTGTGTGTGTGTGTGTGTGTGTGTGTGTGTGTGTGTGTGTGTGTGTGTGTGTGTGAGAGAGAGATTGAGTGAGAGAGATCATGAATGGTGTAACAAAGTGAGTTTATACCTTATCTCTGGGAGATCATCACTGAGGCTGCTTAGCAACAGAGGAATAATCTTGTGGAAGTAAGAGTATCTATCTGGGAGGTTGAGAAGCCAATCACCAACAACCTGAGTGACAGCCTTTCTCACCTTGAATAGACATAACAACGAACAGCAAGATTCAGATACGGTACTTAAATGGTTACTTCAACATGTCCAGAATAACTGAGCAATCTGACTCCATTTCAACCATGCACAGCATAACAACCTTTAAAAGCTTATACAAACTGTATAATCAAGTAAAGGCCCTTGTACAGAGAGCACAACATAATAAATAAAAGTATATGGGGATGGGGTGGTGGACTAACAAACAATAATGAACCTATATGTTCATGTGAACCTATAGCACCGAATCTGACGGAGGTCACAGGATCATATTTTGAAATATTGACGATTAATGCACTGGTGCAGGGGTGCCAGATCCTGCACCTGGAAATCTAGCTCCTGAAGACTTTATCTCCAACCCTAATGTGGCCCTTGTGACACGTGAGGCCTTAAGTCTTCATTTAAAAGTCCAAAATCTTGATTCGATGATTAGATGATCAGATGGGTATGATTAGGGTTGGAGCGAAGGCCTTCAGGAAGGTAGGTCTCCAGGAACAGGGTTGGCACCTATGCATTTGTGGGTGTATATATACCCCCCCACACACACAAAAAAAATCTACAGTATTATCAATCAATGAATATTAATATGCAAGTGCTCATCTGTATTACTTTGTATTGGCTTAATAAGCATTGATACTTTTTCCTTCTCATAGTACTTTACTTGAATATTAAAATCTGCAGCTCTTCCACAAATATTTGACAGGTCTGCATTTCATGAATGGCATCACATGCAGCACTTGTACGTAGAATCCATGTGGGTTGTAAATCAATGGCCTGAAAAATGGGTCCCATCTGGGATTGTCCATGGGCTCCATAGTGATCCATTGTCAACTGCCCACATTTGATCAACCACACTGACAAGGCCACAATGCCCCCACCCCCCCCCCACAGGGTTCCTTGTTGTGTTACTAATGGGAACGTATTCGTATGAGCAGTTGACATTGGCCACTATGGATCCCCTGGACAATCCCATATGGGACCCATTTTTCAGCCCATTTACCATCTACATGAGTCCCACAAACAAACAGCTGCTGGCTGGGATGATAACCACTCAGGTTGGATCAAGTGTGTGAAATTATGGCACGCACAAAATGCTTTAATATAAGGACTTAATCTAGAAAAAAAATAATCTTACCTGGGGTGAGTTATCAAACAGTCTCTGTGTCATATGGGAGAGCACATCTTCCATGGTCTTCCCTGTGCCATACCGGACAACAGCCCCAGTAGCCTCTATGATAGCCTTTCGCACCCGTGAATGGTTGTGTGAGATATTCTGCATCAATGATTTAACCAGGCTCTCTGCTTTCATGTGGAAGTGATCTATATTCATAAAAAATGAAAGAAGTAAACAAAAAGAAAAGAAAATGAAACAAATACATAAAACATAATCAATACATCACAAACAAACATGACTAGAATTCGGAGTCGATAAAAATGGGAAAATACAGGGATCCTTCACTTTCTGCGGTTAATGGGGACCGAGACCGCCTGCGATAACCGCTTTCCACGAAGTAGGATCAACTCTCCTGACTGACGTATACGTACATGTATATGTGTATATAATATCAATAAATACGTATTCAACGCTATAAATGCTTATAAAAACAATTAAACATTCAAAAATAATGCATAAGATGTAAATAAAATATAAATACAGTACACACACACACACACACACTCAGATGGGGCAGTAGTGGTCTAGTGGATAAGGCGCAGGATCACTGATCCTAAGGTTGGGGGTTCGAGTCCCCACGGGGTTGTCACTGTCCCCCCCAGTGCATTTAACTGGGTTATCAAAGGCGGGCCATGTCTGTCACTGTCTATGGTGAGAGGTTCATGTAAAAGAACCATTGCTGACTTTCGTAAAGAGTAGCTGCAAAGTCGTCAGCGTGTTTCTGTCCCTTGCTAAAAGGGTTGTGACAGGAAGGGCATCCGACGTAAAAACCTCTGCCAAATCAAACGTGCGAATCAGATGATTCACTGTGGCGACTCCCGAGTAAAAGGGAAAAAGCCGAAAGGAACACAGAGACACACACACACACACACACACACACACACACTCAGATACGTGCGCACATAAAAATTTAAGTAGTTTTGTTGGGTTGTTTTTGTTTTTTTGCATAATTGGTCTTGTTTTGCAGCATTTCTTTTCACGTTTTCCCTATTTTTCGATGAATGTTTTTGAAAAACCCGCGATGCACTGAAACCGCAGAAACTGAAGCACGAAGAAGCGAGGGATCACTGTCTACAAAATTAAGTTAAGAAATAATTAACGAGAGGGGGCACTTATAGAGAGCAAAGCAACCACTGCCAGGCACAAATACATAATAACTTGGCATTGTTATGAAATGTCTTCCCCCAGACGGCATCTGGTAAACATTTTTCCCCAAAATAAGCAAAAGCATTTTTGTACGATTCTGGAATTTATCAATGTATTCCCATACACACATTGCCTCCAAAGTGTACTGGACCGATACTTGTACAACATCCTACTTAAGGAAAATATTTCAGCAAATATGATTTTTTTTTTTTTTTGAGTTATGCTGCACACAAACAAACAAACAGACACAAACGAATAAACAAACAGAAGAAAACCCTCATGGTTTAACTATACAAATTAATTTGTTCCTGATGTAGTGAGTCCATGTTAAATTCATAACCATTTTAAGAATTCTAGTGTAGTAACCTACTCATCCGGTCCCACTTCCTGTTCTGTGGGAAGGGTTTCAACCCATATAAAGACTGGTTTGATTGAGCCGTACGTGGAAGGCTCTTATTTCCTGTTCAAGAATTTAAACCAAGTAATTACCACATGTGGATGAATAAAATGTGTCACATGTCTCTTCCTCTGTGGATGCGGCTTAAAGTTTCAAAATATTAATTAATTCATTTTCTGAGCAGCTTAATCCTAATTAAGTTCACACGGAGGCTGGTGGCCATCTCAATTGACTCTTGGGAAAGGCGGGGTACACCCTGGACAGCTCGCAAGGCCATCGCAGGTCCAACACTCATTCACACTCGCACATAGGAGAGGTTTGGAACAGCCAAATCAACCTGCTGTGTATATTTTTTGACAGTGGGAGGAAACCCACCAAGCACGGGGAGAACATGCAAACTCCACACAGAAACACCTGAGCTGGGAATTGAACGAAGGCCTTGTTGCTGTGATGTGAGGCCGGTGGCCTAATGGTTAGGGCACTGCATTCATGATTGGGAGGTTGTGTGTTTGAATCCCAGTTAGACCCCCATTGTGCTAAGACCCCTGGGCAAGGTCTTAACCACCCACAAGTGTGCCTCTGTTCACCCAGCAGTATAAATGGGTACCAGTAAAAATATACTGGGAAGGTAACCTGCGATGGATTTGCGTCCTATGCAGGAGGAGTTGAACTCCTGGTCGCTTCACGCTATGGAAACCGGGGATAAGCACCAGCCTGATGAGCCACTATGGCTCGGGTTAAAAAGCCCAAAGGACTTTACCTTGTTGCTGTGAGGTGAACGTGCTAACCGCTACACCCTAGTACCGCCCCAAGTTTCAAAATATTTCACAACTTCTTTATTTTAATGATCATAGATTCATGAAAACTTAGTTTCTAATAAATTGATAACAGTTCCTTCAAAATGTTGTACACTGTACCTTTAATATGAAAATCTGGTTATACGCATCAAATAAAAACTCACCTGGTATGTTCTGGGCCAAATTTACTGTACATTTACAACTTTCTTTTATAACATCAGGGAAAGGGTCAGTTAGAGTTTTTTGCAGGATTTCTACTACATCGTCCAGGTAGGGAGTGAGGTGCATCCCACAGACCTCTACAACCAGTGTCAGAACTTCCATCATGCTCAGTCGCAGCTCTTCCGCTGGTTCTTCTCTCTCTTTACCACCAAGTCTCTGAACCAAAGATGGTATAATATAAGGCAGCGACGACTCTGGTTTCGAAACACATCGTATAAAGTCTCCAATTATCCGAATAGCAACTTCTCGGCATCTTTCCATGGGATCTGATAGGCATCTCACAACAGACTTCAACACACGGGTAAAAACGTCTTGTAACACGTCACTTGACAAGCCTCTGTCGATGGTTTCTTTTTTAATATTCTCTAGTGCTCGTTTTCTTGAGTTTCTCTCATCTCCATTCAAACAGTTTAAATGTCGAGCCAAAGATCTCATGACTTCCGCAGCAGCACATTCTTCTTCTGTCGCCATTTCTAGACAAAACTTTCCAGTGTATTTCCCGGATGTCCTACTGAATGAACCCACTGCTGTATACAATCATTATGACACAGTATAATTTTACGTCCGTATTGCATCATAATACTAGTATTATGAGATCGCTTCAATAAGAGTGTTCCCAAGCCTAGTAAGTTCTACTGAGCACGTACAGAAAAATGATTGACAAGAATTCATTACAAGTGAATGTTATGATTGCTATAACGGGATTCTTTGGCGCTTACTAGATTACAAATAATTTACGTTATGAACACAACAGTTATTTTCTATGGATACGATTAATTTTCTTCCGGTTGTCCCTATGTCTGGAACAAAAATTGCACTGCAAAAAAACAATATTTTTACATCACATTCTTCTTGCTGTAGATTGTCCAATGTAATGGGATGGACAGCTTAGCAATCAATGCTTTTAACCAGGGGCCTATAACGGGGTCCCCTTCACTGTGTCTCTTTGTCTTTCTGTCACGATGGAAATGTCATAGAGAGGGGCAAAAACCTCACACTGTGACATCACCTGCTGATAGGACTAGACACTCTTGACACCATCTTCACCCTTCACACGGTCACAGAGGGGCGCTACACTCTGTGATGCTACTATTCTGAGATGTTCCATCTGCAGGGTTTACACACTGCTTCGGGTTAAAGGAGATCAGAACTTGCTGAATCAGAACCAACAAGACAGTGAGTGCTAATAAGAATATAATGTAATAGTGCGCAGATTACATGCAAATGTCTGCAAAGAGTTCAAGTCATGCCGTGCAACCGGAAGAATTCCTGTTTCATTCAAATTCATAAAATGTGGTAAACGTGCCAGATGTTTGAGAAATAAGGACTCGAACGGAAGTCTGTAGAAAATTAAAGCAATACGCTGACATTTCATTATCAAACTGGTGTATCACTGGTTCCGGTACAATTACAACATTCAGTGGGGGAGGGGTGTTTGTTTTTTCCCCATAATTTAGTCATATCCAATTCCCACCCATCAAGCATCACACAGCCACCATTAACTAGGGAGTGGCAAGGCATGCCTACGCGACCTCCGTGACATGAAATGCTAACCACCCACCTCTTTTCGAACTGTGGCGCCATCTGTATTTGTGGACGGTCCAACATACTCGGAGGGAAAGCGCTACCTGCTCCCTTGGTACGAATAAGCCCACAGACATCTGTGATTGCCGTGAGTGACAAGGAAGCAAGTGTATGATATCAAGCCCTCCCACGAGAGCTCGGCCAATTAGCTCCCATGGACTCCTGGCTGTGGCAACAACAATCGGTTTTGTGCAGTAATGGTTGAGTGTGATTGGGTCAGAAGTCAGAGGTTAAAGGTTGCATAGTGGTGCAGTGGTTAGCACGTCCACCTCACAACAAGGTCTTCGGTTCGATGTGGGTTACCTCCCACAGTCCAAAAACATGCAGAGTAGGCTAACTAGTTGTTCCAAATCACCCCCAAGTGTGTGTGTGAATTGTCCTGTGATGGTCTTGCAAGCTGTCCAGGCTGTCCGCCCACGGTCAGCTGGGATGGGTAGTAGTCTCTCTGTGACCCTTGTTATGATGAAGCAGCTTAGAAAATAAATGAAAGAATGTTGCTTATAGTTCCTTCAAAATGTTGCACACTGTACCTTTAATGTTAAAATCTGGTTATATCAGTGCTTCTCAGTTGTTTTCTGTGGCGCCCCCTCTAGAAAAAAAAAAATCTCACGCTCCCCACCGCCCCACGAGCGACTAGAAATAGTATTATTTGTCTATAAAATTATTAGTACACCTCCGCATAGCATTGGATCTTTATTAACATTAAAAACAACAAAGAAAGAAATATAGTTCAACTTACAATAAAGAAAAACTTCATTAGCATTGTTTTTTAATCTGTAATAGAAAAGATTTAAAGTGCACCAATGTGGCTGAAATTAAAAAAATACATCCTTATTTAAACTCACTCGACGTATTTATGTCTTAATATCTCCGTCTCTCTCTCCACCTTTCTCGTTGTTCCTGTTAGAAATTTTTCCGTGTTGTTTCTTGAGGGGTTGTTTACTGCGCTTCATATCGTTTGCTCTTGCGAAAAACCGCAACACCGTCTGTCTTCCTTTCGGCTTTTTCCCTTTTTTTTACTCAGGAGTCGCCACAGCGAATCATCTGATTCGCACGTTTGATTTGGCAGAGATTTTTACGTCGGATGCCCTTCCTGTCACAACCCTTTTAGCAAGGGACAGAAACACGCTGACGACTTTGCAGCTACTCTTTACGAAAGTCAGCAATGGTTCTTTTACATGCCTCTCACCATAGACAGTGAGAGACATGGCCCGCCTTTGATAACCCAGTTAGCCGCACTGGGGCGAAAAACCGCTACACCATAGCGTGAAAATGAGAGCGCCACTGTCAACTCGTGGTGTGGAGGTGTAATTACACTTAATTCTCGTACACTTCCAGAGCACTCACTGGGTTATATGCATCTTCTTTTCTTTTCGGCTTTTTCTTAGGAAAATAATCTTCGTAACCTGGGGATTTCGTACCCGGGGTCTTCGTAAGTAGGGGCCGACTGTGTATATATATATATATATATATATATATATATATATATATATATATGTATGTGTGTGTGTATATATATATATATATATATATATATATATATATATATATATATAATCTTTTCCTTTTGGCTTTTTCCCTTTCTCAGGAGTCGCCACAGCGAATCATCTGATTCGCACATTTGATTTGGCATGGGTTTTTACGTCGAATGCCCTTCCTGTCACAACCCTTTAGCAAGGGACAGAAACACGCTGACGGCTTTGCAGATACTCTTTACGAAAGTCAGCAATGGTTCTTTTACATGCCTCTCACCATAGACAGTGACAGACATGGCCTGCCTTTGATAACCCAGTTAGCTGCACTGGGGGGGACAGTGACAACCATGTGGGGACTCGAACCCCCAACCTTAGGATCAGCGATCCTGCGCCCTACCACTAGACCACCATATGCATATACGTAATAAAAACTCACCTGGTATGTTCTGGGCCAAATGTACTGTACATTTACAACTTTCTTTTATAACATCAGGGAAAGGGTCAGTTAGAGTTTTTTGCAGGATTTCTACTACATCGTCCAGGTAGGGAGTGAGGTGCATCCCACAGACCTCTACAACCAGTGTCAGAACTTCCATCATGCTCAGTCGCAGCTCTTCTGCTGGTTCTTCTCTCTCTTTACCACCAAGTCTCTGAACCAAAGATGGTATAATATAAGGCAGCGACAACTCTGGTTTCGAAACACATCGTATAAAGTCTCCAATTATCCGAATAGCAACTTCTCGGCATCTTTCCATGGGATCTGATAGGCATCTCACAACAGACTTCAACACACGGGTAAAAACGTCTTGTAACACGTCACTTGACAAGCCTCTGTCGATGGTTTCTTTTTTAATATTCTCTAGTGCTCGTTTTCTTGAGCTTCTCTCATCTCCATTCAAACAGTTTAAATGTCGAGCCAAAGATCTCATAACTTCCGCAGCAGCACATTCTTCTTCTGTCGCCATTTCTAGACACGTGTGTTGCCAAGGCGCTACTGTCGCTATGGTGATGACCAGCTTTACGACAAGCTTGTCCGTTTTTGGCAGATTGAATTTATAAACTTCGACGCTTGTTAAGAAGTACATTAATTTATCCCAGTTATTTTTAGTTGTTGCTTTTTCTTTGTTGTTATTATTGATGAGATATAACACGACAAGTTTATTTACGTTTATTTAACATTCATGTTATTCGTTTTCTGAACCCCTTAATCCTAATTAGGGTCGCGGGGAGGCTGGAGTCCATCTCAGCCGACTCTGGGAGAGAGAAGGGTACACCCTGGACAGCTCGCTAAGCCATCGCAGGGCAGAAACACACTGACGGCTGTGCAGCGACTTTTGTCGAAAGTCAGGAATAGACAGTGACAGACATGGACGCCCTTTGATAACTCAGTTAACTGCATTGGGGAGGGGAGTGTGGGGCTTGAACCCCCAACCTTGAGATCAGTGATCCAGCACCTTACCACCAGGCTACCACCTCTTATTACCTTTCGATTTCCTTTCGGCTTTTTCCCTTTTAAAGTATGAAAATTAATGTCTGTACTGTCGTAAACCTAAATTTCCAGCAGTTCGTAGCAATTCCTTATTCATCCACTAGAGGGGGTAACTGTCAAGGTTTCCCTGATCTATCAGTAATAGTGCTGTATACTGGTTGCAGATCCATAAATATTTAGACGGTAAGAATATTTAAAAAAATAAATTTCTCTCTCTCTCTCTCTCTCTCTCTCTCACACACACACACACACACAAACAATATTAACTTGAAATGAAGCAGCAGCACATTCATCTGGAGCCTTCACAAGACGTGTGTTGCTGAGGCGCAAGATGCTATGGTGACGACTAGCTTTACGACAAGCATGTCTATTTACGGCATTCACTAAAAGCAAGGGTTTTTTTACCTGCTGCCTTTTGAATAAGTATTTTTGTACTTACTGTGGGGATATTACAATATTAAAGCCAATGAATGCTAAAATCAGTCATATAAATTAAAAAGTTATATAAAGTACCGTAAACTTGCATTTCCGGTTGTCGATGGCAGTTTCTTATTCATCCACTAGAGGGGGATATCACACGGGGATTATTATTATTATTATCATAATCATAATTATTATTATTATCATTATTATTAATAGTTAATTACCATTACTTTTCTGGTCAATCAATACAGGCACATAAAGTAAAATGAGGCAGATGCATAAATATTTGGACAGAGACTTCATTTCCTTTCGGCTGTTCCCTTCAGGGATCACCACAGCAACTCATCTGCCTCCATCTCACTCTATCCTCTGCATCTTCTTCTCTTAAGCCAACTACCTTCATGTCCTCCTTCACCACATCCATAAATCTCCTCTTTGGACTTCCTCGAGGCCAGGGGTTCCCAACCGGTGGGACACGAAGCCTTGGCAGGGGGGTCGTGTAAGCCTTGTTAGAAGTTGCTTAGTATAACAATATATTTGTTTCATCAGTTACATTTCTCATGCACTTACATTTTTATACATAAATGATGTGAAGACTCAAGCACTCAACACTTACCTATTTAACTTAGAACTGTGCAAAGACATTAATTCTGACCACAAAGTCCTCTTCTGCACAGCAATGACTATGAATCTAATTCACTTTGAAAATGAAGCCTCGAATAAAAGGGTTGCGTACTAGGCGGATATTTTTGACTAGCTGAACAAGCTTAATATGAAGCTTCAAGGAAGGGAAACACATGTTCTTCTTTTTCAAGATAGTCTTCGGGCCTTTGTTTCCAAACTGCAGAACTGGCATCGGAAAACCAATCTTAGAAATATCGCCATGTTTGAAAAACTTTGTGGAGTGGTAGATGAGTCTCAGAACCAACTGGATCAGTTCCTCAAGGATAAGATTATCGAACATCTTCAGTTTCTAGAAAAGGAAATCGAGTGTTACTTCCCTGAGCTATCACAGGAACAGGAGGCCCTGGTAAGGAACCCATTTTATACTGAACTTGATGTATCCAGCATCCCAGATAATATCCAAGATTAATTTCTGTACCTAAGGAACGATTCTTCAGCTCGTGATCTCTTCAAGGAGAAATCCATGACTCAGTTCTGGTGCGCTATGTATCAGTCATACTCCAAAGTCAGCATGACAGCTTTATGTGTCCTTGTTCCGTTTGCTTCTACCTACTTGTGTGAGGCAGGATTTTCCACTCTTGTTAATATAAAAACAAATAATAGGAACAGAATGGATATTGGAGATGACATGAGACTGGCTCGAACAAATGCTCGGCCACAAATTTCAAAGCTTGCTGCTGAAATGCAACATCAGGTATCCCACTAGCTGGGTTGAATAGCTGTTCAAACCTGTGTAATGTTATTTTAAGGAATACATGTTCTTTCTGTTTATTCAGGTTGGCCCAATGTGATTTAATTTGCTCATAAATGATTACAGGATTCTGAATTTTTTTAGATGTTTCTTTCCCTCTCCTTTACAGAAAATAAAAGGAAAATTAAGCTGCTGATAGTAAGCCCTAAGTAAGGGGTCGCGAGTGCCAAAAGGTTGGGAACCCCAGCTCTAGGCCTTCTGCCTGGTAGTTCCATCCTCAACATCCTACAGTACGACCAATATATTTACTATCCCTCCTCTGTACATGTCCAAACCATCTTAATTTAGCCTCTCTGATTTTGTCTCCAAAACCTCTTACATGTGCTGTCCCGCTGATGTACTCATTCCTGATCCTATCCATCCTCGTTACTCCCAAAGAGAACCTCAACATTTTCATCTCTACTACCTCCAGCTCTGCCTTCTGTCTTTTCCTCAGTGCCACTGTTTCTAAACCATACAACATTGCTGGCCTCAACACCGTCTTGTACACTTTTCCCTTCATTCTTGCTGATACCTTCCTATCACACCAGACACTTTTCTCCAACCATTCCAAACTGCCTGCACACGCTTCTTCACCTCTTTTCCACACTCTCCATTCTTCCGGATTGTTGAGCCTAAGTATTTAAAATCACTGTTCCTCTTGGGTCCTTCTCGTTCACACACATGTATTCTGTCTTACTGAAGCTAGTCTTCATTCCTCTCCTTTCCAGGGCATACCTCCACCTCTCTAGATTTTCCTGCACTTGTTCTCTGCTTTCACTACAGATCACACTGTCATCTGCAAACATCATAGTCCATGGGGAATCTTGTCTCACCTCGTCTGTCAGCCTGTCTATCATATCATCATAGCAAACAAGAAGGGGCTCAGAGCTGACCCTTGATGCAGTCCCACCTCCACCTTGAACTCTTCTGTCACACCGACAGCACACCTCACCACTGTCTTACATCTTTCATACATGTCCTGCACCACTCTAACATACTTCTCTGCCACTACAGACTTCCTCATGCAATACCACAGTTCATCTCTCAGCACCCTGACATATGCTTTCTCCAGATCCACAAAGGCACAATGCAGCTCCCTCTGACCTTCTCTGTACTTCTCTATTGACATCCTCAAAGCAAACATTGCATTTGTGGTGCTCTTTTTGGCATGAAAACAAAGTGTTATTCACAAATGCTGACCTCTGCCCTTAGTCTGGCTTCCAATATTCTTTCCCATAACTTCATCGTATGGCTCATCAACTTTATCCCTCTGTAGTCGCCACAACTCTGCACATTTCCCTTGTTCTTAAAAATGGGCACCAGCACACTTCTCCATTCCTCCGGCATCCTCTCACTCTCTAAGCCCTTGTTGAATGTTCTTGTCAGAAAGTCTACTGCTACCTCTCCTAGACACTTCCATACCTCCACAGGTATGTCATCAGGACCAACTGCCTTTCCAGGCTTCATCCTCTTCAATGCCCTTCTCACTTCACCCTTACTAATCTTTGCTACTTCCTGGTCCTCAATGGTCACCTCTTATACTCTTTTTTTTCTCTCTCATTTTCCTCCTTCATCAACTCTTCAAAGTACTCTTTCCATCTTTCCAGCACACTTCTGTCGTCAGTCAATACATTTCCCACTCTGTCCTTAATCACCCTAGCTTGCTGCATGTCCTTCCCATCTCTAGTTCTTTGCCGTGCCAACCTGTATAAATCATTTTCTCCCTCCTTGTTGTCCAACCTAGCATACAAGTCATCATATATCCTCTGTTTGGCCTTTGACACCGCTACCTTCACCTTACACTGTGTCTCTCTGTACTCCTGTTTACTCTCTTCGGTCCTCTCAATGTCCCATTTCTTCTTAGCTAACCTCTTCCTTTGTACACACTCCTGCACTTCCTGATTCCACCACCAAGTCTCCTTAGCTACTTTCCTTCCAGAGGACACACAAAGTATTCTCCTACCTGTCTCCCTGATCACGTTAGCGATAGATTTGGATAGTGACTATATTATCTATTTATTTTTATAATGTTGTATCTGAACACCTTCACAGTGGATTTGAAATGAAGCAATCAAGATGTCCTTGAAGTGAAGGATTCCACATTTAATCCAATTCTTTTCTCAAAAAATCCATTCAGATAAGATAAAGCTTATTATTCCCACACCAGTGAAATTTACATGTCACAGCAGCACAAGTGTTAGGAACAAGGAAAAAGTGATCAAGTGTCAACTAAACATTAATAATAATAATAATAATAATAAGGCGGCACGGTGGCGTAGTGGTTAGCACGTCTGCCTCACAACAAGAAGGCCTGGGTTCGATTCCCGGCCTGGGCGTTTCTGTGTGGAGTTTGCATGTTCTCCCTGTGCTTGTGCAGGTTTCCTCCGGGTGCTCCGGTTTCCTCCCGCAGTCCAAAGACGTGCACTGTAGGTTAATTGGCCGTTCTAAATTGACCGTAGATTCTCTCCTGCAGCGGCACTGGAACCCAGTCGTATCGGCATTTGCCCTTCCATTGGATCCTTCCGGTGGCGCTGAGACAGGGGGGGACTTGCTGCTTGGGTAACAGCCTGTCCCTCATTACTCCCTACCCAGGCTCTGCGCACTGGGGGGTATCACCAGCTGGGGTACCAGCCAGAGCGCAGCCATAGTCCTTCGGGACTGACGGAGGCCTACTAATAATAATAATAATAAATGTGAGAATTTAAATAGGGAAAAACTTGAAAATTATCGCCATTTTCCCTTTTTAAGATTAAAATTAACTAGACAATTGACTGATTCCCTGCAGAAAAACCCAGCTTGGCCTGATCAGCTAAATAGGTGGTAATTCAGAAATTATCTTCATAATTAGTAATTAGCATGTCTGCCTCACAGCAAGAAGGTCCTGAGTACGGGTACCTTGTGCCTGCATGGGTTTCCCCCAAGTATTCCAATTTCCACCCACAGTCCACAGATATGCGCAGTAGGCTGTTCCAACCTGTCTCTCGATCTGTGAGAGTGTTAATCGATGTGTATCTGTGTGTGTTTGCCCATGATGGTCTAACAAGCTGCCCATAGTGTATCCCACCCTATCCCAGAGTTGGCTGAGATAGGCTTCATTGTTTCAGCAAATGAATGAATGAAGCCAATATACAAATAAAACATGTTCACACACACACACACACACACACACACACACATTATTTATATATATATATATATATATATATATATATATATATATATATATATATATATATAATTTTCTGAGTAGATCCTTCCATAAGAGTGCGCTCAATACTTTTTGGTAGAGCACATAAAATTTTTATATATATATATATATACATATAAACCATACAACACAAATCTTGGATATCGAAATATAATTTATTAATAGTTATATTTTAGTGATTTAACAAATGATAAACACATCAGAATGTGGAAGCATGAAAACAGTCCAACCTAGAACAATGAGCAATGTGGAAAGAGGAAAAATGGTCTGACAATTTTTAACTAGTTATAAGTACTCAGAATCTAACATGTGGATGTTATTTCATTTAAATCTTATTAGTGCTGCAAAGGTAGCATAGTTTTTGTCTTCTCTTATGCAGGTGTGATGAATACGAGGCGGATTGAATAGCATGTGTCCACAATATACACAATGAGATTGACACAGGACATACATGACACGACCACCAGATTGTCCCAGTTACATCCTCTGCAGTTTGGTGGTCTTGGATTATTTTCAAAACTGTAAAGAGGCCATATCACTACAACTGTCATGTACATAATAACAGCAAGCACATTGTAACCAGTAAGGACTTTATCAAATGGAAAAGGACACAAAGTCAATAGCCTGCAGATTGTCATCATGATGATGACGAGAGCAAAAATGAAACAGAGTGAATAAACGGCGACACACCACTGCAAGCCAGGGTGGCTGACTGGGTTGAGAGAGCTGAAGATGATGCAAGCGACAAAAGCTTCAAGAACCTTCATCAGGCCTGGAACTGTCGACAGAAAACCACTGATCTCACCAGGTCTTGCCCGAATGAAGCCTACCTCTGCAGAGTACAAACCACAACACAGGCAGGACATGACCGTAGCAGCAATTTCTCGAAAACATGTAGAACAAGCAAAGAACCTGGGATAGATGGCTGAAACTGACACCATCATGAGCGCCGACAGCATAGCAAATGCAGTAGTGAAGTCATCCCAGGAGATGGGCACCTTTGTATGGAGACCAGTGAACTCCAGGATAAGAATTGAAAGAGTCATGAAGCAGCAAAAACACCATGTGAACATGCACCAGGCCCAGTAGGAGGATGATATGTGCCCCACTGACGCCACCAGGCTGAAGGCAATACATGACAACACGATTTCCAAAATCCGTAAAATGCCAATAGGTGTGGTCACAGAACGAGTGTCGATTGTAATCATGATCAATCAATTGTCCTTGTTGTCCTCTTTTGAAGATTCAGTTGCTTTGCCTGATGTAAAGTTCCTGTTCTGATCACAGCACGTTTATTGTTTTCCACCTGAATGGGAATATCAATAAGTCTGTTATTCCTGTTCCTCAGTCACTTGGCCCAGTGTCTCTCTTTGTCCTTTGCGTTTTGCTCTGAGTCGTTTGACAAAGATCGAGCTGTAACCTAATCCAAACAGGGACGTCGTATTCGCCACTCCCTCTGAGTGATACCTTATCAGATGTTGTTCCGTAAAACCAGGTCTGTTTTTACGAGTCCAACCAATAAAATGTTCGAATGTGTGCTCTTACTGCCGGTGAGTTTCATCTAAAGATAAAACCAGGGTGTGGCCCTAAAGATTATGCTAATTTTCTCTAGCTGCAGTGTCATATAGATCAGTTTTTACACAGATACCATTGAGAATTCAACCAGATAATAGTATGCCCCACCAGTCTAATTATTAAAGAGTCTGATTTCATTTGTGCAGTTTTTTTTTTAAGCGGTTGGTCATCAGTGACATACTGAACTCTGTTCTGCATTAATGGGCCTCCCAAGATATACAGTACAAGCCATAAATTCCTTCAACATTACTTACACCACTTTATCCTGACAACTGTGGGTTAAATATTCATTAATTCTTTCCTGAGCCACTGTATGCAGTTAGATTAGTGGGGAGGCTGGAACCTATCTCAGCTGACTCTGAGTGAAGAGTACACCATGAACAGCTTGGAAGACCATTGTGGGGCAACATATACATAACCGTTCACAGTTACACTGCGCCTACCCCTGCAGTTTGGAACAGGCGATTGGCATAATGTGCATATTTTTGGACTGTGGAAGGAAATTAATACACCCAGAGGAAACTCATGCACTGTGATAGTCTGGAGAGCTGCTCAGGGTGTGCCCCACCTTCACCCACCATCGGCTGAGATAGGCTCCAGCTTCCTTGCAACCCAAATAGTTGCATTAAGCACTGTGGTGAATGAGAGAGAAACAAGAGTGAATGTGGAAACCCAAGCAAGCATGCTGAGAACATGTAAACTCCAAACAGACACCACCTCACTGATCGTGGGACTTGATCCCAAGACCTTCTTGCTATGAGGCAGATGTTCGAAAGCACTACTCTTCCATACCGTGCCACCTCAAGATAAAAATCACCTCTGAAAAATACGGTTTCACACATGGATGAACAGTTAACTGACTTGTATGTGGAAAAGCAAACCTATAATTAATCTAAATCATTAAAGTTTCCTTATTATGTATTTAAATATTTTCTCCCACATTCCAAAAACATGCACAGTTGGCGGTTCCAAATCACCCCGGGTGTTAATGTAAATGTCTATGTGTGTGCGTGTGTGTGCACTTTCCCAGAGATGGACTGGCGAGCTGTCCAGGATGTACTCTGTCCTTGACAAGAGTTGGCTGAGATGGGTGCCAGCATCTCCATGACTCTGATTAGGATTAAGTGGCTTCAAGAATTTATTTACAGTCGGCCCCCGTTATTCGCGGTGGTTGCATTCCGCCCCTTCCCGCGAATCCTGAACCCTATGTATGATATTATGTTAAATATGCTTCTTAAACATATTCGATAGACAGCATTACTCATTAATACAGTAATAATGCAATAAAATATACTAATGATTAAGTTTTTTTTTTTTAATTTTGCACTGTGATAATATTTATGAATAAATAAAGCACTTAGGCTCCTTACCAGAAGCGACAGGAGATGCAGGGAGTTTGAGTGAGATCGTAGGGCTTAAATAATCATTAAAAACACACTAAAAAAACATGACTTCACAATCGAAGCAATCACGTTGATGACTTGTGGGAAGGAGAAATAAAATAGATGTACACATCATCTGCAACCAATCAGCAGGAGGGAGAAACAAAAGCTCTCAGCCACTGGCGAAATTTGAATCACGTGCCAGTAACTTCTGGGTTTGCCTCTAATCCAGTGGTTCCAATGAGTGGTTCTCAAATAGTGGGGCACGCCCCCAGGGAACATGCTTTTTTTCCCCGTAGTGTATTAGGATAAAGTGTAATTCTACATCCACTACAGCAGGTGGCAGTGGCTTCCTCATTGTCAGAGTGTGCCCAGAGGTAAAATAAGTGAAGTTAATAAACCCACCATAGAAATTTTAACAGGGACGGAAAGAGAGAGGGAGAGAGACGAAAGTCTCCCGGAAGCTAAGTCGAGGAGGTACGACGAAGTGAATGTAGCACTCGGCTTCACTGTGCTGCGGTTAGAAACGAGGAAAGACCACTGTGTTTACTGTGTCTGAAAACATTGGCAGCTGAGAGCATGAACCCAAATAAATTCAGGCGTCACTTAAAGACATCACACCCCGATCACGTGATGAGCCGCGCGAGTTTTTTTCAGCGAAAACGTTCCGAGTATTGCCAACAACCATCCCGCTTTGTGAATGATATTCCAGCAAACCAGCGAGCTCTGTTAGCATCAGATAAGGTGGAGTACCAAACTGCTCAGTGTAGAAAACCCCAGAGCAGAGGAACTGATCCTACCTGCAGCAGGCATGGTCTCTGTCATGCTGGATGACGTCAGCACCGTAAAAATAAGTGCAGGTCCCAGTTCAGCATTGAGCAAGAGCTGAGAGTTCAGTATAGTGCTTTAAACCCGGCTTCGAAAAGCTGTGCACTGAGAAATGGGCTCATTATAGCCATTAATCTGGACTTAATCATTTTGACAATAATAATAATAATAATAATATTAATTGTTTTATTCATTTTTGTTTTGTAGGTTAAAGTGTTTTATATATCGTGCTCCTGAATGTTGCTGATCAATTTGAATTTATTATTTATTGATTTCATTTAATTTTATTTTTCAATGCAGCCGTGAAGGGGGGGGGGGTATACAAACAAGTGTCCACCCTCACGCCGGTCCCAAGCCCGGATAAATGCAGAGGGTTTGCGTCAGGAAGGGCATCTGGCGTAAAAGCAATGCCTCAAATAATATACGAGTCAAAACTAAGAAATACATACCGGATCAGTCGAGGCCCGTGTTAACAACGACCACCATCAGTGCTGTTAACCAACAGGGTGCTGGTGGAAATTGGACTACTGCTGGTCGAAGAAGGAGAGCCGGGAGTCGTGTCCGTAGGCAGAGAGAGAAGAAGAAAGGGATGAGTCTAGAACTGAGAGTAAGGACTTTTGGAACTATGACAGGAAAGGGTAGAGAGCTGGTTGACATGATACAGAGGAGGAAGGTGGACATACTGTGTAAAGGTAGCAAGGCTAGAAGCTTAGGATCAGGGTTTAAGCTGTTTTTTCATGGTGTGGATGGGAAGAGAAATGGAGTAGAGTCATCTTAAAGGAGGGGTTTCTCAGGAATGTTCTAGAAGTGAAAAGAGTGTCAGACAGAGTCATGATTCTCAAGTTACAAGTTAGAAATTAAAGGTGTGATTTTCAATGTTGTTAGTGCTTATGCCCCACAGGCAGGATGTGAGCTAAAAGAGAAGGAGAAATTCTGGAGTGAGTTAGATGAAGTGATGCAGAGTACCCCCAGAGGTGAAAGAGTGGTCATTGGAGCAGACTTCAATGGACATGTTGGTGCAGGAAACAGAGGGGACGAGGAAGTGATGGGTAGGTTTAGTATCCAGGACAGGAACACAGAAGGACAGATGTTGATAGATTTTGCAAAAAGGATGGAAATGGCTGTGGTAAATACTTTCTTCCAGAACAGACAGGAGCATAGGGTGACTTATAAAAGCAGAGGTAGGAGCACACAGGTAGATGACATCTTGTGTAGGCGATGTAATTTGAAGGAAGTCAGTGACTGCAAAGTAGTAGTGGATGAGAGTGTTGTCAATCAGCATAGGATGGTGGTGTGCAGGATAACACTGATGGTGAGGAAGGTGAAGAAGGCAAAGGCAGAGCAGAAGACAAAGTGGTGGAAGCAGAAAAAGGAAGAGTGTCATGTTGTCTTCAAGGAGGAGTTGAAACAGGCTTTGGGTGGTCAGGAAGTGCATCCAGATGACTGGACAAAACAGCTAATGTGATCAGTGAGACAGGTAGGAGAGCACTTGGTGTGTCATCTGTAAAGAAAGTAGATAAGAAAGCTTGGTGGTGGAATCGGGAAGTGCAGGAGTGTGTACAAAGGAAGAGGTTAACTAAGAAGAAGTGGGACATTGAGAGGACCGAAGAGAGTAAACAGGAGTACAGGGAGACACAGCGTAAGGCGAAGGCAGCGGTGTCAAAGGCCAAACAGAGGACGTATGATGACTTGTATGCTAGGTTGGACAGTAACAAGGAAGGACGTGCAGCAAGTTAGAGTGATTAAGGACATAAGGGGAAATATATTGACTGATGACAGAAGTGTGCTGGGAAGATGGAAAGAGTACTTTGAAGAGCTGATGAATGAGGAAAATGAGAGAGAGAAAAAAAGAGTAGAAGAGGTGACCATTGAGGACCAGGAAGTAGCAAAGAGTAGCAAGGGTGAGGTGAGGAGGGGATTGAAGAGGATGAAGAGTGGAAAGGCAGTTGGTCCTGATAACATACCCGTGGAGGTATGGAAGTGTCTAGGAGAGGTAGCAGTAGATTTTCTGACAAGAACATTGAACAAGGTACTAGAGAGTGAGAGGATGCCGGCGGAATGGAGGAGGAGTGTGATGGTGCCCATATTTAAGAACAAGGGAGGTGTGCAGAGTTGTGGCAACTACAGAGGGATAAAGTTGATGAGCCATACAATGAAGTTATGGGAAAGAATAGTGGAAGCTAGACCAAGGGCAGAGGTCAGTATTTGTGAACAACAGTTTGGTTTCATTCCAAGAAAGAGCACCACAGATGCAGTGTTTGCTTTGAGGATGTTAATAGAGAAGTACAGATAAGGTCAGAAGGAGCTGCATTGTGCCTTTGTGGATCTGGAGAAAGCATATGACAGGGTGTCAAGAGAGGAACTATGGTATGCGATGTTTTATGGTTTAGAAACAGTGGACCCGGGGAAAAGACAGAAGGCAGAGCTGAAGGTAGCAGAGATGAAAATGTTGAGGTTCTCTTTGGGAGTAACGAGGATGGATAGAATCAGGAATGAGCATATCAGACAGACAGCACATGTGAGAGGTTTTGGAGACAAAGTCAGAGAGGCTAGATTGAGATGGTTTGGACATGTACAGAGGAGGGATAGTGAGTATATTGGTAGTAGGATTCTGAGGTTGGAACTACCAGGCAGAAGGCCTAGAGGAAGACCAAAGAGAAGATTCATGGATGTGGTGAAGGAGGACATGAAGGTAGTTGGTGTAAGAGAAGAAGATGCAGAGGATAGGGTGAGATGATTCAAATTATTCGCTATGGCGACCCCTGAAGGGAAAAGCCGAAAGGAAAAGAAGATTTTTTATTTTATTTTTCAGTATTGAATGGTTCAAATTGTTGATCAAAAATGTTTACAGTTTAAATAAGGATACTTTTTTATTTAAGGCAATTTGATGCACTTTAAATCTTTTTGTTTAAAGACTAAAAAATTGTTAATAAAGTTATTCATTGTTGGAAGTTGATCTATATTTCTTCATTTTTTTGTGTTCCATAGTGATAATAAGGGGTTATTATATTAATAAGGATACAGTGTTATGAAGAGGATTACCTCTAACAATTTTTAGACAAATAACACTATTTATATATTGGGGGTGTGAAATGTTCTCATCTGCGAGTATGTGGGCCGTGACCACTGAACCGTGAATGGGCAAGGGCCTACTTTATTTAAAGCTCATTATAAAGTTAATGTCATCTACATTCACCTAGAACACCTGCTTCAGCACAGTCAGAATTATGGTGCATCTGGAACTGAGACATCAGGGACCACCAGTTCACCACACGCACACACACACACCTGACATACATTTAGGGGTATTTTTGAAGTAGCCAATCCACCTATCGTCTTACAATTGAGGTGAGGAAGCCAAACAAAGCGCATATGATTATTTTTTAATGAAAACGTTTTGTCTATGTCTGTGGCGTTGAAATGGTGAAGATACTGCTGCAGTTTATTGCTTACTGTTCGCTGTCTAACTTCTCCGTTTACAGGTATGAATTTTTGTGTAGCATACCTATCTAGAGATGATTCATTTTGCTTCCATGAACTTTCCACCTACACATTATCACACCAGCTGTAGTTATGTTTATGGGCTTTGCCATGACTCTCTACCTTTTTTCCGTTCACGTGTTTTTTGTTTTGTTTTTGTATATCTCTGATAATCTTAGGAATCTTTGTCTCTATATCTTTATCTCTATTTATTATGAATAATGTGTGAAGCATTTGTCAAACACAATTTGGCCTCAGTGTGGAGTATATTTGTCGGCACAAACCATATGTGGTCGTGGGCACCAATAGCTATAGTAGCCCTGGGCTACTGAGCAGTAGGACAGAGTTTCAAGCCCTCATCTCACCAAGCTTCCATCGAGCAAGGCCCTTACTCACAATTGCTCAGTTGTATAAGAACCCTAGAAAGATGAAGGGTCTTGGCAAATGAGTGAAATTCATACATAATTTATAGAGAAATAACTCAAATTAATAAAACATGGCGATTGTAGCAAAGTTTTATTAGAATTGATGTGTGGAAATCAGCAGAACCAAAATATGAATATTAGGGGGCAGTGGTGGTCTAGTGGATAGGGTGCAGGATCGCTGATCCTAAGGTTGGGGGTTCGAGTCCCCACGGGGTTGTCACTGTCCCCCCCCAGTGCAGCTGACTGGGTTATCAAAGGTGGACCATGTCTCTCACTGTCTCTGGTGAGAGGCATGTAAAAGAACCATTGCTGACTTTCGTAAAGAGTAGCTGCAAAGTCGTCAGCGTGTTTCTGTCCCTTGCTAAATGGGTTGTGACAGGAAGGGCATCCGACGTAAAAACCTCTGCCAAATCAAACGTGCGAATCAGATGATTCACTGTGACTTCTCCCAAGTAAAAGGGAAAAAGCCGAAAGAAAGAAAGACAGACAGACAGCCTATTGAGTGGGTGAAAATACTTAATTAAAATGTTGCTTTTTGTTTATCATTTCATTTTCTGAAGTGCTTAATCCTATTTAGGGTCACAATGAGGCTGGTGCCCACTTTGAATGACTCTGGGGTACACTCTGGACAGCGCAGTGCTCACCAGGTCATCACAGGGCCAACACTCACAACCATTCACACCCAGGGGAGATTTGGAACAGCGAATTCGCATACTGTGCATGTTTTTGGACTGTGGGAGGAAACCAGAGGAAACCCACACAAGCACAGGAAGAACATGCAAACTCCACAAACACCTGAGTTGGGAATCAAACCCAGGAGCTGCTTGCTGTGAGGTGAAGGTGCTAACCACTACATGTTGCCTTCTGTTTTTTTTTTTTTTTTTTAAAGTACATTTTGCAAGTATATTATGGTTTTGAATATATATATATATTACACAAAATTTTCGTTCAAATTTCAAATAAAATATTACAATACCTTAAAATGGACAAACAACTGTTTTAAGTGGCGTGTATTGGCAACGCTGTAATCTTGTCATATTTTACCTGCCGGAAGTAGGGAGTACCAATATGGCGACTGCTTGCTTCAAGTTTTTATGAGCCGTGAACCGAGACTTGTGTTTGGGGCAGTGGTGGTCTAGTGGTATAGGGTGCTGGATCGCTGATTCTAGGGTTGGGGGTTCGAGTCCCACTCTCCACAAGGTTGTCACTGTCCCCCCCAGTGCAGCTCACTGGGTTATCAAAGGCCGGCCATGTCTGTCACTGTCTGTGGTGTGAGGTATGTTTGGCCGTGCACGCCTCCAGCTTCTCATCGAGCAGGCCAGCCAATGACGTGAGGCGTAGTTCAATCACGCGGGTTATTTCAGCCAATAAAAGTGTATTTACAACTGCTACAGTTTCCTGGTTTAAAAATGAGTTGGAAATGAGTAAACGCAACGTGGACGGATTTGTTAGTTCCCGTTTTGTGGAGAAAACATTCTCGTTTGAGAACCGAGATGGGACGCGTGCACTGACAGTGTCCATTCCCGAGGTTCTAGGTTCGCAGTATGGGATGTTCGTGTGGCCGTGTGCAGTGGTTCTGGCTCAGTATGTGTGGACCATGAGAGAGAAGATTGAGGGGAAACACGTACTCGAGGTTCAGTTTTTTTTGTTTTTTTTTTAAATGGACATCTGTACAACAGTTTGGGCATCGAAAGTAAAATGTTGGGAAGTATTTTAAATTAAATTTCATTATTTTAAGTCACAACAGAAATTTCATGGCCAGAGAGCAGCCCCGTCACCTCGATGGACGGGTGGAGCAAACTCATCGTTATACTTCTGTCCATAGTTTCCTGTACAGTATCTGGGTTGGGTTTTAGAGAGAAAGTGAGAAGCTCAGTCATCCGGGGGTAACTTTGGGTAAACCTGCTGCTCCCCTACACTAAAAGGAGTCAGCTGAGGTGGTTCGGGCGGGTGATTAGGATGCCTTCCTGTCATCATTCGAGGTTTTGATGGGCACAGCCAAATGGGAGAAAGCCCAGGGCAGACCCAGATCCTGCTGGAGGGATTATATGTTCCCTCTTGCCTGAGGATACCTCTGGAGGAGGTGGATGGAGTCGCCAAAAAGCGATGCATGGGTTCCTCTCTTCAACATCCAACCCTGGATAAGTGACAGAGTGTGAATGGAATAAAATTTCTTTCTTCTGGCTTTTTCTCTTTTCTCAGGAGTCACCACAGCAAATCATCTGATTCGCACTTTTTTTTTTTTTTTCGATTTGGCAGAGGTTTTTACATCGAATGGCATTCCTGTCGCAACCCTTTTAGCAAGGAACAGAAACACTCTGACGACTTTGCAGCTCCACTTTACGAAAGTCAGCAATGGTTCTTTTACATGCCTCTCACCATAGACAGTGAGGGACATGGCCTGCCTTTGATAACCCAGTTAGCTGCACTGGGGGAATAGTGACAACCCTGTGGGGACTCGAACCCCCAACCTTAGGATCAGCGATCCTGTGCTCTATCCACTAGACCACCACCACCCCTGTGAATGGAATAAAATATAATTTCAAAATAAAATGAATCACTGATTGACATGAATCCTTGTCTTGGTGCATCAAACTACCTCAGATGTTCAGGAAGAATACTTATTTTTACTGTGTGTGTGTGTGTGTGGTAAAGGGGGCAGTGGTGGTCTAGTGGTATAGGCGCTGGATCGCTGATTCAAAGGTTGGGGGTTCGAGTCCCACTCTCCACAAAGTTGTCACTGTCCCCCCCAGTGCGGCTAACTGTGTTATCAAAGGCGGGCCATGTCTGTCACTGTCTATGGTGAGAGGTTCATGTAAAAGAACCATTGCTGACTTTGGTAAAGAGTAGCTGCAAAGCCGTCAGCGTGTTTCTGTCCCTTGCTAAAAAGGGTTGTGACAGGAAGGGCATCCGACGTAAAAACCTCTGCCAAATCAAACGTGCGAATCAGATGATTCGCTGTGGCGACTCCTGAGTAAAAGGGAAAAAGCCGAAAGGAAGACAGACCGTGTGTGTGTGTGTGGTGGCGGCGGCCTGGTGTTAAAGGGTGCTGGATCACTGAGCCTAAGGTTGGGGGTTTGAGTCCCACTCTCCAAGGTTGTCACTGTTCTCCCAGTGCAGCTAACTGGGTTATCAAAGGCCGGCCATGTCTCTCACTGTCTATGGTGTGATGTTCATGTAAAACAAGGGTGTCAAACTCATGCCACAATGGGCCCTGTGGCTGCAGGTTTTTATTTCAACCAAGCAGCAGCACACCTGACTCGCTCATTTAAACAAACGGTTTGAGTCTTCAGGCGGTTGATTGGTCAATCTGTGTGCTCTTTCCAGAGACTGACCCATCAACTGGCTGAAGACTGAACCCAGTTGTTTAAATGAGCAAAGTCAGGTGTGCTGCTGCTTGGTTGAAACAAAAACCTGCAGCTACACGGCCCTTTGTGGCACGAGATTGACACCCCTGATGTAAAAGAACCATTTATGACTTCCGTAAAGAGTAGCTGCAAAGCCATCAGCGTGTTTCTGTCCCTGATTAAAGGGTTGTGTCAGGAAGGGCATCCGACGTAATAAAAAAATAAACCTATACCAAATCAAATGTGCGAATCATTCGCTGTGGCGACCCCTGAAAAAGGGAAAAAGCCGAAAGGAAATCTCATCACGTTTGTTTTTTAATTCATAGCTAGGTGCTGGGGTGAGTTTGCCGGGCATTGTGGCTGCGAAATGTGGAGCTCATGTGACTTTGTCCGACAGTGCTGAAATTCCTTTTTGCCTGGAAAACAGTAGGCGTAGCTGCGAGCGAAATGACCTACCCGGCGTACCTGTGGTTGGTCTTACCTGGGGAGAGGTAACACCTGAGCTGAGATCTCTACCATCAGTAGACATTATACTGGGATCAGATGTATTTTATGATCCTGAAGGTGAAGCCGAGTCTGGTGTCATGTATTTTTTTTTTTTCCCCTTTATAGTCTTGACACACCAACCATGTCTCATATCTACTTTTATCAGATTTTGAAGATGTCTTTGTGACACTATCGTTTCTTCTAACTCGAAATCCTTCTGGTCAGTTTTGGACTACATTTCAGGAAAGAAGGTAATCAGTCCACAATATTTTAACCCCATACCAGTTAATGAGAAAAGTCCGTAATGGTATAATGTCCTGAACATTGGCTTATTCCAAACAGGTATCATTTGGACTGAAAGTGATCCACAATAACTTTTTTCTTTTTAATTTTTGTTTCAGCTCAGACTGGAGTATAGAAACTTTGCTCAACAAATGGAACCTGCAGTGCACTGATATCCCATTGGAATCATTTCAAGCGCACACAAAACATTTAGCTGGATCAGCTCTTCCTGGAAATCATTCAATACAAATGATGATTATCACAGCAAGAACTAAGGCATGATTGTCCTATATTTATCTGTATCTATATATCTATCTATATCTATCTAACTATATATCTGTATGTCCTATATTTAGAAACGATATGTATTTATTGAACAAAGTAATTTTGTACAGCCAACACAGATAATTAAAAGGTTCTTCCTCTGCAATTAAAATAAAATATATTTCCATCACACTCGGTGACTCAAGACTGTTTACTTAACTTATTGTGGGAACAATACCATGGTGACGTTACACCTTGTGATTATAGGCTACACGCAGTCCAACAGAATATTAGTATTAGTGTAGGATTTTTCTTTTGGTCAGCCAGTATTTCTCAAAGGAAAACTCACATCTGTATTCCAGGTGTTCTTTGGCGAAAATGGATGCTGTATTTCAAATTACAATAAGACCAGTTGTAAAGTTGAAAAGTTCAAGATCAAGTGTCAGGAAACCGAACAAAGCATACAATTTAAAAGAGTGAGAAAGAGATGATGTGAGCAAATATTGACGGGTGGAATCCTGAGCACTTGCGTAGAAGATGGTTTCAAAATTCCATAAATAGGCATCTTTTACCACAGAAAATAGATTTTGTGTCAATGTCCTTTTCAGACGACACAATCTGCAGTCCAGTTCTGTCCCCAGTGGAACTGTGGTGAATTTTGAAAGGGAGAAATTGCACAACACCTGAAATACTTCCCACAAATTACCTTCAGTACAGGGATCCCTCGCGACCTCGCGCTTCGATTCATGCGGCTTCAGTGCATCGTGGGGTTTTTTTCCTTTAAATATTCATTGAATTAAAAAATAAGGAAATTAAGGACTAGGGGAAAAAGTTAAGGAAAATACCACAAAAACAAGGCAAAAAAATGCAAAAAAAAACAAACAAAACAAAAACAACCCAAAATCTCCCATCAAAACTACTTACATTGTTGTGAGGTGCGCATCTGAGTGCATGCACACACGTGTCTGTGTTTATATTTTACTTTTTATATTTTTTATATTTATATTTTCCTCTTTTGCATTATTTTTGAATGTTTGTTATTATAAACATTTATAGCATTGAATATGTAGTTATTGACTTTATATACACATATACATGTACGGCAGTCGGGGGGGGGGGGGGGGGTGTGTGTGTGAGATCCTACTTTGCAGATTTCGATGGTCGCGTGGGGATCTCGGTCCCAATTAACCGCGGAAAGTGAGGGATCCCTGTATTAAGATTGGCGAAAGGATAGCAAGATACTGTCATGATTTCAGACTGAAGTCTATCGACTAATCAGGCCAAAGCTTATCCCAGTTTCTGTACCATTGATGCAGTTTCTCATAGGATGCTACTCCATCGCATCAATACTGTTAAGACCTCGCCCTTAGCATGGCGGGACTCTGTAGGGGATTCAAACCATGATCTTATCGATCATGAGCCCTGCACCCTAATCACTATACACCACTGGCACCACAACGGCAAGTGTTTCATCATCCCAAATCAAAAAGAAAACCATATTGCAATAATAAAAATTCAAAAGGAGTTTATTTTGAAAAACAACAACAAAATCACGAGGTAATAAAAAAAAAAAAAAATCAAGTAATTGCTGTTGTATTGTTTGATGTGCAATTGAATATTATTTACAATTCATTGCTTTTCAGTGTTAATTTAAATTTACATAGTAGAGCCCAGCTTTTCCTTATTTGGGGTAGTTCTACAGTAATCGTACTGCAAATGATGGCACTACGAGGACAAGTTATATTTGTGTGTAAAAATGACAATTCATTAAGTATTTAATTTAGAAGAACAAGCATGTCATTGTACAATATGGCACGGTACCATTTAAATAATTATTGTTCTAAAGTTCAGAATTTATAAAATCTGATTTCACCGTGGATATTGGCTGGTACTTATTCAAGAAGGGGCAGATACAAAAAAAAAAGAAAAACACCACATAGAATTGAACGGAGCTTCTTTCATTATAAATATTGTCTGTGCAATTTAGCATAGAAATTATTTGATTAAACTTAAGACATGAAATTTTCTCCCTTTATAACAGTAAATAATTGATCTGCAGTTTTCTTGTGTTCAGAGTTGCAATGTCGTCGTACACTGTTCTGTTACTATTGCTAAATTGTGCTCGAAATTAGAGTAAGCCAATACATTTTCGACCTATTTAAGTGGTGAAGACAACCCACCCCTCCATTTAGAAAACTTAAACATCCCCAAAGCAAAAAAAGTGACTTTAATGGCTTTGTATATTTAGAAAAGGTTATTTTATGTGCAACTGACTGAAAGAACCTGATTCTCAGGAACATAATGAATTTGACACATGGTTTACAGCATAGAACACTGAGCAAAAAAAAAAAAAACAAGCAAAAAACAACTTGTACAAGATTCTGCAGAACTACTCGTTCCACCCCAATCCTGAGGGTCCAGCATGCTGCAGAAAAGCGCTGGAAAGGAGGGCACAAAAACAGTCCTCTACGATCACATGCGCTCTCTCAGACTCCGGGTGTTAGATACTGTCATAATCAGAGTTTCGTCTGCAGTTGACCACCACCCATTCAGCCACAAAGAAAGAAACCGTTCCAAAAAATCCCACCACGACCATAATGAGGAGCTGCCAGTGTAGCAGGAGATAATTACTGTAGAAGAACGCCAGAGCGGCAGCGATGGACTGCAGAGAGAATGAAGTTAGAAGTTGAACCGTCAGAAATCCTCACACATTGAACCTCTTCAAAATATTCACGTAATAATAATTTCCTATCACTGTAATTGAACAGAGGCGGTGGTGTAGTGGTTAGCATGTCTGCCTCTCAGCAAGAAGGTCCACGATGCGAATCCCAGGCTCGGGTATTTGTGTGTGGCGTTTACATGCTCTCCGCGTGCATGTTAATAATTATAAGGGTTTTACAAGCTTCCAGGTGCCACTGTAAAAAGAGCTGTAAATCCCTACAATGTTCATTTGATTCACCTGTAAATAGGTTTATATTAAAGCACATGGTCCACTCTTTAAACTTTATCATTATATATATATATATATATATATATATATATATATATATATATACATGCATACATACATACACACACACACACTAGTCCTTCTCAAAAAAAAAGCATATTGTGATAAAGTTCATTATTTTCTGTAATGTACTGATAAAGATTAAACTTTCATATATTTTAGATTCATTGTACACCAACTGAAATATTTCAGATCTTTTATTGTTTTAATACTGATGATTTTGGCATACAGCTCATGAAAACCCAAAATTCCTATCTCAAAAATTTAGCATATTTCATCCGACCAATAAAAAAAAAATAAATAAAAAGTGTTTTTAAGACAAAAAAGTCAACCTTCAAATAATTATGTTCAGTTATGCACTCAATACTTGGTCGGGAATCCTTTTGCAGAAATGACTGCTTCAATGCGGCGTGGCATGGAGCCAATCAGCCTGTGGCACTGCTGAGGTGTTACGGAGGCCCAGGATGCTTCGATTGTGGCCTTAAGCTCATCCACAGTGTTGGGTCTGGTGTCTCTCAACTTTCTCTTCACAATATCCCACAGATTCTCTATGGGGTTCAGGTCAGGAGAGTTGGCAGGCCAATTGAGCACAGTAATACCATGGTCAGTAAACCATTTAGCAGTGGTTTTGGCACTGTGAGCAGGTACCAGGTCGTGCTGAAAAATGAAATCTTCATCTCCATAAAGCTTTTCAGCAGATGGAAGCATGAAGTGCTCCAAAATCTCCTGATAGCTCGCTGCATTGACCCCGCCCTTGATAAAAGACAGTGGACCAACACCAGCAGCTGACATGGCACTCCAGACCATCACTGACTGTGGGTACTGACACTGGACTTCAGGCATTTTGGCATTTCCTTCTCCCCAGTCTTCCTCCAGACTCTGGCACCTTGATTTCCGAATGACATGCAAAATTTGCTTTCATCCGAAAAAAAGTACTTTGGACCACTGAGCAACAGTCCAGTGCTGCTTCTCTGTAGCCCAGGTCAGCCGCTTCTGCTGCCGTTTTTGGTTCACAAGTGGCTTGACCTGGGGAATGCGGCACCTGTAACCCAGTCCACTGCTTCCACAGGTCCCCCAAGGTCTGGAATCGGCCCTTCTCCACAATCTTCCTCAGGGTCCGGTCACCTCTTCTGGTTGTGCAGCGTTTTCTGCCACACTTTTTCCTTCCCACAGACGTCCCACTGAGGTGGCTTGATGCAACACTCTGGGAACAGCCTATTCGCTCAGAGATTTCTTTCTGTGTCTTACCCTCTTGCTTGAGGGTGTCAATGATGACCTTCTGGACAGCAGTCAGGTCGGCAGTCTTACCCATGATTGTGGTTTTGCGTAATGAACCAAGCTGGGAGTTTTTAAAAACCTCAGGAATCTTTTGCAGGTGTTTAGAGTTAATTGGTTGATTGAGATGATTAGGTTAATAGCTCGTTTAGACTACCTGAACATCATATGCTAATTTTTTGAGATAGGAATTTTGGGTTTTCATGAGCTGTATGCCAAAATCATCAGTATTAAAACAATAAAAGACCTGAAATATTTCAGTTGGTGTGCAATGAATCTAAAATATATGAAAGTTTAATTTTTATCAGTACATTACAGAAAATAATGAACTTTATCACAATATGCTAATTTTTTGAGAAGGACTAGTATGTATATAATTTTTTCTTTTTTTAAATAATGGACCCGACTGTGAAGGGTAACAAGTCCAAAATCAATAATATTACAGGAACACTCTGCTGTGTAAACAACCTATTAACAGGGAACAAGGTCTGTACAGAGAAATTACAGCCTGAGGCCTGCTTTCAAATAAATTAATTAAAAAAAAAAAAAAAAAAAAAAGGCCAAGGGCTGAGATTTCTCTGTACAGACCAAGCTAATGAGGTTATTAAGTAGTTTATTATATATGATTTTAAAAAGGTGGCCTTGCTTAATTTTCCTCAGGCAATATTTTAATACTGTCTGGGCTCCCAAGTGGCGCATCAACAATTTGACTATTACCCAAAAATTGCAAGTTTGAATCCGAGTTAATGCCACAGCCATCCATGACCGGAAGTCCATGGGAGCTAATTGGGTGAGCTCTCACGGGCGGGAGGTATGGTATATACTTCCCTGTCACTCACAATTACCGCCAGCCAATCATGGATGTCTGTGAGCTCATTCGTATAAGGGAGCGGATAGCGTTTTGCTGCCGAGTACATTAGACCGCCCCCCAAATGCACAAAGGCGCTGCAGTTTTAAAAGAGGAATATGTGTAGCATTGCATGTGTGCATGCTCTCGTCCATCCCTGGTTGTTGGTGGTGGTGTGATAGGGAAGGTGATACTTGATGGGTGGGAACTGGGTAGACTAAAATTAGGTAGAAAACTGGTGAAAAATCCTAAAATTTTGCTGCTGTCAATAATTCAGTTAATAAAAATAAATTAAATTAGTGAATACTGTACATCCTGGCTTCAGTGATAAACAGCCTACTTGTCTTACCTGTACAAACTTGAAAACAGCAAATGCTGGGGCGCTGTCATCACGAAATATGAAACCCACAATACTGAGCAGTTGTGTGTTAAAACAGCTGTCACCCAGGCCAAGTAGGAAACTGCAGAACAACGCTAGCTCTTTGCTGATTTCAGGGTAAACACCATGAATGCACACAGAATCATACAAAGAGTCAATAAACCATACACACAGTCAGAAAACAACAACAACAACACATTGGTGCTTGAAAGCTTATGATTGTGTTTTTCCCCCCTTAAATAAAGCTACTAGGATTATCAGGTAAATTTGAAAGTGTATTTAGAGTCAGATCTTTTCAATCGATTGGATAACAGGTCATCAGGTGCAAGTGAGCACCTTGTTTTATTTAAAGAACAGGGGTCTGTCCAAGGCAGACACATGTTTGTGGAAGTATATCATGGCATGAATGCACAAGATTTGTGAGAACCTCAGAAAAAAAAAAAAAAAAAAGAGCTGGTTACAAAATCATCTCGAAAGAGTTTGGGTTCCACAAATCCACCATCAGACAAAGAGAATCCGAGATCATAGTTACCCTCTCCAGGAGTGGTCGACTGAAAAATATTACTCAAAGAGCAGGCTCTATATTATATCTCCCCAAAAAGCCCTTCCAACAAAAGTTTTTAAAGATCACAGGAATAAGCCAGAAGAATAGATGGGACCATATGGAACATTTTTGGGTTTAAATGAGACATTTTATGTTTGTGGATGGAAACCCTATATTCCAGCATAAGAACCTTATTCCATCTGTGAAATGTGGTGATGGCACCCCAATTGGGCTTGTTTTGCTGCATCTGGACCAAGACAATATGTCATCATTGATGGAACAATGGATTGTGAATTATACAAAAAATCCAAAAAGAAACTGTCTTTGGTCGTACAGCAAGATAACAACCCAGAAGACACAAGTTGCTCTACCAAGGAATGGTTGAATACAATGTATTCGGATTGGACAAGGCAAAGTCCTGACCATTATCCAATAGGAATGTGTGAGCAGTTCCCATCAACAACACAAAATTGAAGCTGTTCTTTACTTATGATTGGACTAAATTCTCTGCAAACTAATGTGCAGAATTGATCAAAAGCGACCACAACCTTTAAGTTAGTTATTCCTACAGAGGTGTGTGTGTGTGTGTGTGTGTGTCCACAGAGATGTTATTTTGGATCATTTACCGAAATAAATAAATAACTAAGTGTATCACTTTTGTCTGATTTGTTCGATTTGGTAGCTACTTTAAGGACTGTGTGAAAACATGCTATTCCACTGTAAATTATATTTATGCAGAAGTATAGAAAATACTAAAGGGTTCGGAAACTTTTAAGCACCACTATGTTGCTGCTATTAAAACCTTTTTTTAAACTATACACACACTCCTGTTATTCTGCAGTACCTGGGAGTGATGAAGGCATAAAGCTGTGTGCCCTCCTCAGGGGCTAAGGGGGCATCACTAGCTATGTTCAGAAATATTAGGTAGAAGGCCAAAAAATGAGTGCATAATCCCAAGAGCACCACAGGGTTTCGTCCATACCCTTTGCACTGGTTTAGCATTCCGAATACAGAGCCACCTGACCAACAGCAACAACAACAAAAAATTATCATCATGTCTTATCACATCTAAATGTCTCACACAAGCATCTTACCAAGTATTTCACCGACACCGATGAAAATTCCTGAGAGGCCAATGAGACTTTTGGCATCACCGCCAAAGCGAGTCATAGCTCCTATGGATGTCCCATAAACTCCACTGTAAAAAGTCAACTCTAGCCCTGTAAAAAAAAAAAAAATCCTTTACATTCTTTAATTTGTGTTGGTGAACTGCATTCATACAACATATTAGTCCTTCTCAAAAAATTAGCATATTGTGATAAAGTTCATTATTTTCTTGTCGTCTTCTTTTCCTTTCGGCTTTTTCCTTCAGGGGTCGCCACAGCGAATCATCTGCCTCCATCTCACCCTATCCTTTGCATCTTCTTCTCTTACACCAACGAACTTCATGTCCTCCTTCACCACATCCATGAATCGTCTCTTTGGTAAAGTTCATTATTTTCTGTAATGTACTGATGAAAATTAAACTTTCATATATTTTAGATTCATTGCACACCAACTGAAATATTTCAGGTCTTTTATTGTTTTAATACTGATTAAAGTATTAAAAGGGGCAGTGGTGGTCTAGTGGTATAGGGCGCTGGATCGCTGATCCAAAGGTTGGGGGTTCGAGTCCCAGTTTCCACAGGGTTGTCACTGTCTCCCCCAGTGCGGCTAAGTGGGTTATCAAAGGCGGGCCATGTCTGTCACTGTCTATGGTGAGAGGCATGTAAAAGAACCATTGCTGACTTTCGTAAAAGAGTAGGCTGCAAAGCCGTCAGCGTGTTTCTGTCCCTTGCTAAAAAGGGTTGTGACAGGAAGGGCACCCGACGTAAAAACCTCTGCCAAATCAAACGTGCGAATCAAATGATTCGCTGTGGCGACTCCCGATTAAAAGGGAAAAAGCCGAAAGGAAGACAGACATTGTTTTAATACTGATGATTTTTGCATACAGCTCATGAAAACCCAAAATTCCTATCTCAAAAAATTATCATATTTTATCCAACCAATAAAAAAAAAAAAAAGGGTTAAGAATAGGCTGTTCCCAGAGTGATGTATCAAGGCACCTCAGTGGGACGTCTTTGGGAAGGAAAAAGTGAAAGAACAGCTGATTCCAGATGTTGGGGCACCTGTGGAAGCAGTGGACCGAATCTGGAGTCGAAACATCCAGAGCCACCGTGCACAGGCGTGTGCAGGAAATGGGCTACAGGTGCCGCATTCCCCAGGTCAAGCCACTTTTGAACCAGAAACGGCAGCAGAAGCGGCTGACCTGGGCTACAGGGAAGCAGCACTGGACTGTTGCTCAGTGGTCCAAAGTACTTTTTTCGGATGAAAGCAAATTTTGCATGTCATTCGGAAATCAAAGTGCCAGAGTCTGGAGGAAGACTGGGGAGAAGGAAATGCCAAAATGCCTGAAGTCCAGTGTCAAGTCCCCACAGTCAGTGATGGTCTGGGGTGCCATGTCAGCTGCTGGTGTTGGTCCACTGTGTTTTATCAAGGGCGGGGTCAATGCAGCTCGCTATCAGGAGATTTTGGAGCACTTCATGCTTCCATCTGCTGAAAAGCTTTATGGAGATGAAGATTTCATTTTTCAGCACGACCTGGCACCTGCTCACAGTGCCAAAACCACTGCTAAATGGTTTACTGACCATGGTATTACTGTGCTCAATTGGCCTGCCAACTCTCCTGACCTGAAGCCCATAGAGAATCTGTGGGATATTGTGAAGAGAAAGTTGAGAGACACCAGACCCAACACTGTATGCCAAAATGCCTGAAGTCCAGTGTCAAGTACCCACAGTCAGTGATGGTCTGAGGTGCCATGTCAGCTGCTGATGTTGGTCGTTTTTGTTGTTGTTGATGAGCGGACTGGAGGAAGATGTTGATGTGCATGCATCATCGTATCTTATCCCCGTAGGTAGTGCAGCAATTAGTCTTTTCCGGAGAAGATTAACCGGGACGCAGGAACGCTTGCTACTTCTCCCCAGAAATACGCTGACGGCCTTTTGCAGCCTACTCTTTACGAAAGTCAGCAATGGTTCTTTTACATACCTCTCACCACAGTCAGTGAGCGACATGGCCCGCCTTTCATAACCCAGTTAGCCGCACTGAGGGGACAGTGACAGCCCTGTGGGGACTCAAACCCTCAATCTTAGGATCAGCGATCCTACGCCCTATCCACCAGACCTCCACTGCCCTGCTGGTATTGGTCCACTGTGTTTTATCAAGGGCAGGGTCAACGCAGCTAGCTGTCAGGAGATTTTGGAGCACATCATGCTTCCATCTGCTGAAAAGCTTTATGGAGATGAAGATTTTCATTTTTCAGCACAACCAGCACAACCTGGCACCTGCTCACAGTGCCAAAACCACTGGTAAATGGTTTACTGACCATGGTATTACTGTGCTCAATTGGCCTGCCAACTCTCCTGACCTGAACCCCAGAGAAAATCTGTGGGGTATTGTGAAGACAAAGTTGAGAGACACCAGACCCAACACTGTGGATGAGCTTAAGGCCGCTATTGAAGCATCCTGGGCCTCCGTAACACCTCAGCAGTGCAACATGCTGATTGCCTCCATGCCACGCCGCATTGAAGCAGTCATTTCTGAAAAAGGATTCCCGACCAAATATTTAGTGCATAACTGAACATAATTATTTGAAGGTTGACTTTTTTGTATTAAAAACACTTTTTTTTTATTGGTCGGATGAAATATGCAAATTTTTTTATAGGGATTTTTGGGTTTTCTTTACTTTTTTGCCAAAATTATCAATATTAAAACAATAAAAGGCTTGAACAACTTCAGTTGTGTGTAATGAACCTAAAATATATGAAAGTCTAATGTTTATAAGTACATTACAGAAAATAATGAACTTCATCACAATATGCTAATTTTTTGAGAAGGACTAGTATGTGTTGCTATGGATAAATGTTTGGGCTTTTTTTTTAAATAACAAGTCGTAAAACAAACCGAGACCCTCAATGATCCCCAGGCTTCATGAAATAATTCTCATTCAAATTTTCTGAGCTTTCACTAATTCCACCTTCCAAAAATAATTAAATTGTATTATTATACAGTATTACCGTATTTAACGTGATAAGCGCCCAGGATGCTGTAAAAATTGGAGTGAGTGGGCACTTATTAAAATGTTACCAGCGGAGTGGAACGGTAAGTGCTTATTACCATCGAGGTGGAAAACATGAATACTAACACAATAAAAGAGTTTTCTGGTATTTGTGTTATTAATTTTGTGGCATCAACCAAACTACTTACATGAAAGCTTAAAAATAAAAGACCCCTTGCTTTTCCCTCCCGGTGCTGTTCCTTTAAATATTTTCCAGGAAAGAAAAATCGAGTCAATCAACACGAATGTCAACTTTAGCACATGGCACATTGAACCAATCAACACGAACATAAACAAAAGCACATGGCCAGGAACATCTTTGAATGTATGAAGTTCGTGAGCAGGAGAATCGGGTGAAAAATACTCATTACTTTCTGATAGGTCCAGATCGGGCTCATTGCTCTATTCATTGAGAGCATCCCATAGTTTTTCTGTAGCAGTTTCTAATGGTCCATTGGTTGTTGGACATTTACCAAGAGAACACAGCAAAATATTTTCCTGTTTTTTTAAATCACGGTGGAACAATCAAAGGTGTTGTTACTGATGAACATCATAGACATTCCCGAGTGGCAGGGGGTCTTGAAATACCGTGTAAACTCACTTTTACATGCAGTGAACACCTCATTTTACCATTACAGAGACTGATCAACTAAAATTGGCAAGTCTTCTCTACGATTTTGCTCCCAGGACACATGGGCGGTTAATAGACGCAAGATCTAAAACATTGGGGGGGTGCACTTATTGGAGCAGGACGCTTATTACGTCGAGTATGATATTTTGTTAATTTCTGTGATTTATTTATTATCTTTTAAATTATTGTAAACTGAAAAATTGGTTCTGAAGATGGTGTTTTTTCCTACTTGTTCCAGAGTGTCAGCCTTCAGGAGATCTGAATACTGAAAAGGTGCAGACAGGCAGGATAACTAAACTGATATTTACTCACTTTTCAGCAGTTTTATATTGTTGCAGTGTCACCTGGACATAAGCGTGGCCTGTACAGCTCTAACCAGGATCACAAATTTGTGTTTCTATCTAGAAGACTGTCGACGCTGAACACAGCATTACAGGGTTAAGTACAGGACTCTGCGGTGGCCAAGTTTCACATGTGAAAATGATTCCTCATGCTCCCTAAACATCCACTACCTAATTTGAGCAATAACTTCAGGAATAAGGGAAAAAATCTAAATAAAGTCCACTGAAGGGTTAACGTAAAGGTATAATGTGTTGGGCTTTTAGATCCAAGCCTACCGACTCATCAGGTTTCTGTAGCATGAATATAGTATAGTATAGTATAGAATAGTATTTTGAAGAGCTGATGAATGAGGAAAATGAGAGAGAAAAAAAAAGAGTAGAAGAGGTGACTGTTGAGGAGCAGAAAGTAGCAAAGATTAGTAAGGGTGAAGTGAGGAGGGCACTGAAAAGAATGAAGAGTGGAAAGGCAGTTGGTCCTGATGACATACCGGTGGAGGTATGAAAGTGTCTAGGAGAGGCAACAGTAGATTTTCTGACATGAACATTCAACAAGGTCTTAGAGAGTGAGAGGATGCTGGAGGAATGGAGGAGAAGTGTGCTGGTGCCCGTTTTTAAGAACAAGGGAGACGTGCAGAGTTGTGGCAACTACAGAGGGATAAAGTTGATGAGCCATACGATGAAGTTATGGGAAAGAATAGTGGAAGCTAGACTAAGGGCAGAGGTCAGCATTTGTGAACAACACAAGAAAGAGCACCACAGAGGAGTGTTTGCTTTGAGGATGTTAATGGAGAAGTACAGAGAAGGTCAGAGGGAGCTGCATTGTGCCTTTGTGGATCTGGAGAAAGCATATGATAGGGTGCCAATAGAAGAACTGTAGTATTGCATGGGGAAGTCTGGAGTGGAAGAGAAGTATGTTAGAGTGGTGCAGGACATGTATGAGCAATGTAAGACAGTGGTGAGGTGTGCTGTTGGCGTGACCGAAGAATTCAAGGTGGAGGTGGGACTGCATCAAGGGTCAGCTCTCAGCCCCTTCTTGTTTGCTATGGTGATGGACAGGCTGACAGACGAGGTGAGACAAGATTCCCCATGGACTATGATGTTTGCAGATATCATTGTGATCTGTGGTGAGAGCAGAGAACAAGTGCAGGAAAATCTAGAGAGGTGGAGGTATGCCCTGGAAAGGAGAGGAATGAAGGTTAGCCTCAGTAAGTTAGAATACATGTGTGTGAACGAGAAGGACCCAAGAGGAACGGTAAGGTTACAGGGAGCATAGATAAGGAAGGTGGAGGATTTTTAAGTACTTAGGCTCAACAATCCAGAGCAATGGAGAGTGTGGAAAAGAGGTGAAGAAGCGTGTGCAGGCAGGTTGGAATGGTTGGAGAAAAGTGTCCGGTGTGACGTGCGATAGGAGAGTATCCGCAAGAATGAAAGGAAAAGTGTACAAGACGGTGATGAGGCTAGCGATATTGTGTGGTTGAGGCAGAGCTGGAGGTAGCGGAGATGAAAATGTTGAGGTTCTCTCTGGGAGTAACGAGGATGGATAGGATCAGAAATGAGTCAGAGGGACAGCTCATGTAAAATATTTTGGAGACAAAGTCAGAGAGGCTAGATTGAGATGGTTTGGACTTGTACAGAGGAGGGAAAGTGAATATATTGGTAGTAGGATGCTGAGGTTGGAACTACCAGACAGAAGGTCTAGAGGAAGACCAAAAAAGAGATTTATGGATGTGGTGAAGGAAGACATGAAGGTCATTAGAGTAAGAGAAGAAGATGCAGAGGACAGGGTGAGATGGAGGCAGATGATTTGCTGTGGCGACCCCTGAAGGGAATAGCCGAAAGGAAAAGAAGAAGAAGCGTTAGCGAGTTAAATTCCTCCTGAACAGGACACTAGTCCATAGCAGATTTCCTTCCCAGTATTTTTACTAGTATCCATTTATACTGCTGGGTGGACAGAGGCACACTTGTGGTTAAGATCTTTCCCAGGAATCTTACCACAGTGGGGGTCTAATGGGATAATTCAAACCCAAAACCACTACACTTGTAATCAACTGACTTCATTACTGTTACTGACCCAAGACTGGCGTCTCCAGGTACAAGTCTTGGGTACACAACGCTTCAAGAGTTTCCTTTCTTACCGTGACACCCCCATTGCTCTGGAATAGCAAACATCTGGATGAGATCTTTTACCATTGCTACAGTGTTCATTCTTTTATGCGCCCTATAAACTGAAGCCATTTTTTTTTAGAATACTGAAAGTTCTTTTGATTGTTCCCTTTTTCTCAGGGGTCACCACAGCGAATTAATGGATGTCTGATTTGGCATAGCTTTTTACGTCGGTTACCCTTCCCGACACAACCATTTAGCAAGGGGCAGAAACAGGCTGACGGCTTTGCAGCTTACTCCTGTCAAAATTCAGCAATGGTTCCTTTACATGAACCTCTCACCATAGACAGTGAGAGACATGGCCGGGGTGGGGGGTAACCTTGTGGAGAGTGGGACTCGAACACTCAACCTTAGGATCAGTGATCCAGCGCCTTTTACCACCAGGTCACCACTGCCCTTATTTTTTTTTAGAATACTCTCACTAATAAATTGTTTTTCTTTTGGCCACAGAGCTGTTAAGTCCTAAAGCTACAAATATTTGATGAATTATTCATGTAAAAATGCTCCTTCCAGGAAATATACTGTACTTCCAGGTTTAAACAAAGTGTTGGACAGTTTTAATGCAATTAATTTATGTCAGGAACATCGTTAGTTGTTTGCTTTGCTACCACGACAAACCACTGTTGTTTAAGAAATGAGAAGCCATTTGCTTCATCGGTTAGTGTATCTAATAAATCATACCAGAATATGATTACTGTGATAATTATCCAATCAGAGTCTCTTACGTATTTGTTCATTTAAATCCAAACAGCAATGTTTTGTGTTCAGCCAATATTGTGGATATGATGTAATTTCATCGTCATTTAACTCAGCGGTCCCCAACCCCCGGGATGCGGTTGAAAAAAACAGATTCTCTCGGTTACATGTCGGTCATTTGAGCACTAAAATGTAACCCGCAAGGGGATGGCACATGAACAGAGGCGAGTTGGACGTGTTTCAAACAATAGTGGGGATTTCGGGTGAGACTGAGCCTTCATTCTCCCCGCTGGTGCACCATCACCTGTGTTTCTTTTTTTTTTTTTTAAGAAGAGTTCGAGCTCGATTACAAATGTAATGCTTGATCCAGATTAGGGAGGCTGGCGCACATCTCAGCCGACTCTGGGCAAGGGCGGGGTATTATATTTGCAACATAAACAAGCTAACACCACCACCACCCCCTCCTGGCCGCGGTAAAATTGTCAAGCGTTGACCGGTCCGCGGTGATAAAAAAAAGTTGGAGACCACTGATTTAACTGACTAGGTACAAGTACTGAGTATAGTGTTTACCTGTGTATGCGATGGATATGCTTAGCAGCAGCATTTCTTTGGTCATGGCCAGTTGAATGGATTTCTCTGTTCACACAGCACATGTTAATATGTTAGCTGAACCTATAAGCATTAGTTATGTTTAAACAGTAGTTATTATTACTGTTTCAGAGTATTTTCAGCAGCACAAAGTACTCACTAAATGCCACCAAAGCCTGAGCACCTAGACCTCGGTGCCTGCATGAAAATGCAAACATCAGATGTCATACCATTAGGCTTGATCTATACAGTAGGCCCTTGACTATTCGCGGTTTTGCACTCAAAGTTTGAGTATTCGCGGACGGCCGAGCAACTGACAAGTCCCTCAAATTCAGCCAATGGCTGTCCTCCTTCCTGCTGTTTGGTTGAGATGATGTAACGCCCTTTTTCCTCATTCGCGCACAAGTTGTTAATGAGCCTCTTTTTTGTGTGTTTTAATTACCAGTTAAGCTCTATGATACCCTTCAAACTCTGTGCGTCTTCTCTGGCTAAGCGATAGAAAACGTTGGATGTCTCTTCTGAAGAAATAAGACTTTCTCCTGAAGAAACGACTGTTTCCTCTGAAGTGTTGTATTAAAGTCTTTTTCAATTATTATTCTTTGTTTCTGTCCCTTGCTAAAGGGTTGTGTCTGGAAGGGCATCCAACATAAAAATCTGTGCCAAATCAAACGTGCATCCTCATTCCAGTACAGTATCTAAGTTAATGTTTGTGCGTGAGATTTTATGTTCTGTAGCATGTTTAACAAACGATACCAAACGGATAAACTTTATTACGCTTCATGTCCTTTTACATTGAACTTGGAGTGACGACTTGGAGTGAGTTCTCAGAGTCAAATTGTTTCTTTGTTTGTTTTAATTTGTTTTATTTGTTCATGTTTTGCACTGTGCTTCATCTCTGACCGGTCGACAGCTATGAGATCGGAGTGTCTTAGGGCGTGTATAACTAAGCATGCTCAACTCCTGAGCTAATATGCCATGGTAGCTCAGTGCTAGCCGCACCCCGGCTAACAATAAGCCCAGGCGGAGTTTTCAGAGTCAGGTTTTTTTTTTATTTGTTTTTTCATGTTTTGCACTATGCTCGTCTATGACTGGTCGACCCTACTACAGCTATGAGATCGGAGTGTCTTCGGGCGTATATAATTAAGCACGCTCAACTCCTGAGCTAATATGCTATGGTAGCTCAATACTAGCTCGCCGCATCCCGGCTAACACTAAGCCCAGGCGGGGAGAGGCAGAACGAAGATGGACGAGCTTCATGCTCAGATTGCAGCGCACAGGGATCTACAGGACTGCTCCATGCTGTGTTTCTGTGAAACATGGCTCGAGGAGAGTACACCCGGCGAGGCGATTGCACCAGCCGGCTACATGGTCTTAATCCTGTGCGATCCCAAGCGCCGGAGTCGTCGTTCGGCCCCTTCCCGCCTGGGCTAATTGTTAGCCGGGGTGCAGCTAACATTGAGCTACCATAGCATATTCGCTCACGATAGGAGTTGTTGCATACTTAGTTGCCCGAAGCTGAAGCTGCTTGCTCATAGCTGTAGTAGGGTTGACCGGTCATAGACAAGCATAGTGCAAAACATGAACAAATAAAACAACAAATAAAAAATTAAAATGAACAAAGAAACAATTTGACTCTGAGAACTCTGCGACGTCACCCTTTAGGCAGTGCCATCTTGGAGACGTCACTCCAAGACGTCACTCCAAGTTCAATGTAAAAGGACATGAAGCGTAATAAAGTTTATCCTTTTGGTATCGTTTATTAAACATGCCACAGAACATAAAATCTCACGCACAAACATTCTCAGAATTAACTTCGGTACTGTACTAGAATAATAATTGAAAAAGACTTTAAAACGAGTGCTTTACAACAGTATATGCTGTATAATGTTTATATTTTATCATCAATAAAAATAAGAGTAAAAATTGAAAAGTTTTTCTTAATCATTACTATATTTTACTACATTAATACTGTATTAATGAGTAAGAATGTCTATAGAATGTATATAAGAAGCATATTTCAACGCATGTAATAAATACATAGTATTTTACTTCCGGCTGCTCATTCACGCACATGACGTGATACATGGGGTTTTACTTTCGGGTACAGAACTCACGGATTATCTCGATTCGTGGGAGGGCCCGGAAACGAACCCCCTCGAATGTCAAGGGCCTATGTATTAAACATCTTCTCTCTAAAGCATTTCTTGCAAATCACAGAAATTAAAGATACTTGATTCATACTCACACTGCCATGGAGTCACTTTCACATGCATCTCCAAGCAAGGGTGATTCAGACCCCTCAGAAGGTACAACCTCAGTTTCAGTGCGCTGAATTAGGAAGAAGAGGAAAATTCCAACTAGACTGATGACTGTGAGTGAAATGAACACCGTCTGACGATCTTTATCTGAGACGCATAGAGAAGTCGCGGTCACAAACTTGTGAGTAGTATTTCCAACTACACCCAACTGCATCTACTGTACATACCAGACACACTCATAGACACTGGGAAAGCACCATAACCCTCACCTGATATGTGAACTTTTCCATGCCAGGCAAAATAGATGTAAAGATTACCAAAGAACAAGCTGCAAGAAGGAACACACACACATATATATATATATATAGTCAACGGCAACCGTCAACTCGTTCTTGCATGATATAAAATTCTCAATTATTATTATCTCGCAAGAAAAACAAACAAGACCACCTAAATTGGAGTAAAGCCCAGAATATCCCACTGTTTCGACCAATGGACGAGTCAGTGGAATTGATGGTGAGGAGATTTCCTTGAGCTGTCCACAGCACTGCCAAAGTCAATTATCATCAATTAAAAAGTGAAAAAACACAAATAACTCGAGATTTAGCCTCAACAATTAATAAGCACCACACTGTACCTGCAGCTGCAATTCCAACCAAGACTGAAGCGGTGTAGAAACTCCAGGTAAAAGGGTGAATAAACATTGCAATGTATGCGCTAAAAAGAGACCAGAATGATAGCATTTCATTAAAGTAGAAACATGGTGGTGATGGCTCAGTGCTTAAGGCTGTGGGTTACTGATCAGAAGGTCAGAGGTACAAGCTCCAGTGCCTTCCTCCCATATCTAACTCCCACCCATCAAGTGCGCTTTCCTTTCACATGCAGCCAGCAGCAACCAGGCAGGACGATAGAAAGCACCTGGTTACTCAAAGACATGTGCCACCGATAGCTATTCACATCTGAAACAGCTGTGCATACATATTCAGGGGATCCATCCATGCTTTTACATGCATGAGCTCACAGATGCCTACAATTGGCTAGGGATCGCCTTCAGCGACAGTGAGGTGAGCATATGCCACCCTTCCTTCCTCTGCGAGTTGCTCAACCAATTGCTTTTCAAAGGCCCTGTATACTGATGGCTGTCTATAATCTGGATTCAAACTCGCAATCCCTTTGTCGATGCGCCACTTAGGCACCTCACTATTTATCCCTTCAGCAAGTTGCTTCACCTCAAATGCTTAGATGTGTAATTAAGATTTTTTTTTTTAATTAAGTCATTCTGGATAAAGGTGTCAGTCAAATGCCATAAAAAGTAAATGCAAAATCAAAATGTTGGTGACCTCACCTGTAAAGTAGGCCACTGAAAAACAGTGATAAGCGAGGGCCAATGACAGCTACCACTGAAGGAGCAATCAGGTTTGATGCAGAGAATACTCCATAGATAATAGCCATGCTATAAAAAAAATAAATTATGTTAATATTAGGAGAAACACTAACTTCTATTATAATAACATGATCAGTCATACAGAAATAGCCCTGTGAATGTACAGAGCTTAAAGTGTGATTTCTTTCGTACACAGTTTCTGAGATGTGGTCTGGATTTTTTTTTTAACATGAATACAAGAAAGAGCAATAGAATAACATGAATTTGACTTTAAATGAGCCTTCAGCACCAGAACAGTTAAACACAGGGCTATATTTTAGTAATGGATTAATACATTAGTGGGTTTGATGGGTTTATTTTTTTTGTTGTTGTTGCATAAATTACTATTCGTGACGTACTTATTAGCTTCTATCATGTATGCATCAAAACTTGCCTTTACTATGACTCAAACATGAAAAAACATCAGTCAATATTGTATGACCAGCCAGAAGTGACCACCAGTAAGTATGACTAATAAGGTAACAAAAAGAAATTAAACAAGTTTTTCACAAAAAAGCGAGAAAAAAAAAAATATTAATCATGTTATGTCAGATTAACAAGCCAAGTTCTCGAGTCATAGTAACAAAAAAACAACAGACTATGCCAGCAATGTTCCAAGGGAAATAAATTCAGGGAACTTTATGTAAATGAAGATTTCAAAGGGTTACCGATATGTTTCAAATTTCAGCTTTTACAGAAATATGTTGCCAGAGAGTTTATTTTTTAAATGTAAAACTCATCTGTCCATAGCCCTAGTAGTTCAACCATATCTTAATCTAATTTTGTCCAATAAAAATAAAAAAAAAAAACACACAATTCAAAATGTATCCATCCATGTTACTGGTTTGGTGCTGGGTGTCTCGAATTGTGCAATGTACTCACAGCAAAATAAATAAATAAAAAGAGCAAATGATAATACCTTGTGTACCCACTTCCATGAAATTCAGTGCTATTAAAACTTTTAATTACTGTTTGCTGTAAAAAGACAAAATATAATTAGGATTTACTTTTTTGTTGTTTAAATTTTGTTTTAAATAAGACATCCTGCATAAAATTTCAATGATTGAAGATTTTTGTCCTACTTCAATGTTCCCACAGGTCTGGAAGGCTGTGAACATTAGCATAAATCCAAGACCCAATATAATAATGTTTAGCAGTGATTTTCTTTCTGGCCTCATGTTGGCGTGAAGTCCTTACGTTACAGTACCCTAAAAGCACAAAAAAGAGCAGGAGACTACTGTGAGATAAACATTCAAACAGATTCTGAGATCATATGCATCAGTGTGCATCCTGGGGTTGCATTTGATAAGGTGATAGTAACAAAAACAAAACACAGATATTCTACAGGGATTTAAGTCATGAGCATTAAGCACAATTTTACACAATTCTCAAATATAGTAGCATAATGGGCAGAAGGTGAGGTATCATGAGTGGATATAAACATAGCATCTGCTAAAAACTCAGTCATTGCAAGCAAAGTCACGTTTCCCACTTTGCATCAAAATGAAAGTGAAATAAAAATACAACAGTAAAAAAATAGACATTAGCATGACACTCGCTAACAAAAATTTAAAAAAAAACAGTAAGTGTAATGCTTATCACAAACATACAGAAAAGTGTGAAAATCCAGACAGACCCTGACAAATCGGCTTCTCCCATTTTATGGTCATCAACGCTAGTTATCAACTTTCCCAGCAGTAATGATGAGTCATGCAAAATTTCTCCTTCTTTAAAAAACACTACCTGGCTAAAAAAGTTGTATACACTAATATTTTGTTGGACTGCCTTTGGTCATGATTACAGCATGTAATCTGCTGCTTCAGTTGTTCATGTCAAGACTGAGCAACATTATGTGTTTATAAAATTCACCTGACTACCTAAATGCACCGAATGACCAAGTTGCCTCATTAATGTAGTTCCTGAAGAATGGGGCCTGGCACTGTCCTGCTGTCCTATATGGACTGCCATGGATGAGCCATTGTCTTGATGGCAATATATAGCACTCTAAAATCCCAATATGCGCCTTCAGGTCAATGGTACTTTCACATTCAGGGTGTACACTGCCTTTACCTTATCCAGCTGTGAAAGGTTTGAGCCTTCCTGTGGCCATAGCAAGATAAATTTGCCTGGCAAATGAATGAATGAATATTTTGTGTCATATCGGTGATGTTTTTTAATTAACTCAAACTTACAGTTTAAAAAAAAAAAAAAAGGGTGAAAAACAGGGCGAACATCACCCAAGTGTCGTGATATTAGAATTTTTACCATGGGGTGTAATGAAAACGTGGAAAGAAGACCCACCCCATCCACAGCCCCGATGGAAAATGAGTAGATAAACAGGAAGGAAGGCAATAATTTCATCACACTCACTCACTTGCCAAAATACTTACTACAGGGATCCTCGCTACATTGCACTTCAATTCATGCGGCTTCAGTGCACCACAGTTTTTTTTAAATATTCATCGAATTAAAAAATAAGGACATTAAGGAAAAATAGGGGAAGAGTTAATGAAACACCACAATACAAGGCCAATTATGCAAAAAAAAAAAAAAAACCTAAACAAATACAAAACAAAAAACAACCGAAAACCTCCCATTAAAATTATGTACATTTTTGTGAGGTGTGCATTTGAGTACATGCGCACGTCTGTGTGTGTATTTATATTTTATTTACATCTTATGCATTATTTTTGAATGTTTAATTGTTATTATAAGCATTTATAGTGTTGAATATGTATTTATTCACATTATATACACATATAGATGTACGTATACGTCAGAGAGGAGTGGTGGTCGATCCTACTTCGCAGAATTCAGTGGTCGCGGGGGATCTCCCTCCCAATTAACCGCAGAAAGTGAGGGATCCCTGTATTCTGGTCACAGGGAGGATGGACACAATCTCAGCTGATACTGGAACACTCTGAACAGCTTGCAATCTCATTGCAAGGTCTACACAAACACAACTATCCTCATTCACACCCAGGAGCGATTTGGAGCAGCCAGTTAACCCAATGTCTTTTCACTCACTCTTTTGCCTTACCACTTAATCCTACTCTGGTCAGAGAGGCTGGACCCTCTGGGAGATGACACTGGGTGAAGGACGAGTACACATCCTGAAAAGCTCACTAGATATCATAGGGCCAGCAACTACACTACATTAAAGCTTATACTGTATTCACACCCATGGGGGGGAACAGCCAGTTAGCCTATTGTGCATCATTGGACTGTGAGAGGACACAGGAAACCCCACATGAATCCCATGCAAGCATGAAGAGAACCAACTCCACACAGAAACACTTGAAACATCAACCCATGACCATTGTGTTAATCACTACACCACTCATTTAATTATTTTACACAAAATACTGATTTTAAAACATAAACTTACACAGACAAACACAATCATAAGAATATACTATACCATAATAATTACCACAAACTGCCACAATACAGTCATCTTGGCCAAACTATGCCATACTTGAACCTTAATGGAGTTGTATTGTTGTTACCAGAGTACTCTGAAGGAATAAAACCATGTCTACCAACGCGGTATTATAACAAATTAAATAAGTATTCTTTGTTTAAGTACGGTACACAGTTTGCACTGGTTATCCAGAATATTCTGTTGATTCTACAGTATTGGTGTAGAGTAATCCAGATATGGTGAACATGTACAGTATAGCTAGCTAACTTTAATTTGGAACAATGCTCCTGAAATTAACTGAAAAATATATATTGTTTCTAAGGCAGTGTCCATACTGTCATTATAGTATGTATGAAAAATTATCTTTTATATGAAAAATGAAAATATCCCAACTAATTTTTCTCTCAGCGTTAGCTAGCAACCTACCTACCGGTGGTATCGTGTGGGTATTTCTCACTGTCTGCAGGGCCTCAGAGCGACACCGAGCAAAATGCCATATAAAAAGGCTTTATAGAAGATTTACATATTAGTTTATCCAGAAATACTAAACAAAATGTAATAGTTCACACAACTGTCACAATGCTAACTTATCATAGCCACTCCAACCATGAAATCGTTTAAAAAAAAAAAAAAGCTCTGTCATGTGAGAAATCAGCTGATGACATGTCGGTGACAAAGTGGCTTATGGGTAATTGAGTTTTTTTTTTTTTTGGGTGACGAGTTGCCAGAAGGTACAGCACAGTACTATGTATACTGTACTGTAATAAGGAGGAGTAGTTGCATGTCTCGTGCGTCCGTATGACGATATTGCTTGCAAATGTTTCTTACCCTTTCTTTCCCTTGTCTTCTTTTGGACAAAAGGGAAAGGTAAGGAGACTGGTTGGACAATAAAAACCTAAGTATAGGTCTAGAAATATATACAGTGATTCTTAAAAAGTTGTGAAATCTTTAGAATTCTTTGCATTTCTGCAAAATATTATTGAAAATATTATATTTTCATACAATCCTAAAAGCAGACGAAAACACACAGATTATTATTATATATAATTATTAATTCATTCTGGCGGCACGGTGGCGTAGTGGTTAGCACGTCTGCCTCACAGCAAGAAGGCCTGGGTTCGATTCCCGGCCTGGGTGTTTCTGTGTGGAGTTTGCACGTTCTCCCCGCGCTTGTGCGGGTTTCCTCCGGGTGCTCCAGTTTCCTCCTGCAATCCAAAGACGTGCATTGTAGGTTAATTGGCCGTTCTAAATTGACCGTAGATTCTCTCCTGCAACGGCACCGGAACCCAGTCGTATCGGCACTTGCCTTTCCATTGGATCCTTCTGGTGGCGCCGAGATGGGGGACTTGCTGCTTGGGTAACAGCCTGTCCCTCATTACTCCCTACCCGGGCTCTGCGCACTGGGGAGTATCACCAGCCGGGATACCAGCCAGAGCGCAGCCATAGTCCTTCAGGACTGACGGAGGCCTACCATGTACCATTAATTCATTCATTTGCTGAACCTTGCTTTAAAGCTTGTGAGGAGGCTAAAGTCTATTTCAGTCCACTCTGGAAAATGGTGAGGTACACCATGGTACCATGAGGTACAATGGTGAGGCTCACCATTTCGTTGTAGGGCCAACGCACAACCATTCATGCTAATGCGGGAAATTTGGAACAGACAGTTAGCCTCCTTTGCGTGTCTTCATACTGTTTGAGGAAACTGAAGGAATCTCAGTCAAGCACAGAGAGAGCATGCAAACTCCACACAGAAATGTTCTTTGCTGAGCCCAGGAATCGAATGCAGGAGCTTCTGACTGTAAGGCGAATGTGTTGACCATTATGCTACCATATCACAATGCCCTGAAGCATTCTATAAGGCAGTGTATCTCTTTGAGTGGAAATGGCAATGTCCTATTTTCAATTATCAGGAGCATGGGCCAAGCATGAACCCATTACTAAATGTTGGACAGGTCTAAAGCAATAGTAGTGCTGAAGTCTAGCACAAAACGAAACATTACCAACAATAAAACAATCTATTATAAAACTGATATCAGCGTCAGCTTCATCATAGGCTAACCTGAATGTGCAGGGCATGTAAAAAACAAAGTCAAAATTGTTAACATTAAGCATTTAGCATTACAACTGCTAGTTACCAAAAATGTGTTTTCATTCAAATAATTACTAACAATGTATATAATAAGTAATATGATTAAAAATGCGGCAGTGGTGGCCGAGTGGTATAGGGCACTGGATCACTGATCCTAAGGTTGGGGGTTCAAGACCCACTCTCCACAAGGTTGTCACTGTCCCCCCCAGTGCAGCTAACTAGGTTTTCAAAGGCCGGCCATGTCTTGCACTGTCTATGGTGAGAAGTTCATGTAAAAGAACCATTGCTGACTTTCGACAAGAGTAGGCTGCAAAGCCATCAACGTGTTTCTGCCCGGTGATGGCCTGGCGAGCTGTCCAGGGTGCACTCTGCCCTCGCCCATAGTTGGCTGGGATGGGCGCCAGCCTCCCTACATCCCTAATTAGGATTAAAGCGGTTACAGAACAGATGATTAAATTTTTTTTCTTTGTCTAAGTAGTAATATTTATTTATTATACAATGTGGGGTCGGTGATGTAGTGGATAGAGTGCTGCACTCATGATTGGGAGGTTGTGTTCAAATCCCAGTTAGACCCTCACTGTGCTAAGACCCCTGGGCAAGGTCAACCATAAGTGCGCCTCTGTTCACCCAGCAGTTTAAATCGGTACCAGTAAAAAACAAACAAACAAAAAAAACAAATAAAACCTGAGACGGTAACCTGCGGTGGACTAGCATCCCATCCAGGAGGAGTTGAACTCCTGGTTGCTTCATGCTACAGAAACAGGGAATAAGCACCGGCCTGATGAGCCACTAGGCTCGGTGTAAAAAGACCAACATGGATTCTGTTGTAATTTGGCTGTGGAGAACTGCTCTGGGTGTGTTTGGGTGTGCTCCTTGGCTATTTTTGCTGGTTTCCACTGTTTCAATAACACCTCAGGTGTGCTAAGTTGTACTTTGCTGGAGAACGATCTGAATTTTATGAGAACTTGTGGCAGGGGTGAACCTGTTTTTTTTTTTTTTTTTTTTTGTCTTCAACAAAACCAGTACATTTTTTACTTCCTGTATATGTACATATGTAGATCTTTTGCAATAAAGAAAACAATTTAAGAAAAAAAAAGGATCAGATCATACATAAACCTACACTAATTTGTTAATTTATAAACAAAAGCAATATGGTCACCCCTCTGGTAAACCCTTATCGATATCTGCCGGAAGTATCCAAAAAAAATGTGAAAATACTCTGCCAAATATAAAAATAATACTGACTCCAACATGGCTCTTCCACCATTCAAGGCATCATTTGACATAAATTGTAGAGGATTCCTGAGTGTTTCTGATTTATCATAAATCCATTAATTCATTCGGTTTCTGAACCACTTAATCCTAATTAGGGTCACAGGAAGGCTGGCGCCCATCTCAGCACTAGGCGAGGGCAGAGTACACCCTGGACAGCTTGTTTGAGTGTTGCAGTTCAGAAACACACTGAGGGCTATGCAGCTCCTCTTGACGAAAGTCAGCAATGGTTCTTTTACTTGCCTCTCACCATAGACACAGCGAAAGACTTGGCCAGCCTGAGATAACCCAGTCAGTTTCACTGGGGGGACAGCAGTGACAATTGCTGATAGTGGGACTTGAACCTCCAACAGATAAACAAATAAACAACAGAGAAACTATAAAACTATCAATATTTTTGTATTGTAATACGGTATATATTGTCAGATCGCCCAGATATACTATCAGTTTTTTTTTTTTAATTAAAAAGTACTATACCGTATTTAAATATGGGATGAAAGGCTGTGTATCCAACACATAGTGATGGCTTAATTTTGGCACGCCGAAAAGTAGTAAGCGACTGTCCCACTCATAGCCCCACCCCCAAAAGTCTTGATGTTAGCCAATCAGGTATGCAATTTTTAACAGCGTGAACATCCTATTGGTTTATCATTTGAGTGATAGGTTGTGCTGAACAAAATTGACTCTCCTAACTCCTGTCGTTGTAAACTGGTAACACAAGTTTTCCTCCAGAGAAGTTTCCAGTCTCCAGTAATTGTTACAGAAAGAAACCTATTTTGCTTTTTTAAATGCCAGAATATATTTAAAAAGCTGAGTAGTCGTTAACTTCCGGATTCTCTTATGGTTTATTGCTCCGGTTACTGGTGTCTTGTGGAGAGCTAGCCTCGCCGGCTAACCATCTTTTTTTTTTTCTGGAGACTTTGAACCAGCCAGAAGGAATGAACCATAAAAGTAAGAAACGAATCAAAGAAGCTAAACGGAGTGCTAGGCCTGAACTAAAGGATTCAGTTGACTGGACAAAACATAACTACTTCGAGACTTTTGATCTTTCGCACCGGACAGTGAAGGTAACCGAATTCTAGCACGAGAGGAGGCGCAACGCAAACAGCTAGCTAACCTTAACTGGCTAAGCTGTGTTTTAAATTAGCCTTTAAAATGTTTTTACGGATTTAGTTATTGAATGCATTTAACTTATTGACAAAAAGTCTTGAATTTGTTTTTTATTTCTTTCTTTTCTTTTTATTAAAGTGTTCATGCAGCCTTAATACTCTGACAGCGTGGTGTTTAAGCCTTCACCGCCGTTAGCAACAGCGGTGTCGTAGTTATGCTAGGCTAGGTAAAGCACGTACGCTGTTGCTGGGCGCATGCGCAGTGCCTCTCTTAAGCATTAGCCACAAATTATTATGGAAAAACCAAATGTAAATGTAGTAATAATTGCTGTACATCCCAGATGAAGTTTTCTGACATAATGATGTCTAGCCAAACAATGCAATGGTTTATCAAAGCAAGAATCAGTTTGATCTGAAGATTGTGGGTCAGTCTCAATACTGAGAGAGATTTCCTTTCGGATTTTCCCTTTATCAGAAGTCATCACAGCGAATGATTCGCACGTTTGATTTGGCAGAGGTTTTTACGTCCGATGCCCTTCTTGACACAACCCTTTCGCAAGGGACAGAAACAGATGACGGCTTTGCAGCTACTCTTTACGAAAGTCAGCAATGGTTCTTTTACATGCCTCACACCATAGACAGTGAGAGACATGGCCGGCCTTTGATAACCCAGTTAGCTGCACTGAAGGGGACAGTGACAACCTTGTGGAACTCTAGCGCTCTATACCACTAGACCACCACTGCCCGGTTCAGTCCCGGTAGACCACCACTGCCCGGTTCAGTCCCGGTAGACCACCACTGCCCGGTTCAGTCCCCGTAGACCACCACTGCCCGGTTCAGTCCCCGTAGACCACCACTGCCCGGTTCAGTCCCCGTAGACCACCACTGCCCGGTTCAGTCCCCGTAGACCACCACTGCCCGGTTCAGTCCCCGTAGACCACCACTGCCCGGTTCAGTCCCCGTAGACCACCACTGCCCGGTTCAGTCCCCGTAGACCACCACTGCCCGGCTCAGTCCCGTAGACCACCACTGCCCGGTTCAGTCCCCGTAGACCACCACTGCCCGGTTCAGTCCCCGTAGACCACCACTGCCCGGTTCAGTCCCCGTAGACCACCACTGCCCGGTTCAGTCCCCGTAGACCACCACTGCCCCGTTTAGTCCCCGTAGACCACCACTGCCCCGTTCAGTCTCAGGACTATCAGAACATTTAACCTTCACTTGTTCCACTAGGTTTGGGGTGTAATTGGCTTGGGATATATAATTTTTCTGATATTGTATAATCAAAGTGTAATAGCATATGTACAACCATTTGTAAAATGAACAGTATCCTTGGCACTGGATTATCATACATGAAAATTGTACTTTCTGTAAGGAAAATATTGATTTGCATTAAAAATATTTTATACACTTCAAGGATATTGCTACTACTTATTTATGGTCCCATCTGAAAGTATTGGAATGAAAAAGCCAGTGGGGCAGTGGTGGTCTAGTGGATAGGGCGCAGGATCGCTGATCCTAAGGTTGGGGGTTCGAGTCCCCTCAAAGTTGTCACTGCCCCCCCAGTGCAGCGAACTGGATTATCAAAGGCAGGCCATGTTCCTCACTGTCTATGGTGAGAGGCATGTAAAAGAACTATTGTTGACTTTCGTAATAAAGAGTAGGCTGCAAAGCCGTTGACGTGTTTCTGTCCCTTGCTCAAGGGTTGTGACAGGAAGGGCATCTGACGTAAAAAACCTATGCCAAATCAAATGTGCGAATCAGCTGTGGCGACTCCCGAGAAAGGGAAAAAGCCGAAAGAGAAGAAGTCATCATACACACTGAAGACATCTGGGTTTAACAACTTGTAGCCTGGCACCTGTTGGAGAAACAGGTTTGCATTCGCATTAAACCACTGCTTCATCTATAATCGTTATTATCATTATTATTATTGACTTGTATGGAATTAATTTGTGATTTAAAAATTTTATACGTGTGTGTATATGTATGTGTGTGTATATGTGTATATATATATATATATATATATATATATACATACATACATATAGATAGAGAGACAAACACATTTGCAACCAATACCCTGCCTGGCCAAAAAAAAAATTCATCTTCAAAAAAAAATTTTTTCACCATTTGGATTTAAATAAGCCAAGTGTTTTATCCTCATTGGATGTCTCCTTGTCCTATTCACACTTTTTCCCCACATTCATACTTAATATCCTTTACATTTCCAGACATGTCACAGCTGACACGTTTGCCTCCTTTCCCAGGACAACGTCGAGCGTGTGGATGCCTTGCACCTGACCCCAGAAGCGTTCATTCAGCGTTTCGAGAAGCCTTACAAACCCGTAGTTCTTGTTAATTGCCAGGAGTCGTGGCCTGCCCGGGAGAAATGGACCCTGGAACGGCTGAAACGCAAGTACCGCAACCAGAAATTCAAGTGTGGGGAGGACAACGATGGCTACTCTGTGAAGATGAAGATGAAGTATTATGTCGAATATATGGAGTCCACACGTGATGATAGTCCACTCTATATCTTCGACAGCAGTTACGGTGAGCATGCCAAACGCTGCAAACTGCTTGAAGACTATCAGGTGCCCGTTTTCTTTAAAGAAGACCTCTTTCAGTTTGCTGGAGAGAAGCGTCGACCACCTTACAGGTAACAAGGGGGAATATTATGTGCTCGGGACATAATATTCCAGTTAGTCAGTTTATGCTGTAAATGAAAATTATTATCCAATACTAATAATTTGCATGTATTTAATATCCCTTGAGTCTAAAAATATGTTTTTGTTGCAAGAGAAAGGGTGTACTGTTTATTTACCTATAATTTTAATTCCATAGGTGGTTTGTGATGGGCCCTGCACGCTCAGGCACAGGAATTCATATCGATCCACTGGGTACGAGTGCATGGAATGCCTTAGTGCAAGGTCATAAACGCTGGTGCCTGTTCCCCACACACACCCCTCGGGAGCTTATCAAGGTGACACGAGAAGAGGGCGGCAACCAGCAGGATGAGGCCATCACCTGGTTTAGTGCGATTTACCCACGCACTCAGGCACCTTCCTGGCCTGCTGAATTCAGACCACTAGAGATTCTGCAGCGACCCGGCGAAACAGTCTTTGTTCCTGGTTAGTTGGTGTCTAATTCTAATTAAAGTAGCTTTACCACCTTCTGTGCTTAGGTTGCGCTTGTATTAATATATTACAAGGAGAAAATCTATTAATTTATTTTCCTTGTTCATAGCTATTTCAATGCAATAATTTTTTTAGGTTCCAAATGGCAGGTGAGTTGAGATTTTAAGTAGCCAAATGTATGTAATTTCATAGCACTGATTCTATATTTTTGTCATGGATTGTGTGTCTCTGGTGGAGAATTATCACACTTGATGATACCTTGATGATATTGTTCAGACCAGGGGTCAGGAACCTTTTTGACTAAGAGAGCCAAAAAAAAATCAATTTAAAACCTAATCCTCTGAGAGCCAAATATATTTTTTAATACTGAGACCAACAATGTTAGAGTATAATAAGACTCTGTATTTATTTTAAACAGTGTTGTTATAACGAAGTTATTTATTAATAAGAAAAGTACTACTTAGTATTAATGTGACTTCTGGTGCTGCATGATTTTGCATGATGGCTTTGTAGTCTGGTTGATACGGGCTGAGGTTCAGCTTCATGCAGGCGTTTAGGCTTCCATCTATTACACGTGACCGCAGGTTGGTCTTGATGCTTTTCAGGTGTGAGAAGGACCGTGCGCATGTGGAGCCAAACATGGTCAATACGACAGTACTGACATGCTGCAGTGTTTGTGACAGGCAGCACGTCTCAAGTTTTGGTAATCAGCTGGTCTGCGGATTGAAGTTTTTCCATGTCTGTCCATTTGTGTTTTTCTTGCCAGCTCTGCTTGGCTTCTTGCACATGAGCTTATCAAAACGTGGGAAATTGACCTCTTTACCCAAAAACAACTCACACAGGCTGTTGCATATAATCCAATAAAATTAGAGTTTCAAGGTATCGGCCCCTCCCACACACTGAAGTACAGAAAGGATTGACTCTCCGCTGCGCGCCACAGCGACAAGTGGCATTGAAAAAAGATGTATAGATAGAAATGCGTGAGATTTATTTTATGTTTTTGTTTTATTTGATTGCTTTTTTCTGTATTTTTTTATTTAAAGGACATCGAAATTATGTATTAGTTATTCTGTTAAGAAAGGCCACCTGATTTATCTGAGCCAGATGCAGTCATCAAAAGAGCCATACGTTCCCAACCCCTGGTGTAGAGCATTGCTTTCTGTCTGATTATTATTCAGTTAATTTGTAACGTGAAATATGATGGAGAGAATTTTTTGGGTGGATGATACCCTCAGAGATCGCCTATCTTCCATGCCATACAAAGGCAGAATTCTTTCATTGTTTTATTATTAATTAATTCAGAATATAGTGATTCAACTTCTCCGAAATCAATGCCACATAAGTTACCTTGTACTGGCCAGTAATTATGTGATGGCTCGAAACAAGAAATAAAATGATGAGGGGTTCCCTACAGTTCAGACACCAACAAGAAGCTTTTGGCACATTCTGGAGGAGGAGTGTTAAAACTATGGTTTAGATTAAAATGCCATAGCCTGCAGTCACCACAAGGGGGCTGCAGCCTCAGCTATCCAGATCAATATGATATTCTCATTTCTTTTATTAATTCATTCATTTTCTGTAACCACTTAATCATAATTAAAGTCAAGGGGAGGCTGGCACCCATCAATGATCAGGTTTAGGAGATGGAGAAGCAAAGTTATTTTAAAGATGAACAGAAGTCGTGTTTTACATCACAGAGTAGCACAGGAATCACCACCAACCTACTATCTCAGAAATCTGAATGTCTTTTCCACTTGGTGGATACTAATTTGTTTCCCCGGTTCTTTCATGTCTGTCATATCAACCATGTCAAATACTGATGCAAAGTTCCGATAAATAAAAAAGCATAAATATTTATTGTGTACTTTCTCCATGATTTATGTTACCCGTTATGCCGGTTTTTCAATGCAGCAGCACTGAAAAAAAAAAAAAAAAACATAGTCATGTTTTTACAAATCATAACTGGAAAAAACCAGACTTGTATCATCAACAGAATAGGTGGTGATGGGTAAGCAGTTTTTCCCTTTACCCACAATTCACTAAGTTTTGAGTCAATTTCATCTTCTCTACATGAGTAAGTGATTTATGTATATCGCGCACTTTACTTGTTATATGTTACCCGGTCCAATGTAATGCTGATTATGTAGGACATTTGACATCCTGAGATATTTGTATTTGAAAAGATAATTGAATCTGCTTTAAAATGAGACAATACATGCAAACAATACATGCTCATATGATGAAAACTGACCGTGTTGCATCACTCTGTATGTCACCAATCAGGAAATGCTACTCTTGAGAAAATAGCAATTACAGTTGCAGAGCCAGGTTCCGACGGTTTGGATTTGAAAATCTCGAACAACGATAAATGACATGAATCCGGCGGTCAACTAGTCAGTGTGACTTTTTTTTTTTTTTTTTCCCCCTCGTGTCCTCCTCGCAACGGGTTGGTTCTATTAACACCAAGTTATGTCTGTTTTGAGGCTTCTCGTTGGTTTTCTGTTATTTGATTTGGGGAAGTCCTTCTGGGATTCTGTAAGTAGGAAGAGTATTCTGCTAATGAATATGGATATTAAGGAAATGCGAAGAACACCCAAAAAAGTAGATTGAAAATCATCAAAATAAGTAAATATTTCCATTGTTCTACAACAAGGGCACTGGTGACCCGGTGGTAGGGAGCTAGATTACCAATCCCAAGGTTGGGGGATCAAGCCCCACTATCAGTCGTTGTCAGTTCACTCTCGCCAGTAGTGTCGTTAGTAGTGCAGCAAACTAGGTTATCACAGGCCAGCCGTGTCTCTCACTGTCTTGGATGAGAGGTTCATGTAAAAAGAACCATTGCTGACTTTCAACAGGAGGAGCTGCATAGGAGTCAGTGTATTTCTGCCCTGTGATGTCCTGGAGAGCTGTCCATGGTGTACTATGCCCTCGCGCAGACTCGGCTGAGATGGGAGCCAGCATCCCTGTGACCCTAAACAGGATTAAGCGGTTAGGAAAACGAAAGAATGTTTTACAAGTTGGACATGACACCCTTTTTTGAAACAAACATTGTTGCATGGATTGGTTGTGTTTATGGCCGTTTGAACTTTGGTTGGTTTTGCTTTGAATTTTGGTTATTGGGCAACATTGCATTTTCTTCCGGGTGGGACATTTTTAACTAACTTTGGCTCAGACTCAAAACACTATCTGGCAATTTAATCCGTATTGTACTGAAGTGGTTCACATATTTGTTTTGAGCAAAGTTATATCATGATAATAGTTTTATCGTCCTGACAAACTTTAAATCATTTCATATTCTTCGGGAAAACGTGAAACCAGTAGCTGTAAAGATTTGCTAGTGATAAACTAATGGGGTCAATGTCATGTCCCGCAGGTGGCTGGTGGCATGTTGTTCTCAACTTGGAAATGACGATCGCGGTCACCCAGAACTTTGCAAGTACCACAAACTTTCCCATTGTTTGGCACAAAACTGTTCGTGGACGGCCCAAGCTCTCCAGGAAGTGGTACAGGTATGTACAAGGTCACATGCTTTCCCAAGAAGTCTATGCAGCATAATTTAAACTTTGCTCAGTATGTTATTTTTAAGTTAATCTTTTCCAGAATTTTAAAACAAGAGCGGCCAGATTTAGCTGCACAGGCGGATAAAGTGGACCTCCAGGAGTCCACAGGCATTGCTTCAGACAGCTCCAGTGACTCTTCATCCTCCTCCTCATCTAGTTCCTCTGATTCTAATTCGGAGGTACGGTTTATTCAGCCCTTTGAGGCACATTGTGATGAAGATGAAAATTGGGCAATTGACCGTTTCATGGCCAGTTATGATCCGGTTCATGATTTTATGACACGGTTCATAACCAGTCATAATCAGTCAATGGTCCAATTTTGAGCCTCTGAGAAGGAGGGCGCTCGTTGCTGTAATTCTGGAAACGTAACTGCAGGAACTAATGTCAACTTGCTGTTTTATTATTTTTTTAAGCATCAGCCATCCCATTGTATTTGCTTTCTGGTAGATGAGAAAAGTATGCAGTTATTGTAGGTATAGTTAGTTCACTATCACTACCCAGAGACCTTTAACCCCTTTATCTCATTACAGAATGTTGTAGCTTTTGTTCTCGTTCATTGACGTGAACTGACGGTCATGTGTGCTTCATTTGCATATTTGTTGGAATATAACTTCTACACCAGTAGATAAATGCCTACATGTGCAGTGTTCAACTATGAATCGTATGCATTTACTCTGAAGGCTGAATCCGGATCTGAGGGCGATGCCATGACCCACCGAAGGAAGAAACGAAAAACCTGCGTCATGATGGAAAATGGTGACCGCACAAGCCAAGATGACTGTGTGAGCAAAGAGCGTAGCTCCTCTCGATGACCTCCTCCCTTATCCCCTCTCCATCAGAGAGATCCTTTTGCTTTCTCTCACTACGGTTTGCTGCCTACTGATGACTTAATTGCCAAAAGAAGAAAGGAATGTCTGTGTGTACGTGATATTTGTTTGACGGTGAACATGAGATACAGACAGAACAGTTGTCAATAGTCTTTGCATATTAGCAGACTGTAAAGTACAACACCCCCTCAGCCCCACCCCCACCCCGGCCTTTTTTGTTGTTGCTTTTGGTAGATACTCGACTTTTATTCAGAAGAGTGCTGTTCATCTGCCACTTTATTTTTACCTGTATGTATCTGTGTGTGTGAGAGAGAGAATGATCTTCACCACAATTCAAAAAGTAATATATAATTTATGGCCTATCTTTTCCCACTGACTGATTTGTTACTGTTATTTTGATCAAACTTTACAGTTATGGATCTTGATGCTGTTGAAACCCCAATAACGTCAACATTGTTGCTTGATCACATGTGCCAGCCCTCATGGCTTTATTACTGCAGGGGTTTTAGGAATGCCAAATTCTTGTTTGTGGAATTTATATTTCTATTTAAGGCATTCCTGAAGTTCAATTTTTAACAGCAATTCTATAATTTTTTAAAAAGTTATTTGTGGTGTATATGCACTCCATTACGTTATGGTTCTCTGTACTGACAACTAAATCCTCCCACCTACGAGTAAAGACAATGCTAAATTATATAATTAAATACGGTAACATAACTGACCAACAAAACAAATTCAAAAGTTTTTTTTTTTTTTGTAGCCCAATGGTTTTGATGATTTAAAAAAAAAAAAAAAAAAATGAAAAGGACAGTAAGATGAAATTCTGCATATAGTGACTACAAAATACTGTGGAAAATTGTGTAGCCGGAACAGACTTCATCTGAGAGTGTGGCTCCAATATCAAGTTCAGTATGGCATAAATTTCAGGTCGTGTGACTACAAAACAAAAAGCTTATGATGACATGGGTCACTTGCATTTTTTATTTATTTTTTTTGTCTGTGTTGTTACCTGGCTCATCTGCGTCATCCGTATTTCAGTTGATCAGCTCACTACTGTATGGAGAGGTCAGTGATTGGTCACAGCCATTCAAGTTAATTCCGTCCTTTAACCAGCCGTGAACTTTTTCATGGTACGTTATGTAAAGCAATCATCTGTTTGGATGTTCTCTTTTAAATTTTTTTTTTTTTAAATATATATATACAAATGGTCTCTATTTTGTTGGACAGTACGTATCTATCAGGAATCCTTAATAAATACGTCAGGAAAACATATCTGACCAGAATAAGCTTTTGTTGATTTGTACCTCTGTTGTAAATTTTAAGAAAGATGGTTGTTTTGAATTGAAGTGTAGAAATTTCCCCAAACACTTTTATTACTATTCAATTTCTTCAACCAAACATTATTTTCTCATTAAGATGAAGAAGAAGAAGAAAAAACTTCAGGGATAATTGTGTGTTCTACCATTGTGGTTGATGGGTTGATTAATAAATGTTACAAGATTCTTTCAGTGAGTTCTTTTGTAAAACCTCTGAAGAAGAGGGCGTGTCATTTTAACTCAAGAACTAAACATGTCCGTGCTGTACAAGAAGAAGGAGAAGGGGGTTCGGACTAAAAGATTGTTGGTTTGATTCTCTGAACCTGCAGGAAAAATGCGTGGGGTGGTGCAGTATGAGGAACCCGCCGCTCTGAGTGAACATCTTCATTTATGAATGGTTAAATGCAGATCTTAATTTTCAGTGTGATATTAATACAGCATTGTATAAATTGAAATATCCATTGATTCCAGACGAGGATAATCTGTTTATTGATTTCTGCAGACGCCTAGTCCGACACTCAAGTCAGGCAATCCATGAATAAGCATTTGAGTTGCAACTAACAATCTTATGATTGCAAAAACATAACTGAGACACTATCACTGACTGACTTAATTTCATTAATTATGCAGCATCTCGGAGTTTGTGTTTTTGCAGTATGTCATTTGGAGAGGAGAAAAAAAAAAAACAGAATTGGAACCTCGCACCTTGAGGACTTCCCAGTTTTTTATTATTATTATTCCCACTATTTCCTTCACAAACAAATCCGATATAAAACAAAAAAAATGCAGGATGTTCCAATTTTGTGGAAATTACATTAAAAAATTACTGCATGTAACTTAAATTTAGTATTTTTAATTCTAAACACCTACAAATAAATTTTTCGGAAATGATTTTAAAATTATGTGAGATAAAAATAAATCTACACACAACTGTATAAAATAATATACAATAACTGCACAATACTGTGTAAGTACTAGAGCCCTGCGTGGGCCAAGATCACAAGCCCGCGTCCGCCCCGCAAATTAAAATTGTTGCCCGAGGGACAGCCCACGTAAGATGTTTTAGAGACAAAGTCAGAGAGGCTAGATTGAGATGGTTTGGACATGTACAGAGGAGGGATAGTGAGTATATTGGCAGTAGGATGCTGAGGTTGGAACTACCAGGCAGAAGGCCTCGAGGAAGACCAAAGAAGAGATTTATGGATGTGGTGAAGGAAGACATGAAGGTCGTTGGAGTCAGAAAAGAAGATGCGGAGGACAGGGTGAGGTGGAGGCGGATGATTTGCTGTGGCGACCCTTGAAGGGAGCAGCCGAAAGTAGAAGAAGAAGAAGAAGCCCGCCCCACACATTTACCCTTGTAGGTCAGCCCGCCCCGCCCCGCAAGTGATATTCTAACCTGGCCCGCAGCCCGCCCTGCCCTGCCCCACAGTGAGTTTCTAATTCGGAGCCCACACCCGCCCCGCAGCCCACACAACACAACTACATATTAACATTCAACCTTTAATTCACTTAAAGCATAAAAGTTACATTAAAATCAACAATTTTTCGCAACAGCCTAATGTATATTTACCTGATACAGTGTTCGCTGCATATTCAACTGTATTGTGGAGGATTCCACTCTTTCCTATTTACCGCTGTGATCCACTTGGCTTTTCTCTCCGGGTCAGATGGAAAACGATAAAATGACAGTGCAGGCTTACTCTGTATTTGCACAGCCAACAGCGCAACGCAATATAACCATACTCGCTGGTTATTTTCTATCACTCCAGGGAAGTTTGTAACCAACAAACATATGGTTTGGGCTCAAGTCCCACTCTCAATGGGTTGTCACTGCGCCCCGCCCAGCCCCCGGTGCAGCTAACTTGGTTATCAAAGGCCGGCCATGTCTCTCACTGTCTATGGTGAGAGGTTCATGTAAAAGAACCACTGATGACTTCAGACAAGAGTAGCTGCAAAGCCGTTAGCGTGTTTCTGCACTGTGATGGCCTGGCGAACTGTCCAGGGTGTACTCTGCCCTCAGCCAGAGTCGGCTGAGATG
>CM045740.1:13503224-13553224 GCA_024760905.1 Plotosus lineatus
AGAAAGAGCCTGGCGTTCCCCAAGATTTACACAGCGATTATATGGCGTTTTTTTTAAATGACACATGCCTTGCCAGAGTGATAAGCTGGAATTCCAAGGAGTGTGTATGGGAGGCTTCATAGGACGACTGTAGGGTTTTCGATCAGATAGTTTTATTTTTTTAGTGGTACGATGACACTAAAAGTAGAATTACTTCTCTACAGACATCTGACTGATGGTTGGATCGAAGGTCTCATGATAATATCTAGTCAGTTCTTAGTCAGGGAGTATTTTACTTAGTACAGTAAGCAAATACACCATAACTGTATGCAACGTAATAGTATATTCAAAGTAGTATATTGTAGAGTTGAGGAAACATACTGTATGCGGAATAATTTTGGATTTTGGCAAATGAGCTTTTTGGCGCTGGGAATTCATATCATCTCATTGAACCCTTAAAGCGATTCTTTATCATGCTTTCGTAAAAAATTGTTACCAGTGCTGTTTTGCTTTTGTTGGCAGTAAGCACAAGTAGCAACATTTATTTAAGTAAAACCAAGTGGCTTTACCAAGCAAACACAACTGCACCTTAAAAAAAAAAAAAAAAAAAAAAAAAAAAGTGGATATCAAACAAGAGCAGTTAGTCATTGTATGCAGAGTTGCTGGTGGTGGGTTTATGGTGTGTCTCCGTGTATGTGTGTGTCCTCTGAACCAGTGCTTCTTTGTGCGTGAGACACTAGTATCAGGGTAATCTGACATCCATCACCAACTTAGTGGGCAATACACACAGTGAGCAAGTGCACAGAGAACAATGCCTCGCCAAACTGTGGGAGGCCTCTTATTCATTACACAAAGCTGTGACTCTCTTTTGTAGGTGTTTGGGAAGCGAAGGGGGATGAAATGGCAAAGGATTGCCATGACAAAATTGTTTACCACCTTAGTCAGTCACGTCTTTGAGCGATAAGCCGTTGTTCGCTCTCATTCTATTATTGCTCTTCTTGTTGTTACGGTTGTTAAATGTGCCGTGCAATTTAAAAGTGAAAATATAATGACGCTTTGTGGTTTCAGGACAAATGGAGATACTTGGATCAGGTTCCAAACTGTAAATATAAATTGTACTTAAGAAGCCAGTGGTTTCATTTTTATGAATTTATCAGATTATTGTTTGGTGTGTCTGGATGAAACACTTATAGGACCTCATTGAGATGATCTATCCAGCGGGTGCGCTATTGAAAATTACCCCAAAAAAAAACCACCAATAACTATGACTAAACTATTTTTTGTTTGCATCACTGTAGGAGAAATGCTTAAATTACATAAGCCTTCGGTGTTACTTGTTTGTTGTCTGCTTTCATATGAAAAGCACATCTTCTACACTAATGTACTCGTGTAGCTGTGAAAACAGCCGACTAGCAGCATAACTACGGAATTTAAACTTGTCCACTTGCTGATGTCTTGTTTTGGTCACGTGTTTCTATGGAAACAGAGCATTCCACCATTGAGTAGAATGAGGGAGACCGGAAAGTTTTACACTTTGACAGTAAATGTTCTGTAGAAGAGATATTTTAAGGTTGTGATTTTACCCTGATGCTTTTTATACTTAATCAGGTCAATGACCTGTTGCCGCCTAACCATGATTAGTCACAAAACATTACTACAGCTATTTCTTTTTTTGTTTTTTTTTAATTTTTTTATTTTGCCCCGTCCCAATTTTTTTGAGATGTGTTGCTGCCATCAAATTTAAAATCATTTTCTCATTTTCTGCAACCGCTTCATCCTAATTAGGGTCGCGGGGAGGCTGGTGCCCATCCCAGCCAACTCAGGGCGAGGGCAGAGTACACCCTGGACAGCTCGCCAGGCCATCGCAGGGCGGAAACACGCTGACGGCTTTGCAGCCTACTCTTGTCGAAAGTCAGCAATGGTTCTTTTAGACAGTGACAGACATGGCCGGCCTTTGATAACCCAGTTAGCTGCACTGGGGGGGGGGGGGGGGGGGGACAATGACAACCTTGTGGAGAGTGGGACTTGAACCCCCAACCTTTGGATCAGCGATCCGGCGCCTTATACCACTAGACCACCACTGTCCAAATTTAAAATGTTTAATGTATTTATTCATTAATTTTCTGAACCGCTTAACCCTAATTAGGGTCAAAGGTCAGCCGACGCTGGGTGAAGAGTACACCGTGGTCAGCTCGTCAGGTCATCGCAGTGCATAATATTTCTTATGAAGCAGCAAAATGTCTCACAATGAATATTTGATTGTTTTCATTTGATTCTTTTGATGTTTTTAGTGTTCTATTGTAAATAAAATGTAAAAAGAGATTTTTTTTCATCTGTCTGTCTGTTTTTATTTATACATTTAATATATTTGATGCTAAAATCTGTTTTCATGGCTAACATTTGACACAGATTTATAAAGCAGCAGTTGCCAATTGGTGCATTGGCTCATGAGTGTTTGATCAGTCAACTCACATACAGTACGCACCAAATCATGATAAATTAAGTCACTTGTAGTTCACCCTTACTGGGAGAGTCTCTGCCCTAAAGTAGGAGATAAAAAAAAAAAAAAAAAATACACGTCACAACAGCACTTAAACAAAATAAGCTCTATTTCCTGCGGTGGAGACACACAAAAGCTATCTTCTTCTTTCCTTTCAGCTTTTTCCCCTTTAATCGGGAGTCTCCACTGCGAATCATCTGATTCGCACATTTGATCTGGCGTAGGTTTTTACGTCGGATGCCCTTCCTGTCACAACCCTTTTTTTTAAGCAAGGCACAGAAACACGCTGACGACTTTGCAGCTACTCTTCACGAAAGTCAGCAATGGTTCTTTCCCATGAACCTCTCACCATAGACAGTGCGAGACATGGCCCGCCTTTGATAACCCAGTTAGCCGCATTGGGGGGACAGTGACAACCTTGTGGGGACTCGAACCCCCAACCTTAGGATCAGCGATCCTGCACCCTACCAGTAGACCACCACTGCCCCTGGAGACACACAAAAGCTATAAACACTTCATCATTAACAGTTAAACATAACTAATTACAGAAAAAGAAAATATACTGTATATGGTGTTCATTCTTCTTTTCTTCTTTTACTTTCGGCTGCTCCCTTCAGGGGTCGCCACAGCAAATCATCCGCCTCCACCTCACCCTGTCCTCCGCATCTTCTTTTCTGACTCCAACGACCTTCATGTCTTCCTTCACCACATCCATAAATCTCTTCTTCGGTCTTCCTCGAGGCCTTCTGCCTGGTAGTTCCAACCTCAGCATCCTACTGCCAATATACTCACTATCCCTCCTCTGTACATGTCCAAACCATCTCAATCTAGCCTCTCTGACTTTGTCTCCAAAACATCTTACGTGGGCTGTCCCTCTGATATACTCATTTCTGATCCTATCCATCCTCGTTACTCCCAGGGAGAACCTCAACATTTTCATCTCCGCTACCTCCAGCTCTGCCTCCTGCCGTGTTCATTAAATCAATAAAATTCTACAATCAAGCAGGTGTCTGTGCATAGGCACAGCACGCCTGAATCACCACATGTGACTTCTTTATCAGCTATTTTAACAAAGTAGCCTTCAGCTAATACCGCATCTCTGGACATTTGGAGAAGAGGACACAGCAAATTGTCCCTGAAAGCGGAAAGAAGACAAAAATACATATAGATGATGAAAAAAGAAACACAATAAAGCCCATGACAGCCAGGAACATGCTTTGCTTGAAGGTGTAATCCTGGCCATTTCTCTACTTGGAATAGCCAAGTCCAGACCCGTTTAGCAATGCTAGACGGGCGGCAAGCCAAAGTTTGTAGGGTATGTTACTACGCCTTAATACGCACACACACACACACACACACACACACACATACACACACACACACACACACACTGCTCTCTACAATTATTGGCACTGATGTAAAGATTAGTAGAATAAAACATTAGTATAGGGCGGCATGGTGATGTAGTGGTTACCATGTCTTCCTCACAGCAAGAAGGCCAGGGGTTTCCTCTGGGTGCGCCAGTTCCCTCTTAAAGTCCAAAGACATGCATATTAGGTTACTTGGCTGTTCCAATTTGCTCCTAGGTGTGAATGGTTGTGTGTGTTGGCTGGCTCTGTGATGGACTGGCAAGCTGTTAAAGGGTGTACACCCCCTATTTGCTTAGAATATGCTGGGATGGAGTCCAGTGTCCCCGTGACCCTTAAAAAGGATAAAGCAGTTTGCAAAATGAAATTATTATTCTTACTGTCATCAACATTGTAATCTCTCCCATTTTCATTGTGCAAATAATATCATTTCAAATGCACAATAGAACTGTGAATGTAAAGTGACCCTTAATAATAATCTGGAACTACATACGTGATGCTGATTGACATTTCAGGAGACCAGATGATCGAGTGTTAGGTGCCCGAATACCTTGGACAAAGCTGGATGTATAGAATGCATAAATTACTTTTTGTAATTAACAAAACTCATACAATATTCCAGATTTATAGAAATAAAGGATAGGGTGAGATGGAGGCAGATGATTCGCTGTGGCGACCCCTGAAGGGAAAAGCCGAAAGGAGAAGAAGAAGAAGAAGATCGCATCAATACACTCACTCATTTATTTATTTTCTAAACCAATTCATCCTAATTAGGATTGCGGGGCGGCTGGAGCCCTTATCAGTTGACTCTGGGCCAGGACAGAGTACACCCTGGACAATTCACCAAGCCATCGCAAGGCAAAACAGAAACATGCTGATAACAACCCAATGGCCTACTCTTTACAATCGACGGCAAAGGTTCCTTTCCATACCTCTCACCACAAGCAGTGAGACACATGGCTGGCCTTTGATGACCCAGTTAGTGCACTGGGGGACAGCAGTCACAACTTGGTGATAGTGACCTTCGGGATCAATAAGCCAGCACCCTAACCACCAAGACGCCACCATTGCCCCGGCATCAATACATGAGCTGTGGATATGCATAAGTGGTCTCGCAAGACAATTAGTAGCTTATCAGGTGTCTGTTCATAGTTGGCTGGTTTCCTTCCAGATATCTTCTGATTACAGTGACACTTTCTGAAGTGTAAAACCTGCTGAGTGTTCCGGTAATGACTGAACAAGCTGGTCAAGCATATCATCAGGTCTAGTACGAACACTTCTTCTGGCGGTTGCATTAAAATCCTCCTCACTGTAAATGTGGGGGGGATAAACTTGGGTTTTCTATACAACCTTGTAACAATTCTAATGGATGTCCACTTTTTATTATGGCCCTAATAAATAGAAATATGCAAATGTTCAGGCAGTGTTTTTTTTTTTTTTTAAATAACTAAAATAATGTTATTTTAACACATCCTAGGCTCTCTTGTCAATAGGCGAGCAGCTGGGTAGCCAAACCCCCACAAAAGTCCAAACACTAGAGCTAAAGTGGGACCTCCTTGCAGCGCGGCTCATACAGAACTCTCTTTTCGTAATTCAAAAAGAGCGGTAGAGATTCTCAGGACTCTAACCCCCACCAATGGCGTTGTATGCTGTGTGCTAAGCCCCAGCAACGTGTGTTGCATCTGGCACGCCTGTTAAAACACTTGTCTGAAGTAAAACAGAGACTTTTGTTTCCCTTCCACAGACATCTTGCTGTCTGTCCAGGACTGAGAGTTTCATCGTAGAAACTATTTCAGGAGGATAATGATCCCACAGTCACCAGAGCACAGAATCAGAAAAGCAGAGCATGTTTAAGACTCCAGGACTGATTATTTTAGGGTTTGATCAAAATAAAATGGCAAATGTATATTATATGGATCCTTGGAGAGATTGAAACTACCAAAGAGACGATTCATGGCTGTGGTGAAGGAGGACATGAAGGTCGTTGGTGTAAGAGAAGAAGATGCAAAGGATAGGGTGAGATGGAGGCAAATGATTCGCTGTGGCGACCCCTGAAGGGAAAAACCGAAAGGAAAAGAAGAAGAAGAAGAAGGAGAGATTGAAACATATAAATACTGATACAGTACTGAGTGTTAATATGTTTAGGATGTATAGGTGGATGAATATTGGTATGCAAAGGTGTCACTGTTGTCACTGAGATCTGGTTTAGAAGTTATTATTATTATTATTATTATTATTATTATTATTATTATTATTAGCAGTAGTAGTAGTATAGGCGAACTGGAGATGAATGAAATGTGATATGTTCAACAGTCTAATAGCACAATTGTTCCTCTTATATAGCAAGGAGTAGAAGTATCCAGTCTGTTCCTGTGCAGTGATCTTTAGCCCCTGCAAGGGATCAGACAAACACTTATTAACTGAGAGGAATGCAAACAAGCCAGACCTTAAAGGCTGGACACAGTAGAAAGAGAAAGAATGGAGGGGTATACCACCGCCCCACACCATCACCGCCTCCACTACATACAAATGACTTACGTAGTCGGTTAATGTGCTACAAAATCCTAGAAGGAAATCTAATAAAGCTGAAATATTGTGTCTTTTCATTAATCACACTATATATTTTTTTTCTCCCTCATCCGATTCACTTTGTATTAGATCTAGAGCACAAGGGTCATATGTACACATACTTCACTATCAGTCACACTGAACATCCTTGCTCCTCATAATCTACAGTAGTAGGGTTTCAGTTTGCTACTAAGGCGAAACAGTGGGATTGTGCTTTAGCATGTCCGTCTCACAGCAGGAAGGTCCTGGGTTCGAGTCTTGTTCTCAGGCCTTTCTGTGTGGAGTTGGCTTGTTTTCCATTGCTTGCACGGGTTTTCTCATGGCACTGTAGTTTCCTCCCACAAAGGCATACACATGAGGCTAATTGGATGATCTAAATTGCACATATGTATGAGCATGAGGGGGGCAGTGGTGGTCTAGTGGTATAGGGCGTTGGATCGCTGATCCAAAGGTTGGGGGTTCGAGTCCCACTCTCCACAAGGTTGTCACTGTCCCCCCCAGTGCGGCTAACTGGGTTATCAAAGGCGGGCCATGTCTGTCACTGTCTATGGTGAGAGGCATGTAAAAGAACCATTGCTGACTTTCGTAAAGAGTAGCTGCAAAGCCGTCAGCGTGTTTCTGTCCCTTGCTAAAAGGGTTGTGACAGGAAGCGCATCCGACGTAAAAACCTTTGCCAAATCAAACGTGCGAATCAGATGATTCGTTGTGGCGACTCCCGAGTAAAAGGGAAAAAGCCGAAAGGAAGACAGACATATGTATGAGTGTGAATTGTTGTGTATGTTAGCCCTGAATGGTCTGGTGTGCTGCTCAGGGTGCACCATGTCTTTGCCTGAATGTGTGTTGGCTGAGATACTTACTTACTTATGGTTACTTATGGTGGTTTTCTGGCTCAAGATCCCTCCTCTTCGCCAGACTCGCTGTAGGTGGGTGGAATCCACCGGGGTTGTGCGTTGATTCCTGTCTTGTAGTCATCATACTATAATGGTTGCTCCTTTCAGTGCTAGGCACTAAGATAGGCACCAGCCTCCCTGCAGCCCTAGTAGGAATAAGTGGTCTGGCAAATGAGTGAGTGTGTCTTACCACAGAGCATTAAAAATTTATTGTCAGAAAAAGAAAGTCAACATTCTGGTTGTTTTTTCAATTTTTCTTAAAATTATGTAAAAATACTGCATCCTACAAAACTGTTTTTGGGAAAGATCTGTACCTCAAATACCTCAAAGGCCATAATAAAAGCCTGAAAAAAACGAACAAAACACTAATTGAGCTTTTTCTATGATAAGTTCATATTTTTCTCAATTTTTAATATGTTATTTATTGTGTACATGTGCACATTTGATGCTTATTTGATGTTTTACATTCACTGTATTTCACAAAATCAGAATGTCTAGCAAAACAAAACCACCAAAAATTGTTGTCATGTCTAATGGCTAATTTTCTGTAGACGCTAAAAAAAAAAAAAAGACCGGTGAACATTCTCTAAATCTTCTGGTGCTTTTTATTTTATTTACTTTTATCTAATTTTATTTAATTTTTGTTAACCAGGGAATGTGTTCACAGCTCAAAATCCTGGTGTTCTGCTGCCCTCGTGTTGGAAAGCTACGTCACTATAATTTGGGGCGCGCTAGGACCCAGAGGTTAAGATTTGTGAACATGAGTCTTACTAATTTATGATCAATGCTTGGTACATTCCACACACAAGTTAACGCTGATAACAGTTTTCAATGCATACCTTAAACATATATAGAAAGATTTATGAATTTGTATGTATTTAAAACATTGGCTACAGACAATCTAACCGCCGATGTAACAGCAACATGGAATATTTAATTTGTATCAAGTTTATAGAATTGACGAATCTGCGACAGTGTGATATAAAGTAGGTAAACAATAAAAACTACACTTTGAAAAAGTATTTGGGAAGATGGCGGCGCATGATATTCCTCTTGAACCCGTGCAGATAGGGTTTAGTAATGAATTATTGAGGTAGGCAAATAAAAACAACAACAACAACAACAAAAACCCTCAAAAAAGTAGTTTATATACATTTTAAGTTGTTCCTTAAGAGATGTGTACATGTACCTGTACAAGCAGGCTGACGCTGTCATTGTTAGCACGTCAGCAAATTTAAAATGTAACCCGATGCAATTTTTGGTAAACCTTTTCGTCAAAATTCGATCTCTTTTAACAAAACATTTCAAAAATAATAATAATTAAATGTTGATTACCTTACTTACTATTCCTCATTTTTGAGTTCGATAAGTAGTCTCTGTTTTAACTGTGGTGTTGTAGATGAACTTGATCTTTATTGTACACAGAACCAAAATGTAGTGTAAAACATGGGATTATCAGGCTGATACTAGACAATAACTTCATTTTCTGAACCGCTAAATCCTACTTAGGATCGCGGGGAGGCTGGGGCCCATCTCAGCCAGGCACACCCTGGACAGCTTGCCAGGCGACAGTCACACCCAGTGGAGCTTTGGAAAAGCCAGTTAACCCTCTGTGCATGTTTTTGGACTGTGGGAGGAAACCGGAGTACCCGGATGAAACCCGCACAAGCATGGGGAGAACATGCAAACTCCACACAGAAACACCCGAGCTGGGAATCGAACCCAGAACCTTCTTTCTGTGAGACGGGCATGCTAACCACTACACCACTGATACTAAACCACAGGTATCATATAATATATTTGACATGTACAATACTGTAGTTGTTTTCGTATGTACTACAATGGTAAAAGCAAAAGAGAGAACACAGTTATGGTTTATTTTTGAAGTGTTTAAAATCATGGAATTATGTGTGCATGCTCAAGCAGGTGCATAAAAGTGGTATGTTGCTTTAAAGCCATTTAATACGCAAACATAAAAGCAAACTAAAGAGAGATTTTTTAGGTTACTTTTAAATAATTTAACCATGATAGAGACAGGTCAGGTGACCTGTCATTTTTATTTCAACATTATCCACTTTAGATACTTTTTCATTTTTCAGATAGTAGACCAATCAGTTCATGCCATTCCTGTGTAGTGTATACTAATTCTAAGTAATGATGATGTCATGAGCTCCATGCCCCATTTTCCTCCCTCCAAAATGGCAGAGCTTTTCAGTTATTCCAGGATGGAAGTTTTAAGCATCCACAAAAGGTGCCCCAAGAAAGGCAACCAGTGAACAGGAGGCAAACAGGAAATCTGATTATTGGTGGGAATTGGATATAATAAAATTTGTGAGAAAGGGAGGGAAATAAAAAAAGAAAAAGAAAAGAAAGTCCCTTGTTAAGCAAACCAGAGATGCTCTTAGGGTGCAGCCGTGGCCAGTGTAGTTGATGAGAAGGGAAATAAACTAATAACCAGAAATAAAACATTTTTGGCCTTTATATTGAGTAGATGCCGATCCACCACCAAAATATTTAAATGGAAACCTAAATTTTGCAAACACATTTTCCCTTTAACAGGTTATATTTGGGATTTGCTGACGTTTAAGTTGTTTCTTTATGTTAATACAGACGCTCCCCGACTTGCGTTCATCCGTTTTACGTTTTTTTTTTTTTTCTTTCAAAAAATAAAAAGTCAAATTTTGAGTTTAGACGTGCCTACGTAGTACGCTGACGTAATGACGCTGCATTCATTGTTTACAAACTACAGACTGAGTGTATATGTGTGTGTGTGTGTATGTGTGTATATATATATATATATATATATATATATATATATATATAGAGGATTTTCTGAGTAGATCCTTCCGTAGGAGAGTGCTCAATACTTTTTGGTAGAGCAAATAACAAAAGGACAGGACAAAGGCTTTCTATTGAAACTCCATTTATCACTACAGATCTGTTTCGAGGGGTGGTGAAACCATCCTCTCTCTTCAGGTGATTATAGAAGAACTTATTTGCTCTACCAAAAAGTATTGAGCACTCTCCTATGGAAGGATCTACTCAGAAAATCCATCTCTCTCTCTCTCTCTCTCTCTCTCTATATATATATATATATATATATATATATATATATAGAGAGAGAGAGAGAAGAGAAGAAGAAGAATTTTCTGAGTAGATCCTTCTGTAAGAGAGTGCTCAATACTTTTTCGTAGAGCAAATATATCATCATCATCATCATCATAATCATCATCATCATCATCATGACGAGGATGACGAGCACCTTTTATTTTTACTTATATAATGTTACCCTTGTGTTAAGACGTCGTCTCTGTGATTTTTGTGTTTACACTGTTTTGCGGACTTTTGTAACTCAAAGCAAATATGGTTGGTCAGAAGTGTAAGCCTACTAGCATGGGTGCAAGTCTCATACACAGAGATGAATTAACTATCTGCTCAGATCGGCACAATCTACCATGCATACTCAGTTAAGCAAAGAGAGTTGTAATATGAATGAAAACCTGAATCCACAAATTACAGAACAATTACAGATATTTATTATCTTTTAGCAGAATCCTAAGAGTGTATACTTATTTTTATATTAATATTCATTAGGATTTGTACTTGTTCTTTGTATGCATCTCTTGAATAAAGTTAACTTACTTACTTACACAAAAGAAAGAACTCTCTGCTTTGCTGGGATGCACTGTGTGAATCCCAGCAAAGCGGAGATTTCTTTCTTTTGTTTAAGTAAGTAAGTTAACTTTATTCAGGAGATGCATACAAAGAACTTGTGCACTTGTGCACTTGAAAGACCAGAAGTCTGTATGACCCACAGCAAGTACACTACTTTTGCAAGTACACTACTTTCAGTATTGAGCGCCTCACGTATTGTAAGCGTTGATTGGCTGTTTTTAAGCTTCATGTAAAGTAACGCATAAATAAGTGACTTATTTGAAATTAATATTGATATTATTTGATATATTTGATATTATTTTACAATGTTATGTTTATAATAATTGATTTAGGGGTGTTTTATGAGATATGGTAATGGTATTTATGGCTGTATAGTACAGTATGAGCACTACACGTCACACGTCATATGTCATACGTCACACATCACTGTAACAACTTGCGTTCACTTTCAACTTACGTTCGGCCGTCCGGAACCAATTAAAAACATAAGTCAGGGAGTGTGTGTATATACAAAATATTGTTGCCATCGGTTGTTAAACTGATCGGTTTGTATGTTTTTTACTGTCTCCTATCTTCCCCTACAGTTCATCCGAACTGCTTCAAAATAAGGGCCGAAACCATAAGATTCCTGTGAAGGGACCAAAAGAGTTCATTCCAAATGAGTCTTTGAAGCAAAAGACATCTTTGCAGAAGACCCTTGATGAACATTGGATGCTTTTGACAGAAGAACGAGTGGAGCGAATGTGAGTGACACAGTATTCAGAATATCTAAAACAAGAAGACCTCTGAACAGTCATGTTTAGCACATTTAATGATTTGGAAAGAACTCCAAAGTCAAGTTCATTGCTATTAACAGGAAACTGCATAATTTAGTGTTTATAAAGGAAATGCTGTGTTTTTTTTTTTAACAAGCAATATTATTTATATTTTTTAAAAAGCTTGAATCACATGTATATTTTGGAGCAAATGTAAGAAGCAGAAAAATTGTCAACCTTCTGGTGTTTGGAAAGTGGATTTGGTCACGCTTAATCCAAAACTGTTCTTATGTCACATATGTAAATATCTGTCAGTTCTAATTGCAGAGGCTTTGTGCAGTAATGTGCACATTTGTTGGAATAAATTAGTATAATAAATAAAGAGCTTACAAAGTAAAAGTCCACCATACCTACGGTGAAGTATGTTGGTGGAAGCATCAGGTACTGAGGCTGGTTTTCTTTAGTGAAGGTGGAGAGAATTATGAACCGCTCCATGTATCAGTTCAGGCCCTTGTGAGAAAGCTGAAAGCTCAAGATGAAGTGGAATTTCACCTTTTAGCACAGGAATGACTTGAAGCTTACCTCCAGATTAATAAAGAAATAGCTTCAACAAAGGTTTGTAATGGCCCAAGTAGTGTCCAGATGTGAATCCAGTTAAAAAGCTGTAGGGTGACCTGAAGAGGCTGCTGAGAGACTCTTGGCCAAAAAGTATGAACGCTACCATAAAGCTAAGGCAAAGTATGTATTCGATTACGGGTGTTCATCGACCTGTTTTTCAGTCGAACTGAACAAGTTATAGGTCACATTGAAAGTGAAAAACATTTCAACAGGGATAAAACGACTTTTTATATCCACAACACCTTAATACCATTGAGACCTATTCAATGCCTCTTGTCTTCACGACTGAACAGGCCATTTGCCACAGAGGGTCTAAAGTGCTTGGTTCTTATTGTGTACATCTTGGAAGAACTCTCTAGAACTCTTAACATCACTGGCGAGAAGGTTCAGAAGACTAAAGTAGAGGTATAGTATAGGTTAGGTTCAAAAGAGTGAAGCTCTCTCCCATCCTCGCCATCATGTAGATAGGATCAGTAGAGACACCACAGTTATGGATGACCCATCCCACTCCTCTCATGAACTTTTCATCCTCTTGCTGTCTGGTAGAAGGTACTGGAGCATCCATACTGCCACAATATAACTCCAGTTGCATCATTCTTGATATTCTTGATTCATGCGGATACAGAAAATCATCTACATTATCAAAACTTGTGCTCTGTAACAGCTGCTATCCGACACTTTTACTGTTATGACTTATCTCTGCTGTTTAAACAGTTCACTGGTGTGATTACAGTCAATAGATGACAGATAATTGCTGCACCAGTTTTCTCATTCAACATGGTTCAGGTGACTTGTCTAGCTGATTTGCTTTGTCAAGTGCAGTAGATGTCAACCTGCGACTCTTCAAAGGCCAGTTAGGGTCATTTTAAGTTCTACAAAAGTAGTCTGTGTCTGTCTTCCTTTCGGCTTTTTCCCTTTTACTCGGGAGTCGCCACAGCGAACCATTTGATTCGCACGTTTGATTTGGCAGAGGTTTTTTACGTCGGATGCCCTTCCTGTCACAACCCTTTTAGCAAGGGACAGAAACACGCTGACGACTTTGCAGCTACTCTTTACGAAAGTCAGCAATGGTTCTTTTACATGAACCTCTCACCATAGACAGTGAGAGACATGGCCCACCTTTGATAACCCAGTTAGCTGCACTGGGGGGGGGGACAGTGACAACCCTGTGGAGAGTGGGACTCGAACCCCCAACCTTTGGATCAGCGAGCCAGCGCCCTATACCACTAGACCACCACAAAAGTAGTAACACGGTATTAACCGTGTAGTGGTTAACACGTCCGCTTCAGTGGGAAGGTTTGCATGTTATCCTCGTGCTTGCACGAGTTTCCTCCAGGTACTCCAGTTTCCTTCCACAGTCCAAAAACATGCACAGTAGGCTAATTGGCTGTTTCAAATCACCCCAAGTTGTGACAGTGAGTGTGAATGGTTGTGCGAGTGTTGGACCTGCAATGGCCTGGCGAGCAGGGTGTACACCACCTTTGCCGAGAGTCAGCTGAGATGGGCGCCAGCATCCACACGATGCTAATTAGGATTAAGCGGAATGAATACTCTCTTACCACTTGAACACCCGAATAACACAATCATGGTTTACCTCATTCTTACACTGGGAAAATTACCAGGAAAATTCATGTGATGATGTAATTTTGTGCTTTAAAAAGGTTTGATTTGCAGCATCTTCATGACCCTTATCATCCAGTTCATTCAGTAGTTATTTTCAGAATGGTGGACAGCTGCACGTGAAACTCAGAGTACCAAATTTATTTTAGTTCTTATCAGTTCACAACAAACAGTGAAAAAAAAAAATATGCCGTACAGTATACTGATGGAGAATCAGGGGACAGTGGTGGCCTGGTGGTAAAAGGGCGCTGGATCGCTGATCCTAAGGTTGGGGGTTCGAGTCCCATTCTCCACGGGTTGTCACTGCGCCCCCCCCCCCCCCCAGTGCAGCTAACTGAGTTATCAAAGGCCGGCCATGTCTCTCACTGTCTATGGTGAGAGGTTCATGTAAAAGAGCCATTGCTGACTTTCGTTAAAAGGGTAGCTGCAAAGCCGTCAGCGTGTTTCTGTCCCTTGCTTAAGGGTTGTGTCGGGAAGGGCATCCGACGTAAAAACCTATGCCAAATCAAACATGCGAATCAGATGATTCGCTGTGGCGACCCCTGAAAAAGGGGAAAAGCCGAAAGGAAAAGAAGAAGACTGATGGAGAATCAAAAATGTTGTCTTTTATATTGTTATGGGCTGTGATGTTCAACATGTGCTGTATGCTGTTGTTATGGATATTGTGATCATCACATACAAATCATTAAGTGATGATAACATTGTAACACTGACACCTAAGTTGCAGTGATTATAAAGTATATGCATAAAGATTTCAGAGAGGAACGGTACATTTTTGGATTTGGGCTCTGTACCTTTTAAGTACTGCAAGTTTGAGTACCAGTGATCCAGTGTATCATTTGTACCGTGTATTTATTTTATTTTATTTACCCTCATCCAAAAGTGTTCTGTATTCGCAGAACAACTGAGATTTTTTTCTATACAGTCGGCCCTCTACTTACGAAATTAATCTGTTCCAGTGCCTTTTTCGTAACCTGGAGTTTTTGTAAGTAGAGGCACATTTTATATGTAAAACGCATGATTTGTTCCAAGGCTTCCAAGACTTCCCCATAAACCCCTTAAAAATGATAAAAGTACACCAATTTTGTATGAAATATGTGCTAAAAGTAAAAGAAAATTTATTTTCCTTTTTTTAAATCTCTCGAACCACCCATGTGACGCTTTAAAGTCCGGGGGTTGCTGGTCTGAAGAACCCTCACCCTCACCCCCACCCCCCTTCACGAGGTCCTTAAATATGGCGGCTGCTTTTTCTGAAATAACCGCCTCCGTATACTGTATCTCCGCTTTCGATGCCTCCTTCTGCTTCAATATCGTTCCAAAATAATCACCTCCGTCACTGTATCACCGCTTTTAAGGTCTCCTTCTGCTTCAATATCGTCCCGATTGTACAGAGGTTTCGGCCATACTCCTTTGCGATTTCGCTCAACCGCAACCCACTTTCGTATTTTTTTTATTATCTCCTGCTTCACTTCGATTGATAACGGAGCCTGCTTCTTCTTTTCGGTGTCACCGGAAATTACTTTCTTGCGGTCCGTGATGGATAATGAAATATAATGCTACAGTGATCACTCTCAAAAAACTCATGAGCCAACAGTCCTGTTCAACTCTCCTTCAAGCGTGTGACAAACAGGATGTATGGGTACAGGAAGTATGGGTGCAGTTCAGTTCCCTCCTGGCCAATGGGAGGCCAGCGGGGCGGGATGTTGGGAGACAGTTAATGAGAGAGCAACTCGCGCATTGTTTGAATGTTTAAATGGCACGTTTGAATTTTTGAATGGCACGTTTGGCACTTTTTGTAAAAAGAGGTTGTTTTCGTAAAAAGAGAACGTAAATTTAGGAAAATGTTTTTCGTAACCTGGATTTTTTTGTATTCAGAGGTTTTCGTAAGTAGAGGGCCCACTGTACTTATACTCCTTTAATGGTGAGTTGTTTTCCCTCGTGTGTAGCGGTAACCTTGTGAATGCGGAATGGATCCCCAAGGAAAAAATAGTGAAGCTGCAGGCTCCAGCGGTGAGTATCGAATTATTTTTGATTCATATGTTTGTTCAGTCAATTAACATAAAATCTAGTAACTCATTCTTCACATTGCCACAAGAGGAAGAAAAAAAACAAACCAGAGGTAAGTTCTTAAATTTATAACCTATATAATTCTGTTGCAGGGAAAGTTTTGGCAGACAATGGGATTTTCTGACAAAGGAAAGCAGTACTTGTTTCCAGAAGAGGCTCTTTACCTCATGGAATGCGTAAGCAAACACTCATGTTGTTAATAGTGAATGAAAAACAGTTGGGACATGTTGGCATTTCATGTTAGTCAGCATTATTTTGTGCTATTGTTGTTACAAGCTTCTTCGTAAAGAAAAAGGAAAACGAGTAATAAATCTGCACATTGGAGATGACAGTATTCAGCAAAAAGTTTTCCTGAGTCACAAGTATGTGACAGTAAATGCAAATGTAATTTGCATATGACGGAATGGCAGCATATACCATTTGTTCCTATAAACGAGTGGATATTTATCTGATGTATGTGAACATTGGCTTATATTATGTGTAGATGTGCCTAGGTTTAATCATATTCAGAAGTTTACAGTCATCCCTTGCCACTTCGTGATTTGAGCATCGCGGTCTTGGTACATCGTGGTATTTTAATAATAATAATTAAAAAAAAATCATAAAAAATTCAAAATTCGCGCTGAAACTGGCATATAAGCAAGCGGAAGGCAAGGCAGGCTGCGTCCATTGTTTCTAAACGACAGACTGAAGTGCCCCTCCTCCTTATATATATATATATATATATATATATATATATATATATATATATATATATATATATATATATAAAAAATGTGTGTGTATGTATTAGTACAGGAGTCCCCAACCATTGGTACGGGACCGCAAAAGAAATAATTCATTATTTCCGTTTTATTTATGATCTGAGTCTGAACGATCTTTAATTTTGAAAAATCTTTCATTTTGAAAAATAACCGGATTCTCTCGGTTACATGTAGCTCATTTGAGCGCTAAAATGTAATCCACAAGGGGACGGCACATGAACAGAGGCGAGTTGGACATGTTTCAAACAATAGCGGGGATTTTGGGTGAGACAGGGCCTGAGCCTTCATTCTCCCAGCTGGTGCACCATCGCCTGTATTTTTATTTTATTTTATTTTTTTTAACAAAAGTTCAAGCTCTACTTCCCAACCAACTTTATTTCAGCTGATGAAAAAATAACATTCATGGAGTGCTTCTTCTTCTTCTTATTATTATTATTTTATATGAATAAATTATATTTACAATATATAAACAATCTATGGAAACCCCCCCCAGTCTGCGCTAAAATCGTCAAGCGTTGACCGGTCCGCGGCAATAAAAAGGTTGGGGACCTCTGTATTAGTAGATTATTTATATGAATATGTTGAACTATTATTAACTACTTATCACAGAAGAAACAAATGACTACATATACACTCAATTACTCACATATGGCTGGCAATTTGAAAACAAATGGTCTGTTTGTTTTTTAATGTAGAAATGGAAATTAAATGTTTATGATCTTTCTGATTAATTAATTAATTGAAAAAATAATAGATCGATTCATTGATTATTAAAATAATCATTAGTTGCAGCCCCAAAGTTTACTAATATAAATGTGACCTGTTAGTTTGGTATCTGTATACTGTTACTGTTGCCATTACCTTGCCATAGCTACATCCTACTCTTGCAATTTTGAAGTGTCTTTTCAAACTGGCTAATGCAAACTATCAAATGGATTTTTGCACATTTCAGCTTTCACAATGTCAGTAAAAACCATCTGATAATGAAAATGTACATATGTTCATGTGTAACAGGAGGTTTTTTGAAGGATTGCCTTTCATATAACTTTAGTGACATTTTTAAGTCGATTATGCCGTTTTAACCTCTATAATAAAACAAACTATAGTGCATGCATTTTGTGCTCATGCTATGGAATGTTGCTACTTTTAAACCTAACAGGGCAACGTGCAAGTGTTCTACCAGGATCTTCCGCTCTCCATCCAGGAGGGCTATGAAAGTTTCCTTTCTGCTGAAACTGTAACTTTAATACAGTATCAGGTTGGTAGTAACTTACATTTCATGCTTAAAATTGAAGATATCTCTTATTGAAAGTTATTTTTTTTTAAATATCTAGATTAATATCTTTATGTACAAAGTGCTGATAGCTTCTCACTACTACCCTGCTAAGAATAATCCCAAACAACTTCCAGATAAAGAGTGGGTAGTCTAGAAAAAAACAAAGTTCTGTTCTGTTCCAGTTCTTCTCTGAAGAATGCCTCCTTTTTTCATTCCCTCAATAGGTGTTTAGTCATTTAAAGAGACTGGGATATGTGGTAAACAGATTCGATAAGAGGTAACTATTATACATCTATACCTGTAGATCTTACATATACATATAGTGTGTGTGTGTGTGTGTGTGTGTGTGTATATATATATATATATATATATATATATATATACAGTGATACCTCTGCTCACGAACATAATTGGTTCCCAGAAAGTGTGTGTAAGGCGAAAAGTTCGTCTTCCGAACATTTATTTCCCATAAGAAACCATTAAAATGAGAATAATCCGTTCCCAGGTCCCCATAAAACATAATTTTCTACTAAATAAGCCTTAAAACTACACAAAAATATACCTTATTTTATGTATAATAAATGTGCTATTGTATTGTAATTAAAGAAATAAACTGTACTGTATAATAAAGTGGTTTTATTTACCTTTGTGAAGGTAGTTGATGGCTTGATGGAATGGAGTGGGAGGAGGGAGGAGGAGGGACTTACTGTTTGGAAGGAGAGTTTGGAAACGCCTACTGTTTGGAAACACCCTTAGCCACACACGCACCCTTAATAGCTTCCTTGTTCTTAAGGATGGGAGCAATGGTAGACTTAGCGTACTGGTACTGGGACGCTGAGTCACACAAACGCACACCTTGTTCGTGTTTTTCAATGATCTCCGCCTGTGGTGGGGTCTTTTTCGGTCCCATAATAGCAAAAGTACACTCAATATGGTCCAAAATGTCTATCAAACACAAACCACTTCCGCATTCAAAGAAAGGGGGTGACGAACTGTGACGCCATGAGCGTGCGTCAGCTTCTCGTGGCCGCCACCGTGGCGCTGTTCGACCGCGTGGTTTGATTCGTCCGCCGAAAACTAGTTCGTCAGCAGAGACTATATGCTCGCAAATTTAATGTTCTTGAGGCGAAAAGTTCGTGAGCTTAAGCGTTCGTCAGCGGAGGTTTTACTGTACTATATACAGGGATCCCTCGCTACTTTGTGCTTTAATTCATGCGGCTTTAGAGAATCGTGTTTTTTTTTTTTTATTCATCGAAATAAAAAAAATAAGGAAATTAAGGAAGTATAGGGGAAAAGTTAAGGAAAATGCCACAAAACAAGGCCATTTATGCAAAAAACCCACCAAACGAAAAAACAACACAAACCCCCCCCCCCCCCATCAAAACTACTTACATTTTTATGTGAGGTGTGCATCCGAGTGCATGCACGCACATCTGTGTGCACACTCGCATCTCTATGTATGTATTTATAATGTTTCATTGTTACATTGTTATTATAAGAATTTATAGTGTTGAATATATATTTATTGATTATTATACACATCTACATGTACATATACACCAGTCAGAGGGGGTTGATCCTCCTTCATGGAATTCAGTAGTCGCGGAGGGATCTTGGTTCCAATTAACCACGGAAAGTGAGGGATCCTGTGTATATATGTATGTGTGTGTGTGTGTGTGTGTGTGTGTGTGTATATGTATAAGTATATGTATGTGTATATGTGTGTGTGCGCATATGTGTGTATATATAGACATTTCATATGTCTTTCACTTGTAATAGATTACTTGTAGACAACAACAAACCAAGCAAGCAGCTAAAGAGGAAATGGAGCCGGAGTTCCAGTTTTAGGTAGGTACCCTTCTGCCAAGGATGTCTTTGTTTTTACATCACATTTTTTTAGGATTGCAAATCATATGGTCCTGAAAGATGTGGGCAGATACAGGTGATTTGGTTTAATTGAAATATAGGAAATTTTTTGTTGTAGTATTGTTAGGTTTGTGTTCTCTTTTCGCATGTTCTCTTTTTGCTCTTGTTTAGACTATGTAATAAGAAAAGCGCTGCATCTCCAGAGGTATCTGCAGGACAACACAAAGGTGAAATTAGGACCAGTCTTCAAAACAGCAGCTTGGACGCTCCAGATCAACTAAAACCACAAAAAGTCTTTGAGGATAAGACATTAAATTCTGATCTAGAATTAGAACAAGCTCCACATAGGGACTGGTGGACAAGTATATCAAGTCAACCTGAGCAAGATTCATTTCAGCCTTCACAAAGAGACTGGAAATTTAACTGCGTTGTTTTTCCTGATCTGGGCTCATACAGTGACAATTGTACTTACTTACCCTCTCCTGATCCCAGCTTGCTCCCTGGTGCTCTTCAGGTAAAGGAGTGCAATATGATGTATTGGCACCAGAGGATCAATTTGAAGAAGGAACATCGGTACAAGCGAAAGTGGCAGAGGGAGCGAAGCCGACCCAGACACAACATTAATGCAGACCAAGAGGTGCGGGAGTGCAAGAATTGGGTTGAGTATTTAGAGCTGGTGGAAAAAAGGAGGCGTGAACAACACAACCAAAGGCCTACACAACTTGGAGAACAGGAAGTTATGCCTCTTGCTCAACCTGGAAAATGTAGTTCACATCGTAAGTGTTTGAGTTGAAATTACTGTAATTTTTCATCTGTTTAGCTCAGTAAGAAGCGTCTTATCCGTAATTTGATATATGTGAGCCACTCCACTGAAAGTAGGCTCTTGAGTCCAAAAATGAGATTTTTACACGGTCAGATAGAAAAGGCCCAAAGCTACAAAATGCAGCAAAAAGTTTGTCAATACCTTGAAAACTGAGCGAGCTATGCCATTTCTTGTGTCAGCATTCAACTAAAAATTTCAAAGGACTTTGCAGAGAAAAATGAGCACAAAGATTGTCCTTCTTCCAAGATTAGTCCTTAGCAACCAAACATTTTTATGCACCTCAGCCATATAAACTTTTAGAAAACATGTCTAGGAAGAGTTTTAGGAAGAGATGATAAGAGAAATCATCCTCATTTTAATCTGACACGCCCTTTTTAAACCCATCAGTCACCGTGGTAAGCCCCAAAAATTAACAAAAAACTACTATTTTTTTTCATTTCTGTTTAGTCCAATAAGATCAGTATGTATCTTTTCGACCGTTATATAAAGGTTCAAATGATACTGATTCAAAAAACACTGTCAGGTTCAAACAATCACACGGAAATTAAGAAAATTATATATATAAGATAACCACACAACAAAACTCTCTGATCTCTTTATACAAGTAAGCTTCATCAACTCTGCCCTCAGCATTATCATCTTAAGCTACTATATCCTGCTCCTGCGGTCGTGGAGGTCATGGAGTTCTCAGAGTCAAATTGTTTCTTTGTTCGTTTTAATTGGTTCTATTTGTTTGTGCATGTTTTGCACTATGCTCGTTTATGACCGGTCAACCCTACTACAGCTATGACATCGTAGTCTTCTGAAGTTTAGCACCTTTCTATCCTGAGCTAATATGCTATGGTAGCTCAATGCTAGTCGCACCCCGGCTAACAATAAGCCCAGGCGGAGTTCTCAGAGTCTCCGGTGCTTGGTTAGAAGTGGAAGGTTAGCACTTCCGGTCATACTGCTTGAAAATGTTCAGTGCCTGCGAAGCAAGATGGACGAGCTTCATGCTCAGATTGCAGCACAGAGGGATCTACAGGACTGCTGCATGCTGTGTTTCTGTGAAACATGGCTCGAGGAGAGTACACCCGATGAGGCGATTGCATCAGCTGGCTACACGACCTTCATCCCCTGCGATCCCAAGTGCCGGAGTCGTCGTTCGGCCCCTTCCCACCTGGGCTTATTGTTAGCCGGGGTGCGGCTAACATTGAGCTACCATAGCATATTAGCTCAGGATAGAAAGGTGCTAAACTTCAGAAGACTCCGGTGTCATAGCTGTAGTAGGGTCGACCGGTCATAGATGAGCACAGTGCAAAACATGAACAAACAAAACAACAAATAAAAAAAATAAAACGAACAAAGAAACAATTTGACTCCGAGAACTCCGCGACGTCGCCCTCTAGACAGCGCCATCTTGGAGATGTCACTCCAAGTTCAATGTAAAAGGACATGAAGCGTAATAAAGTTTACCCTTTTGGTATCGTTTGTTAAACATTCTACAAAACATAAAATCTCACACACAAACATTCTAAACATTAACTTCGGTACTGTACTGGAATAATAATTGAAAAAGACTTTAATACTAGTGCTTTACAACAGTATATGCTGCATAATGTTTATATTTTATCATCAATAAATATAACAGTAAAAATTGAAAAGTTTTTCTTAATCATTACTACATTTTACTATATTAATACTGTATTAATGAGTAAGACTGTCTATAGAATGTGTTTAAGAAGCGTATTTTAGCGCATGTAATAAGATACACAGTATTTTACTTCCGGTTGCTCATTCACGCATGTAATATGATTCATGGGGTTTTACTTCTGGGTACAGAACTCGCGGATTATCTTCATTCGCGGGAGGGGCTGGAACCGAACCCCCATGAATATCGAGGGCCTACTGTACAGCGAAAACTAGGATATGAAGAAATCCAGGAAATGCCGTGATTGTAGGAGAGGGATTAAATCGCTTTCCTGATTGTGTCTGTGAATGCCGCCCACACTAGTAAATGCAATTTGCCAGCGACTCGGTAGTAATTTTTTGAATAATTAATAACTCCTAATTCTTCTCTCTGTACAGAGAAATCTCAACCTTTGGACGTTTTGTTGGGTTTTTGTTATTAATTTTTATGTACAGAACTCACACTCAATTACTCGTAAGTTTATATATAAATACTAATATTTTTGTGTCCATGTTTTTGCTGTGTTCTGTTTCTTTTCATTTCATGTTGTGTAGGTGAGCTCCTGGAGCAAGTGAACATTATTCAGTCTTGTGATTTTCTAGGAGGAAACACTACGTATGTGATAATCATTTAATTGTAATTAGTGATTGTTTAAATAAGTTGTATTTTACTGTAGAAAACTAATTTGTCTGATAGCCATGTGCTGTATTGCTTAATGTGTTCACTTAAGTCTCTTTCTTTTTAGGTTACCTGACTCCGACCAATGGGAGATCAGTTTTGATGTTTACCAGCCTGACACTGACTTTAGGAAGAGTTGCCCAGGAAAACCCTACACCCGCTTGTGTGTCTGCAGGTAAACCCAGACACAGTGATTATCCTTGTGGCCCATTCTTAAATACGTAATCCTTTTTCCTCACACTCAATTTTTTTGTATTATCACTGAAGACTGAAATCACTCACTTTCCATGGTTAATTGGGACCGAGATCCCCACGCGACCATCAAAATCCGTGAAGTAGGACCCCCCCCCCACCCCCCGACTGACGTATATATACAGTACATGTATATGTGTATATAATATCAATAAATGCATATTCAATGCTATAACTGCTTATAATAACAATTAAACATTCAAAAATAATGCTTCTTCTTCTTCTTTTCCTTTCGGCTATTCCCTTCAGCAAATACCTTACCTTCATCTCCGACCCACCTGCCTTGGGTGATCCTTTAAGGGGCATAATGTTACAAAAAACATAGCTAATAGGATCATTAAGACATGCAAACCCCTCCACCATGATAAGTTGGAGCCTTCAAGGAGGGGCCTTCACATTATGACTCAATCGATTCTGATTGGTCAACTGTGGGTTCATGTATTTTCCATGTGAAATGTGTTTTCGTGTCTATTTTGCACTTTTCTGTCTTTGTTCTCTTGACACCTTGCATCCTTAACTTTTTCCTGTTGTCTCTTCTTTTCATAGTTTTGATGGTCTGGTGCCAAATTTGCTGGTCTTGCAGCAGCTGTCCTTCCAAAGTGGAGATGTGCCCGTGACGCTTGCAGTGGTGGACCATGGAGACATTTCCTTTTATTGTTTTAAAGAGTTTAAGCTTCCCACTGATGTCTATTGACATCACACAAGTGTGCTAATTCTAGTATATACTACATGAAGATAGTGGATCTGACTAGTTCACTATTTTGGGAAAAACAACAATTATATTTATTGAATAATTATGTATAAAAGATTGTTTTACATAAGAAAAGAAAATTAAAACAATATTTTTTAAAGCATGAGGTTATGACATTCAGACAGTTAGCATTTAACAATTGTGATGGAACATGTGCCTTAGAATGTCAAAAATCACAAAGGTTTTCTTTTAGTTTGCTTCTTGTTTGTTCCCATGTAGTGTACAGGAAAACTATGAATGAGAAAAAAAGCAATTTGCTTACCAATACATTTAGAAAAACAGGCCAGCTTAACATTGGAAATAGATAATGTTGGTTGATGGTGAGTTGAATGAAAAAATAAATTTTTCATATTTCACCTAAATCTTGCGTCCTTGATCTTCAGTCATATTGGACTAAAATATTGTTTAAAACTCTCCAGAAGTTGATTTTAAATAGACTTTGAGCAATGAGTTGAGAATCACTGGGCAGTGCTGCAGGCAGAATATTATTACAATGCAGATAATTACTACAGTGGGGTTCTTCCAGATAATGCAGTGGCTTTGGGTTACTGACCAAGAGTTCGGAGTTAAAGTTGCAGTACCACACTGTTGGGCCCTTATGCAAGACCCGTAACCCTCAATCGCTTGGTTGCATGAAAGCATAAGTCGTTCTGGTTAAGGGTGTCTGGTGAATGCCATCAATGTAGAATGTAATATGGAAAAGGTTATGATTTATATACATTTTATCAAGTTCATTGTAGGCAGAATTAAACATGGCAGCAGGGTGTGCAGTATTTGGTTCATGATTGACGGACTCAAACGTGCCGGTTGTTTAAAAAAAAAAAAAAAAAAAAAAGTACAGGACTGTACTGTATATCCGCCATATGTTTACACGTGACCGAAGCTAAGAGGAGTGAGCCGTGACGTCTTCATCGCGCGTGCGTGGTGCAAATTGAGAAGGGGGCGTGGCTTCGGGAGCAAAAGTTAAAATAAAGGTCCATTAACATGGTCAAAAACAGTAGAAATAAAGCTTCAAAATTCTCTCATCAGCAATCAGAAGAACGGAAACCAAGGTAAGAATGATTACATTACATGTATATTCAGTTGGTTTGATAAAGAGTCTCCTTTTTGATCTGAGTACTATCGTTAAGCTACACGTGTTGGTGTCTTTAGGATTTGTTTACAAATTAAGGTAATAAGTTAAAATTAAGGTAATAAGTTAAAATTAAGGTAATAAGTTAAAGCAAAGGACCGGACAGTTACAAAAATAAGATACGAATTTGGGGATTTACTGTGTTTTCTCTATCAATGGACGACAAACAACGATTTGTACTTTGTATCAGCAGTGAACATTTTATAACTTCGATAAAGCAGACTTCAAATTTAAACTGATTAATCTGAAGGGCTTTATCATGGATAAAAATAATATAATTCATATACAGTGTGTACATATTTACAACTGTATGTGTGACTTATCCCTTATCTGGTGTATTCCTAGCGTCCGTGTGGTATCAACATCCGGTTTTGCCCGGAAGTTATTGGGTCAGAGGTGAACCATACCTGGTACACCGTTGTTTACCAATGATGCAATGTTCACTTATAGGCTATTAAAAAAAAAACAAACAAACAAAAAAAAAAAAATATATATATATATATATATATATATATATATATATATATTGTGTGTAAATTTTTTTTAAAAAATTATACATACACCTTAAAGCAGGGATCACCAACGTGGTGCCCGTGGGCACCAGGTAGCCCGCAAGGACAATATAAGTTGCCCGCAAGGACCTGTTCACTGCTATTTTTAGGACAGGCCCACGGCTCCATAGCGCCACTCTCCATTGAGCTGCATCTAATTTTTTTGAATATATTTTAAATCAAATCAATATCTTCACATAGATGAATATCATTAATTATTAATAATAACATATAATTAAAGGTAAATTGAGTAAATTTGTAATTTCAGAGGTGTGAATCGACATGGTAGCCCTTCGCACTAATTGGTACCCAAGAAGTAGCTCTCAGTTTCAAAAAGGTTGGTGACCCCTGCCTTAAAGCAAGAAGGTGCTTGGTTCAAGTCTCCGGTTACCGTGAGAGATGATTGAGTAAAATAATTGCAGCCACGTAAAAAAAAAAAAAATCCAAGTGTATGTTCGGTAAATCATTCATTTTCTGAATTGCTTAATCCTAATTAGGGTCATGGGGAGGCTAGTGCCCATTTCAGCCGACTCCAGACGTGTGCGAGGTACACCCTGGACAGCTTGCCAGGCCATTGCAGGGCCAACAACCAATCACACCTAGGGGATATTTGAAACAGCCAATTAACCTTAAAGGTTTTTGGACTGCGGGAGTAAACCGGAGTACCCCGGGGAAACCTGCAAAAGCACGGGGAGAACATACAAACTCCACACAAGAACGCCCAGGCTGGGAATTGTACCCAGAAGCTTCTTGCTGTGAGGCATGCGTGCCAACCCCTATGCCACTGTGCCGCCTTTGGTAAATTATAGTCGTATAAATTTTCATTCATTCATCTCTAAGATGCTTAATCCAATTAGGTTTTTTGGGAGGCTGGTGCCCAGCTCAGCAGATTCTGGACAAAGGTGGGTTACACCATGAACAGCTCATCAGGCCCCCACAAGATCAACACGCACAACTATTCCCACTCACACCTAGGTACAATTTGGAACAGCCAGTTAGCCAACTGTCATGTTTTAGGACGGTGGGAGGAAACCAGAATACCAGAAGGAATCCCATGCAAGCGTGGTGAGAACGTGCAAACCCCAGACAGAAATGCTCAAGCCTGTAAATGGAACTCGGGCCTTCTTGCTGTGAGGCAGACATGCGAACCACCTCTATAAATACATATATTTTCCAATTGTTTGCAAGTACAGTCGGCCCCCTTCCAGCGCCTTTTTTCGGAACCTGGAGTTTGTGTGTACGCGCATGTATTGACCATGTCTTAGCAGAGTTATAAGCTTACAAATGTATATGCAAAGTTAAAAGCCTGAGCCATAGAATACAGTTGGAATGACACACATCGTCATTCCTCATAGCCAATGGGAGGCCAGCGGGGTGGGATGTTGGGAGACAGCCAATGAGAGAGCAACTCGTGCATTGTTTGAATGGCGCGTTTGGCACTTTTCGTAAGAAGTTGTTTCGTATACAGAGGACAAACATTTAGGAAAATGTTTTACGTATACTGGACTTTTTGTATTCAGGGGTTTTCGTAAGAAGGGGGCGACTGTATTGTAATAAAAAAAAGGCTCATATTACATTTGAGGAGATGCAGGATTTATTAATATACATGTTTTAATTTTAATGTACATTCAACTTGCATTTGAAATTAATAAGCAGTGTCTTTGGTTAAAATGTTATATGAAACTGAATATGTGAAGCGCTCCACCGAATGTAGGCGCTTGTCACAAGTGACGTATGGTGCTTTTGAGACAAAGCGCGGCTTATCCAGACTTCCGATCTTTCAAGTCAGCAAGTGAAGGTTGAATACTTGTTTAGTACTCAACCTTCACTTGCTCACTTGAAAGATCGGAAGACCGGATAAGACGCGCTTTGTATTACAAGCACCATAATGTCACTTGTGACAAGCGCCTACACTCGGTGGAGCGCCTCACATACAAGGAACCATATAACACACTCCGAATGCTGGTTGGTTTATTTTTGCACTCTTACAAAGTGTGCTTGTCAAGTTCGCCTTTATTAAGATTGACGCAACAATGCTGTCAGCCGGGCAGAACAAGCACTGCTTATTGCAGGTAATGTTTAGTCACAAGAATACAAATAAAGCCAAAGTTTAGGATTTGTTCTTTATTTTGATCCCAATATTATCATGGAAAAAAAAAGCCACAACCAGAACAGGAAACTTTGAGGGATGTTGCAGCGACTAGCTGCTTTTCAGCGTGCCTCAGTACACACCTATTTACAGGAAGTAAAGGATGTGCTGTGAACATGTATTTGATCTCACGGATTTCGGTTTGAAGTTTGTGTAACACTTATTTGTTTCTCCTTCAGCAAGAAATTAAAGAAAAATCATGTGAAACCTCATCTGGATGAACATCTGGAGCAGATTCCTTTTCAGCTGCGTGTAATTATGAAAAGTAAAGAAAAAATGAAACTGGGATCCAGTAAACGAAAGAAAATCATGAGAGGTACAGTACTATTTGCTATTATATTTTATAATATAATTATATAATAATGCGTATCTCTGCTATTTACATTTAATGACTTTTGCAAGCTTCCTTTTCAACAACGTGCAATGAGCAACATGCAGATCATGGCTGTCTCCATCAAAAAATATTTTTCGTATCATATATAGCCAGGATAGCCTTTAAAGGGTTAAATGTTTAATGAAAAGAGGAGTTTAGACTTTTTCCCGTCGTGTCCATTATTTACTGTAGCACCAAAAGCACAGCCAGAGATTGATGATGAACACATCAGCGTTCCACACTTTCGAAGGGGGAAGACAGAATCAAAGAAGGCCTACCTGCGGCGCATGTCCCAAGAAACGCAGCATGTTTTGTTCCTCACCAAAAACCAGAAGGACAGACAGCCTGAAAAACTCCTGGAGGAGAAAAAGACGACGACGATGACGGAAAAAAACACGTCAAAGAAAGATATTCCAAAAAAGGAGTGAGTGGCATACTGGTTTATTGTTTACATTTATTTGTGTGTGTGCACGTGTGTTTGTGTGCACATGTGTGTGTTTGTGTGTAGCGTGTGTGCGTGTGTGTGTGTGCACGTGTGCACGTGTGTGTGCGCGCGTGTGCATGTGTGTGTGTGCACGTGTGTGTGTGCACGTGTGTGTGTGTGTGCGTGCACGTGTGTGTGTGTGTGCGTGTGTGTGTGTGTGTGTGTGCACGTGTGTGTGTGCACGTGCGTGTGTGTGTGTGCACGTGCGTGTGTGTGTGTGCACGCGCGTGTGTGTGTGCACGTGTGTGTGTGCACGCGCGTGTGTGTGTGCACGTGTGTGCACGCGCGTGTGTGTGTGCACGTGTGTGCGTGCACGTGTGTGTGTGTGCACGCGTGTGTGTGTGCACGTGTGTCTGTGTGCACGCGTGTGTGTGTGCACGCGTGTGTGTGCACGCGTGTGTGTGCACGCGTGTGTGTGTGCACGCGTGTGTGTGTGTGCACGCGTGTATGTGTGTGCACGCGTGTGTGTGTGCGCGCGTGTGTGTGTGTGTGTGTGTTTATATATTTTATCTTTTCCTATAAGGGCTAAAAAAGAAAAATGGCTTCGTAAGAAAAAAGCAAAGAAACTGCAGTACTTGGAAGAAAAGAAATATGAAGGTATGTATTTATTAAAAAAAAAAAAAATGAAGAACTTGCTAATGTTATACATGTTGACACTGTATACAAATAGACTTACGTATTTATTATTATTTTTAATTTGTTCAAGATAAAGTACAGTTTGGAGAGGTTGCCATGGCACCTCCATCACTTACAGTCAAACCAAAGAAGGCTCCTGTGAAAGTTCAGGTAAGTTACATGTGGAACCTTGTCTTCGTTTATTTGACGGTAATTTCTCCGAATAAACCGTGTAAGACCTTCGGGAGTTGTCATCTGTTCATTTGCAATTATAATTTATTTTACTTTTTTTAAATAAAGTTGGAATAATTGTATTATTATGATTTTTTTTTTCTAGAGTGTATTCAATAGCCTTCTTCTGAATTCTTTACTTGGCCACACTGAGGTCTCAACAGTTAAGCCGTCTATGGCGAGGCAAAAAATAATTCAGGAGGAACATGAAAGGGTGGTCCACGCGTATCGCCAGCTGAAGAGGCAAGCACAAGAAAAAAGAGCAGCAAAAGACAGGGATCAATGTATTTCTAAAGCTTCAAAAAATAAAAGTACAGTTATGTAAAACAAGTCAGTATCACTGAATGTACACATTTTGCATTATTTATATATTTCTTTTTCCCCCCAAAAACGCCTGGAAAACAAAACAGGACCTCCATGTACATTCTCCACCATGCTGAATATTATTACAAGAAATAAAACACACATTCATTCAACTGTTTTTTTTTGTAATTTTCCAGGAAAGATTGAGATGTGAATACATGAGATGTGTGTGTGTGTGTGTGTGTATAAAATAGAGTAATGAAGAAAAATGGCATTTAGCAGACATCCTTATTATTTGTCATTTACTTTGTATATATTTGAGGGATAAGGGCCAAACAGTGGCTCCTTGGGGTTCCTGGACCCCTGACCTTCAGATCATTAATCCAGAGCCTTAACCAGTAAGCCACCATTGCTGTCCTGGGGAAACTTGGGTTCTTGGACCAAAAATCCTCAGAGCAGTACGTATTTAGTGTGGCCGATGGCATAGTGGTTTGGGTGCTGGGCTCATGATTGGGAGGTTGTGGGTTCGAATCCCAGTTAGACACCCCCCCCCCCCACCCCCCACTGTGCTAAGACCCCTGGGCAAGGTCTTAACCACAAGTGTGCCTCTGTTCACCCAGCAGTATAAATGGGTACCAGTAAAAATATACTGTGAAGGTAACCTGCGATGGATTAGCGTCCCATCCAGGAGGAGTTGAACTCCTGGTCGCTTCACGCTACGGAAACCGGGGATAAGCACCTGATGCGGCCTGATGAGCCACTAGGCTCGGGTGTAAAAACCCAACAGTACGTATTTAACCATAATTTATTTATTGTACCAAATCTTCAAGGTGAAATATGGTTTATTTTACTGCACTACGTTTGAAGTTGTCTGAAATATGTCATCTATGATTAAGACCATGAACATGAACATGCCAAGTTGAAATACTGGGACCTCTGACACGCTAAGCTAAAACCCATATCGTTTATTATTACTTTACACAACGGACTTTACCTCCGGTGACTCACTGAGGCTCAAACAAATACTACAATTTATTTAACATCGCATTTGATAATATGCTGCTGCGCTAGATAATCAGGGCGCCAATCAAATAAATACTGATGCAATGTTTTTAAATAAATATTAACCTGGTGTAACCTGGTAAGTCACAATTTTGAGAGAAACAATTAATAGAATTAAGTCATATTGCTACGATTTGGGATTTTTGCTGCAAACAAGCTGCACTTGTCCACTTTGGAGGGTTTTTCAGCATATGGAGAGAGACCACTATTGTGCGAATATGATACGACTGTACTTTGTTTTTATCATGTATGGCATTAGCAGGTTATGAGACTGAGCCCTTTGTTTATTCATAAGTAACTGCAAGACATTTCTGTAATGAAATGATGCCTCATAGGAAAGGATGGGGCGGTTTGGCCAAGTTCAGATCCTGGTACAAAGCATATTTTATAAAATTATGTATATTATATAGACACTGGGGGCAGTGGTGGCCTGGTGGTAAAGGGTGCTGGATCGCTGATCCTAAGGTTGGGGGTTTCAAGTCCTACTATCCACAAGATTGTCACTGCCTGCCCCCCACCCCCGCCTCCCACCAGTGCAGCTAACTGGGTTATCGAAGGCCGGCCATGTCTCTCACTGTCTATGGTGAGAGGTTCATGTAAAAGAACCATTGCTGACTTTCGTAAGAGTAGCTGTATAGCCGTCAGCGTGTTTCTGTCTCTTGCTAAACGGTTGTGTCAGGAAGGGCATCCAATGTAAAAAACCTACGCCAAATCAATCATGCAAATCAGATGATGTGCTGTGGCGACCCCTGAAAAAACAAAAAGAAAAAGCCGAAATAAAAAGAAGACGTGTACTATATATACACTGTGCACTTCCCTTTCTTATGGATTTCAAATAATATATATCAGGCCTGTTATTACTAATACTGTATAGACTTGATTTTCATTTCAGAAGAATAAGTTTAAAAAATTGAACATGGAACGTTCTACGTTGTGTCGTGCCCGTAAGGACCCTTCTTCCCGTTATACAAGGTAGAAATCAAAGGTGTGCAGCAAAAATAACACAAATCTATGCCAATTTTTTCCTGTGCAGTTGGACAGATTACATGGTTTATGTGCATCAACCAATCACGTTCGAGACATAAATATAGTCCTTGAGTCTCTACACGGACAAAACCACATCCCCGCCCTAGGATAACTACATGCACGTTTTCTGACACAGATGCATGTTTCTATTTATAGGGCCGGTCTGGTATAACTTGGTCCAACAGTTGCTACTAGTTCAAATGGGGGAGTTCGACGGAGAAACGGAAGATTTCGGATAAGCTGTGTCATTTTTGAATCTTCCAAATATTTTTGAAAAGTTTTTTTCTTACTTTTTCTTCGGTGGAAGACTACTATGGCACAGATGAAGAACATCTGTGATCTCTTACTTTAAAAGGGAGCCAAGGGAGCCACGTAAACAAGACCTTGTAGTTGGAAGATTGGAAGATGAAACGTTTATTATTCACAAAAGGTAATTTCAATTTTTTTTATCAATACATAGTTATCATACTTATATGTGTACATATGTACATATGTATATGTGTATATATATATATATATATATATATATATATATATATATGTATATGTATATGTATATATATATATGTATAAATAATTAATAACTTTTGGGTAAAATTGCTTTTGTTTAGAGGAAAACAACAAATCTGAGCCGACACTCCAGATCACAAAGTGTGGCAGTGAAGGCGTTTGGTAATTAAAGGACATCTAAAAAAAGAGCTGGGCGGAGGGCAAGGCTTTGAAGTGATATATGGAGGCACAGCAACTCTGAGAGTCTACAAGAAGAGCTGTTTAGATCTATCCAGACTGCACTACAGGATCTACTCATGGATCCCTTCGGAGGTCATTACCTGAACCGAGAGGCAGTGCTGTCTGTCCTCGGTATAGCCCGCATGTGCCAACTGATGTTGGGCTGCACCACCGTGGCTTTGGTGGCTCACTCTGCGGGCTTCAGTGCCACCTATGGCACCTTCTGCATGTTTGTATGGTGCTTCTGTTTCGCCATGACACTAATGATCTTCGTGCTTGACGTGGTTCGTCTGCATGTCTGCGTGCCTATTTCCTGGGACAATTTCACCGTGGCCTTTGCCATGCTAGCCACGTTAATGTATGTCACGGCGTCTGTTGTGTATCCAGTCTACTTCCTCAAAAACGAGTGCCCGAGTGAAGGCTGTGAAGTGCGCAACTACCGTATTGCTGTCACTGTGTGCTCCAGCATCTGTTCTTTTGCCTATGGTGCTGAGGTCCTCATCACACGAGCGAAGCCGGGCCATGTGGTGGGTTACATGGCTACCATGTCAGGCTTGCTCAAGGTAGTTCAGGCCTTCAATGCTTGTATCATTTTTGGTGCTCTGGCAAATGACAGTGGCTACCATAACCACATTCCCATGCAGTACTGTGTAGTGGTCTACAGTCTATGTTTTGCTATTTCAGTAGTGGTGGTGATTCTGACTGTCTCAGGAAGGACTTTATTTCTGAGGCTGCCCTTTGACCGCTTTGTGATTACATACACTTTCCTGGCAGTCCTGCTGTACATGAGTGCTGCTGTGGTGTGGCCAGTCTTCAGTTTTGATAAAAAGTATGGCTCGCCTGGGCGACCAGATGATTGTCCCCAGGGGAAATGCCCATGGGACAGCAAGCTGGTGGTAGCAGTGTTCACCTTTGCTAACCTAGTCTTCTACTTCATCGACCTACTGTACTCTCAGAAGATCCGATTTGTCTCTCAGTCAGCACCAGCCTAAAATATAAATTCTCTACGTCTTGCTGTGAAATAATACAAATACAGTATGTATAGTCACTAAAACCAGGTCATTTCGTGTCTAGAATTATATAGAAAGTATAAACAGAACAGTTAATTAGGATCGTTATATTATTTTTACGATTTGCAATTGAGTATATATTTGTTGCCCTGCTAGCAATTCAGCTATCAATTTATATAAAGTGACTTATCTATCGATATAATATCGGAGTTAAAAGCTTTCCATGGTTGCTCAGTTGGTTACTGATCCGAAGGTTGTTGGTTCAATTCCCAGTAGTACAGTGGTACCTCACCTTACGATAGTCCCAGCAAACAAAAAAAATCCAGGTTACGAAAAACATTTTCCAAAATTTTTTGTCTCTGCATACGAAACAAGTTCTCCTTAGGGAACGCGCCATGCAAACATTCAAACGCGCCAATTCAAACATTAAAACAACGCACGAATTGCTCTCCATTGACTATCGCCCAACATCCCGCCTCACTGGCTTCCCATTGGCTAGGAGGGATGATGCAGCTCCCTCCCATTGGCTATCTCCCGACATCCCGCCCCGCTGGCCTCCCATTGGCTAGGAGGGATGACGCAGCTCCCTTGAGCAGTTTCATGGAGTTTTTTCGAGTGTGCTCATTGTAACTTTATTTTTTGACTCAGGCTTTTAACCTTGCATAAACATTTGTAAGATTATAACTCTGCTAAGAAGACACAGTCAACACGAAGTAAGTACCTTAAAAGGTATGTTTTTATCATTTTTAAAGGGTAGTATTGGGTGCCTTGGAACGAATCACGCGTTTTACATGTTAAATGCGGTTCTACTTACGAAAAATCCAGGTTATGAAAAATGCTCTGGAACGGATTAATTTCGTAAGGTGAGGTACCACTGTATAACTATGCTGTCACTCTTGGGCCCTTGAGCAAGACCCTTAATCCTCAATTGCTCAGTTGTATTGCAAAATTGTGGAGAAATGCCATAAATATGTCGGTGCTAGTTTTACCAAATTTACCCCTAACATTATTCAAAATACAAAACCATGTCCATTTGTCTTAAAGCTATTGCAAATACTATTTTTAAAGAGTGTATTGTTTAAAGCAGGGTCCATCAACCTTTCTGAAACTGAGAGCTACAGTACTTCTTGGGTACTGATTAATGTGGAGAGCTACCAGTTTGATACACACATTTTATTTATATGTTACTTTTAATAATTAAGAATATTCATCTATGTGAAGACACTGAAAGTTAGAACTGGTTGTTAGCATGGTAGCTAGCATGACACGTTTTGAAATGTCTCTCAAAATTATGCCACGGCCCCCCCAATAAATGTGACACACACACACACACACAGGAATCTTTCATAGTGGGGGAAAAAAAGAACTGTTCATCCCACCCACTGTGAAAATGATGTGTTTCCTTTGCCTTTTCTGCTCTGGTTTCGTGGTTAAATCACCTCCTCACCTTCATTGCGCTCACTAGCATGTCACGCAAGCTACCATGCTAACTCCTCACTGAGCAGCGCACTATGAGCGGAAAAAGTCCACGAGTTAAAACAGCAGTCTTTTGTCATGAAACTAGTGAAAAACTCCCCAAAAGCAACCAGTTGCCATGAAGACCAACGACTGTAGCTCCAATATGAATATACAATTTTCAAAGTTTTTTTTTTTTTTTTTTTTTTTTTTATAAACATTGTCATTTTATTTTCACACCAAATGCAAGTGAGATTTAAAAAAACAGTAGCAACAAAAAAATTAGATGCAGATTAGATCAGATGTAAGTGGCGCTACGGTGATCTATTTTTAGAACCGGCCAGGGGCAACTCATGTGGTCTGGATGGTCGACCTGGTGACCGCAGGCACCATGTTAGTGACCCCTGGTTTAAAAGGTTATGCAGTTACAATATTTCTATTGATGAAGAAAATAGGCTAATATCATGAATGGTGTTATCAAAAAAGATATAATCATTCATATGTAAATTTGATTTATGAATAATAATAGGCATGAACTTGGTTCATTTATTAACTTTGTTTGAAGTTTGCAATTCGATCTCAATCTATGGGTCCATGTTACAGTCCATTTTCCTCTGCTCCATATCGGCTTGAAATCTCTAGACCATTTGAATTACAAACTGAAAGGAAATTAACAAATATACACAAGTATTTTAGACATTTAGGATTTACAGGGATCCCTCGCTACTTCGCGCATAAATTCATGTGACTTCAGTGCATCACATTTTTTTTTTTTTTAAATATTCGTCGAATTAAAAAATAAGGAAATTAAGGAAGAATAGGGGGGAAAAAATTAAGGAAAATGCCACAAAACAAGGCCAATTATAAAAAAAACCCAAAACCTCCCATCAAAACTGCAGTACTTATATTTTTATGTGAGGTGCGCATCTGCGTGCGTGCACGCCTGTGCGTCTGTATGTGTGTATTTATATTTTATTTACATCTTATACTTTATTTTTGAATGTTTAATTGTTATTATAAGCATTTATAGCATTTAATATGTATTTATTGAGATTGTATACACATACATGTACGTATATGTCGGTTTGGGGGGGGGGGGGGGGGGTTACTTCGCGGAATTCGGTGGTTGCGGCGCGGATCTTGGTCCCAATTAACCGCGGAAAGTGAGGGATACCTGTATTGCACAAGTTGTTGGCAAATAAATTTGGGTAAAAACTCACACACACGCACGCACACACACACACACACACACACACACACACACACACACACACGTAATAGCCCCTTCGATTTCCAGATGAATTTTTCTCTATCACGGCTTTCATTTTGTTATACCTGACTATAATTAAATCTATTAAAGTTACCCGTGGTTGTGTTACTACTTATTTGTTTTTAAATGTGGAATAAAAATATGCCATGCTACCCATTTAATTGTTGAATGTTTTTTACCAATTTGCCCTGAGACTGAACTAATAAATAAAAGTGATGCCAGATATCAAGGATACGTAATTAATGCTCACATGACTTTCCATAACTTCAAGTATCTATTTCTTTTGATTGTGCTTTGGCAAGTTTTTCATGTAGTTTTTAATATAAGTTTTTAATATAGTCTCTTTCTCGTCCTCTTCCCATCTTTCCCTCAGGCAGAATAATGTGTCAGTGATTCAAGCTGAGCTGAAATAGAGGTGTATTCAATGATAGAACTCCGCAAAGACACCAAACTCGTGCTGACAAACACAACATGGTGAAGTTTGTAGTTGATGCATGTCAGCCACTTTCACAAACAAACGAAACTAAGGAAAAACACGGGTAATTTCAATAACTTTTGATGTCCAGGGGCTTTAAACTGACCTTCTTATACCGCTTAATGACAGGGACACACATACATTACTCCACAATTACAGGAAACCTACATCACACTGTATAATGTTAATCTTAGTGTCGTTTTAAAAATAATTTCCACACTCTGCATATCAATTATTCGACTTAGTACATCAGAAAATATACTGTTGTGTAAAAGTCTCATTTTTACATGCCTTCTTGGACATTTCAGCGCTTTTTATTTTTAAATATGATTTCTGTCATTCTTGTAATCACTTTCATCATTTCTTTTTCTACATGATCGAACAGGTAAAGCCGCAGCACTCTTTAAGCAGGGTGAGCCCGGCCTTGGTGACCTTTGGAGAGGAGACCTGCTGGGCTCTAGAGGTCATTCTTCGCTTTTGGTTGGAACCTGAGAGAGAGAGAGAGAGATATGTGTATGTGAGAGATGTTAGAAAGAGAGATGCGTGTGAGAGGTGTGTGTGTGTGTGTGTGTATGTGTGTGTGTGTGTGTGAAAGAGAGAGATGTGTGTGAGAGAAATGTGTGTGTGTGTGTGTGTGTGTGTGTGTGTGAGAGAGAGATGTGTGTGAGAGATATGTTAGAAAGAGAGAAAGATGTGAAAGAGAGCGAGTGAGATGTCAGATGTGTGTGTGTGTGTGTGTGTGTGTGTGTGTGTGTGTGTGTGTGTGAGAGAGAGATGTGTGTGTGAGAGAGAGATGTTAGAGAGAGATGTGTGTGAGAGAGATATTAGAAAGAGAGAGAAAGATGTGAAAGAGAGAGCGAGTGAGATGTCAGATGTGTGTGTGTGTGTGTGTGTGAGAGAGAGAGAGAGAGAGAGATGTGTGTGTGAGAGAGAGATGTTAGAGAGAGATGTGTGTGTGAGAGAGATATTAGAAAGAGAGAGAAAGATATGAAAGAGAGAGCGAGTGAGATGTCAGATGTGTGTGTGTGTGTATGTGTGTGTGTGAGAGAGAGAGAGAGAGAGAGATACACTCAGAACAAGTAGAACAACAAAGGATCATCTCTATTTTTGGATAAACATCTCTGGAAATCGCTTCAGTGGTGTTCACTGGCAGGGCGGTACAGTGAAGCAGAGGTTGCTGTGAAACAGAAGGCCGAGGTTTGATTCTCAGGTTTGAGTGAGGTTTCCTTTCACAGTCCATAAACATACACAGTAGGCTGACTAACTGTTCCAGATTGCCCCTAGGTGTGAATGTGAATGGTTCCATCAGTATTGGCCCTGTAATGGCCTAGCAAGCTGCTCAGGGTGTACCCCCCCCCCCCCCCCCGAGAGTCAGCTGAGATGATCTCCAGCCTCTCCATCACCCTAGGAAGGATTGAGCAGCTGAGAAAATGAATGAACGAATGAGTATCTAGTGCCATCTAGTGATGAAGATCCAGATTGCATCAACTGACATTTATCTCCTGTGTCGTCTTTAAAGCTTGTGCTCTGTATTAACCAGCGTAGCATATCTGCAACATGAAGTGAAAGGGTTAACGGCCTAGAATTTATTTAAAATTTTTACTTCAAATATTGGTCCAAAATCAACATTTTTCTAAGGAAATTATTTTAACTCAATTAGAAAGGGAGTCTGTGAACAGTGGGTTCTTCTGGGCGATTGGAGATATATAGCAGTTCAAGATGGTGGCCTCCATGAGAGGGGACTGGCTCCCTATATAAACATAAGCAGCTTATTCTAACAGTCAACAAACTCAACAATTATTTTTTTATAATTAAAACCTATGAAGTGCAGGCAGAGGTGGCCTGGTGGTAAAGGGCGCTGGATCGCTGATCCTAAGGTTGTGGGTTCGAGTCCCACTCTCCACAAGGTTGTCACTGTCCCACCAGTGCATCTAAGTGGGTTATCAAAGGCCGGCCATGTCTCTCACTGTCTACGGTGAGAGGTTCATGTAAAAGAACCATTGCTGACTTTCGTAAAGAGGAGCTGCAAAGCCGTCAGCGTGTTTCTGTCCCTTGCTAAAGGGTTGTGTCAGGAAGCGTATCCGACATAAAATCCTACGCCAAATCAAACATGCGAAATAGATGACCCCTGGAAAAAAAAAAAAAGGGAAAACCTGGAAGGAAAAGAAGAAGAAGAATTGAAACCTATGAAGTAATGATACGGGTTCCCCAGTGGTGTACTGACAAGGTAACTATCAACCTGGAGATCGTAAGTTTGAATCCAGGTCGATGCCGTCCGTAACAGTCCGTGGGAGCTAATTGGCCGAGCTCTCACTGGAGCGACTAGTACTAGGGCAGTGGTGGCCTAGTGGATAAGGTGAAAGGTTACTGCGCCGAAGGTCAGCGGTTCCACTATCACTACTTGAGCAAGGCCCGTAACCCTCAATTGCTCAGTTGTATTTTTAAAAACTTTGGACAAGAGTGTTTGCCAAATGCTGTAAAATGTTCTTTCTCTCCGAGTCTTGCATTAGGCTGCCTCTGAATGCTCATTGGGCAGTTAGTGAAGAGACGGGTGGCAGCAACGCATGTAACTGAGTGGGCATGTGTCTGCTGACGCTTCTTCCTAGTCGGTCGTCAGTGATACGTCTAAAATTCGGGTAGAAAAAAATGGGGGAAAATCTAAAATAACAGAAGTAATGATACAACTTCTGTTAACAGATCCTCCAAAACATTACATACGGAATTATTTGTACATTCATTATATTTTATCATATTTTCTTGCAACAATTAAGTATTTCAATAATTTAAATATTCCCTCATAAGCTTGTATAAATGGATAATGTGCCAGTTTTATGATATTGAAATCTATATTAAATTCCTGCTACAGCAGGTAAACATAATAGAGTTCAGTTCAGTTCATTTTCTGTAACCGCTTCATCCTAATTAGGGTCGCGGGGAGGCTGGTGCCCATCCCAGCCAACTCAGGGCGAGGGCAGAGTACACCCTGGACAGCTCGCCAGGCCATCACAGGGCAGAAACATGCTGCCGGCTTTGCAGCTACTCTTTACGAAAGTCAACAATGGTTCTTTTACATGCCTCACACCATAGACAGTGAGCGACATGGCCGGCCTTTGATAACCCAGTTAGCTGCACTGGGAGAACATAATAGAGCTAAAAGGAATTATGGAGAAAGCCTTTGTGTCCTGAATGCCACATAAGCGACTAAGAAACATAAAGAAAAATTTTAAGACCAAATTTGAGTTAACAGCATTTTATAAGACATGCTTTCATTTGAAGAGGTTTTGGAGACAAAGTCAGAGATACTAGATTGAGATGGTTTGGACATGTGCAGAGGAGGGACAGTGAGTATATTGATAGTAGGATGCTGAGGTGGGAACTACCAGGTAGAAGGCCGAGAGGAAGACCAAAGAGAAGATTCATGGATGTGGTGAAGGAGGACATGAAGGTCGTTGGTGTAAGAGAAGAAGTTGCAGAGGACAGGGTGAGATGGAGACAGATGATTCGCTGTGGCGACCCCTGAAGGGAGCAGCCGAAAGGAAAAGAAGAAGCTTTCATTTGAATATGATGAACACAAATCATTTTTATTCCACATGTGTACATACTTTTCTTGGTAGTCCTTTCAGGAAATTTTGCCTGTAAGAATTCTGCCATCTCCTTGTCCTCCTCTTGCTCCCTGTGTGGAGGCAGAATTTATTGTACATGAATAAATCAACTTGCCTTGCTAACAAATGCACAAATAAGAAGATGGCAGAAGAAGAACGTCAACAAATACAAATCATTTTGAAGCCTGTTATCTTCCGCATATATTCACATATGGTATGTAAATTGGATTCGAGTCCAAAGCAATCATTTGCTCTTCCCTTCCAGCTGTCAGGAGAGGTTCAGATGATTGAAAGACTGACATCTCTTTCAGCTCCTCTTTGTCTCTGATCTGTGCCACCTAGCTCTTCATTAGCTGACAGCCTTTTCACTCAGAGGCACTTATTTTTGAGAGAAAAAAAAAAAAAGACAGATCATTGGCATTTTTGTTTAATTTATGGTTTTGGTTGGTAAAAAAAAAAAGGTTTTCAAATCTAGAAATGTATTTTTTTTGACAATAATAAAAATTTGATGGCTTTACAAGAGAACTCATGGAGTATATAAAGAGGATTCATGTGGCCCGTCACCACCAATCGCACTTCATCAGCCTGCCATATGGGGTGGTTAACATGTCTGCCTCACAGAAAAAAAGGTTCTGTGTTCAAATCCCAGGCTTGGGTGTTTCTTTGTGGAGTTTGCATGCCATCCGAACAAAATTAATAGCAGGTAGGAGACTTTCCATGTGTGCAGTACCATCTGCCTAGGTTATCATCCCATTTTGCACCAGACGGCAGTTCTTCTCCAATGGTTTGCATTATCTCTGCGTTAATAGAGGATTTACTGCCATTAATACAAAGAAAAATGTACTTGTCTCCAATCCTTGGTGTGCAAACATTTTGGTTTATATTTATGATTCTTTGTCACTGACTTTTCCTTAATAGAGCACATTATTCTGAGGGCAACTAGTTTCCATTGGCAGTGTACAAAGAATCTCTACACAATATACACCGTTTCCTCCAGAATAAATACAGTATTCTGAGTCTTTTTCTGAATTGGCAGGTGATCACCAGACTGAGGAGAAAATGGGGACGGAGAAGCTATATGACACAGAGGTCTAATCACATGTACACACGCAATTCATAAGCACAGGTTGAAGGTGTTATGAACATAAACAAGCTGGATTGTTTTGTATGTGAACCTTTTTATCCCATAAATAGCTGAACCATAAATTTTATGTGAACAAAGGAGCAGCCTGATGACAAGCCTGTTGTTTGTGTTTACTGTGCTTATAGGGCTTACTATTCAGAACAGACATGACATGATTACAGATTTGAAGCATTTCCTTTACTACCACAAATGGTGCCTAAGCGTCTACCTCGGTGTCTTTCAATGAGCTTCGTGCTCTGCAAATGAGGATAATTTTTGTACATTTAACCAGACCTTATATTAATATATACAGTACATCCTATGTATTATCATAATGCAGCCAGGGGGTGGGGTGGGGACACAAGCCAGTGTTCATCCTCACGCTGGTCCCAAGCACGAATAAATGCAGAGGGTTGTGACAGGAAGGGCATCCGGCGTAAAACTTGCGCTAAGATAAATATGCAGATGATCAAAACGAATTTAATACCGGATTGGTCGAGGCCCGGGTTAACAACGACCGCCATCAGTGCGGTTAACCAACTGGGTGCTGATGGAAATTGGACTACTGTTGGTCGAAGAAGGAGAGGTTGGAGGCATGTTCGTAGGCAGAGAGAGAGAAGAGGAAAGGCATGAGTCTAGGACTGAGAGTATGGACTTTGAATGTTGGAACCATGAAAGGAAAAGCTAGAGAGCTGGCTGACATGATGCAGAGGAGGAAGGTGGACATACTTTGTGTTCAGGAGACCAGGTGGAAAGGTAGCAAGGCTAGAAGCTTAGGAGCAGGGTTTAAGCTGTTTTATCATGGTGTGGATGGTAAGAGAAATGGAGTAGGAGTCATCTTGAAGGAGGAGTTTTGTCAGGAATGATCTAGAAGTGAAAAGAGTGTCAGACAAAGTGACGAGTCTCAAGTTAGAAATTGAAGGTGTGATGTTCAATGTTGTTAGTGCTTATGCCCCACAGGCAGGATGTGAGCTAGAAAAGAAGGAGAGATTCTGGAGTGAGTTAGATGAAGTGATGCAGAGTACCCCCAGAGGTGAAAAAGTGGTCAATGGTGCAGACTTCAATGGACATGTTGGTGCAGGCAACAGAGGGGATGAAGAAGTGATGGGTAGGTTTGGTATCCAGGACAGGAACACAGAAGGACAGATGTTGATAGATTTTGCAAAAAGGATGGAAATGGCTGTGGTGAATACTTTCCTCCAGAAGAGACAGGAGTATAGGGTGACTTATAAAAGCGGAGGTAGGAGCACACAGGTAGACGACATCTTGTGTAGTAATTTGAAGGAAGTCAGTGACTGTAAAGTAGTAGTGGGTGAGAGTGTTGCCAAACAGCATAGGATGTGATGTGCTGGATGATGCTGATGGTGAGGAAAGTGAAGAAGGCAAAGGTAGAGCAGAAGACAAAGTGGTGGAAGCTGAAAAAGGAAGAGCGTCGTGTTGTCTTTAAGGAGGAGTTGAAACAGGCTTTTGGGTGGTCAGGAAGTGCTTCCAGATGACTGGACAACTACAGCAAATGTGATCAGGGAGACAGGTAGGAGAGTACTTCATGTGTCCACTGGAAGGAAAGTAGATAAGGAGACTTGGTGTTAGAATGAGGAAGTGTAGGAGTGTGTACAAAGGAAGAGGTTAGCTAAGAAGAAGTGGGACATAGAGAGGAACGAAGAGAGTAAACAGGAGTACAGGGAGACACAGCGTAAGGCGAAGGTAGTGGTGTCAAAGGCCAAGCAGAGAGTGTATGATGACTTGTATGATAGGTTGGACAGTAAAGAAGGAGAAAATAATTTATACAGGTTGGCACAGGAGAGAAATAGAGATGGGAAGGATGTGCAGCAAGTTAGAGTGATTAAGGACAGAGTGGGAAATGTATTGACTGATGACAGAAGTGTGCTGAGAAGATGGAAAGAGTACTTTGAAGAGCTGATGAATGAGGAAAATGAGAGAGAAAAAAGAGTAGAAAAGGTGACTGTTTAGGACCAGGAAGTAGCAAAGATTAGTAAGGGTGAAGTGAGGAGGGCATTGAAGAGTGGAAAGGTAGTTGGTCCTGATGACATACCGGTGGAGGTATGGACGTTTCTAGGAGAGGTAGCAGTAGATTTTCTGACAAGAACATTCGACAAGGTCTTGGAGAGTGAGAGGATGCAAGAGGAATGGAGGAGAAGTGAGCTAGTGCCCATTTTTAAGAACAAGGCAGATGTGCAGAGTTTTGGAAACTACAGAGGGATAAAGTTGATGAGCCATACGATGAAGTTATGGGAAAGAATAGTGGAAGCTAGACTAAGGGCAGATGTCAGCATTTGTGAACAACAGTTTCATTTCATGCCAAGAAAGAGCACCACAGATGCAGTGTTTGCTTTGATAATATTAATAGAGAAGTACAGAGAAGGTCAGAGGGAGCCGCACTGCCTTTGTGGATCTGGAGAAAGCATATGACAGGGTGCTGAGAGAGGAACTGTTGTAATGCATGAGGAAGTCTGCAGTGGCAGAGAAGTATGTTAGAGTGGTGCAGGACATGTATGAGAGATCTGAGACAGTGGTGAGGTGTGCTGTCGGTGTGACAGAAGAGGTCAAGGTGGAGGTGGGACTGCATCGAGGGTCAGCTCTGAGCCCCTTCTTGTTTCTTATGGTGATGGACAGGCTGACAGACAAGATGAGACAAGATTTTTCATAGACTATGATGTTTGCAGATGACATTGTGATCTGTAGTGAGAGCAGAGAACAAGTGCAGGAAAATCTGGAGAGGTGGAGGTATGCCCTGGAAAGGAGAGGAATGAAGGTTAGCCTCAGTAAGACAAAATACATGTGTGTGAACAACAAGCACCCAAGCGGAACGATGAGGTTACAGGGAGCAGAGATAAAGAAGGTGGAGGATTTTAAGTACTTAGGCTCAACAATCCAGAGTAATGGAGAGTGTGGAGAAGAGGTGAAGAAGCGTGTGCAGGCAGGTTGGAATGGATGGAAAAAAGTGTCCGGTGTGATGTGTGATAGGGAGGTATCAGCAAGAATGATGGTGTTGAGGCCAGCGATGTTGTATGGTTTAGAAATAGTGGCACTGAGTAAAAGACAGGAGGCAGAGCTGGAGGTAGCAGAGATGAAAATGTTGAGGTTCTCTTTGGGGGTAGCGAGGATGGATAGGATCAGGAATGAGTACATCAGAGGGACAGCACATGTAAGAGGTTTTGGAGACAAAGTCAGAGAGGCTAGATTGAGATGGTTTGGACATGTACAGAGGAGGGATAGTGAGTGTAGGATGCTGAGGTTGGAACTACCAGGCAGAAGGCCTAGAGGAAGACCAAAGAGAAGATTTATGGATGTGGTGAAGGAGCACATGAAGGTAGTTGGAATAAGAGTAGAAGATGCAGGGAATAGGGTGAGAGGAGGCAGATGATTCGCTGTGGCGACCCCTGAAGGGAACAGCTGAAAGGAAAAGAAGTTTAATTGAAACTCCACTGGACACTCTTTTCCCACAAATCCTCTCTATTACTTTCTGTCAGTGTCTAGCACACATACCCCTCTATTCCCACCTTCACCTTATGGCCCTTCAAATACACTAAGACTTTCATCATGTGACGTGAAGGGTGTGAGTCTGAACTAAAAATAAATAGCTGTATTATCGTGACTATATGGACAGCAGCTTGTATACAATGGTAAATGATGCACAGATAATTCAGACCTTGCCTCAGGCTTGTCTCCCGATTCTATTTTGAGCTGAAATTCAGGTTAGCTATCCAAAGACATAGACCATTGAACTGGCCTCAATTGCATGTTTGTGCAAACAAGCTCAGTTATGAAAGTACCAACCTCAGCCTTTCAAATTCCACATCATCTACCAGAAAGTCCCGGGTCTCCACCAGCTTATGGATCTGCTGCAACAGCTCCTCCTCACGCTGCCGATCTTCACTCGACTTGTCTTTATCTAGCAAACATACAGCAGCTCATGAATATCATATTGTAATGTTGAGAATTTTTTCAACTACAAAGTTGTTTGTGTTTTATTTTCAAAAAACCAAAATACCGTATTTTCATTTGAATTTTCATTCCATTATTTATTCATCGGTCAATGCTGTCGGCTAGCAAATTTATTAAAAGCATGCCACAAGCATATAGCAGAAACTAACTTTTTATTTCTAATGGCAGAGATCCTGACCAAAAGCACCTTAGACATGGAAAGTGGATTGAGTGATTGTACTGTGTCCATCCAGTGTCCATTTGTGCCCATTAATGGAAACCCTATAAGGCTACCATGTCACTGAGTGGACACTGACTGGCTGTTAGGCATCACTCATTTGCATGATGATGTGCAGCAATCTCATTACAGTATTATCATTTTCAAATCACTTTTTGCTACTATTAGTGTCACAGAGGGGATAGAGCCTATATCAGCAAACGCTGGGTGAAGACACCCTGAGCAGCTTGTCAGACTATTGTAGAGCAACACTCACACCAAGGGTCGATTTGAAAGAGTCAGTTGGCCTGATGTGCATGTGTTTGGAATGTGAGAGAAAACTGGAGTACCCAGAGGAAACCAACGCAAGCATAGAAAGAACATGCAAAGTCCTCAAAGAAATGCCTGAGGAGGGATATCAACCCAGGACCTTCTTACTGCTTGGTGGAGGTGAGTCCCACTATCCCACCGTTCCGCTCTTCTGATGAAAGAAAAACTTCAAAAAATAGAGACTCATACACGGAATAAAAATCACACAATCCAATTCAGGTAGGTAGGCAAAGTTCCGAGTCCTTCGGGCTTTTACACCCGAGCCATAGTGGCTCATCAGACCGGTGCTTGTAACCGGTTTCCATGGCGTGAAGCAACTACGAATTCAACTCTTCTTGGATGGGACGCGAGTCTATTGCAGGTTACCTTCCCAGTATATTTTTACTGGTACTCATTTATACTGCTGGGTGGACATAGGCACACTTGTGGTTGCGACCTCGCCCAGGGGTCTTAGCACAGTGGGGGTCTAACTGGGATTTGAACACACAACCTCCCGATCATGAGTGCAGCACCCTAACCACTATGCCATCGGCCCCACTTACAGATGTGGAGCAACCAATGAAATCAAAAGCTTGGCATAACATTAACTCGAAACAGATTAGCAACACACGTGATATAAATGAAAGGGTCACGGGGAGGCTGGTGTCCATCCCAGCCAACTCAGGGCGAGGGCAGAGTACACCCTGGACAGCTCGCCAGGCCATCGCAGGGCAGAAACACACTGACAGCTTTGCAGCCTACTCTTGTCGAAAGTCAACAATGGTTCTTTTACATGCCTCACACCATAGACAGTGAGAGACATGGCCGACCTTTGATAACCCAGTTAGCTGCACTGGGGGGCAGTGACAACCTTGTGGAGAGTGGGACTTGAACCCCCAACCTTTGGATCAGCAATCCGGTGCCTTATACCACTAGACCACCACTGCCTTGACTAAAGATCACTGGAATTACAAATCACATTGTCCTGTGTTTTCCATCCATTCACCCATCCATCCGTACATTGTCTATGCTGTTTATTTGTCAGGGTCACAGGGGAATCTGGAGCCAATCCCAACCGAATTTTACTAAGAGGCAGGGTGCACCCTGAATAGGGCTTCAAGCTAGGACACCGCTAACACAGAGACACACAAGCATTAATACTAATTTATACTTGCCTATGTGCAATTTAGACTAGTCAGTTAACCTAATGTGTCAGTCTTTGGACTTATGAGAAAACCAGAATGCCTGAAGGAAACCCATGCAGGCACAGGAAGAACATGCTAACTCTACACAGACACACCCAATTTAACCACAATGTTCAAACCCCAGAAACTGCTAACTGTTAGTTTAACCCACCACAACAGCACTATGCCACCCTATACTGTAATATGATGTGTTGTGGTGTCATGGAATGAGACCATGGTCAAAATTTTCATCCTGCTTGAGATTTGAACGTATCAGACTCCACCATATACAGGTATGATGGTGGAGTGGTTAGCATGTCCGTGTTACAGCAAGAAGGTCTTGGATTTGAGTCCTGTGCTCATTGAAGACTTGGTTTCCTTTGGGATTTCATCTCAGGGTCCAAAGATAAGCACATTAATCCAAATGGCTGATCCAAATTGCTGGTCCCTGGTCATGTTTGGCATGTTTGCCGGTTTGGCAAATAAATGACTGTATTGACATTGACTTTGTGGACCTACCTGGGATCGAAACCAATTTCTGCAGTTCCTTTTTAAGCCTTGTGATCTCTTTACATAGCTGAATGTCATCCATCCTGTAGAAAGATGACAAAATAAAAAAAATATAATGAGGTACTTATTGTTAGAAATCATACATAATTGAAATGGGAAAACTCTCTGTCAATTTGTTTAGCATCATTTTATTACACAAAGTTAGTATACGGATTCCTTTTGGTTGGAATAACGGTGTAATGCAGAACACCACACATACATTACCATACACATCTACGGGTAGAATAGCAGCCTGATGGTATAGCTTTTAGTACAGAATTACCATGGCATTGTTGCTTCAGTCGGTCTGGTCAAGGCTCTGCAACATTAATGTGTCAATAAGATGGAGTCAGCTGATAAGCTTAATGTACTGAATGACCAGATTATCGCATTAAAGGACTTTTTCTTTCCTGGTAGCACGGATATAAAATTGGGACTAAATTAATGAGAGTGGTTCAGTAAACAAGATGAACCATTTTCACATATGAAATGGCACCAAAAAGTCCTGTCCTCAAACCCCATTGAAAGTCTTTAGGATGTGCTGGAGAAGACTTTATGGAGAGGTTCAGTTTTTCTGTCATCAATTCAAGATGTTGAAATTCAAATCTCAAGTTTGTTGAAACAAAGTGCCAAACTGAGAATGCACTGTAATCAAGGCTAATTGGTTGTTGTGGTCCAACATAATATTACTGGCCAGGCTGGGCAGTATATCACACCAAACAAATAAACAGTAGGAAACGTACATTTCAATAGTTTTGGTGTAAATGACAGGTATTGTGAGTGTTAGAGATTATACTATTAGCTGATATGATCAGAGGTGCATGGCATATTTTTTAAAATTACTCGAACCCTTCAGTGACCTCATTTTGATGATGACTCAGTGCAAGTCTGGGCATCTCCTCATTCTCATATCAGCTCTTATATTCAGTCTGTTATTTGAGTGCAGGGGCCAGGTATGAAACGCAAAGCCTGCACTCATATGCACACACACACACACACACACACACACACACACACACACACACACACACACACACACACACACACACACACACACACACACACACACACACACACACACACACACACACACAAGTAATATGTAAAAGTATATCACTTATATATATATATATATATATATATATATATATATATATATATATATATATATATATATATATATATATATATATATATAATGTTAAACAGAATGCATAGCTGGTAAAATGAAACAAATCTATTAACATGTTTTAAAATGGACAAATGACATCCACCATGCGCCACCTGTAATTCTTACTTCACATGTCAAAAAAATAAATAATTAACAGCTTAAAGTGAATACTGTACTAAGATTTCTAAAGGGCTTAATACAAGAAACATCAAAGAACAAAACGAATTGTTAGTATGTGTATAAGTTAATCAGTGGTCAGTAAATGCAAGTAAGTGAGTAAAATAATTAGTGGTGAGAGAATAAGGGTGAGTAGGTGAGTGGAAGAATCAGGGATGAGTGATAGAGAAAGTAAGGGGTGAGTGAGTGAATAAAGGGTGAGTTAGTGAGTTAGTGAGTGTGTGAGAGAGAGGACAAGGGGGGAGTGAGTGAGAGAGAATAAGGGATGAGTGGGTGAGAGAGAGTATAAGGGGTGAGTGAGTGAATCGGAAGTATAAGGGGTGAGTGAGTGAATGAGTGAGTGAGAGGATAAGGGGTGAGTGAGTGAGCGGGAGGATAATGGGTGAGTGAGTGAGTGAGTGAGAAGACAAGGAGTGGGTGAGTGAGTGAGTGAGCGAGAGGATAACAGGTGAGTGAGTGAGTGAGTGAGTGAGAGGATAACGGGTGAGTGTGTGAACGGGAGGATAACGGGTGAGTGAGTGAGTGAGTGAGTGAGTGAGTGAGTGAGAGGATAAGAGGTGGGTGAGTGAGTGAGTGAGTGAGTGAGAGGATAAGGGGTGGGTAAGTGAGTGGGAGGATAAGAGGTGGGTGAGTGAGTGAGTGAGTGAGTAAGTGAGTGAGTGAGTGAGTGAGTGAGTGAGAGGATAATGGGTGCGTGAGTGAGTGAGTGAGAAGATAAGAGGTGGGTGAGTGAGTGAGAG
>CM045740.1:13558224-13638224 GCA_024760905.1 Plotosus lineatus
CAATTAGCCTAACATTTACATTTATGAAATTGGGTAAATACCTTCATCCAGAGTGATGGGGCCAGTGGTGTAGTGGTTAGAGTGCTGGGCTCATGATCAGGAGGTTGTGAGTTCAAAATCCCACTGTGACCCCCATTGTGCTAAGACCCCTGGGCAAGGTCTCAACCACAAGTGTGCCTCTGTTCACCCAGCAGTATAAATGGGTACCAGTAAAAATATACTGGGAAGGTAACCTGCGATGGACTAGCGTCCCATCCAGGAGGAGTTGAACTCCTGGTCGCTTCACGCTACAGAAACCGGGGGATAAGCACCGGCCTGATGAGCCACTAGGCTCGGGTGTAGAAACCCAACAGAGTGACTTACAGTTCAGCACTTCAGAGTCAAGGGTCTTGCTCAAGGGCCCAACAGTGGCGGAATGGTACTGCTGGGGCTTAAACCCCCACCCTTTGGACCAGTAATCCAGAACGTTAAAAATTGTCCTACCACTGCCTAATGAGCATGTGTTTTGACTGTGGGAGGAAGGTAGAGAGTCCGGAAGAAGCCCATGCAAGCACTGGTAGAACTTGCAGACTCCACATAGAAATATCCAAGGCCAGGACTTGAACACAGGACCTTCTTGCTGTGACGTGGACGTGCTAATTACTACGCCACCGTGTAATTGCATGCAAATTAAATAAGTGACATACGGTGACGTTGATATGATGTGCTGAGCCATGATTGAGAGACTTGTTTATGCAAATGGTTTCATAGGATGCTGTACAGTCATACACGGGCTTGTCTCACAGCGTTACCTTGCAAGATCACTGAATGGCTAAATGTACTCAAGTGCCTCTGCAGCCTGTCTAAATAGATAATGCTCACCCCCCTCTCTCTCTCTCTCTCTCTCTCTCTCGCTCTCTCTCTCTCTCTCTCGCTCTCTCTGCTCATAGGACCATAGGACCACCTGTCATTTTCAAAAGTCAGATATGACTCATCCCTGTGAATGCGTACACACTATGCTGGAGATTAGTGGATTTTTCCACATTCACCATCACGTCATCACAAAAAAGCCACAGAGGTAGTCGGGTTAGAGACGCTGAAAGTGAAATACAACGTGGACTCTGTGTAATAAAAATGCATTACCTCAGGTTGGTATCAAATCAGCCTGTCAGTCGAGTATTGATTGCATATGTATAAGAAGATGGGCGGAGAAATAACTCACATATATCGCAGCTCCGACTCCCTTCGCACCAGTACATCTCGTATCCTCTCAATTTTGAACAGCTCGCCCTCAATGTCATCTACAGTGATGGTGGAGTCCGCCATGGACACAATGTCGTCTTCATCTGAGAGGGGGAGATGAAGGGGATAAGCAAGGTCATGGAACCAAAAGTCTCACAATACAAGTTAAGTGAAGGGTGTTCTTGCTAATGTTCTACAATGTTCAGTAATTACAGTGGATTAAATGATGAGTCAAAATATTTAGATATTCGACAGTGAATAGCAATGGAATTTTATTTCTCACATGTAAGGGCATGGGAAGGGGTGGGGGTGATGTGCTGGGCTTATGATTGCAAGGTCAGGGGTTTGAACCGTGGGAAAGTCGCCCAATTTAAGTGTTCCTCTGTCTACCCAACAGTATAAATGGACACCAGTTTGGTGCTGTTCTGATGAGCTAGTAAGGCTTGGGTATAAAAGCCCAGCACACTTTACCTACCAAAGAAGGTAAGGATTCATCAGAATCCCAGTTGGTGGGGGAATAGCCTATTGGCCAGCATAAGTTACTTACAAGCCATATCCTTCCAACTCATTTCATGTAGCCCACAAGAGCGTTCAAAGAATATGATTATTGTACATTCTTTTCTTCGACCATTACCATGAAGCGTAATTCATCAACCTTCCACTAGATGGCGGCAGCCGGTTTCAAGTCAACAGCTAGTCATTCGTGACTCAAGAAAGACTGCAAGTGAGCTTGTTGTTGTTAAGCGCTGTCAGACAATGCAAAGGAATAAAGATAAAGAGGACAAATTCGTAAACATTGTGCCATGTAGATTTCATGGTTGCAATTTTTTAAAACAGATGTTCAGTGATTAGTTGCCCATCAAATACCTTTAATTTAGTGATGTAGTTATCAGTAAAAATGGGTTTGACACCCTTGCTATACTCTGGTTTCATCTCAGAATCCAATGGCATGCATGTTAAATCAGTTGGCTGCTATAAATTGCCATCCGATGGTTCTTCACATCAGTGTTTGCTCTAAAACCCTTTGCAACCTCTCAACCGACGTCAGGTGGAATTTGCTCCAGCCTCCCTCAATACTCTGATGGCAAGAGTATAAATAATGGATGGACGGATACATTTCTGAATGAAAGCTAATTAATAGATAATATGTTGTCCAGTCTCATATGCTTTCATATTAATAATGGCGTATTTTAAATAAAAACACACATGGCACCTTTCACGCATGCATTTCCAACTTTCATTGGAATTTAACAGCAATTAAAGAGGAGGGTTTGTATCCGTAAATCTAGTAAGAATGACAATGTTCTGGAACTAGATCTTGTCTCAGTTGTGTTAATTACTTGGAGGCTCGTGTGTGAATATTAAGCCAAGTTGACTCCCGGAAAAGGAAAAGCTTTGATGTCCGATGTTCATCATTCATTTTCTGAAGAGCTTAATCTTAATAGGTGTTACTGGGAGGCTGGCGCTCACCTCAGCCGACTCCGGGTGAGGGTGGGGTACATCCTGGACAGCTCACCAGGCCATTGCAGGGCCAACACTCACACAACCATTCACACTCTCACCAAGGGGTGATTTCAAACAGCCATTTAACCTACTGCGCATGTTTTTAGACTGTAGGAGGAAACCGGAATACCCAGAAGAAACCCATGGAAGCACGGGGGAGAACATGCAAACTTCACACAGGAAGTCATGGGCAGGGAATTGAACTCAGGAACTTCTGACTCTGAGGCGGATGTGCTAATCACTACGTCACCGAGCCACCTGTTTGATGGTCTTTCATGCTCAATTTGTGTCCTGTTTGTACCCAGTATAGTCGAACCAGAGAAAAATCCTCTATCAGTGATTAAAGCTCATGCTGCAGTACTGATTTTAGTATGCTTTATCTATCAGTCCATTGAGGTATAGCGGGGACATTCCACAAACAGACTGACATTTCTCCTTAATCCATCTCCACAGATACCAGAAGGAAACTAGCACTGCTTCTGCCATATATTATCACTTCACAATTGAACACAGGGGTCAGTGGGAAAAATAAATAAAGCACTAGACTCCTCAACAAACCATGACACAGAATCAAGGTGTGTGTGTGTGTGTGTGTGTGTGTGTGTGTGTGTGTGTGTGTGTGTGTGAATGTAGTTGTGCGCATGTGCGCACACAACTACACACACACACACACACACACACACACACACACACACACACACACACACACACACATGCGCACAACTACATTCACACACACACACACACACACACACACACACACACACACACACACACACACACACACACACCTTGATTCTGTGTCATGGTTGTGCACATGTGTGTTTGTCTGATTCAGTCCATTATTGAGTAGGCTTCTTCTTCTTCTTCTTATACTTTCGGCTGCTCCCTTCTGGGGTCGCCACAGCAAATCATTCGCCTCCATCTCACCCTGTCCTCTGCATCTTCTTTTCTGACTCCAGTGACCTTCATGTCTTCCTTCACCACCACCAGTCTATTATTGAGTAGCTAACTGGATAAAGCATTATCTCGCGATGGCTAAAGGCAGCGTAAGACATTGCAACTTCCTTAAATGGGTTTATTATTCATTAACCCATTGTTTCATTTTCTAAGCCGCTTTATCCTAATTACGATCATGGGGAGGCTAGCACCCATCTCAGCCAACTCCGGGCAAAGGTGAGATACACCATGACCACTAATGCTCGCCAAACCATTGCAGGGCCATCATATGTACAATTCGCACTTACTCTCACACTTAAGGGGTGATTTTAAACAGTTAATCAGCCTGCTGTGCATGTTACTGGACTGTGGGAAGAAACTGGGGTACCCAGAGGAAACTTGCGCAAGCATGGTAAGAACATACCGAATCCATACAGAAACATCCAAGCCCAGGAATTGAACCAATGCCTTCTTGCTGTGAGGCGGATGGACTAACCATTATACCACCCTGGGTTTGTTATAGTGATTGTAATTTTGTTTCATAGCAAATTTTATTAAAATTGCGGAAATTGGCGGTCGCGGGGGGGTCTCGGTCCCCATTAACCTCGGAATGTGAGGGATCCCTGTATATATATATATATATATATATATATATATATATATATATATAAAAATACACACACACACATCTATCTATCTATCTATATATATATATATATATATATATATATATATATATATATATATATATATATATATATATATAGAGAGAGAGAGGGAGAGAGAGAGAGACAGAGAGCGAGCGAGAGAGAGAGAGAGAGAGAGAGAGTACATACAGTGGTACCTCACCTTACGAAAGACACAACAAACAAAAAAAATCCAAGTTACGAAACGCATTTACCTAAAATTTCCGTCTCTGGATACTTCACGAAAAAGTTCACGTTACAAAACGTGCCATCTCAACAATTCAAACAATGCACGAGTTGCTCTCCCATTGGCTATCTCCCAACACCCCGCCCCGCTGGCCTCGCACTGGTTAGGAGGGAGCTGTATCTCTATAATACCCATGATGCTTTTCATGTGCCTTCGACCCACTGTTCATCCCAGAGTTCTAACAAGTGTAAAGGACAGAGTTACTGTTGTTTTGTGAGTTTTTCGAGTGTGCTCATTGCAACTTTATTTTTTGGCTCAGGCTTTTAACCTTGCAATAAACATTTGTAAAATTATAACTCTGCTAAGAAGATATGGTCAACATACACGTGCGTACACCCCCCCCACACACACACACACACGCGTGTGATTCCCGGTGAAAGTGATTCCCGGTGCGAGTGAAAAGAAGTGGGCTCGTGGCATGCGGTTGAGTGATATCGCAAAGGAATATGGCCGAAACCTGTCTACCATCGGTACAATATTGAAGCAGAAGGAGGCCTTAAAAGGTATACTTTTATAATTTTTAAAGGGTTTAGGGGGTAGTATTGGGGGCCTTGTAGAATGCGGTTCAACTTACGAAAAATTCAGGTTACGAAACCACTTCTGGAACGGATTAATTTTGTAAGATGAGGTACCACTGTATATATAAAATAACGCAGAAAAGTGTCATATTGGTTAGCACGTCTGCCTCACAGCACCAAGGTCCTGGTTTGATTTCCAGCTCTGGCATGTCTGTTCAGTTGGCATGTTCTCTCTTTGCTTTTTATGGGCTTCCTCTGGGTACTCTGGTTTCCTCCAACAGTCCAAAAACATGCACAGTATGCTGCTTGGCTGCTTCAAATCACCCCAAGTTGTGAGTATGAATGGTTGTGTAAGTGTTGGCCCTGCAATGGCCTAGTGAGCTGTACAGGGTAAACCCTGCCCCCACCCACAGTTGATTGAGATGGGTGCTAGCCTCCCTGCGACCCTAATCAGAATGAAGTGCTTCAAAAATTGATGGATGGATGGATGGATATATATATCTATCTATATATCTATCTATCTATCTCTCTCTCTCTCTCTCTATACTCTATATATATATATATATATATATATATATATATATATATATATATATATATATATATATATATATATATATATATATATATATATATATATATATATATATATATATATATATATATATATATATATAGAGGATTTTCTGAGTAGATCCTTCCGTAGGAGAGTGCTCAATACTTTTTGGTAGAGCAAATAAACAAAAATAAAAGGACAGGACAAAGACTTTCTATTGAAACTCCATTTATCACTTCAGATCTGTTGTGATAAATGGAGTTTCAATAGAAAGTCTATGTCCTGTCCTTTTATTTTTGTTTTGTGTGTATATATATATATATATGTATGTCTGTCTTCCTTTCGGCTTTTTCCCTTTTACTCCGGAGTCGCCACAGCGAATCATCTGATTCGCATGTTTGATTTGGCAGAGGTTTTTACGTCGGATGCCCTTCCTGTCACAACCCTTTTTAGCAAGGGACAGAAACACGCTGACGACTTTGCAGCTACTCTTTACGAAAGTCAGCAATGGTTCTTTTACATGCCTCTCACCATAGACAGTGACAGACATGGCCCGCCTTTGATAACCCAGTTAGCTGCACTGGGGGATATATATATATATATATATATATATATATATATATATATATATATATATATATATATATATATATATATATATATGGCATATATATCTCCTTGGCAGAGGGAATATCCATTCACACTCACACCTATGGGCAATTTGCAGTAATCAGGTGACCCAGTGTGATCTAGTCTATGGAGTCTGGCTTACTCAAGCTCCCAAACAACATTCAAGCTCCACCCAAAAAGGTTCTTGTTAGTCACATGATTACAACCCAGAAACTTCTCGATAACAGTGCTAACCAGAGAGCCACATTCTTAGAATCATGTGATAAAATTGTAAAAAGTGCTTTCATATAAAGAAGCTTCTGAAAAAGCCAATTATAAGTTATATAGTCACACATACAGTAATCTCTTCCCCTTTTGTCTCTTCTCCACTGGAGACCTTCAAGTCCTCCTACATGTAATGTAACAAAACTGTTTTCTCTCTCTTCCCTTTATTTCTCTCTGCGTTTCTCATTAAATCTTAAAAAACAGTCAGTTGGATTTACTCTGTGTGTGGGTGTATATAATATTCAACGTCCTCATTACTTTTGGATACCTTCCAGGCTGATTTTTTTTTTTCTGTTATTCTGTTTCTCAGAGTAAAACATCCCCCATGCTGCTCACACCACACTTGGCCACTATGGCTGACATCATCACCTCTGTCCGTTCTAATGTCCCTCTCTATTATAAGAGGAGGATAATTTTTGGAGTAAAAATAGTCCAATTTGCAATTGTTTTAGACTGAATAATCATCCATGGCAGCATGACGATGAAATGTGTGAATAGCTCATACCAGAGAGCAGCACAAAAAACTGCCCATACTAAATTTTTTTCCCTTGCTTATACAAATACTGTATTACATCTGGTCTTATACTAAGATGCTGTTACCTTGGTTACAGTATGCCCTTTTTCTGACATTCAAGCCACAGTCTGGAGTGAAATACCATCATCTCTTAATTAATTTGATTTTATAAGAACTGCATGTGGTAAACAAGCATGGGAGGGTGTATTCCAAAAAACTTTCTATGTATGATGAACAGGAATGAGACTTGTATTAGAACACTAAAAAGTCATACACCAATGATGTAAACGCACATACCTGAACCTCAGCTGCAGGGTCGATGCAGCATGAGTCATCAGAGTGCCATGTTTTGATGCAGTAAAGTTTATTTCTGAATATATTCCCGATATTAATAGTAGAAGACAATTTTAATTACACATGTCCTATAGGTATTCCTTATTCATGACATATATCGGTAATAATAAATGATAACCTGTTGCTAATGGCGGTCATGCAGGTTCTCCTGAAAAGCCTGCATTAAAAAATGAAAATCCCAAAATTAAATCTGATGGGATTCCAGCTTTGTAAAGCTGTATAACGTTGGCGTAGATTTTAGAATGTCCTGGGTTGGCATTCAAAGCCATGTGTGGGGTGTACGTGTTTTCCCTGTGCTTCCCTGTGTTTTCCCTCTGGGCACTCTGGTTTCCTCCCACACTCTAAACACGTCATGCATATTAGGCTGATTGCCTGTTGACTCTAGGTGTGCATGTAAATATAAAAAGTTGTATGTGTGTGTGTGTGTTTGTTGGCCACGGTTGGTTGGATGAGCTGCTTAGGGTCAGTTGAGATAGGCTTCAGCCTTCCAGTGACCATGAGTGAGTCCACAATAGGCTAAGTGGTTCTTTCAATTTCCTCTAGAGGATCAGTGGTGGCCTGGAGGTAAGGTGCTGGACTCAATCTCAACAGGTTGTCACTGTTCTCCCAGTGCACCTAATTTGGTTATTAAAGGCCTGCCATGTCTCTCACTGTTTACGGTGTGAGGTTCATGGAAAAGAACCATTATTGACTTTTGTCAAAAGTAGGTGCATAGCCGTCAGTGTGTTTCTGCCCTGTGATGGCTTGGTGAGCTGGCCAGGGTGTACTCTTCCCGCGCCCAGAATCAGCTGAAATGAGCGCCAGCCTCACTGCAATCCTAATTGGGATTAAACGGTTCAGAAAATGAATGAATGAATCGAATCTAGCTGTAAATCTGAGCGTGCACTTTTTTGATCCTGTGATGGATTGACGAGCTGTTCAGGGTATGTCTAGAGTTGATTGAGATAGGCTCCAACCGCCTCATCAACCTAGTAGGATAAAGCGGTTGGGCAAATGAATGAATGAATAAATAATGTTGTCATTTTCTTCCTCGCATTTGAAAACAGCCATTAAGCCCTTAAAAAAAAAAAAAAAAAAAAAGAATTAATTTATTTTCAAGTTTTATTATTTTATTGTAAATCCTCAGCTGACATGTTTGCTTCCCTTTCTTTCAAACAGAATTGCCCTTTTGCTCACCGCCTCCAGCTTTTTGAGATAATTTACACTTAAAGCGGACACCTCCTGTTGCACACAGCATATCAAAGAAGACAAACTGCGTCATGCTTGCATGCTTCCTCGTTAACTGACCACAACATGCCAAAAGGAATCACATCTGAGACCAGTCTATGCCCATCAAATTTCATTATTCACGGTGTTTTTGTGCCCTTTAACTGCACTTGTGTTTGTACGCGTATATTATTAGCTTGGGTTTCCAGCCTTCCCAGCAGTATTCCCACTAGAACAAGACCATCAAAAAAAAAAAAAAAAAAAAAAAACCTGGATAAGTTGGAATTCTGGCAACTGGTCCACCGTCCACAAAAAGCGACACTGATGATCAGCGCGGACTTAGGGGACAAGTGGAAATAGCCAATAAGCTTGAAAACCCAATCAAGCATTGGGAGAACATGCAAACTCTACACAGAAAGGCCCTCACCAACCACAGGACTCAGACCCAGACCTTCTTACTGTGAATCAAGAGTTCTAACCAATACACCACCGTATGGCAATAGTGTACTAGTGGTATAGGGCATTGGATCGCTGATCTTAAGGTTGGGGGTTCGAGTCCCACTCCCCCTCCCCATGCAGCTAACTGGGTTATCAAAGGCTGGACATTGCTGACTTTCAACAAGAGTAGCTGCATAGCCGTCAGTATGTTTTCGCCCTGCGATAGCCTGGTGAGCTGTCCAGGGTGTACTCTGCTCTCGCCCGGAGTTGGCCAGGATGGGCGTCAGCCTCCCCATGACCCTAATTAGGATTAAGTGGTTACAGAAAATGAACTGAACAGCACCGTATCCACTTATGGCAGATTTACAGCTGTGGATTACTCAATGTTATAAATTAGAATTTATACTAGGTCTTCACCTGCATTCGAAGAAAGGATGACTGGTGCTAAGGGTTGTGGTGTGATGAGACATTTTCTGTATTATAAAAAATAATGAAGCTAATTAAGCTAAACTTACATAAAATTTACTTCAGATAAACACATCACTTTTAATATTGCTTCAAAAAAACCCCACACAAACTCATTAACAAACTCATTAAATATATTTTCAGCTAATAAGAAACCCGATTTCATCTTGGCGCAGCGGTTAGCATGTCCGCCTCACAGTCAGAAGAGGACAGCGTTTGCCTGTTCTCTCTGTGTTTGCAGGGGTTCCCTCTGGGTTCTCTGGTTTCCTTCCACAGGTCCTGTGCACATTAGGTTAACTGTCTGTTCCAAATTGCCCATAGGTGTGAGAGTAAGTGTGAATAGTTATATGTGTGCTAGCCCTGTGATGGCCTGGCGAGCTGGGCGAGCTGTCCAGGGTTCCCTCAACCCTCGCCCAGAGTGAGATGGGCGAACCTTCCCGCGATCCTAATTAGGATTAAGGTAGGTAGGTAAAGTCTGTTGGGTTTTTACACCCAAGCCTCGTGGCTCATCAGGCCGGTGCTTATCCCCGGTTTCCATAGCGTGAAGCGACCAGGAGTTCAACTCCCCCTGGATGGGACGCTAGTCCATCACAGGTTACCTTCCCAGTATATTTTTACTGATATATAAATGGGTACCATTTATACTGCTGGGTGAACAGAGGCACAGTTGTGGTTGAGACCTTGTCCAGGGGTCTTGGCACAGTGAGGGTCTCAGTGGGATTTGAACTCACAACCTCCCGATCATGAGCGCAGCACCCTAACCACTACACCACCGGCCTCACGAATTAGGATTAAGCAGTTCAGAAAAATGAATGAATAAATAAAGCAGAATATTATATCCGTCTGTTGGGTTCGGAAACAAGTGTGTCCATCAAAATCTCCAGGAAAACTTTGGCTGGTTCTGCAAGATGCTCAGTAAAATTTACAACTTGTTATCTTATAAAACTGCACAAACTCTATCTCAGACTAATACATTGTTTAAAAAAAGGCCCATAACACCCACCTAATATTAATTTTTGTTTGATTAAATTAATCAGAGAAATTATCCTGAGAAACAATTAATTTAACTATTTCCATGTAAATAAGACACTGCAATGGCCTGGCGAGTTGTTTAGGGTGTACCCAGCCCTCACCCAGAGTCAGCTGAGATGGGCACCAGCCTCCCTGCGACCTGAATAATTAAAGTGTTTCAAAAATAAATGAATGTAACACATTTTTGATTTATAGCATTTCACTACCTCACAGCATTAGTGCTTCAATTTAATGACAATTTTTCAATCTACAGTCGGACCCTACTTACAAAACCCACTATGTACGAAAACTCCTGGTTACGAAAAATATTTTCCTAAGTTTTCATTCTCTGTATACGAAAACAACCCCCTCTTACGAAAAGCCATTCAAAATTCAAATGCGCCAATCAAAATTTCACACGATGCGCAAGTTGCTCTCTCATTGGCCAGGAGGCAGCTGACATGTACCCATTACTATACCCATACCTTTTGTCCGCCACACACGTGAGGAGAGTTGAAGAGGCTATGTTGGCTTGTGGCTATGAAGTATCTTGGCATGTTTTGAGATCATTGCAGCGTTATATTTCATTATCGCCAAAACCCCTCTACAATCGGGACGATATTGAAGCAGAAGGAGACCTTAAAGCGGAAATACAGTGACATAGGCGATTATTTCGGCATGATATTGAAGCAGAAGTGCTTCGTTTGAAGAAGACCTCCAATCTCGCAAGAAAGCAAGTTAATATTGAATGAGCACCTCTGATTTTTCAAACAGGTACTGTAATTCCACTTTAAATACAACATCCCGTCCATTTAAACATTTAAATAGAATTGTTCCGTCAGCTGCGCGTTGCGTGTGGGCGGAGCCCGCATTTGGCAAAACACACCATGGAGACATAGTTTTGTGTGTGTGTGTGAGAGAGTGAGAGAGAGCGAGATAGAGAGAGACTGCCTACAGAGTCAGTCAGAGATGAAAGGAAGCTTAACTCTTTAACTTTTAGTTCAGTTTTTTAAGTTGTTTAATTCAGTAAATGTTTAATAAATGTGGCGCGCTCGCTGAATGTGAGCAAAATGCGGCTCATCTAAACCTCCGATCCCTCAAGGAATCAAGTTAAAGTTGAGTTTGGACCTCCGATCTGTCAAGCAGGGACTGCACTTTTAATTCCCCGTCTTAAAATGCTCCGCCATCCTACGTGTGGGCGGAGCCCGCATTCAGGGAAGCGCCACAATTCACATTTAATGTGTATTGTGAGTGTGTGTGTGTGTGTGTGTGTGTGTGTGTGTGAGAGAGAGAGAGAGACAGAGAGAGAGTGAGAGATAGAGAGTGACAGTGTAGTGTGTATGTGTGTGTGTATGTGCGTTAATAAAAAATGTTTAATAATGGTTTAATTAATAAATATCTTAAGAAAATGGTTTAATATGTTACTAAAATGTTTAAATGGTTTAATAAATAATTTTCTTTTACTTTTAACACATATTTCATTCAAAATTGGTGTACTTTTATAATTTTTAAAGGGTTTATGGGGTAGTATTGGGAGCCTTGGAACGAATCAGGCATTTTACAAGTAAAGTGCACCTCTACTTATGAAACCTCAGCATTATAAAAAAGAATCTGGAACGGATTCATTTCGTAAGTAGGGGGCCGACTGTACTGTAAATTTTAGTATATTTTCACTTTATTCTAATTTGCTTTAATTTTTCATTTAAGACTATTTAAATGTTTTTTTTGTACTGAGTCAAATTCATTGTTTGCCAATGGAAGGAATACATATACATGTGTGTGTATATAATACATAGGGATCCCTCACTTTCCACGGTTAATACCACCGAATTCCGTGAGGTAGGCTCATCCTCCCACCAACCCCGACTGACGTATATGTACATGTATGTGTATATAATACATATTCAGTGCTATAAATACTTATAATAACAATTAAACATAAAAAAAATAATGCATACGATGTAAATAAAATATAAATACACACACGCAGACGCACTCAGATGCGCACCTCACATAAGAATGTAAGTAGTTTTGATGGGAGGTTTTGGGTTGTTTTTGTTTTGTTTGTTTAGGGTTTTTTTGCATAATTATCCTGGTTTTTGTGGCATTTTCCTTAACTTTCCCCTTATTCTTCCATAATTTCCTTATTTTTTAATTCGATGAATATTTAAAAAAAAACAAACAAACAAAAAACCCCCTATGATGCTGCATGAATTGAAGTGTGAAGTAGTGAGGGATCCATATACTGTGTGTGTGTGTGTGTGTGTGTGTGTGTGTGTGTGTGTGTGTGTGTGTATATATATATATATATATATATATATATATATATATATATATATATATATATAAATAAAAGTGATGACACTGTTGTGATCCAGCACAAGTAACCTGATGTCCTGGTTCATAAGAAGGACACACATGACCTGATGCACCTTTTCAGTTGCTGACCTGTTCTGTGCGTGTGCTCTCCCAGCTCCGCTCGCTCCACAGATCCGTACAGCTGCAAACATCTGCGCTCTTTCTGCATGCTGTCTCCAGCACCACTTTAACACCGTTCTGCAGACCCTCAGTGGACCCAATGCCTGTCATTAAAATTGAAATGTCCCTAGAAATATTTACTTCGTGATATGCGCATCTCCTGCACTTGCATGAACGTCTGTGTGTGTGAGTGAGTGTGTGTGTGTGTGTGTGTGTGAGAGAGAGAGAGAGAGAGAGAGAGAGAGGGAGAGAGAGAAAGAGAGAGAGGAACTACTGAATGGACTCATAATACTGAAACGCCCCCTTGTGAGCAAATGGTATCTACTGCATGCAAATTATACAGCTGAGTGTCTATGCGCAGAAGTTTGAGCCCTGCATTAAAAACAAATACGTAATGGATAAATGGATGGATTCCTTTTCCACCCACTACACAGACATATCTGCCTCAACCCTGATTAAGAATGGATGCAGTCGCAATCAAAATTTCCTGATATTCATTCATTCACCCAGTCACTTCATCATACTAGGGCTGTGGAAGCCTGGATCCTACCTCACCTGGCCCTGGGTGATGGCAGGGTTCACAGTGCAGGCCACCGCAGGGCCAACACACACACACACAGCAATTCACACTCAAATGTACACCCGGGGTAATTTAGAACAACCAATTCGCTCAGGGGTCGTCTTTGAACTGTTGGAGGAAACTGGAGTAGGCTAAGGAAACCCACACAAGCATGGTAAGAATATGCAAACGCCACACAGAACGCACTTCCCGAGCACATGACCTGCTTTCTGTAAGGCGAATGTGCTCACCACAACGCCAACGTGCCAACCTTGCCTAAACTCAAGCTCAAAAAAAACTCAAAAAAAAAGAAAAAGAGCCCCAACATTCAACAATAGAAGTCTATCATCCGTTAGGAACCGAAAGACCCAAGTAAAGTCAATTTCCTGTTCCAAAGTTAATGTCTCTCTCTCGCTCTCTCTCTCTCTCTCTCTCTCTCTCTCACACACACAGACAGACTTTTGGCAGACTTTTAACACCTGTACTCTTCTGTTGTGAACCAAAGAGACGATTCATGGATGTGGTGAAGGAGGACATGAAGGTCGTTGGTGTAAGAGAAGAAGATGCAAAGGATAGGGTGAGATGGAGGCAGATGATTCGCTGTGGCGACCCCTGAAGGGAAAAGCCGAAAGGAAAAGAAGAGGAGACTCTTCTGTTGTGAGTCAAACCTGATTGTTGGCCGAGACATGGAGGAAAAGCAGCAGTTCAGTGTGTGTACAGGGATGAATAATTACAGTGCGTCCGATTTAAAAACGAAGATTAGATTTTTTTCCCCCCGTGGTTTCTGCCAATCATCTGGGCAACACACAACTATTCACACACACTTAGTGGCAATCTAGAATATCCAGATAGCTGAATGTGCATAGTGTGGTTGACATGACTGTTCGGGAAACTGGAGCATTCGGCAGAAATCCACATAGGTATGGGAAGAACATCCAGAAACACCCCTGCCAGACACAGGGCTTGAACCCAGGACTTGCTCGCGGTGAAACGGAAGTGCTAACCACTAGGCCGCCATTACATTTTCCTGAATAACAAAACTGCACATTTACTTTCCGGTCACTAAACAATGGAAGCACGGGTGTCTTGTTTTAAAGTCCATTCGTTAATTTCCTGAACTCTTTAATCCTAATTTGGGCCCCAAGGAGGTTGGTGCGAATCTCAACAGCTTGACAGGCCGTCACAGGGCAGAAACGTGCCATCAACTACGCAGCCTATTCTTTTCTTATAAACTTTCTGCCCCATTATATCGCCATCAATTAATTACAAAGTAGTTTATCCAGTGGGACAATGACCTGCTCAAATTAATTTAAATCTTAGCGACCTAGATTAGCAAATTATGGATACTTAAAGCTACTTTATGGTGATTCGCACCGTCTCAGTCCTCTCAGAGTAAATATTATTTCAGCGTTCTCGTCTGCTGATAGCTCGCTTATGTTTAACTAAAGTGTGAGTGGCCAGACTGCTCCAATACTGGTGCCAAGGATCAACAGGAAGATCTCTGGCCTGGTCTGATATGACGCCACGCCATTTTATTGATTCAGCGTTTCCTCTGTGCAGACTTCCAAATCTGTGTCCCCCCTCATTTTTTGGTAAGGAACACGCATTTAAAAGTTAAGAATAATAAACAGCTGGAAATTAGGGGTCAAAATGGCTTTAATCAGATTTGCTGCTCGCCGACGAGACTAAAGCTGATGGGTCTGGACAATAAGGATATACTAATTGAAAAATACAGAGACGCAAAATAAGTAAATAGACACCCAAAATTTCAGAATGAATATTTTGCTGGTGGAAATAGAGGCTTGGATCTCGCTGCTCAGCTCTAGTAGCCCGATGAAGACGGCACGTAACAGTTTTGAGGTGGTTCGGATGTCTCCTACGACATCTGCGGCCATGGAACAGAATGTTCTCTTGATGGAGCGAAGGCACTTTTCTGTTGGTCCATGTCGACCGGGCCGTGGATTCGTGGTGGTCTTACCTTTGCTGTTGAACTTTTTACCTTTGACATAGGAATATTCAAATCGTCAGCTCATTGTTGACTGGCTGATGCCACTTTCTGAATGACCAATAATTCAAACTCTCTGAAAAGCCGACGATTTAACGACTTAAATTTACACAACGGCGGGCAGTGGTGTACTAGTGGTATAGGCCGTTGGATCGCTGATCCAAAAGGTTGCGGGTTTGAGTCCCACTCTCCAAAAGGTTGTCACTGTCCCCCCCCCCAGTGCAGCTAACTGGGTCATCAAAGGCCGGCCATGTCTCTCACTGTCTATGGTGAGACGTTCATGTAAGAGAACCATTGCTGACTTTCGACAAGAGTAGCTGCAAAGCCGTCAGCGTGTTTCTGCCCTGCGATGGCCTGGCGAGCTGTCCAGACTGTACTCTGCCCTCGCCCGGAGTAAACTGGGATGGGTGCCAGCCTCCCCGCAACCCTAATTAGGATCTCTGGAGGTGTTATCCACTTTGGTGTTAACAGGAATATCCCCTCGCTTTGAATAATTATCCACATCATACTTGGCCTAATTTAATACTGTATTTGCTAAATATTCTGTGAAAAATCTCAGTTAGGTAACACGCCAGACATTTTAGTTCTCTTCGTATTAGTGCAATGACATCACACCATTCTCCCGTTTATTATTTTATAGAACAGCAAGTTATTTATTCCTTTCATATCACAGACATTTGCTGAGCCAATACATTTACATTAGAGAACATACTGATCTTTAAAGCTACAATTAATGTTGTGTACAGGGATGCAAAATTCCTGCAATTTACATGGGAATTACGAGGAACATGTTGGAATTAATGGAGCCTGTATAGGAAATACAGTCACTACTTTGATCGAGGCTATTAATTTTTAACTTGTAAACACTAAATCAAATAAACGAAAATCACAAACAAGATTTCTAAAACCAAAACAACAAAAAAAACCCACAATATTGAAAATGTGTAAGCATGTATGTCGAGACAAAAGGAAAAAAAAATTATCCATGATACCATATGATTTGTGGAAATTACTCAAAATTTCCCAGTTTTCCAGTTAACAGCCTATAAATTCCCATTTCCAACTTGAATATTTCCAATATTCCCAATTTTAAGTTCCCACTGAAAGCATCCGGAAACTTGCCCAAAATATTCCTTTCCCTTATAACATCAGTTATACACATCTCAACATTTGCATCGCAACAGTTGTACTCAGTCATCATCTCTGATCTCTTTTCTTCAGAACAATTAAAGTTGTAACTTTATCTTTGACTTCTACAAGGTTTTCAGACTTCACAGAAAACTTCAGCATATAGACAATTACATAAGTATACATGCACACACCCCTGTGCTTATGAGAAAAAGATGAGATAATAATAACAAATTAAACAAGATTAATAAAAAATAAAATAAAATAAATCTTGCCTGGGATTGTATCAAACACCACTTAATAAATCAGAACTGAACCAGCAATGTTGTACAAATGCATATACACAGGGATCCCTCACTTTCTGCTATGAATTGGGACCGAGATCCCTTGCGACCATCAAATGCTACAAAGTAGGATCGAAACCCCTCCCCCCGATTGATGTATACGTACATGTATGTATATATAATATCAATAAATACATATTTAACGCTATAAATGCTTATAATAACAATTAAACATTCAAAAATAATGCACAAGATGTAAATAAAATATAAATACACACACACACATACATTTTCATGTGAGGTGCACATCGAAGTGTGTGTGCACATGCACACACTCAGATGCGCACCTCACATGAAAATGTAAATAGTTTTGATGGGAGGTTTTGGGTTGTTTTTTTTTTTTTGTTTGTTTTTACATAATTAGCCTTGTTTTGTGGCATTTTCCATAACCCCCCCCCCTTTCTCATTAGTTTCCCTACTTTTTAATCTGATGAGTATTTAAAAAAAAAAAAAGTGATGCACTCAAGTCGCATGAATTGAAGCGTGAAGTAGCGAGGGATCCCTGTATTACCTGATGCTCTGTGATATATATATATATTTAAAAACCTGTACTTCATTTCATTGTTGTTTTTAAGGTTCTAGGAAAGAAACAAGAAAAAATTACATCCCATTTACTTTTCTTTATAAGTACACAGATTAGCATACTTCACAACAATGTGAAATTAAGACAATCATACTGGTATTATGTCTTTGACACAAATTGCAGCTCATGTAGCATCCAGCTATGATAGTTTGAGCGATAGAAGGAAACAATGACAACTGGATGGATGACCTTCTTTATTGTTCTCACAGCATCTAAGGGCAATCTGGAACAAAAAATACTTCTTCACCATTTTCCAAGCCCTCCAATTTGCAATGTCTTTGACTGGGACAGTCACTTAGTTGATTTTGTGATATCAAGTTTTCTTGGAATAATGTCTATTATCCTTATTAACGCAGCCTCCTCCAATTATTGTTCCCCTTGTCCTCGACCATGGCATTCTCCAGCCAGTCATTGTCCTGCTCCGACCCCGACTCACTCATTTCACTAGCATCAGCCGCCAGCAGGCGTGAGTAATTAATCCTGCGCTGGCGAGGTATTTTCCACTGCAGAAGAACTAAAGTAATGCACCACACGCCGAGCATTACTGCTGTACCCTGGAAGAGGACCTGAAGTCCAAACCTCTGTACCACAAATCCACCTGCTACACTGCCTAGTGCAGCACCAAGATCAAGATAGAGGGCTTCAAACACTCGCTTCACTGCCAGCTCGGTCCCTGGAGAGGCGATATCCACAGCCTGAGATTCTAATGACCACCAGAGGGCACCAACAGTGATTCCAGCCAGCACCTGAGCAGGCAGTATTGTCCATGGAGACCGGATGAACGAATAAGAAAGGCACTGCAGAGCCAGACCCATGACTGCGAGAGGCAGTAAACGGCCATGGAATTTCAGAAGTCGTGTTAAACAACCATTAAGTGGGGCAAAGACAGCCTGACACAGAGGTACAACAGCCAAAGCAATACCCATCTGAAGCTCTGTAGCATCGCGATCTTGCATCTGCCAGAGAAGGAAGTCCGACACAACAGAGCCTGCCATGCCAGTAAGAATAGCAGTGCTGGCACAGAGCAAAGCCTGCGAGTCTCCTCGCACTAGGTGTAGTGCCTTCAAGCCAGCCCCAGGAACATGTTCACGTTTGTGCCGGTAAAGAGGCAGCAAAGCAGCAAGAGGCACCATCAGAACCATCAACAGGGCATACGTGTAAAAATGCAACACTGTTCCAATCAAACAGTAAAAGATGCTTACTAGAATACCAGAGCATCCCATGCCACCAGCAGTCCCCAACAGTCTCCATGGTTTAATAGCTTGGTGACGTTCTGTGGCATCCACAAAATCAAGATACTCATGCAGCCCATCGTCAGCTGTCCATGCCAAAGGAGCAGCCAGAATCTCCCAGAAGATTACGATAATCATGATCAAGAAAAACATCTGATGTTGAGGGTCCATGACTTTCAAGCTTCCAAGGAACTCGTATTGAATCTTGGCTGCTTCCTGCCCCATTTGTTCACGCTTGGTCCTCTTACCTGGTGATGGCATCAGAACTGGTCTTGTTTTTAAAGATTCTTCTCGGTCGCTTTGACTGCTCTTGGTCGTCGCGGTGGTACTCTGTTTGATATGTGATGCTGAGATGTTGGCTTGTGTTCCTGGTACATCTTTAGTCTTATTGTACTCTGGGGTGGGCATCATCTTATGTTCTGGTGAGTTCAAAGCAAGTGCTGAAATTTTTGGTTGGCTTGTCTTGGGGTTCAGTGTAGGTGAGCTAAGCTCATTCACTGCATTTATCAGACTAATATTGCAGTTTCTGCTCTCGGAGCTCTTTCCTGTGGCTGGGAAGAGCAGAAGTGATAAAACAACTGCTGCCGAACAAACAAGAGAGCCTGTTATTACCATCCGGCGTTTGTTATAGCGCCTGACCAGGATGCAAGACAGAGGCCTCCACACTAGCGCGATTATGTGTTTGACAGCCATGGTGATGCCCGTCATGACGGCTGGGAGTCCAAGGTACCGGAAGTAAAGGGTGAGGAAGGGCAAAAGGAAACCTATGGCACAGGAATAGATGAAATGGAAGAACGCTGCAAAGTTTATCGCTCCACGGACGTCCCATTGCTTGTTCCTCTTCATGGCTGCTCTCGCTGTAACACCAAACAGTCATACACACGCTGTTGATGAAAGAAAATATAAGAAAATCAGAAAGAGAAAGAAAGAAAGTCACATAAAAATGGTGGGAAATCATCTGCTCTATGATCCTTAATGACTCCCTAATTAATATAATACACACGTTTATCATAAACGCCAGAGAGACACATGTCTTTCTTCTCCATTATATTCAGTGCGTCTCACATTTTTAGCTTATCACAATACACAGTACTAGGTTAAGCAGTCCATGTCATAGCTGGGTAAATACAACCGCCATCAATTATTTGCTAATTTATATGCATACTGTGCCCTTCTGTACCGTTCAATTCCACTGCTTCGTTTCAAATTCATCTGTTTTTAAGTGCTGTGCAGCGTCTGATTATATTCATCATGTTTTATACACCCATTTCACTGGAGCACGGAACGCAAGGATCATGGCAGAAAGGTGCGGAACGCACTCTATGGACGAGCTTCGGCATTTTTACACGAAAAATGGGTCAAAAATCTACGGAAAATTGCACCTTCGGAACGATTCACAGTGTTCGGAAAGGACACGGAAGGACCGCAGTACAATGTCGGAATACATGCGTAAAAGCATCGGATCACCTTCGGAACCAGTGCTGACAGCAAAGGAAGACCTTTGGATAATTCATGGAATGTTCATGGAAAGGACGGAACGTTTGCGGAACGAATGCGGTACTACTCCTTTTTAGAAGGAAGACCCACGGAATGAACTTGGAACAGGCGAAATGAAGGCAGAATGTTCACGTTCAACATGGAATAACTGAGGAATACCCGGCATAACCACGTTTTAAGGAGGAAAAATCAGCAAAGATCAAAGGATTTGCTCCTGATTCCACTTTTAAATACACGGAATGACCAAGGACGCTCATTCTCTCATTCATAATATATGTTTATAATGTATAACATGTTTATAATGTACAATAAATTTAAAATGTAACATATATTTGTAATTTACCATATGTTTCTAATGTGCAATATGCTTATAATTTACAATAAATTTAAATTTTAACATATGTTAATATGTTTAATGTCAATAATGTCAATACGTTCCTTTCATTTGCACCTCAATAAATCATTCCAGACTAAAAACCATGCACACAAGTCCAAACGACAGTGATTATAACTTTACAACTTTATTAGATGAACAGGAAAACAGAAAAAAACGGAACTGGAGTAATTTAATATTTATAGTGGAAGTGACTTCCTTGAGTGTTCCGCAAGTCTTCCGTGTTATCTGCAACCATTCCGCAAACGTTCACCATGTATTCCGCAAACCTTCCGTGAGTATTCCGTGGGGATTCTGTGGCCGCTTTTGACCACCTGGAAGAAGGAGGGATGTTCGCGGAACGTTCTCGGAAGACTTGCGGAATAAAAGGAACGATCACAGAACGTTTGCGGAAAGGATGGAACGTTTGCGGAAAGACTGCGGAACGTGAGGGAATACTGTTGGAAAATTTTTCCGTCAACGTGTTCAAAAGAACATTTGCGGAAAATTTTGGCCTGACAGAAGAGGAGGAATACCTTCGTAATCGTACAGAAGGACACAGAAGATAATGGAATGACTGAGGAACGTTGTAGAATGACTGCGGTTTTGCTTCCGCAAGTCTGCCGCGCTCCAGTGAAATGGGGGTATTAAAGATGATTATTCTACAAATAGTGGCTGCCAAAGTCTATACACGCTCGGAGGTGATTTCTGAAAGTTGCCATGGGCTCGATGGGTAATGTCAGGTGGAACAACATTGATGTCCTCCTGCTGAACAACAAACGCATGGACTTCATGAGTTTTGAGGTTGAGGAATACACACTTGTGATTTAATGTAGCCCAACAGAGGGGGAAAAAATCCAAGGGGTGAGGTCAGGGGAATGGACAAAGCACCCAACAAGATCACCCGATCAAGACATGTGCGAGGAAACCTAAAAACATCCCAAAGCTGAATCTGTTCTTTACAAAAGGACTAAAATCCCGCCGAGTCAATGTGACAACACAAACATTCAGTCGCAAAAGATATGGGATTCCACACTGATTTCGCATCCATAGAGTGCAAACAACTAGGGTGGTTCGGCCATATGAAGAGAATGGAGGACCAACATCAACCAAAGAAATGGTTCCTCTGGAAACCTACAAAGAACCTAAAAGGTCACCAAGAAAGCAATGAATCAAAAACATCAGAGTCCCGAAAGCGCATTCTTTATTTTTGCTATTGATTTTAAATAATTTAAAGAAATTCTCTCAATTATTTGCCGAACCACGTCATCCTACTATTGGGATCACGGGAGGCTGGAGCCTATGACGGCTGACACTTGCTGGGCAAAGGCAGAGTGCACCCTGAAAAGCTTGCCAGACTATCACAGGGCGAATACACTCAAACCATTCTCACTCACATTTTTACATTTTGATACACCGTCTTAGTCCTGGGGCAGTGGTGGCCTAGTGGTAAAGGGCGCTGGATCACTGATCCTAAGGTTGGGGGTTCGAGTCCCACTCTCCACAAGGTTATCACCGTCTCCCACAGTGCAGGGTTATCAAAGGCGGGCCATGTCTTTCACAGTCTATGGTGAGAGGTTCATGTAAAAGAACCATTGCTGACTTTCGTAAAGAGTAGCTGCAAAGCCGTCAGTGTGTTTCTGCCGCTTGCTAAAGGGTTGTGTCAGGAAGGGCATCCGACGTAAAAACCTATGCCAATCAAATGTGCAAATCAGACGATTCGCGGAGTTGATCCCTGAAAAAGGGAAAAAAAAAAACAAAAGGAAAAGAAGAAGAAGAAAGAACACACTGTATTAGTCCTATAAGGAAAATGATTCGGTTAACCCACACAAAGTGAGCACACACAAACAGTGGGGTGCCCGGAGAGCAGTTGGGGGTTAGGTGCCTTGATCAAGGGCACTTCAGCCACTACTATGGAGGAAGTGAAGGTGCAACTCACACCCCCATTGCCACTCATTTTTCCCGCTGGTTCTGGAATCGAACCAGCGACCTTTCAGTCTCAAAGCTGGTTCTCTAACCCTTAGGCTACAGCTTCTGATTCACACCTACTGGCTAACCTAGTTCTTGCTGTGAGGCGGATGTGCGAACCACTTCACCCCGAGTCCGCCCCTACTCTTCTTTGTTCTGTTTGTTGTGATCTTTGTTTTTTTTTTATGCTGATTGCAGACTGTATTATTGCCACTTTTTGGTCTGGAGTCCTGTGCTTTGAATTGCAGACTAATTTAAACAGATCTTTGGATCACTTCCCTCATCAAATAAATGCAAGGTGGTAATTTTATATATCATTAAAACTTGTTCATGTCCCTAGAGTGGTTTTCTGTTATAACACAGGCTCCCACGTGTAGGGAAAATGAGTCAATTGGATTTCCATTAGCTGTATAATGAAGAAGGTTCTACCTTCAGATCCAGGAACTGTTCCAGGAACTGTACATACCGGTTCAACGCCATATTAACCTAGTTTATAAAGAGCTGACCATGTTCCTGAGTTTTATACATTTCTAACTTTCGGGAATAACCCCAGAAGACGGGATCCAGAGCAAAAATAAAATATGGAAAATGTCCACTTCATACAACTCCTTACAAACACGGAACTTTATTTGAATTATTTCGAAGTCAAGAAATACCCGGATTTAGGTGTCGCACCTGTGCACCTGTTTCAGTCTGTACACGTCATCCGGAAAACTCATTAAAAACAAACAAACATTATTTACCTTTACTGGCTGTCTCTTAGGAAAAGCAGGGAAGTCTTGCTGTTTATTGTGGAAAACAATAAAAGACACAAGTCCTCCACATCCGAACTTTATGAACGTTGCCTCCGTCTGTTTGCTGGAAGAAAACCGGCGAGGCTCCTTCTACTTCTCTTTTCTCTTTACTCACCAGCGCCATCTGTGGACAGTCACTAATATTACAGCTCACCATGAAAGAAAGGAGGATTTATTATTGCTTCTCAAAAGTCGTGGCCTGTGGTAAGATGCTGGATTACTGATCCTCAAGGTTGGGGGTTCGAGTCCCACTCTCCACAAGGTTGTCACTTTTCCCCCAGTGCGGCTATCTGGGTTATCAAAATCCGGCCATGTGTCTCTCACTGTCTATGGTGAGAGATTCATATAAAAAAAAAACATTGCTGGCTTTCCAAAGAGTAATGCCATAGACGTCAGCATGTTTCTGCCCTGTGATTGCCTGGTGAGCGCTCCAGGGTGTACTCTGCCCTCTCCCTGAGTCGGCTGAGATGGGCGCCAGCCTCCCCATGACCGTAATTAGTATTAAGTGTTTCAGAAAATGAATGAACGAGTTTTATGAGCAAGGTTAGGACACCTGCCTTTCAGTTCAGCATGTGTTTGGAGTTTGCACGTGCTCCTCGTGTTTGAATGGGTTTCCTCCTAACCTCCTGTTTCCTTCCTACAGTCCAAAGACATCCACATTAGGCCATTCGGCTGGTCTGATTTGACCCTAGGTGTGAGTGAGTGTGTGAATTCTTGTGTGCGTTGCCCTACAATAGTCTGGCGAGCTGTTCAAGAGTGCACCCCGTCTTCACCTAGTGTTGGATGAGACAGGGTCCATCCTCCCTGTGACCCTAGTAGGATTATGTCGTTTGACAAATGAGTGAGTGAGAATGATTTGGCTTTGGTCCAGACATTGGCATCGTAACTAGCAAATGGACTTGACATCGACTTGGCAAATGGATGGACAGATTTTGGTCCTTCACCAAGAAGGTGATAATGAGATGTTATGTGTAATATGTCCATTTTATCATATAGACAATACAGTATTTTGGTTTTGTACATAAATAGTAATCAATACTATATGAGTGTATGCTTTATATTGAGTATTATATTTAAACAAGTAGACTCTTTGGGGGAGTTTTAATCCCTCCCTTCATCGCAGCTCGTAGATAATATAATATACACTGAAGCAGCTATTTAACTTCATGGAGAGCCAGCACCCACAAATCATCATTCACGGGTTTTAGTTAAAGAAATAGTTCTATAAAGTGTTTCTTTAATTGAAAAAAATAAATACTATACAATGGTTTCCTCAGCAGACTCAACTTTCCTCCCAAAATCTAAAGACATGCACATTAGGCTAAGTGGCTGTTCCAAATTGACCCTTGGTGTGAGCGAGCGTTGCCTTGCGATGGTCCTGCGATGGTCTGGCGAGCTGTTCAGTATGTACCAAATGAGTAAATGAGTTTGTAAAAGTGAGAACATATAAGGGATTAAAAAGCATATATAAATGTAAAGACTTCGAAATAATCCAACACACAAACAGGGGTAACAATCAGGCAGAGAATAGCAATAACAAGAACCCATCATCTACTGTCTGTATTAGTTGAGATGTCACATGTGGAGCTGTAGACACGGATATAGAGGTATGCGATTTTAATCCGTAGAGTTTATGATCACGGGCAGGACTGTGCATGGTTGTTGCATTATTGTCACTGAACAGTTCCAGAGAAGGTGTTGATGGGTAAAGAGAAGGTCTTGCTCAGAAATTTGCTCAGTCCCATGCCGTCCTCCATCAGACCGTATTTAGACTTGCTTCTTTGAAGACAGTATCCAGGGTCTGTGCACGGAGACACCTCTATGCTACATAACAAAGATATTAAATTGCATAATTCACCTGAGCAATGTTGGGTCATATACAAAAAGTTATAATATTGATTAAATATACTATAGCGTGATCCTGATATATACCACACACACACACACACACACACACACACACACGTAAGAAACCAAGCAGCTGCTTTTAGCTAAGAATGATGCTTCAGAACAGAATCTTCTCGTCTAATCTAATCGACTTACACGAGTCAGGTTGGTTTACCATTCAGTCTTATTTCATTACTCGAACGCAACTTCAGTTCTTGGCTAGTATTACTGCTAATATTTTACAAGTAGCGTTCATTAATATTGTTTTTTTTTTTTAATTCAAAGTTCATCATGTTCATTTTCTGTAACTGCTTTATCCTAATTAGGGCCCCCGGGAGGCTGGTGCCCATCTCAGCTGACTCCGGGAGAGGGCAGAGTACACCCTGGACGGCTCGCCAGGCCATTGCAGAGTGGAAACACGCTGACGTCTTTTCAGCTACTCTTTACGAAAGTCAGCAATGGTTCTTTTTCATGAACCTCACACCATAGACAGTGAAACACATGGCCGGCCTTTGATAACCCAGTTAGCTGCACTGGAGGGACAGTGACAACCCGTGAAGAGTGGGGCTTGAACCCCCAACCTTAGGATCAGTGCTCCAGCACCTTTACCACCAGACCACCACTGCCGCAATTCAAAGGTTTGTTAATAAATATAATGCAGGTTGTATTTGGGCAACAATATTTGGACCCGGGAGTTTGCCCAATCTGCCCACATGTGTTTTGTAGAATTTGGTGAAGGCTTTCGATCGTGTCCCTTGGGTTATTTTGTGGGGCGTGCTCCGGAAGTACAGTGTTCTGGATCCATTGCTACAGGCCATTCGGTTGCTGTATCACCGGAGCCAGAGCTTGGTCTGTACTGGGAACAACAGGTCGAATTCGCTTCCGGTGAGGGATGTTGTCTGCCAAGGCTGTCCTTTGTCACTGATTCTGTTCATAATTTTTATGGACAGAATTTCTAGGCGCAGCTGAGGCATTGAGGGATTCTGCTTTGGTGGCCATCGGATCTTGTCTCTGTTTTTTTTTTTACCAGATGAGGTCCTTTTGGCTTCATCATACTGTGACCTCCAGCTCTCATTGGAGCAATTTGCAGTTGAGTGCAAAGCGGCTGGGATGAGAATCAGCACCGCCAAGTCCGAGGACATGGTTCTCAGTCAGAAAAGGGTGGAATGCACCCTCTGGGTAGGGAATGAGGTCCTGCCCCAAGTGGAGGAGTTCGAGTATCTCTAGATGTTGTTCACGAGTGAGGGGAGAATGGAGCCAGAGATTGACAGGCAGATTACTGCAGCCTCTGCTGTAAAGTGGAGCCTGTACCGATCTGTCATGGTGAAGAAGGAGCTGAGCCGCAAGACAAAACTCTCAATTTACCAGTCAATCCACGTTCCAATCCTCACCTATGATCATGAGCTTTGGGTAGTGACTGAAAGAAAAGGATCGGGGATACCAGCGGCTGAAATGAGCTTCCTTCGCCGGGTGTCGGGGCTCCCTTAGAGACAAGGTAAGAAGCTTAGCCGTCCGGAAAGAGCTCAGAGTAGAACTGCTGATCCTCCGAATTGAGAGGAGCCAGTTGAGATGGCTCAGGCATCTGGTTCGAATGCCTCCCGAATGCCTCCATGGTGTGATGTTTCGAGCATGTCCAACCGGGAAGAAACCCCGGGGTCGACCTAGCACACGCTGGACGGATATAGCTCTTGGCTGGTGTAGCAACATTTTGGTGTCCCCACAGAAGAGCTGGAGGAAGTGGATGCTGCCCCCATGACCCCCTATATGATATATAGTGATATTTGGGCCCTGCAATAGCCTGACAAGCTGTCCAGGATGTACCCCGCCCTTGCCCAGAGCCAATTGAGATGAGAGCCAGCCTTCAACATTTCATCAGAAAATGAATGAATGAATGAATGAATATATTTGGATTTGGCACCAAGAATAATTATCATTCAGGCTGTTTATCACGTACTTTCTAAACTGGCTACAGGTTTAGCTTATATTACATTCAATGATTATATTAAATGATTCAATTATAATGAAAATGTTGCTTGGCAGCACAGTGGCTTAGTGATTAGCATATCCACCCAGCAAGGTCCTGTGTTCAAGTCCTAGGCTTGGGTGGTCCTTTGAGCAGTTTACATGTTTTCCTATTTCTTTCAGGGTTTATTTATATGCTTATACAGTATACATTCCATTTCTGACCAGATTAACAGGCTAGCTTTCAATCATGAATTATTAGCTGTTTATATAAAATCGGTTGTCGCCGCCTAGTGGAAGGATGATAAATTAGGTTTCATGGTGACGGTCGAAAGAATACTCTAGCAGTGCACAGAAAATAAGTGGGCGAGTCAGAGCTGTGTCCTAATAAATTGCTGTATGAAAAAAGTAAACAACACTGAAGCTTGATAGTAAGCAACAGCGGCCAATGCAGCAATTAGATTTATTATATCAATGGTACAATGTGGCTCCCTATCTTTATTTACCTCTGGACATTTTTGAAGGTCCTGCATGAATCTTTATCCAGACACACAGTAAATGTTTTCTCCTCCAAGGCTCTGATGCAAATGCTGGTCACTCTAAGGGTAGACTAAGGGTAGAAAGCACACTATTAGTAATACAGTAGTACAGCACAGTATTAGCGCTACTGGTGAGATGTTCCTGGGACCCTTCTCTTTGACATCATTACAGATTATGTGGGTCAAACTACGTATAGGTAATGTAGTCACAGAGTGTGTAGGTAATGTTACACACATAATTACAGAAATACAAACAGAGAAACAGAGCACATGGAGTTCGACCCCGGTCAAAACATCACTATGTGGTCTAATTGTTACAGGGGACATACCACAACAAATTCATGGATCAACATTCATTTTAGATGCACTGGTCAATTCTGGGCGGTGGCCTGGTGGTGAACTGGTTAGCACACCTGCCTCACAGCGAGAATGGCTTGGGTTCGAGTCCTGAGCTCGGGTGTTTTGGTGTAGAGTTTTTCACGTTCTCCCTGTTTTTTGTGGGTTTCCTCCAGGTACTCTGGTTTCCTCGCACAGTCCAAGAACATGCACATTATGCTATTTGGCTGGTTCGAATTGCCCCGAGGTGTGTATGTGAGTGTATATGGTTGTATGTTCAGAAGGAGACTATGGGATTGTATCTCGACTCAAATAGTTCTAAATATAAGTACTGTATCAATTATCATATAAACAAGACTGTTGTTCTAATGAATATCAGCATGGCAATGATTTGGCCGTGAGGAATCACAGCCCTGCAATGAAAGTGCCACATTGCTTTTCTCCAACAGTACAATAAACAAAGTTAAGTATTGAGTAACTGTAATTTTAGACACAATATAGGCCACATGTTTTGAATACCTCTACTCCAACAACAAAGGCAGATCCCGGAGAAGCCAAGATGGACAGAGCGCAGTATATTCCAAGCAAATATAGTAACTGGTTTACTTTAAGGAACTATTGCTTGGCTTCAAAATTTAATACAACATGATACAAACAGTAAAAAATACCAATGCATACTATGAGCAGGAACACCATGTATGAGGGCTTATAGAATCTTGTGCACAGTGTCTTTTCATCTTTCACAGCCTTCTGCATATTGTTGGTGTGTGTGTGTGTGTGTGTGTGTGTGTGTGTGTGTGTGTGTGTGTGTGTGTGTGTGTGTGTAAAACTGAAAAATTAACAAACTTTGCCTTGCTGACTAAAAAAAAAAAAATGCACATATACTGCATAATAGGGGTGTCATTGAAAACCTATTATTGGTATCGCTATATTGATAAAAAAAAAATTCCGATGAATCGATACATTGGAATATTGCTGTACTGTTCCATGAATTATTAAATATAACAGACTAAGATATATTACAGTAGTTTGTATAATGCATTGAATACAGTGAGTCGTCGACTTATGACCTGTTCGAGTTTCTTCTGATTGACTTCATGACCGCAAAAGTGGTGAAGCATGATTCATGGCGATGCAGCGCTAGTGTTGCGTACGATGGTTGTTTGTGCTGCCGGCAGCGGCAGCATCTTAAAAGGCCAAGCAGGAGATGATGCAGCTTCACTTTCTAACTGCTCAGAGCAAATTTATTCATCTACTTTCAATGCCACGTCACTGTGGCGCGAAACTGAGAGCCAATCCTTTCTGTGTGGGCGGGTCCGATACCTTGAAGCTCTAATTTTATTGGACTCACACGCTGCAGTGTTTATGTGACAGGAAGCACGTCCCACGTTTTGGCAGTCAGCAGTTCTGCGGTTTGAAGTTTCTCCATGTCTGTCCTTTTGTGTTTGTTTGCCAGCTGTGCTTGGCTTCGTGGAAATGAGCCGATCAAAACGAGGGAAATTTATCTCTTTACTCAAAAACAACACGCGCAGTCTGTGGCTGTTGTTATAATCTAATAAAATTGGAGTTTGAAGCCATCGGACGCGCCCACACAGTGGAGTACAGAAAGGATTGGCTCTCCGCTGCGTGTCACAGTGACATGGAATCGAAAATAGATGTATAGATTCAGAAGATGCTCATATCTGCATTATCTGGTGATAAGAAAAGTGTCCGGTGTGATGTGTGATAGGAGAGTATAGGCAAGAATGAAGGGAAGAGTGTACAAGACGGTGATGAGGCCAGTGATGTTGTATGGTTTAGAAACAGTGGCCCTGGGGAAAAGACAGGAGGCAGAACTGGAGGTAGCAGAGATGAAAATGTTGAGGTTCTCTTTGGGAGTAACGAGGATGGATAGGATCAGAAATGAGTACATCAGAGGGACAGCACATGTCAGACGTTTTGGAGACAAAGTCAGAGAGGCTAGATTGAGATGGTTTGGACATGTACAGAGGAGGGATAGTGACTATATTGGTTGTAGGATGCTGAGGTTGGAACTACCAGGCAAAAGGCCCAGAGGAAGACCAAAGAGAAGATTTATGGATGCGGTGAAGGCGGACATGAAGGTCGTCGGTGTAAGAGTAGAAGATGCAGAGGATAGGGAGAGATGGAAGCAGATCATTTGCTGTGGCGACCCCTGAAGGGAACAGCCGAAAGGAAAAGAAGAAGAAGAAAGAAGAAGAAGTGTCTCTTCTTGTGCAAAATGTTCCGTACTGTTGAGAACACGCGCTCTAACGGCACACTAGAAGCAGGGACGTACCATTTACCGTACAGAAAGGCGGGACCTACCATTTACTCGGGGTGTCATTGAAATGGCATTCACTACAGACGCTGTCATGAACACAGGAAGCTATAACATTAGGAGTATCGATACCCCTTTTATAGGTATCGATTATCGATCGACATAATTATATCGACGATATTCCGATATTCTGATTGTCAATGACATCCCTACTGCATAATTGTATAAATAAAATTATACAAAAACATTCATTCAGTCATTGTCTTCCACGTCTTCCAGGGTCGGGTCGTGGGGGCAGCGACCTAAGCACAGAGGCCTAGACATCCCTCTCCCAAGCCACTTCCTCCAGCTCTTCCGGGAGAGGCGTTCCCAGACAAGCCGAGAGACATAGTCCCTCCAGCGTGTTCTAGGTTGACCCCCGGGTTCTCTTCCCAGTTGGACATGCCCGAAACGCTACACCAGGGAGACGTTTGGGAGGCATTCTGACCAGATGCCTGAGCCACCTCATTCATATTAGGCTACCAGGCTGTTCCAAATTGCCCCTAAGTGTGAGTTGTTGTGTGTGTGGCCCTGCAATGGTATGGCGAGCTGCTCAGTGTGTACCCCACCTTTGTCCAGTGTAGGCAGAGTTAGGAACTAAAAAATTTATTCGAAAAAACATTTTTAGATAATAATAATATAAAGTAATGTTTATTCTTACCACGGGGGGTCTGCTAGGATTATGATCAAGAAAATCTACACTGAGACTTTCAAGACCTGTAAAGATAAAAAAAAAAAAATTCATTCCAACATTAGTACCGAATACAACAACAACAACCCCACATGGCAACCAAATGGTCACAGGAGGGACAAAATAGTGAAAAGTTGTTTTTAATTATGTACTTTTGGTTCCAGTGGGCGGAGCTGCACAGATTGACACAGCACACATTATTAAAGATATTCTTCGGTCTATTTCTCGATTGCTTATGGAGGCCTGAAACGTTAAACAGCACAACATCATCCGATATGTTAGCACCCGCTTTCAGAAGTGTAAAATATTGAGCCGCATACACACGGGAAGCGATGAGTGACACAAGAAGGAATCACCGGCTCTGATTGCATAGGTAACCCTCTTGTATGTTTTCCGCGAGTAAATGTTTCTGAATGAAATCGTGAGCAATAGAAGGCTCCTCTTTCGCACTGACAACAGTGACACCCATATTTACTTCATTTTACTTTACAGTTTATAGTCAAACCCTAGATTTTTATATCCCTCCACATGTTTGACAGCGGAAAGACTTTGGCTAGCAGTAGCTGAGTGACGTTCAGATAATGCATAAGTACAGGGATCCCTCACTAGTTCACGCTTGAAATTATACGGGTTCAGTGCATTGCGAATTTTTTATTTTTTTTTAATATTCATCGAATTAAAAAATAAAGAAATTAAGGAAGAATAGGGGAAAAAGTTAAGGAAAATGCCGCAAAACAAGGCCAATTATGCAAAAAAAACCCCAAACAAACAAAAAACAAACAAAAAAAAAAACCCAACCCAAAACCCCCCAACAAAACTATTTTTATTATTATTTTATAACATTTTTATGTGAAGCTTCTGTATGTGTGTATATTTACATTTTATTTACATCTTATGCATTATTTTTGAATGTTTAATTGTTATTATAATCATTTATAGCATTGAATATGTATTTATTGATATTATATACACATATGCATGTAGTGGTGGTCTAGTGGTATAAGGCGCCGGATCGCTGATCCAAAGGTTGGGGGTTCGAGTCCCACTCTCCACAAGGTTGTCACTGTTCTCCCAGTGCAGCTAACTGGGATATCAAAGGCCGGTCATGTCTCTCACTGTCTATGGTGTGAGGCATGTAAAAGAACCATTGCTGACGTTCGACAAGAGTAGGCTGCAAAGCCGTCAACGTGTTTCCGCCCTGCGATGGCCTGGCGAGCTGTCCAGAGTGTACTCTGCCCTCGCCCTGAGTCGGCTGGGATGGGCACCAGCCTCCCCGCGACCCTAATTAGGATGAAGCGGTTACAGAAAATGAACTGATGAACTGTATACGTCAGTCAGGGGGGGTTGATCCTACTTGGCGGAATTCGGTGGTCGCGGATCTCGGTCCCAATTAACCGCGGAAAGTGAGGAATCCCTGTACTTCCATGCATTCATTCATTCAATCATTCATTCATTCATTTACCAGACTAAATCCTCCCAGGGTTGAGGTTGAGTCTCTGGGAAAAGGCGGTATACACGCAAAGCGCAAAACCAAACTGGAACAGATGGTTTAGCATCATTTCCGTATCTTTGAACTGTGGAAGGAAACCAAAGTACCCAGAGGAAACCCACAAACAAGTGGAGAACATGTAAACGCTCCACAAAAATAGCCTCGCAGAGCCCAGGACTTTGAGCTGTAAGGCAGATGTGCAAAGTTTGTTATGTATTTAATTCAAAAACCGGTGCAGATAGCTTCAAATAAATGTCTGCATCATGCTTTAGGCTATTGTCCCTATCTATATTATAATCGTAATTAGACAGGAATGATCTGCTTCTATTTTGAGGACGGAATCGATAAAGTTGTGTTAATTGTTTACGTACGTAAACATGTTGGAGAGATCAGTGTTTAGGCGGTATTTGCCAGCTATTGGTATCGTTTCGCTCTGATTGGTTTCTGTGATTCAGTTTGGTCCCACATACGTACTTCATATTGCTTGAAAAGATTTCGCCTATCATCGTTCAGTTCACCGCCTTTGCTGAGTTTACATGGCTTCTTGTTCATCGCTTTCTGTGTCTATGCAGCTTTACAGTAAAGTTAGAAATTGTCAGCTTTAATACTAATAAGACTGGAGTGTTAATGTAGAGTTTAGAGTCAATAGGCACCTTTCTGTAGTTGACAGCCACGATAACACCACAGTCGTCTTGTATGTTTTTCTTATACCGTACTGATCCTACAAAAAAAAACAAAGGAAATCATTGTTGTCATTCAAACCAACCAAACCACCTTTACAGACAATTAGAAATGTTCCAGACTTCTTTTAGCTATTTGAAAATAACCTCGTGGGCATACGGAACAATTCTAACAAGGAACTATGTTACGTTTTTGCAGATACGCGGGCATTATAACAACACTATCTTATGGCTTCGTGTGTACAAATGTAGCTCTTTGGCATGAAAAGAAAACATTTCACAATGTAAGTATTCGCATGCTGTTCGCAGTAGCTTCGTTAGTTCGTTCACACTAAGCGAGTTTATTCATTTATAAACAACAGTGATCTCGAGAAGCAATATGGCCACTTAGGAAGTGCTCGGTGATAGCAGAAACCACCGGAAATAGCCGAGGGACTATCGAATCCCCCTACCCCAGATATACATACAACTAGTATCGACATACCCATGATGCAATGCTGAACATGGTGTCCCTACCGCCCGAGGCATAGTTCAACATAAATATCAATATAAATAAAAAAATATTTCATGCTGTTGTAAAATTGTATGCTCACCCCGGATTGTGTCTTTTAACGTAAGTCTTAGAGGTTTGAACTCGGGATAGTTCATGTCAAGCTGACACACAAACATCTCCTCCACAACTTTAGAATATAAACCAGAGAAGGAAATCTAGATAGAAGAGTGAAGTGACTTTTCAGATACACAGCATTGTGTTGAAGGTCTGTAAACATATTCAGTTGATTAGATTATACAAGAAAAAGTATTTAACTTAATGTAGCCTTCCTGTCTACTCAAACCACAGGGACTATTCTTATCTGATCACGATCATCAACAAGGATCTTCAGCTACAGGCCTGCAGCTCAAATAAATTTCAGGGCTCCTGTATTGTTACTCACAACACTCAATGTACAGTACTTACTACTTTCCTGAGTAAAATCCCCCAAAAGGATAATAAAGATTTGGGCACTGCCTGAAACTGGAGTTCTCAATAGATGTCAGTTGATTGCGCGTCCCAGAGTTGACGTCGCGGAGTCAAATTGTTTCTTTGTTTGTTTTAAATGTTTTTTTGTTTTTTTTTTTTGCATTATGCTCGTCTATGACCGTGCGACCCTACTACAGCTATGAGAGCACAGTCCTTTTGGACATTGAGAAGTGAGCACGCTCATCTCCTATCCTGAGCTAATATGCTACCGCAGCTCAATGCTAGCTGCACCCCGGATAACAATAAACCCAGGCGGAGACGCGGCAGGCGAGGAGGGGCTGAACGACGACTCCGGCGCTTGGTTAGCAGTGGAAGCTTAGCACTCCCGGTCATACTGCTTGAAAATGTTCAGACTCTGCGAAACAAGATGGAGCAGCTTCATGCTCGGATTGCAGCGCAGAGGGATCTACAGGACTGCTCCATGACGTGATTCTGTGAAACATGGCTCGAGGAGAGTACACCCGACGAGACGACTACACCAGCCGGCGACACGGCCTTCAGAGAGGACCGGAGCACAGCGGCTAGCAACACGGCCCGCGGTGGAAGAACGGCGGATTCTTGTTAAATAAACCTGGTGTACTGACTGACTGTAGATTATCTCTAAACCTTGCTCTGAAAAAGGAGAACATCTAGCTTTGAAGTTGTGGTCATTTTGTTTACCCAGAGAGCTGTTCATTTTTTTCCAACAAAACAATGGGCAGAGTGCAATATAAATATATAAATAAAATTATAATATAATATAATATAATATAGAGCAATTTTGTTTAATGCGGTTATCTACTGATTTATTTATTGTATTATTATTATTATTATTATTATTATTATTATCATCATGATCATCATTTTATTTTTATTACTTTTGTTGTTATTATTGTATTGTTTGCTGGGTCTGTGTGACATCCTTTTAGATATAGAATTTTAATGTATTTATTTTATAGCAGTTTGTGTGTTGTTGATTTGAGCCTTCTTTCCTGTTTGTAACTTGACTCCTTGAACAACCGCACTAGAATTGCTATGTGTATAAAAAACACAAATGGCTATTAAAAATCCTGAATCCTGATAGGTGTCCAAGCCTGGATTAGATTTTTACTACTTCTGTTCTGTCCAGGGTGTACGCGATCCTTGCTCAGAGTCGGCTGAGGTGGGAATCAGCCTCTCCTTCTTCTTCTTCTTCTTCTTCTTTTCCTTTTGGCTTTTCCCTCCAGGGGTCGCCACAGCGAATCATCTGCCTCCATCTCACCCTATCCTCTGCATCTTTTTCTCTTACACCAAGGGAATCAGCCTCTCCAGGACCCTAATTAGGATTAAATGTTTCAGAAAATGAATGAATGAATGTCTTTCTGTTCATTTGCATCACCAGTCTTTTTAGTTTGATTATCTGTTTAACAAGTTCATGTTCTGTCATGTTTTTGATTTCTGTGTTCATATACTTGCAAGTTTGTATGCCTAGATGAGTAAGATTGCATTTTCTTTCTTTGTAAGTCTGAATGGTGGCATATGAGCCTCTTTTTTTGGAGGGTTTCAGTTTTCTTAATAATAATAATAATAATAATAATAATAAATCAATTTATTATATATATATATATATATATATATATATATATATATATATATATATATACACACACACACACACACACACAAACACACAATCCTTCTTCTTTTCCTTTCAGCTGTTCCCTTCAGGGGTCGCCACAGCAAATCATCTGCCTTCATCTCACCCTATCCTCTGCATCTTCTACTCTTACGCCAACTACCTTCATGTCCTCCTTCACCACATCCATAAATCTTCTCTTTGGTCTTCCTTTAGGCCTTCTGCCTGGTAGTCCCAACCTCAGCATCCTACTACCAATATACTCACTATCCCTCCTCTGTACATGTCCAAACCATCTCAATCTAGCCTCTCTGACTTTGTCTCCAAAACCTCTTACATGTGCTGTCCCTCTGATGTTCTCATTCCTGATCCTATCAATCCTCGTTATGCCCAAAGAGAACCTCAAAATTTTAATCTCTGCACACATACATATATATATATATATATATATATATATATATATATATATATATATATGTGGGGCAGTGGTGGTCTAGTGGTATAGGGCGCTGGATCGCTGATCCAAAGGTTGGGGGTTCAAGTCCCACTCTCCACAAGGTTGTCACTGTCCCACCCCCAGTGCGGCTAACTGGGTTATCAAAGGCGGGCCATGTCTCTCACTGTCTATGGTGAGAGGCATGTAAAAGAATCATTGCTGACTTTCGTAAAGAGTTGGCTGAAAAGTTGTCAGCATGTTTCTGACCCTTGCTAAAAAGGGTTGTGACAGGAAGGGCATCCAACGTAAAAACCTCTGCCAAATGAAAATGTGCGAATCAGATGATTTGCTGTGGCGACTCCTGAGTAAAAGGGAAAAAGCCGAAAGGAAGACAGACATATATATATATATATATATAGTTTTTCCTTTGAACTCTTAAGCATTAACCTAAAGCAGGTGAAAATTAGACTTTATTTTATCAAAGCTTTGCAACTTATGAATGCACAGTCAGACCTTAACAGAGTAAATGGGGATGTGGACAAGCTGCTGTGCTGTGCGTGTGTAGTATGAGATGATGTCCAGTAGGAAGGAGTTGGGCTCTGAAGACCCAATGGCACTTGAGTGCTGTAATCCAAACCACACACATAGAAAAAAAAGTTGTTACATCTGGATAGTTTTTCCATATATTTATTTCCACTGCAAATTACACGTCTCAAATCCATGGTTCATTTTACTATAATAATAGTTGGCTGTAGAACCAGGTCCATTATGTGCAATCAAACTGAAAAGAGTTACCGTTTCAGCTAGTTTCAGGATCATGGCTCCAAGACTGTTAATGTTGGACTCATACCACGGATCCACGCTACCCAAGAACGCTGCAAGTGTTAGCTTGTCTGCATCTGCTGTAATTTCCTAAAAGAAAAAATCCTATGAATACTTCTAATTTTAATATTTGACAGGTATTTTTATCACTTCATTTTAAGCAGGTCTACAGTGAGATGAGATCAATGGATAGTCACCTGGAGTGAAGAGGCTGCACTGGACTGGCTAGTGACAGGTATATAGTATATTTCTAAGTTAACTCTCTTTGTCAGAAATGAATTCCTCATCTCCTTTTTTCTGCAAACATTAGCAAAGTTAAACATAAAAGACCTTTACCACCAAGGAGTTGACTTTCAAAATCAAATCAGACAACACCAAGCCTTCATACCGTATATTGTGATAAGCCTTGGCCAGCCTACCCAGAGTGCTGTCATCACCCATGACTACAACACGAGCAGTGAAGTTCTTCTCGTCTTTAAGAATTGTGTTTCCACTTCCCCCCATAGCTCCACTTTCCTTAATGGCCTCCAGCATTAAAGTCATTTTGTTCCCAGTCTTTGGCCCCCTCACGCAAGGCCTCCTGGAAAATGATAACCTCTTCTGCTGTTCCTGGACCTCCAGCCCAGCAGAGGGCTCCACCATCAGAAAAGAGAACTCATTCAAAGGCAAATCTCCCTCAATGCCACTGTCTCTGGATACTGTGGAAATGACAGAATCCCGTCTGGTGTCTGCATCTTCTTCAAGAAACCCAGAGGGCTGCTGTGTAAAGTTCAGCATTAGAGTGAAGTTTATCATCTCGTTCCCTGTTTAAAAATATTACAAGTGTTCAAAGAATTCTGTCAAAAGAGCAACCAGGTCATAGGTCATAGGTTGTATATCACAATACTTACATATCTCATCTTCTTTTGTCCAAATGTGGAAGCTGACTTCAGGAATGGGAAGTGGCGTTCCAACCAGACTCGTGGGATATGATTGTTCTGAATGAATGAATGAATGAATGAATGAATGAATAAAAAAAAAGGTTTAATGACATGACACGCATAGAATTGTAAAAATATGGTCAATGTTTTACCAAAATACTCCATAAAAAGCAAAACAGCATCTACCTGTGCTAGCAGTGCAAATGACTGTGTCATAGAGTTGCTGTAATCTTGTTTTGTACTCGTCACATTCTGAACAGCCATCAGTTATTTTGTCCTCGACAATGGCTACAAGGTCCTGGAAGAATTTTTCAGTGTCTTCTCCTAAATCCTGCAACCATATTTATAAGGAGTATCTTCATACTGGATAAAAAATGTGCCTCAAAGATTCTGAGGCCCTGGTTTATTAAAACAAAAGTAAAAATGTGACTCTGCATATTTATTTATCTATTTTTGGATATACTGTAATAATTCAAAGGGGGAAATTATTGTCTCTGCATTTAACTCATCCACACTTAGAGCAGTGGGCTGCCACACATTGCAGGGAGTGAAGAGCAGGTTGGAGTTAACTGAATTGCTCAAGGGCACTTTGGCCTTGAAAGGAAAAGGAAGGGAAGGTGCAGCTCACTACCCTACATTCATTTTTCCTAATAGTTCGGAAATGAAATCAGCGACCTGTAGGTCCCAAACCTGCTTCATCAGGCCATGGCTGCCCCAAATGTACTTTTGCATTAGTTCATGTTCAGTTAATTTTCTGTAACCACTTAATCCTAATTAGGGTCGCGGGGAGGCTGGTGCTCATCCCAGCCGACTCCGAGTGAGGGCAGAGTACACCCTGGACAGCTCACCAGGCCATCGCAGAGCGGAAACACGCTGACGGCTTTGCAGCTGCTCTTGTCGAAAATCAGCAATGATTCTTTTCTATGCCTCCCATCAAAGACAGTGAGAGACATGGCTGGCCTTTGATAAACCAGTTAGCTACACTGGGAAAAGGGGGTGGGGGGGTGGGGGCAGTGATAACCTGTGGTGAGTGGGGCTTGAACCCCCAATCTTAGGATCAGTGATCCAGCACTTTACCACGAGGCCACCACTGCCACTTTTACATTACAGTATTTAAATAGTATTGTGTTGTGTGGATGTGCCAGTTGCATTGGTGATGTCACATGCACAGATAGTAAAGAGAAAAATATGTCAAATAACTAAAAATATAAATCTGAAATAAAAATGGTTGGATTTGCATGGTGTTTTTGAGGGATACATGAGTGAAAACAGATTGACCTTTTCAATTTTTGGCTTTAGATGTTGGGATATGGGCTTTATAGTAAGCAAACATATACAGTAGGCCCTTGAGTATTCGCGGTTTTGCACTCACAGTTTGAGTATTCGCAGACTGCCAAGCAACTGGCACGTCACTCAAATTCAGCCAATGGCTGTCCTCCTTCCTGCTGATTGGTTGAGATGATGTATCGCCCCTTTTTCCTCATTCTCACACAGGTTGTCAATGAGCCTCTTTTTTTTGTGTGTTTTAATTACCAGTTATGCTCTATGATGCCACTCAAACGCTGTGGCTAAGCGATAGAAAATGCTGGATGTCTCTTGTGAAGAAATAAGACTTTCTCCTGCACTATGCTCATCTATGACTGGTCGGCTCTACTACAGCTATGAGGTCAGCATGTTCAACTCCTATCCTGAGCTAATATGCTATGGTAGCTCAATGCTAGCCGCACCCCGGCTAACAATTTGACTCTGAGAACTTCGTGACGTCGCCCTCTAGGCAGCGTCATCTTGGAAACATCACTCCAAGACTCGAAGTTCAATGTAAAAGGACATGAAGCGTAATAAAGTTTATTCTTTTGGTATCATTTGTTAAACATGCTACAGAACTTAAAATCTCACGCACAAACATTCTAAACATTAACTTAGGTACTGTAGTGGAATAATAATTGAAAAAGACTTTAATACTCGTGCTTTACAACAGTATATGCTGTATAATGTTTATATTTTATCATCAATAAAAATAACAGTAATAATTGAAAAGTTTTTCTTAATCATTACTATATTTTAACTGCATTAATACTGTAATAATGAGTAAGACTGTCTATAGAATGTGTTTAAGAAGCATATTTTAGCACATGTAATAGATACACTGTATTTTACTTCCGGTTGCTCATTCCCGCATGTAATATGATACATGGGGTTTTAATTCCAGGTACAGAACTCGCGGATTATCTTCATTCGCGTAAGGGGCCGGAACCGAACCCCGGTGAATATCGAGGGCCTACTGTATATTGTTGGGAGCCTGTCTGTTTAAATCATAAATATGCCAAAGCCCTTCATGCATTTGAGACTCCCTTGGCTATTTTTAGTGATAAAAATATCACCTATACGTATTAAGGGCCATTTTGGTGGAGAGCTATCTTCAGTTTTTGAGGCAGTGCAGCAGTGGTGAAGTGGACTGTGTATCCATTCCAACCACTAACTTACTAACACCTTGTCTTATCTTCCTGTGTACACATGAAAAAAAAGACATCAGCTTTACTTAAAACTTAATGTTGAGAAGCAATCTGGCAGCCACTCAGGGAAACCCTCTGTGATTACAGCTGGAAATAACCAAGAAAACCTGAATCCCCTGGGAGAGTTATAAAAGTATTGTATATCTGACTTCAAACACGGCGTTTCCCGAGTGACAATCCTGATACTATACCCTTCTGTGCTGTTAATCACAGGTGATGGTACATGTGAGCTCATATATGCAAAGAACACTCGATAGTGTGTGAGTGTTTTTGCACCCTGTGACACAGCATGTCACCTCCTTAAGACAAGCATCGTTCAAAAGAATAACTGTGCAAGCACACATATGCAGACCTCCAGAGCTTGTGTAAGTTGTCTCCCATGGCAATCGCTCCCCAGGCCAGCTTGTAGTGTGTGCAGTAGAACCCTGTGCTGAGGGGTGTGTGCGTTCCAGTCCAAAGCCCCACATTCCACATCAGCCCTCACTGCATTTAACAGTGTCTCAGGAAACACGGCTGGATCCACAAACACAAACACTCTAAAGAGCACACAACCAAAGCATAGGTTCTTTACCTTGGTTTTTTTAAATTAAAAAATAAATTTTTAACATAAAAATAAACTTAAAAACCGACTAAAAATAACCAACACTGGTGTAATAGTGACATGTGAGTTGACTCAGTGATTACAGTTTTTTTAATGAATTTTTAATATCATTTTGTATATATAAATACTCAATATTGATTGGTTGTGGCACCGGGTTTTAGGTGTTTGCTCGGGTCCAATTTGATCCCACACTCAAAAGACATGCACATTGGGCTAATTGTTTCAAATAATCCTAGATGTGAATGTAAGTATGAAGGGTCTCTCTCTCTCTCTCTCTCTCTCTCTCTCTCTCTCTCTCTCTCTCTCTGTGTATTTGTGTGTGTGTGTGTGTGTGTGTGTGTGTGTGTGTGTGTGTGTGTGTATGAGACATCTTCAAATAAAAGCATTACTGTGATTTATCTTGCAGCAAGTTAGATTCTCAGACCTGCTGCTCAGTTCATTTTCTGTAACCGCATAATCCTAATTAGGGTCGCAGGGAGGCTGGTGCCCATCCCAGCTGACTCTGGGCGAGTGCAGAGTACACCCTGTACAGTTCGCCAGGCCATCACAGGGTGAAAACACACTGGCGGCTTTGCAGCCTACTCTTGTTGAAAGCCAGCAATGGTTCTTTTACATGAACCTCACACCATAGACAGTGAGAGACATGGCCGGCCTTTGATAACCCAGTTAGCTGCACTGGGGGCGGGGTGGGGTTGGTGGGTGGGGTGTGTGAAAACTTGTGGCGTGTGGAACCCCCAACCTTAGGATCAGTGATTCAGCACCTTCACCACTAGGCCACCACTGCCCCCTAGACCTGCTGCTATAGAAAATCAACACAGTGGTACCTCACCTTACGAAAGACCCAGCAAACGAAAAATCCAAGTTACGATTTTACCTAAAAATTTACCGAAAAATTTACCGAAAAATCCAAGTTACACATTTACCTAAAATTTCTGTATCTGGATACGAAAAAAATTCACGTTACGAAACATGCCATTGCAAAAATTCAAACAATGCACTAGTTGCTCTCCCATTGGCTATCTCCCAACACCCCGCCCGCTGGCTTCCTATTGGCGAGGAGGGAGCTGCATCTCCATAATACCCGTTATGCTTTCGTGTGCCTTCGACCCATTGTTCGTCACGAAGATGCGGCTCCCTCCCATTGGCTATTATGGAGCTGAATCTCCATAATATCCATGATGCTTTTCGTATGCCTTCAACCGACTGTTCGTCACGGTGTTCTAACACGCGTAAAGGACAGAGTTACTGTTGTTTCATGAGTTTTTCGAATGTGCTCATTGAAACTTTATTTTTTGGCTCAGGCTTTTAACCTCGCATAAACATTTGTAAGATTCTAACTCTGCTAAGAAGACATGGTCAATACAACCGCGCACGCACACACACGCACACACACACACACACACACACACACACACACACACACACACACACACACACACACACACACACAAACACACAGGCGCGTGTGATTCCCGGTGAAACTGATTCCCGGTTCGAGTGAAAAGAAGAAGCAGGCTCGTGGCATGCGGTTGAGTGATATTGCAAAGGAATATGGTCAAAACCCGTCTACCATCAGTACGATATTGAAGCAGATGGAGGCCTTAAAATGTATACTTTTTAATTTTTAATGGGTTTAGGGGGTAGTATTGGGGATCTTGGAACGAATCAGGCCTTTTACATGTAAAATGCTACTCAACTTATGAAAAAATCAGGTTACGAAACCACATCTGGAACGGATTAATTTCGTAAGGTGAGGTATGACTGTATACAGCTTTGATGAGTACTCAATTTTGTTTGATTACTTATAATTTTTTTTTGTTTCTTTAGATAAGAGTCATTAATAGCGGCCACATCATAAGTAAAAGCCAGTACAGTAATTTATTTCATAATATCTGTCTTTAGATCATTATGGTGTTTCAAATTATAAATTGCTGAAGTAAGCACCTTTGTGTCGGGGTCCTGAATCTGCACTGTACATTAATAATCGGTCAACACCATCAGACCAATCAGAATTGAGTATTCAGATTAGAGTCATAGTAATATATAATAGCATTTCTGTATGTTTGAACCGTTTTACATAACACAGCATTTCACCGCTACTGAAATAATTTTGTTGAGCAAGTTTTTAAGTTATTTGATAAAAGGTACGTACAGTGTGTAACAATTTTTAAAAATTTCTTAGCCGAAATTAAGTAAATAATCAATTTTGATTAATCTGTAGTACATTTTTCAATGACACTGAGTTTCCAGAGCCTTATAATTAGCTGTTAATAGCTACATTGGGAGCAGGTCCCCTCTCAGGAGGCTGCCATCTTGCATTGTCATGTTTCTACACTCTCCCAGAACCAAACAGTTTATGAAGGGAAGGAGTCAGAAATGAAATCTCTGTTGTTGCAACCTGGAACCTCACCAGATGATACCGCTAGATATCACTAAATCTTACCCAGTGTTACTCTAAATTAGTCTTGATCAAACCATGGGGAATGTTTACCGAATAGTTCAACAAATGTACAACAATATAATGAAAAAAAGTAATTGCGGGGGGTGTTAAAGTAAGTTTTTCCACTGATGTATATACAGTAACTCACAGCCTAATACATATGAAATTTAAACATGAGTGACAGAAAACAAGTGTCTTTGATTTGATCACCAAAGTTATATCAGTAACTAAGATTATGAACACATGATGACATTATGCATCGTCAAAAAACAGTGAAACCAGTCTATCATCATTGAGCTACGGGTTTTTCAGTAATAACAGTACTGTACTGTACTTAGATGAATAGTGCATGAACCTTGAAAAGAGACTGTATATATCAAAGCAAACTAGATGTCATTTTACAAAATAAATAAATAAATAAATAAAAGTATTAGTATTATATCGGATTTGTGACAAAAATTAAATGGATGATCTGTTGCTTACAAAGTATAACGTGTATGAAAGTAAAGAAAATGAAATTAAGTGAATAGTTTAAGTGCTACCTCTCATGAAGAGGGTAATGTTCATTCTTTAGACTGTGCTCCGCAATGACCCTTCTTAGATACAGAGCACCTGGAACCAATGGGAGAGAACACCTGTTAGGATACCACACATACTGGAATATGCTAGTACAGGGATCCCTCACTTTCACAGAAACCCCCCCCCCCCCCACGACCGCTGAATTTCATGAAGTAGGATCAACACCCCTCCGACTGACGTATATGTACATGCATACAGTATGTGTATATAATATCAATAAATACATATAAACATAACATTAAAAAATAATGCAGAAGATGTGAAAAAAATTATAAATACACACAACATACAGACGCACGCACGCACACTCATGCGCACCTCACATAAATATGTAAGTAGTTTTGATGGGAGGTTTTGGGTTGTTTTATTTATTTTTTTTGTTTGAGGATTTTTTTTCATAATTTGCCTTATTTTGTTGCATTTCCCCCCTATTCTTCCTTAATTTCCTTATATTTTAATTAAAAAAAACAAAAAAACAAAAAACGCGATGCACTGAAGCCGCATGAATTGAAGCGTTGAAGTAGTGAAGGATCCCTGTATATACCACACAGGAACAGTGCAGTGTCAGTGGTTCTTTATGAAGGGATTATAAACATTATACTGAGTGGATAATACTGTATGGCCATTCATAATTGGTTACAATCACTTGTGGCAGGTAATGTCATCATCGTCATCACACATTCAAATGCAAAAATAAACTATAAAACACCTGGATTTAGTTTATTTTCCTTGTGTTAATGCCGAGTATATAGTAAAACTGTGAGTGAGTAAGTGGGTTATGAAGAGATGCTCATAGAGCACAGAGTTCACCTGACCCGCCTCTGTCATGGTTAAATTATGTGAAAATAAACTAGAAAAATCGCATTTTATTTTTTCATTCATTCAGTTATTTTTTAAACTGTTTCATCCTAATTAGGGTCGCGGCAATGGCCTCCATCTCAGCCGACTCTAGGTGAGGTCACATTACACCCTGGACAGCTCGCCTGTCAATCACAGGGCAGAAATATGCTGATGGCTATGCTGATGGCTATGAGAGTTAGCAATGGTTCTTTTACAGCCTCTCACCATAGACAGTGAGAGACATGGCCGGCCTTTGCTAACCCAGTTAGCTCAGTTAGCTGCACTGAGGGAAATAGCAGTGACAACCCGTTAAGAGTGGGACTTGAATCCCCAACCATATGAATGGTTAATTCAGCACCTCGTCGCTGGGACACCACTGCCCCCCATTTTAGTTTGCTTATCTTTATGTTTTTGTGTAAGATATAGTACAACTGTGAATCTGCTTTAGAGCTGCGTTACTGCTGCATTATTTTAAAAATATTTATAGCAAAAAGGGCAGAGGTGGGTCACTGATAGGGTACTGCATAGCCGTCAGCATGTTTCTGCCTTGCAATGGCCTTAGGAGCTGTTGAGGATGTACTCTGCCCCGGCCCAGACTTAGCAAAGATGGGTGTTGGCCTTCCCGCGACCCTAATTAGCATTAAGCAGTTCAGAAAATGAATGAATGGATGAATCATATTACTAAATACAGGGATCCCTCACTTTCCGTGGTTAATAGGGACCGAGACATCCCCCTCCGGCGACCAACAATTTCCACGAAGTTGGATCGACCACCCTGACTGACGTATATGTACATGTATACGTGTATATAATATCAATAAATTCATATGCAACGGTATAAATGCTTATAATAACAATTAAACATTCAAAAATAATGCATATGATATAAATAAACACACACACACAGATGTGCACCTCACATAAAAATGTATGTAGTTTTGTTGGGTTGTTTTTTTGTTTTGTGTTTATTTGGGGGTTTTATTTGCATAATTGGCCTTGTTTTGTGACATTTTCCTAAACTTTCCCCCTATTTTCCCTTAATTTCCTTATTTTTAATTTTACGATGAATATCTTTGAAAAACCCGCAAAAACTGAAGCCGCAGAAACTGAAGCACGATGAAACGAGGGATCACTGTACTCTAATATATATATATATATATATATATATATATACATACACTAAAACTTTTTTGGAATTCTCAGATAAAGTAAAAAACAGGAATGGTTAATGAATAGTGTCCAATATTATAATGAACAGCATGTACTCTCACTCACTCGTTTGCTGAACTGCTCATTCCCATTAGGGTTGCAGGGTGGGTGGTGCCTATTTTAGCTGAGATTGGGTGTACGCAGGATTAGGGTTGTTACAACCTGAGCACACATTCAGTCTCACCCTGACACCCAGGGGCAGTTTGGAACAGCCTCTTAATCTAATGTGCATGTTTTTGTACGGCGAGAGGAAACTAGAGTATCCCTGCAAGCACAGTGAGAACATATAGAAATGACCTCGCCAAGCCCAGGACTTGAACCCAGGGCGTTCTATCTGTCAGGTGGATGTTCTAACCACTACACCACGGTGCTGCTATCAAGAGCCTGTCGTTAAACAATACAAAAAAAATTAGAAATGCTTACCTGGGAGTTTGTGTTCTATTTTCATTTGTTTAGCATAGTTAAGGCCAACTGTGCAGTAAGGCTCCGGTAGTGTAACTAGATGTTTTAGGCAGAGATATATCCTTTCACACAGATCGTCAGGAATGTAAGCAGACTGCCGAGCAAACAACAAGGAGACTTGAATGCTTATTAGGACTTGGCATTTCTTGTCGTGACCAACAAGAACAGATATACCATCAGAAACATGGAGTAAATGAAATAGGACATTGAATAATTGAATAATTGGGAAAATGTTATTCTGATCAGCTGTAAAAGTCAATTCAGAAAACAGACCTGTATTACAGCATAAGCCAGAGTGTGTAGCAAAGGAATAATGCGAATTTTGCAGTCAGTCCGGTCTGCCTGTAAAAAAAATGCATTCTTACAATTAGTCTCTGTGTTTATGGTGCAATCAACACATTAAACCATGAAACATTGATATCTAGATACTATACTGGTATAAAATAATCAATGAATGAGAAAATAAATGAATAAAGAAACAAATGAACTAACCAATAAGGTGTAGCATACAGTAGGTCACTAAAAATTCCACGCATTAAAAGGCCTGAAAGTGAAGCTCCCAATAGATTAATAGGTGTCTGTGCCAAGTGTTATAAGAGTAGCGCAACTGCTTTAAGAAATTCATCAGAATGAGTGCATGTCTTTGCATTTTATATAAGTAAGTAAGTCAGTAATTAAGAAAATTAGTCTCATGATCTTGTTCATGTTCTGTGTTGTGGTTCCTGTTGGTTTCTGTTTTGCTGTTGTCTGGTCACCTGATTTAGCATATCTGCAAGTCTAAGTGGTGGTGTATGAGCTTGTTTTTTAAGGTTTCAGTTTCATTCATTTTCTGAACCGCTTAATCCAAATTAGGGTTGCGGGGAGGCTGGCGCTCATTGTCAGCCGGCTCTGGGCAAGGGTAGAGTTCACCCTGGACAGCTCGACAAGTCATCACAGGTCAGAAATATGCTGACGGCTATGCAGTCTACTCTTGACAAAAATCAACAATGGTTTTTTTTTGCAACTCTCACCACAGACCCTGAGGGACATGGCTGGTCTTTGATGACCCAGTTAGGGGCACAGCAGTAAGAACCCGTTGACAGTGGGGCTTGTACCCCCAACCTTTGCATCAGTAATCCAGCACCTTACTTTTTGGCCGTTTTTATTTAATTATTTATTTTTCAGCAGCTCCTTAAATTCTGGGTTTCCTGTGGTAGGCAGGAACATGGGACAATGATCAAAATCAAGATCCATGTCTGTGTCATCATCCATGCCACACCAAGACTTCACATACTGTATTATAAGCTACATATAAGGAAAGAAAGAAAGAAACTGATTAATTGATTAAATGACTGATTGTTTGATTGAGTAGCTCATGTTATTCATATTTTAGATATCATTACCAAACAAATAAACAAATAATTGATAACCCACTATTTATTTACTCCTATCTAGTGCACTATCTTGCAATTTACTGTTAGATTTAATTTAAATATTGATCGTATTTACATTCATTTATTTCAAATTGTACAGTTTACTGAAGAGTTGAAGATTGAAGAAATTCTACTTCAGTGTCCAAAATGTAAATATCTAACAGACACACCAATGGTGTGATGTGTTTTTTTTAATTGGTCAAGTTTGAGATAGACAACAGGGAACTTCAAGACAAAAAGGTTGCAATTTGCAATGATGTATTAAAGACTCCCCCATCAGTTTACTCAATAAAGATAATGTTTCTATATAGATTCCCTGATTTTAAGAGACTGAACTATGAAAATATCGACCATGGAGATCAGCAAAATCACTGCAAAGAACCGTTTGGAATCTTAAAAATTTGCACTTCATTATGGCTCAGTTTTCCAAGCTGAAAGCACCTTGGTTTTCTTTCTGAATCATTTCACAGTGTCAAACAGTAGACAGAACAATGTTAATTCTGCAAAGAAGGACACTGACCACAGTCTTTAGTAAAGTGTCTTACAGCAGGAAGTGAAGTGAGACATAGCAACAACCATAAAGTTACAGTATCAGTAAATAATCATAGCGTTACTATAACTAATATTAGTATTTACATCACAGAAATGGCATGACCTAAGTGGTCTGTTATAAATGGGTTTATAGAGTGACATAAAGTGTTTTTTTTCCTTGTGTTTCTGTGCAGCATAAACTTTTAATTAGTTTAAAAGCACATCATTTTGGTAATTAGCTTTTTTATAGTCTTATATAGTATCCTTCATCACAAAAACATTCCTTTACGCAGCACTTATGCTCAGTGCGGGGGATTTTTGGGGGATTGAAGAAAAACATAAAATTTACAATAAAAAATCAGGCTTTTATTTTTAAATTTTATGTTTTTCTTCAATCCCCCCAAAAATCTGCCCCATCCAACAAGAAAAATTTTGAATTACGAGCTCTCCTCGAAATGGCTTTTCTGAGCCGATTAGCCTCGTATTCTTCCGCCTGTATTCCTCTGCGCTCCGAGAATGCCTTATGCAGCGCTTCTCAATTATTTTTTTGTGACCCCCCCTCTAGGAAGAAAAAAAAACATTTCACGCCCCCTCAACACCCCACGCACAACTATAAATAGTGTTTCCTGCACTTCATATCGTTTGCTCGGTGTTTTTTCCCTACACCATACCACGACAATGAGAGCTCCACTGCCAACTACTGTAGTGAACATACAATTACACTTAATTCTAGAGCAGTATGGCAAAAAAGCATGTTCCCCAGGGTCATATGTGCCCTCCTGGCATCACACCATGCCCCCCAAGGAGGGTGTGCCCTACTATTTGAGAAGCACTGGCCTTGTGGGAGCTCACAATGAGCCTTTCCTCACTGGCATTCATAGCGTGCACACGAACAAAATTCTCCTCCTCCTCCTTTGTTATGCACCACCTCCTGCCTGCCCACGTGATATCTTTGCTGGTGATAGAAAGGGTGAGTTGACTTATTGTTTATTCTTATTTTTTTATTATTATTTATTAATTATTATTAATGTTAATGTACATGTATTATTATTATGAAATGTTTATAGTTTTTACATGTTTATCTTTGAATCCAGGGGCAGTGGTGGTCTAGTGGTATAGGGCGCTGGATCACTGATCCAAAGGTTGGGGGTTCGAGTCCCGTCCTCCACAAGGTTATCACCGTCCCCCCCAGTGCAACTAACTGGCTTATCAAAGGCGGGCCATGTCTCTCACTGTCTATAGTGAGAGGCATGTAAAAGAACCATTGCTGACTTTAGTAAAGAGTATGCTGCAAAGTCATCAGCGTGTTTCTGTCTTTTGCGAAAAGGGTTGTGACAGGAAGGGCATCCGACGTAAAAACCTCTGCCAAATCAAACGTGCGAATCAGATGATTCACTGTGGTGACTCCCAAGTAAAAGGGAAAAAGCCGAAAGGAAGACAGACATCTTAGAATGCAGCTGTGAGGGAGGGCACAAGGCAGTGTTCTTTCTCAGGCCAGTCCCAAGCCCGGATAAGTGCAAAGGGTTGTGTCAGGAAGAGCAGCCGACGTAAAACCTGTGCCAAATCGACTATGTAAATCATCAATGTGACTCTAAACCGGATTGGTCGAGTCTCGGGTTAACAATGACCGCCATCAGTGCTGTTAACCAACAGGGTGCTGGTGGAAATTGGACTACTGTTAGTCGAAGAAGGAGAGGTGGGAGGCGTATCTGTAGGAGGAGAGAGAAGAGGAAAGGCAAGAGTCTCGGACTGAGAGTAGGGACTTTGAATGTTGGAATTATGACAGGAAAAGCTAGAGAGCTGGCTGATATGAGGCAGAGGAGGAAGGTGGATATACTATGTGTTCAGAAGACCAGGTGGAAAGTTAGCAAGGCTAGAAGCGTAGGAGCAGAGTTTAAGCTGTTTTATTATAGTGTGGATGGGAAGATAAATGGCGTAGGAGTCATCTTGAAGGAGGGCTTTGTCAGGAATGTTCTAGAAGTGAAAAGAGTGTCAAACAGAGTGATGAGTCTCAAGTTAGAAATTGAAGGCGTGATGTTCAATGTTGTTAGTGCTTATGCCCCACAGGCAGGATGTGAGCTAGAAGAGAAGGAGAGATTCTGGAGTGACTTAGATGAAGTGATGCAGACTGTGGTGAATACTTTCTTCCAGAAGAGACAGGAGCATAGGGTGACTTATAAAAGCAAAGGTAGGTGCACACAGGCAGACAACATCTTGTGCAGGCGATGTAATTTGAAGGAAGTCAGTGACTGCAAAGTAATAGTGGGTGAGTGTTGCCAGACAGCATAGGATGGTGGTGTGCAGGATGACGCTGATGGTGAAGAAGGTGAAGAAGACAAAGGCAGAGCATAAGACAAGGTGGTGGAAGCTGAAAAAGGAAGAGGGTCGTGTTGTCTTCAAGGAAGAGTTGAAACAAGCTTTGGGTGGTCACGAAGTACTTCCAGATGACTGGACAACTTCAGCTAATGTGATCAGGGAGACAGGTAGGGGAGTACATGGTGTGTCTTCTGGAAGGAAAGTAGATAAGGAGACTTGGTGGTGGAATGAGGAAGTGTCGGAGTGTGTACCAAGGAAGAGGTTAGCTAAGAAGAAGTGGGACATAGAGACGACTAAAGAGAGTCTTCTTCTTCTTCTTTTACTTTCAGCTGCTCCCTTCAGGGGTCGCCACAGCAAATCATCCGCCTCCACCTCACCCTGTCCTCCGCATCTTCTTTTCTGACTCCAACGACCTTCATGTCTTCCTTCACCACATCCATAAATCTCTTCTTCGGTCTCCCTCGAGGCCTTCTGCCTGGTAGTTCCAACCTCAGCATCTTACTGCCAATATACTCAATATATATAAATATATTCAATATCCCTCCTCTGTACATGTCCAAACCATCTCAATCTAGCCTCTCTGACTTTGTCTCCAAAACATCTTACGTGGGCTGTCCCTCTGATATACTCATTTCTGATCCTATCCATCCTCGTTACTCCCAGGGAGAACCTCAACATTTTCATCTCCGCTACCTCCAGCTCTGCCTCCTGCCTTTTCCTCAGCGCCACTGTTTCTAAGCCATACAACATCGCTAGCCTCACCACCATCTTGTACACTTTTCCCTTCATTCTTGCTGACACTCTCCTATCGCACATCACACCGGATACTTTTCTCCAACCATTCCAGCCTGCCTGCACACGCTTCTTCACCTCTTTTCCACACTCTCCATTGCTCTGGATTGTTGAGCCTAAGTACTTAAAATCCTCCACCTTCGTTATCTCTGCTCCCTGTAACATCACCGTTCCTCCTGGGTCCTTCTCATTCACACACATGTATTCTGATTTTCTGAGGCTAACCTTCATTCCTCTCCTTTCCAGGGCATACCTCCACCTCTCTAGATTTTCCTGCACTTGTTCTCTGCTCTCACTACAGATCACGATGTCATCTGCAAACATCATAGTCCATGGAGATTCTTGTCTCACCTCATCTGTCAGCCTGTCCATCACCATAGCAAACAAGAAGGGGCTCAGAGCTGACCCTTGATGCAGTCCCACCTCCACCTTGAATTCGTCGGTCACACCGACAGCACACCTCACCACTGTCTGACATCTCTCATACATGTCCTGCACCACTCTAACATACTTCTCTGCCACTCCAGACTTCCTCGTGCAATACCACAGTTCTTCTCTCGGCACCCTGTCATATGCTTTTTCCAGATCCACAAAGGCACAATGTAGCTCCCTCTGACCTTCTCTGTACTTCTCTATTAACATCCTCAAGGCAAACATTGCATCTGTGGTGCTCTTTCTTGGCATGAAACCAAACTGTTGTTCACAAATGCTGACCTCTGCCCTTAGTCTAGCTTCCACTATTCTTTCCCATAACTTCATTGTATGGCTCATCAACTTTATCCCTCTGTAGTTGCCGCAACTCTGCACGTCTCCCTTGTTTTTAAAAATGGGCACCAGCACACTTCTCCTCCACTCCTCCGGCATCTGCTCACTCTCTAGTACCGTGTTGAATGTTCTTGTCAGAAAATCTACTGCTACCTCTCCTAGACACTTCCATACCTCCACAGGTATATCATCAGGACCAACTGCCTTTCCATTCTTCATCCTCTTCAATGCCCTTCTCACTTCACCCTTACTGATCTTTGCTACATCCTGCTCCTCAATGGTTACCTCTTCTACTCTTTTTTCTCTCTCATTTTCCTCATTGATCAGCTCTTCAAAGTACTCTTTCCATCTTCCCAGCACACTTCTGTCATTAGTCAATAGAGTTCCCTCTCTGTCCTTTATCAATCTAACTTGCTGTACGTCCTTCCCATCTCTATTTCTTTGCTGTGCCAACCTGTATAGATCATTTTCTCCCTCTTTACTATCCAACCTATCATACAAGTCATCATATGCCCTTTGTTTGGCCTTAGCCACTGCTACTTTCACCTTACGCTGTGTCTCCCTGTACTCCTGTTTACTCTCTTCGGTCCTCTCAATGTCCCACTTCTTCTTGGCTAACCTCTTCCTTTGTACACACTCCTGCACTTCCTCATTCCACCACCAAGTCTCCTTATCTACTTTCCTTCCAGAGGACACACCAAGTACTCTCCTACCTGTGTCCCTGATCACATTTGCTGTGGTTGTCATTTGGAAGCACTTCCTGGCCACCCAAAGCCTGTTTCAACTCCTCCTTGAAGACAACACGACACTCTTCCTTTTTCAGCTTCCACCACTTTGTCTTCTGCTCTGCCTTTGCCTTTTTCACCTTTCTCACCATCAGCGTCATCCTGCACACCACCATCCTATGCTGTTTGGCAACACTCTCACCCACGATGACTTTGCAGTCACTGACTTCCTTCAAATTACATCGCCTACACAAGATGTAGTGCACCTGTGTGCTCCTACCTCCGCTTTTATAAGTCACCCTATGCTCCTGTTTCTTCTCGAAGAAAGTATTCACCACAGCCATTTCCATCCTTTTTGCAAAATCTATCAACATCTGTCCTTCTGCGTTCCTGTCCTGGATACCAAACCTGCCCATCACTTCCTCGTCCCCTCTGTTGCCTGCACCAACATGTCCATTGAAGTCTGCACCAATGACCACTCTTTCACCTCTGGTGGTACTCTGCATCACTTCATCTAAGTCACTCCAGAATCTCTCCTTCTCTTCTAGCTCACATCCTGCCTGTGGGGCATAAGCACTAACAACATTGAGCATTACACCTTCAATTTCTAACTTGAGACTCATCACTCTGTCTGACACTCTTTTCACTTTTAGAACATTCCTGACAAACTCCTCCTTCAAGATGACTCCGACTCCATTTCTCTTCCCATCCACACCGTGGTAAAATAGCTTAAACCCTGCTCCTAAGCTTTTAGCTTTGCTACCTTTCCACCTGGTCTCCTGAACACACAGTATGTCCACCTTCCTCCTCTGCATCATGTCAACCAGCTCTCTACCTTTTCTGTGCATAGTTCCAACATTCAAAGTCCCCACTCTCAGTCCTAGACTCATGCCTTTCCTCTTCTCTCTCTGCCTACGGACACGCCTCCCACCTCTCCTTCTTCGACGTCTTCGACCAACAGTAGTCCAATTTCCATCAGCACCCTGTTGATTGACAGCACTGATGGCGGTCGTTGTTAAAGACGACTAAAGAGAGTAAACAGAAGTACAGGCATACACAGCGTAAGGCGAAGGTAGCAGTGCCAAAGACCAAACAGAGGGCATATAAGACTTGTATGCTTGCTTGGATGGTAAGGAGGCAGAAAATGATTTATACCGGTTAGCACAGCAGAGAAATATAGATGGGATGTGCAGCAAGTTAGGGTGATTAAGGACAGAGAGGGGAATGCATTGACTGATGACAGAAGTGTGCTGGGAAGATGGAAAGCGTACTTTGAAAAGCTGATGAATGAGAAGAGGAGACCGTTGGGACCAGGAAGTAGTAAAGATTAGTAAGGATGAAGTGAGGAGGGCATTGAAGAGGATGAAGAGTGGAAAGGCAGTTGGTCCTGATTCCAGTACACATACCTGTGGAGGTTGAGAAGTGTCTAGAAAAGGTAGCAGTAGACTTTCTGACATACAACAAGGTCTTAGAGAGTGAGAGGATGCCGGAGGAATGGAGGAGAAGTGTGCTTTAAGAACAAGGGAGACATGCAGAGTTGTGGCAACTACAGAGAGATAAAGTTGATGAGCCATACAATGAAGTTATTGCAAAGAATAGGAGAAGCGAGACAAAGGGCAGAGGTCAGCATTTGTTAACAACAGTTTGGTTTCATGCCACGAAAAAGGACTACAAATGCAGTGTTAGCTTTCAGGATGTTAATAGAGAAGTACAGAAAAGGTCAGAGGGAGCTGCATTGTGCCTTTGTGGATCCGAAGAAACATATGACAGGAACTGTGGTATGGCATGAGGAAGTCTGGAGTGGCGGAGAAGTATGTTAGAGTGGACCAGGACATCTATGAGAGATGTGAGACAGTGGTGAGGTGTGCTGTCGGCGTGACAGAAGAGTTCAAGGTGGAGGTGGGACTGCATCAAGGTTCAGCTCTGAGCCCCTTCTTGTTTGCTATGGTGATGGACAGGCTGACAGATGAGGTGAGACAAGAATCTCCTTGATTTATGAAGTTTGCAGATGACATTGTGATCTGTAGTGAGAGCAGAGAATAAGTGCATGAAAATCAAAAGAGGTGGAGGTATTCCCTAGAAAGGAGAATAATGAAGGTTAGTCTCAGTAAGACCCCCCAGGGGGCAGTGGTGGTCTAGTGGTATAGGGCACTGGATCGCTGATCCAAAGGTTGGGGGTTCAAGTCCCACTTTCCACAAGGTTGTCACTGCCCCCCCAGTGCAGCTAACTGGGTTATCAAAGGCGGGCCATGTCTCTCACTGTCTATGGTGAGAGGCAGGTAAAAGAACCATTGCTGACTTTCGTAAAGAGTAGGCTGCAAAGTCGTCAGCGTGTTTCTGTCCCTTGCTAAAAAGGGTTGTGACAGGAAGGGCATCCGACGTAAAAACCTCTCCCAAATCAAATGTGCGAATCAGATGATTCGCTGTGGCGACTCCTGAGTAAAAGGGAAAAAGCCGAAAGGAAGACAGACAGACAGACAGTCTCAGTAAGACCCCCAGTGCAGCTAACTGGGTTATCAAAGGCCGGCCATGTCTCTCACTGTCTATGGTGTGAGGCATGTAAAAGAACCATTGCTGACTTTCGACAAGAGTAGGCTGCAAAGCCGTCAGTGTGTTTCCACCCTGCGATGGCCTGGCGAGCTGTCCAGGGTGTACTCTGCCCTCGCCCGAAGTTGGCTGGGATGGGCACCAGCCTCCCCGCAACCCTAATTAGGATTAAGCGGGTACAGAAAATGAACTGAACTGAGCCTCAGTAAGACAGAATACATGTGTGTGAACGAGAAGGACCCAAGAGGAATGGTGAGGTCACAGGGAGCAGAGATAAAGAATGTGGAGGATTTTAAGTACTTATGCTCAACAGTCCAGAGCAATGGAGAGTGTGGAAAAGAGGTGAAGAAGCTTGTGCAGGCTGGTTGGAATGGTTGGAGAATAGTGTCCGGTGTGATGTGTGATAGGAAGGTATCGGCAAGAAGGAAAGGAAAAGTGTACAAGACGGTGATGAGGCCAGCGATGTTGTCTGGTTTAGAAACAGTGGCACTGAGAAAAAGACAGAATACAGAGCTGGAGGTAGCAGAGATGAAAATGTTGAGGTTCTCTTTTGGCATAACGAGGATGGATAGGATCAGGAATGAGAACATCAGAGGGACAGCACATGTAAGAGGTTTTGGAGACAAAGTCAGTGAGGCTAGATTGAGATGGTTTGGACATGTACAGAGGATGGATATTGAATATATTGGTAGTAGGATGCTGAGGTTGGCACTACCAGGCAGAAGGCCTAAAGGACGACCAAAGAGAAGATTTATGGATGTAGTGAAGGAGGACATGAAGGTTGTTGGTGAGAAGAAGATGCAGAAGATAGGGTCAGATGGAGGCAGATGATTCGCTGTGGCAACCCTTGAAGGGAACAGCCAAAAGGAAAAGAAGAAAGATCTTGAATATATTCGTTCAAATATACAGGTTTGTGGCAGATTATATAAGTTTGGGAGGAGGTTGGAACGGATTAATTGGTTTTCTGTTATTTCTTATGGGAATAATTGTTTCATCTGATGAACTTTTTAGCTTACGAGCTTGTCTTCGGAACAGATTAAATTCATAAGTCAAGGTACCATTGTACCACTGTGTATATATACTGGTCTCGTCGGCCTGTCCATCACCATAGCAAACAAGAAGGGACTCAGAGCTGACCTTTGATGCAGTCCCACCTCAACCGTGAACTCTTCTGTCACACCGACAGCACACCTCACCACTGTCTTACATCTCTCATAGATGTCCTGCACCACGCTAACATACTTCTCTGCCACTCCAGACTTCCTCATACAATACAACAGTTCCTCTCTCGGCACCCTGTCATATGCTTTCTCCAGATCCACAAAGGCACAATGCAGCTCCCTCTGACCTTCTCTGTACTTATCTATTAACATCCTCAAAGCAAACATTGCATCTGTGGTGCTCTTTCTGGGCATGAAACCAAACTGTTGTTCACAAATGCTGACCTCTGCCCTTAATCAAGCTTCCACTATTCTTTCCTAGAACTTCATTGTATGGCTCATCAACTTTATCCCTCTGTGGTTTCCACAACTCTGCAGGTCTCCCTTATTCTTAAAAATAGGCACCAGCACACTTCTCCTCCATTCCTCAGGCATCTGCTTACTCTCTAAGACCTTGCTGAATGTTCTTGTCAGAAAATCTCCTGCTACCTCGCCTAGACACTTCCATACCTCCACAGGTATGTCATGACCAACTACCTTTCCACTCTTCATCCTCTTCAATGCCCTCCTCACTTCACCCTTACTAATCTTTGCTACTTCCTGGTCCTCAACAGTCACCTCTTCTACTCTTTTTTCTCTCTCATTTTCCTCATTCATCAGCTTTTCAAAGTACTCTTTCCATCTTCCCAGCACACTTCTGTCATCAGTCAATACATTTCCCACTCTGTCCTTAATCACTCTAACTTGCTGCACGTCCTTCCCATCTCTATTTCTATGCTGTGCCAACCTGTATCAATCATTTTCTCCCTCCTTACTGTCCAACCTAGCATAAAAGTCATAATACACGCTCTGTTTGGCCTTTGACACCGCTACCTTTGCCCTACGCTGTGTCTCCCTGTACTCCTGTTTACTCTCACTGTCCTACTTCTTCACTAACCTCTTCCTTTGTACACACTCGTGCACTTCCTCATTCCACCACCAAGTCTCTTTATCTACTATCCTTCCAGAAGACACACCAAGTACTCCCCTACCTGTCTCCCTGATCACATTAGCTGTAGTTGTCCAGTCATCTGGAAGCACTTCCTGACCACCCAAAGCCTGTTTCAACTCCTCCTTGAAGACAACACGACGCTCTTCCTTTTTCAGCTTCCACCACCTTGTCTTCTGCTCTGCCTTTGTCTTCTTCACCTTTCTCACCATCAGCGTCATCCTGCACACCACCATCCTATGCTGTTTTGCAACACTCTCACCCATTACTACTTTGCAGTCACTGACTTCCTTCAAATTACATCGCCTGCACAAGATATAATCTACCTGTGTGCTCCTACCTCCGCTTTTATAAGTCACCCTATGCTCCTGTCTCTTCTGGAAGAAAGTATTCACCACAGCCAATTCCATCCTTTTTGCAAAATCTATCAACACCTGTCCTTCTGTGTTCCTGTCCTGGATGCCAAACCTGCCCATCACTTCCTCATCCCCTCTGTTTCCTGCACCAACATGTCCATTGAAGTCTGCCCCAATGACCACTCTTTCATCTCTGGGGGTCCTCTACATCACTTCATCTCACTCACTCCAGAATCTCTCCTTCTCTTCTAGCTCACATCCTGCCTGTGGGGCATAAGCACTAACAACATTGAACATCACACCTTCAATTTCTAACTTGAGACTCATCACTCTGTCTGACACTCTTTTCACTTCTAGAACATTCCTGACAAACCCCTCCTTCAAGATGACTCCTACTCCATTTGTCTTCCCATCCACACCATGAAAAAACAGCTTAAACCTGCTCCTACGCTTCTAGCCTTGCTACCTTTCCACCTGGTCTCCTGGACACACAGTATGGCCAGCTTCCTCCTCTGCATCATGTCAGCCAGCTCTCTGTCTTTATTCCCGCCTCTCCTTCTTCGACCAATAGTAGTCCAATTTCCATCAGCACCCTGTTGGTTAAAAGCACTGATGGCGGTTGTTGTTAACCCGGGCCTCGACCGATCCGGTATGAATTTCGTTTTGATCATTTGCATATCAATTTATATTTTTATATAAATTTATAATTAATTACCCCTTATAGGTCATTTCTACTATAATCAATCACACTTTCTTGAGTATTTAACTAATATTCCTTCATGAGCAGTGACCAAAAAATTAATCAAGCAGTATTCATTCATCTCTACTTTATATCTCAATTAGAAAGAAAATTCATTGTAGTGACTTGTGTTACCATTTTGACCGATATTGAATCCGTACTCTAAAAATACTTACCTTTTCAAGTTCCTTAACAAGGACCCTCAATAGAGAGATGCTCGTTGAGGGATTACTCTCCACCTTTTTATGCAGAGTCCATCTTAGCATCCCTGGACAGGTAAAAGATTAAAAAGCTATTGGTTGATTTTTTTTCAAATTCTAACAATGAAGCTTTAGTTGCTATGATCATATAATTCTTGTGCTTAGATAGTTTTCCATCTAAGTAAATATGCTGTAAATTCTCATTATTAATTTGTTAAAAGAGTAATTATGTACCTTTGTTGCATGCTGAGCCAGCTTGACCGTGCTTATCAAGTTCTCTGAGCATAGCCTGAACAAGTTGATAGAGGCTCGACTCTACAGCTGAAGATACATCGCCGGCTGCAAAATAAGTTTTAGTTTAGTGAATACTGTATTATTGCACATTTATAATTCATAAAACAAATTTTAATGTGTTGTATTGTAGATTCTATTTCAGGTCGTGCTGAAGATTAAGCACCTGTTTTCTCCATCAGAGTTCTCACACTGAGAGGTAGCAGCCCATAACATGAAAGATATGAGTCATACTTCGACTACAAATAGATTCCAACCTGCAACTCAGAATAAAGGTTTTGGTTTCATTTACACTCACAGCAACATATTATAACTAAATGTACTAAACTGGATGTAGAATTAAGACAATTGATAATTAGGTATTGGTACCATCAACAGCTAATTAGATTGCTATTATATGACCGGGAGATACAGTTGTTTACATACTGATAAAAAAAGAGAGAAATTAAAAATTACATGAAAATTTGAAATACTTATTGAGGCACAATACCTGAAGACAGGAAGTCATTGTTTATGGTTATATTTTGAATTACCTAAATGTGGGAAAAAAAAATCCATAAATTCATATTATCCTTTATTTAGGCAGAAAATAGTGCACTCGCTTTCCCCACGCTGTTCATTTAATAATAAAACATGACGCGCAGCAATATTCCCGCAGGTCGTTTTATAATGTTAATAGTTATTAATCCATCTGGTTTAAGACAGAAGGAATTAATTACATAAGAAAGTTGAAGCTCTTTGAAAAAAATATTGATGCATCCACACATTCAAAGTTCAAAAAGTTCACACTTCATTTGTAACTATGCGTCGTTATCTTTTTAAACTTTGCATCCCCTCTGCAACTCGGTGTATTCACTTCAGTGAATTGTGCTGCTGGTGTTAAAGAGCGCTTTAAGATTCTGGTTTGCAGCTGGAATTGCCCTAGATCACTATTAGTCATGCAGTGTGAAGGGTAGTATTTGTATATTTGTATATGTAGACGTTATTCATTCTGTGTGTAACAGTTGAAATCCCTGATAATAATGCATCCATTCATGAACATGCAAAGGTCTACATATTAACATAAAGAAGAGTTTGTTTGCTATTTATGAATGCTACTTTATACATCTATATTGCTAATTTATAACTAGTGGACCCTGACAGGGAAACTGAACTAGCAGATACCCAGTCATTATAAATAAATGGCGGCCATTTTGCTAATCTTAAACTTCACCTACAATACCCTTTTCATAACTTGCTTCAGCCTTTGGTGTGGTTTGATTTGATATAGCAAGTGTTTTTTGAGACAAAGACTCACATCACCAGAAAATAAATAAATAAACAATAAGTAGTCATGTAAATAAGTACCAGAATACAAACTTACAGAAGTGAAAACAATACCAGCTGCTCTATCACACAATATTACATTCCCAAGAAGCCCCGTGAATTTCTGGCGAGCTTCTTTATTCTAATTAACAGTTGACCAAATAAGTAAGCAATGTTTCAAAAAATACAATATTTCCCATATAAAGTACAGTACTGTGCAAAAGGCACATTCAAAAGAATGGTGTAGAGCAAAGATGCCTTATATTTCCATATAAATACAGGGATCCCTCAGTTTCCGCAGTTAATTGGGACCGAGATCCCCCCGCGGCCGCCGAATTCAGCGAAGTAGGATCAACCCTCCCCCCTCCCCGACTGACGTATATGTACATATACTTATTCAATGCTATAAATTCTTATAATAACAATTAAACTATTCAAAAATAATGCACAAGATGTAACTAAAATATAAATACACACACACATACAGATGCGCGCGGTGCACGCATTCAGATGCGTATCCTCACATAAAAATGTAAGTAGTTTTGATGGGGGGTTTGGATTGTTTTTTGTTTTTGTTTGTTTGGGCTTTTTTTTTTGTTGCATAATTGGTCTTGTTTTTGTGGCATTTTCCTTAACTTTTTCCCCTATTTTTCCTTAATTTCCTTATTTTTTAATTCGATGAATATTTAAAAAAACCTACGATTCACTGAAACTGCATGAATTGAAGCGCGAAGTAGCGAGGGATTCCTATAATGACATTAAATTAAAGATCTCTACATATCAATCCTATAAAATACATTAAACAGTAATAAATTAAACTAATACAATTTAGGTTTGAAGACTTTTTGCTGTGAAAATAAAATTGCACAAACTGTGCCTGATGGAATTGTACAAGTTCAGTATCTGCTAAGTAATATGCTGCTTTCTTTATTGACATACAGTACTGTACAAATGCTTTTCTAATGAAACATTTTATTTCACTCATTTTTCTGAACGGCTTAATCCTAATTACGGTCATGAGGAGACTGGCACCCATCTCGACCAACTCTGGGCACGAAGAGGGTACACCCTGGACAGCTCGCCAGGCCATCACATTTCCAACACACACAACCATTCATATTCACATTCACACCAATGATTTGGAACAACCAATTGACCTACTGTGCACGGTTTTGGACTGTGGGAGGTAACCGGAGTACCTGAAGGAAACCCATACAAACACGAGCAGAACATGCAAACTCCATACAGAAACGCCCGAGCTGCAATTGAACCCAGGACCTTCTTGCTGTGCGGCATTCATGCTAACCACTACGCCACCGTTTCTGTACCGCCACATTCCATTTTGTGCTGGAAAAAGAATGTTTTGAAATTCAAAGTGTTTTTGTACTGACTTGCTAATAAAATAAAAATATATGGCAAGGTTTGGGTGTCTAAAACTTTTGCACAGCAGAGTAAGTGAACTGCTATATCAGTGAAACTGGCTAATTCTGTGAGTGATCTACTCTAAATCTTCATTTATTGGCCGCATTTTAATCCTACTACTGTCATGAGGAGGCTGGAGCCTCTGTCAGCCACCTTCAGCTGAAGGCACACACAAACCATTCACAATCGCATTCACACCTGGGGGCAATTTACAACAGCCAGTTTATCTGATGTGCTGTGTTTGGACTGTGGGAGGAAACCAGAGTACTCAGAGGAAGCCCACACAAGCATGGGAAGAACACCCTCGCCAAGTCCAAGATTCTAACCCAGAACCGTCTTTCTCTTAAGTGGATGCACTAACAACTACGCTGCCATGCTGACTGTGATCTACTAACAAAGCACACAATTATCAATCAACGTGAACTCTAATAATAATAATAATAATAATAATCAAGACAATATAATAAAAAATACATACAGTGGACATACAGTGTGTTCAGGAGACCAGGTGGAAAGGTAGCAAAGCTAAAAGCTTAGGAGCAGAGTTTAAGCTATTTTATCATGGGGTGAATGGGAAGAGAAATGGAGTAGGAGTCATCTTGAAGGAGGGGTTTGTCAGGAATGTTCTAAAAGTGAAAAGAGTGTCAGACAGAGTGATGAGTCTCAAGTTAGAAATTGAAGGTGTAATGCTCAATGCTGTTAGTGCTTATGCCCCACTGGCAGGATGTGAGCTAGAAAAAAAGGAGAGATTCTGGAGTGACTTAGATGAAGTGATGCAGAGTACCCCCAGAGGTGAAAGAGTGGTCATTGGGGCAGACTTCAATGGACATGTTGGTGCAGGCAACAGAGGGGACGAGGAAGTGATGGGCAGGTTTGGTATCCAGGACAGGAACACAGAAGGACAGATGTTGATAGATTTTGCAAAAAGGATGGAAATGGCTGTGGTGAATACTTTCTTCCAGAAGAAACAGGAGCATAGGGTGACTTATAAATGCGGAGGTAGGAGCACACAGGTAGACTACATCTTGTGTAGGCGATGTAATTTGAAGGAAGTCAGTGACTGCAAAGTAGTAGCAGGTGAGAGTGTTGCCAAACAGCATAGGATGGTGGTGTGCAGGATGACGCTGATGGTGAGGAAGGTGAAGAAGGCAAAGGCAGAGCAGAAGACAAAGTGGTGGAAGTTGAAAAAGTGTCGTGTCGTGTTGTCTTCAAAGAGGAGTTGAAACAGGCTTTGGGTGGCCAGGAAGTGCTTCCAAATGACTGGACAACCACAGCAAATGTGATCAGGGACACACAGGTAGGAGAGTACATGGTGTGTCCTCTGGAAGGAAAGTAGATAAGGAGACTTGGTGGTGGAATGAGGAAGTGCAGGAGTGTGTACAAAGGAAGAGGTTAGCTAAGAAGAAGTGGGACATAGAGAGGACAGAAGAGAGTAAACAGGAGTACAGGGAGACACAGCGTAAGGCGAAAGTAGCAGTGGCTAAGGCCAAACAGAGGGCGTATGATGACTTGTATGATAGGTTGGACAGTAAAGAGGGAGAAAATGATCTATACAGGTTGGCACAGCAGAGAAATAGAGATAGGAAGGATGTGCAGCAAGTTAGATTGATAAAGGACAGAGAGGGAAATGTATTGACTGATGACAGAAGTGTGCTGGGAAGATGGAACGAGTACTTTGAAGAGCTGATGAATGAGGAAAATGAGAGAGAAAAAAAGAGTAGAAGAGGTGACCATTGAGGAGCAGGATGTAGCAAAGATCAGTAAGGGTGAAGTGAGAAGGGCATTGAAGAGGATGAAGAATGGAAAGGCAGTTGGTCCTGATGACATACCTGTGGAGGTATGGAAGTGTCTAGGAGAGGTAACAGTAGATTTTCTAACAAGAACATTAAACAAGGTCCTAGAGAGTAAGCAGATGCCAGAGGAGTGGAGGAGAAGTGTGCTGGTGCCCATTTTTAAAAACAAGGGAGACGTGCAGAGTTGCGGCAACTACAGAGGGATAAAGTTGATGAGCCATACAATGAAGTTATGGGAAAGAATAGTGGAAGCTAGACTAAGGGCAGAGGTCAGCATTTGTGAACAACAGTTTGGTTTCATGCCAAGAAAGAGGACCACACATGCAGTGTTTGCTTTTGAGGATGTTAATAGAGAAGTACAGAGAAGGTCAGAGGGAGCTACATTGTGCCTTTGTGGATCTGGAAAAAGCATATGACAGGGTGCCAAGAGAAGAACTGTGGTATTGCATGAGGAAGTCTGGAGTGGCAGAGAAGTATGTTAGAGTGGTGCAGGACATGTATGAGAGATGTAATGTAAGACAAGAGATGTAAGACAAAAAGGTGTGCTGTCGGTGTGACAGAAGAGTTCAAGGTGGAGGTGGGACTGCATCAAGGGTCAGCTCTGAGCCCCTTCTTGTTTGCTATGGTGATGGACAGGCTGACAGACGAGGTGAGACAAGAATCTCCATGGACTATGATGTTTGCAGATGACATTGTGATCTGTAGTGAGAGCAGAGAACTAGTGCAGGAAAATCTAGAGAGGTGGAGGTATGCCCTGGAAAGGAGAGGAATGAAGGTTAGCCTCAGAAAATCAGAATACATGTGTGTGAATGAGAAGGACCCAGGAGGAACGGTGATGTTACAGGGAGCAGAGATAACGAAGGTGGAGGATTTTAAGTACTTAGGCTCAGCAATCCAGAGCAAAGGAGAGTGTGGAAAAGAGGTGAAGAAGCGTGTGCAGACAGGCTGGAATAGTTGCAGAAAAGTGTCCGGTGTGATGTGCGATAGGAGAGTGTCAGCAAGAATGAAGGGAAAAGTGTACAAAACGGTGTTAAGGTCAGCGATGTTGTATGGCTTAGAAACAGTGGTGCTGAGGAAAAGGCAGGAGGCAGAGCTGGAGGTAGCAGAGATGAAAATGATGAGGTTCTCTCTGGGAGTAATGAGGATGGATAGGATCAGAAATGAGTATATCAGAGGGACAGCCCATGTAAGATGTTTTGGAGACAAAGTCAGAGAGGCTAGATTGAGATGGTTTGGACATGTACAGAGGAGGGATAGTGAGTATATTGGCAGTAGGATGCTGAGGTTGGAACTACCAGGCAGAAGGCCTCGAGGAAGACCAAAGAAGAGATTTATGGATGTGGTGAAGGAAAACATGAAGGTCGTTGGAGAAGATGCAGAGGACAGGGTGAGATGGAGGCGGATGATTTGCTGTGGCGACCCCTGAAGGGATCAGCCGAAAGTAAAAGAAGAAGAAGAAGAAGATAATAAAAATAAAAACCAAGGTATATTAGTAGAAGATCATGGACAACTACAGCATAAACAGCATAAAGTGCTTTGCCAACTGATACGCTCTGTTAAGATCAGCTGGCGTTACAAATTTGTACTTTCTTTCGACTCTACATGCCCTCTTCTCTGTGCCATCTACCTGAGCATGTAGTTATAGCACATAAACTGCATTTGGAAGAAAAATATACATCTGAATTCTTAGAGTCTCCCTCTTGCTCTCGCAAAATCTCAGCAAAACGAACCAACGCTTTTTCAGTGTTACATTAGCAGTGGCTTGTAAATATGGTACATTAGTCATGTAAGTACTCTCCTCCCCAATTTCTCCCAAAGCCTTACAGTATAGCGTACTGTCCACAAAACTCCAAAAGTGTGTTAGCGAACATCTTAAACGATTACAGAACCCCAGCAGATACATAAATAAACATAAATACTTATCTGTTGAAGTTAGAGAATGCATGTATATATATATATATATATATATATATATATATATATATATATATATATGTATACATACACAGGTCCTTCTCAAAAAATTAGCATATTGTGATAAAGTTCATTATTTTCTGTAATGTACTGATAAACATTAGACTTTCATATATTTTAGATTCATTACACACAACTGAAGTAGTTCAAGCCTTTTATGGTTTAATATTGATAATTTTGGCAAAAAAAGTAAAGAAAACCCCAAAATTCCTATCTCAAAAAATTAGCATATTTCATCCAACCAATAAAAAAAGTGTTTTTAATACAAAAAAAAGTCAACCTTCAAATAATTATGTTCAGTTATGCACTCAATACTTGGTCGGGAATCCTTTTGCAGAAATGACTGCTTCAATGCGGCGTGGCATGGAGGCAATCAGTCTGTGGCACTGCTGAGATGTTATGGAGGCCCAGGATGCTTCGATAGCGGCCTTAAGCTCATCCACAGTGTTGCGTCTGGTGTCTCTCAACTTTCTCTTCACAATATCCCACAGATTCTCTATGGGGTTCAGGTCAGGAGAGTTGGAAGGCACAATTTTCAATTGAGTATTCAATTGAGCACAGTAATACCATGGTCAGTAAACCATTTAGCAGTGGTTTTGGCACTGTGAGCAGGTGCCAGGTCGTGCTGAAAAATGAAATCTTCATCTCCATAAAGCTTTTCAGCAGATGGAAGCATGAAATGCTCCAAAATCTCCTGATAGCGAGCTGCATTGACCCTGCCCTTGATAAAACACAGTGGACCAACACCAGCAGCTGACATGACACCCCAGACCATCACTGACTGTGGGTACTGACACTGGACTTCAGGCATTTTGGCATTTCCTTCTCCCCAGTCTTCCTCCAGACTCTGGCACCTTGATTTCCGAATGACATGCAAAATTTGCTTTCATCCGAAAAAAGTACTTTGGACCACTGAGCAACAGTCCAGTGCTGCTTCTCTGTAGCCCAGGTCAGCCGCTTCTGCCACGGTTTCTGGTTCAAAAGTGGCTTGACCTGGGGAATGCGGCACCTGTACACAGTCCACTGCTTCCACAGGTCCCCCAAGGTCTAGAATCGGCCCTTCTCCACACTCTTCCTCAGGGTCCTGTCACCTCTTCTGGTTGTGCAGCGTTTTGTGCCACACTTTTTCCTTCCCACAGACGTCCCACTGAGGTGGCTTGATACAGCACTCTGGGAACAGCCTATTCGCTCAGAGATTTCTTTCTGTGTCTTACCCTCTTGCTTGAGGGTGTCAATAATGGCCTTCTGGACAGCAGTCAGGTCGGCAGTCTTACCCATGATTGCGGTTTTGAGTAATGAACCAGGCTGGGAGTTTTTAAAAGCCTCAGGAATCTTTTGCAGGTGTTTAGAGTTAATTGGTTGATTGAGATGATTAGGTTAATAGCTCGTTTAGACTACCTTTTCATCATATGCTAATTTTTTGAGATAGGGATTTTGGGTTTTCATGAGCTGTATGCCAAAATCATCAGAATTAAAACAATAAAAGACCTGAAATATTTCAGTTGGTGTGCAATGAATCTAAAATATATGAAAGTTTAATTTTTATCAGTACATTACAGAAAATAATGAACAATGGGAGGGTATGCCAAATCAAACGTGCGAATCATTCGCTGTGGCGACCCCTGATAAAGGGAAAAAACTGAAAGGAAATATCTCTTTATATTGACATACAGTATAGTATGAGTGGTCAGCTTTACACTGCAAAGCATTCTCAAAAAAAAAAAAAAAAAAAAAAAAAAAAAAAAAATATATATATATATATATATATATATATATATATATTGAGGAACCACTGTGTACCTAAAAGAGAATAAAGAAAGTCCCCTGAGGTTTTTTTGTTTTGTTTTTTTTGTTTGTTTGTTTAAATATTTTTGTATCTTATTGAATTCACTACCAATTAATACTTAATTAACTTATTGGCTATGTATTTTGACCACTTTTTCCTGAGACCTAGCATCGATCTGGAGGCAACCTGAGGGCTGAAATCGTACATGTTTTTCCTCCCCCACCCTCTTATCTCTTTGTACTATTTCAGTTCATGATAATGTGCACTTCTGGTTTCTTTAAGAGCAACTCTGTACTTCTGAGTGAAGATATTTTTCATGTGTACCTGTTCTTGTTTCATATCTCCATTTTTGAATGTGTGGAAGAAAGTCCTGCCCATCAAAAAACCTATTTAAATATTATACTATTCAGGATTTTAAGAAATTATATAATTTAATGTAAAACTGATAAGAAAAAATTGGCCTGTCACATCATAGTGTATTTTAAACTTCTGAGTAATAATACAATATGATCTAATAAGGTACTGACCAGGATATACTGATAAGTGACCTCGAACACCTAATGATAATAGAAATGTGGTGGTAAGTTATCTATGATAATTCATTACACACACACACATATATATATATATATATTCAGCTCATTTTCTGTACCCGTTTCATCCTAATTAAGGTCGCGGGGAGGCTGGTGCCCATCCCAGCCAACTCAGGGCGAGGGCAGAGTACACCCTGGACAGCTCGCCAGGCCATCGCAGGGCGGAAACACACTGACGGCTTTGCAGCCTACTCTTGTCGAAAGTCAGCAATGGTTCTTTTACATGCCTCACACCATAGACAGTGAGAGACATGGCCGGCCTTTTATAACCCAGTTAGCTGCACTGGGGGGGGGGGCAGTGACAACCTTGTGGAGAGTGGGACTCGAACCCCCAACCTTTGGATCAGCGATCCAGTGCCTTATACCACTAGACCATCACTGCCCGCTCCATATATATATATATATATATATATATATATATATATATATATATATTAATAGCAAGTAAAGAAAACAACCCACACCAAAGGGAAATAATGCAAAGTTCTACACCGTGTAGCATCAGAGATTGTAATAATAACTAAGGCTATTATCTTTATTTTATAACATTATTGGAATAATGGGGTAGTTTTCTGTGTAATGTTGGAGTAGGTAAGTCTGTTAGGTTTTTACACCCGAGCCTAGTGGCTCATCAGGCCAGTGCTTATCTCTGGTTTCCATAGCGTGAAGCAACCAGGATTTCAACTTCTCCTGGATGGGACGCTAGTCCATCGCAGGTTTCCTTCCCAGTATATTTTACTGCTACCCATTTATACTGCTGGGTGAACAGATGCACACTTGTGGTTGAGACCTTGCCCAGGGGTCTAAGCGCAGTGTGTGTGTGTGGGGGGGTCTCTGTGGGATTTGAACTCACAACCTCCCGATCATGAGCCCAGCACTCTAACCACTACACCACCGGCCCCATGTAATGTTGGAGTAACTATAAATTATTGCAGTTATATCAACTGTAACTTTAACCTAATTAACAACAGACAACTTACAAATACATCACCTGCCTGGACCTTATTCAGTAACATTCATGCAACTATGCTGAGGTTGAAACTTTAAAATAAAATAAATGAGTTAATTAATCATTATTGCTTATAAGTTGTGAAAGCATGAGGTACAAATTCATAAATCAAAGTCTCACATACCCAGGATGCAACAGCAATGTCTATGTCTTGAAGTCCACCAGGCTTGAGTTACCCTCCGTATTATAGCAACCAGTAATCAAAACTTTACACAGAGCTCGTTGTCAGTAAGTTTCTCTTCCTCATAATATTAGCATGTGTGAAACTTGCCTGAGTATTGTTGGAGATGGGGCCAGGAGGGGTGGCGGACATGTAGCACAAAAGTTATACATGCACATCAACCCATAAACCCATATACACACACACACACACACACACACACACTTCCTATTCTCTTGTGTTTCCTGTGTTCTACATTTGTGGGCGTACATAGTCTGACATAAAATATTTTTAGTTTGAATTTAAAATGCTAGTATGATAACTCAGCAAGGTCAAGGCCTCAGAGATCAGAGAGATAATACCCAAATTTAGAATGCGAGACATTAAGATGAATTTGTGCCTTCACGGTTGGAAAAAAAATGATAAAAACCTACTAGTGGTCGCAGATGGATTTGAATGTTTATACACTGGGTTATTCGATAACACAAGTAGGAGGAAGTTCTACCTGGGGTTTTTCAGTAACGGTAAAAGCTATAAGCTGTGCTGAGTTCATTTATATTTGAGGATGTGGATAAAGGATTTACAAAACCAGCAATAACTATATCCACCTTCCACTTTTCAAATGAAATACAATCCTATGACCTAGGAATCAGTAATATAACAGTGATATCGTTAAAATGCAAACTGTGTAACAGCTAACAGAGCAACAATAGCCAAAATGAGATTGGAGCCTATTTCAGCCAACACTGGTAGAAGGCAGGGTACACCTTGAAGAGCTCGCCAGACCATTGCAGGCCCAACACGTGCAACCATTCACACTACAACCTGGGGCTAGTTGGGATAGCCAATTAGCCTTATGTGCATGCCTTTGAAGTGTAGGAAGCCTATGCAGATACAGCGAGAACATGCAAACTCCACATAGAAATGCTCTTGCCAAGACTCAAACCCATTACCTTCTTGCTGAGATGCTGTGTAGATAACCACTACACCGCCCACCAAAGATAATCTATATTACTGGAACAACGAGAAGAATGCTCATTAGGGGAATGTTGAGAAGAGAATGACAGACGCTACAGTAATGTGGCGTGGCCTGGAAAAACCCTTAAGATATCAATGTGGCTGAATTCGGTAAGAATAATAATTTATAGATCAATCTGTAAAAGAATTGTGATTGTCAATGCAATATGTTATAATAGACAGATAGCTTGATAGCCCAACATCACCTACTGTCAGCTGAGATGGGCTGCCAAATGAGTCAGCGCGATAGCTAACTAGCTAACTGTATATATATATATATATATATATATATATATATATATCTTCTTCTTTTCCTTTCGGCTGTTCCCTTCAGGGGTCGCCACAGCAAATGATCTGCCTCCATCTCTCCCTATCCTCTGCATCTTCTACTCTTCTATATCTTCTACTCTTAATATATATATAGATATATAATATATATATATATATATATATCACAGCGCCATGTTTGTCAGCCCCTGCCTGGCGAGGCAGCTTCTCTGTGGAATTTGCATGCACTCCCCATGCTTGTGTGGGTTTCCTCCAGGTGAATTTGTTTCCTCTCGCAGTCCAAATACATGAAAATGAGGCTAATTTGGTATTCTTGATTGCCGCATGTGTGAATGTGAGTGTAAATAGCTGTGTCGTTTGTTGGCCCTGTTGTTCGATGTGCACCCCCGGCTTCTCCTGGGGTCGGCCGGGTTTGACTCAAATAAAAGATAAAGTACAGTAGTTTGGTTTAAATGAATGAATGTTTGTTCTTGGTTTGACCTCTGAGTTTGACGTCTGACGCTGTCCTTAATCCAGAATATGTACGGTCAAGTACAGTGGAGATTCTCATGAAGAATTTCGTGGCTTGGGCTTGCTTACTGATGATGATGATGATGATGATGATGATGATGAAGTAACTCATGATGGCAGCAACAGAATGACTATTGAAGTCAACAGAAACATCCTGTCTGCCAATTTACAGGAAGTGCCTCCAATATAATTAGAAGGAACTACATCAGGCAACATGACAATGCCCTGAAACTCTGCCAACAGAATATCGGACTTTATCAGGAGAAAAGTAAGAAGGTTCTAGATTTGCCATGTCAATCACCAGACTTTACTCAACTCGGTATGCATCTCGGTCTTTCCAAACAAACAACAACTGATGCAGTGGTGTAAATCTGGAAAAGCAGACAAACGTTCATTACACTGATTTCGTACGTTGTTCACTTCCAGAGCAGCACGGCGACATGCGTCCACCTCACACCAGGTGGGGTCCTGGGTTCGAGTCCTGGACTTGGCGAGTGCATTTTGTAGTGGAGTTTTTCGCTTGCTTCCTCCGCATACTCAGGTTTCCTTCCTCAGCTCAAAAACATGCTCATTATTCTACCTGACTATCCAGTTTGCTCTTAGGTGTGAGTGTGTAGTGTTGGCCTTGCAATGGTCTGTTCGGGGTGCACCCCGTTTTCTCCCGGTGGTGGCTGAGATAAGCTCCAGCCTCCCCGAATAAAATTAAATGGCCCAGTCAAATGAATGAATGATGAGGGGAGAAAGTTAAAGAGTCTTCAAGTGCAGTGCGATATATTAGGCAGCAAAAAAATATTGACGCATTTCTCATCCAACCAAATCAGTAATAATTAAATCATGTAGTTACTACAGGAATGAGTCAAAAGGAAATTTCAATTGATTACGAAGTTGCAAAGTATTACAGTATTTTAAAAGCAAGACTGTGTGTTATATAAGTGGGGCAGTGGTGGTCTAGTGGTATAGGGCGCTGGATCGCTGATCCTAAGGTTGGGGGTTTGAGTCCCACTCTCCACAAGGTTGTCACTGTCCCCTCCCCCAGTGCAGCTAACTGGGTTATCAAAGGCGGCCCAGGTCTCTCACTGTCTATGGTGAGAGGTTCATGTATAAGAACCATTGCTGACCTTCGTAAAAAGTAGCTGCAGAGACGTCAGTGTGTTTCTGTCCCTTGCTAAAGGGTTGTGTCAGGAAGGGCATCCGACGTAAAAACCTCAAAACGTGCGAATCATTCGCTGTGGCGACCCGTGATAAAGGGAAAAGCCGAAAGGAAATCTCTCAGTGTGTGTTGTATAACAGTTAGAGAGCATTTTTATATGATTCAGTAGAGTTAGTTATCATCGAACCCATCACATGTAGCAGGCTCCTAACCACAATGACTGTGTGGGTGCTGTTTACACACACGTGTGTGTGTGTGTGTGTGTGTGTGTGTGCTTGCTTTGGATGGGTAGGAATAGGAAATAATTTTCCTTATGGGATTAATAGAGTATCTTCTTCTTCTTTTCCTTTCGGCTTTTCCCTTCAGGGGTCGCCACAGCGAATCATCTGCCTCCATCTCACCCTATCCTTTGCATCTTCTTCTCTTATACCAGCTACCTTCATGTCCTCCTTCACCACATCCATGAATCTTCTCTTTGCTCTTTCTCTCGGCCTTCTGCCTGGTAGTTCCAACCTGAACATCCTACTGCCAATATACTCACTATCCCTCCTCTGTACATGTCCAAACCATCTCAATCTAGCCTCTCTGACTTTGTCTCCAAAATGTCTTACATGTGCTGTCCCTCTGATGTACTCATTCCTGATCCTATCCATCCTCGTTACTCCCAAAGAGAACCTCAACATTTTCATCTCTGCTACCTCCAGCTCTGCCGCCAGTCTTTTCCTCAGCGCCACTGTTTCTAAACCATACAACATCGCTGGCCTCATCACCGTCTTGTACACTTTTCCTTTCATTCTTGCCAATACTCTCCTATCACACATCACACCGGACACTTTTCTCCAACCATTCCAACCTGCCTGCACATGCTTCTTCACCTCTTTTCCACACTCTCCACGTCTCTGGATTGTTGACCCTAAGTACTTAAAATCCTCCACCTTCCTTATCTCTGCTTCCTGTAACCTCACCGTTCCTGTTGGGTCCTTGGCATTCATACACATGTATTCTGCTTTACTGAGGCTAACCTTCATTCCCCTCCTTTCCAGGGCATACCTCCAACTCTCTAGATTTTCCTCCACTTGTTCTCTGCTCTCACTACAGATCACAATGTCATCTTTAAACATCATAGTCCATGGAGATTCTTGTCTAACCTCATCTGTCAGCCTGTCCAGGGATTAATACAGTATATCTAATAAAATAAAAAAAACTTAAATAATGTTTTGAAGGTCATAGGAAGAGGGGCAGTGGTGGGTAAAGGTGCTGGATCACTGATCCTAAGGTTGGGGGTTCAAGCCCCACTCTCCACGGGTTGTCACTGTCCCCCCCCCAGTGCAGTTAACTGGGTTATCAAAGGCCAGCCATGTCTCTCACTGTCTATGGTGAGAGGTTCATGTAAAAGAACCATTGCTGACTTTCGACAAGACTAGGCTGCAAAGCAGTCGACGTGTTTCCGCCCTGCGATGGCCTGCAGAGCTGTCCAGGCTGTACTCTGCCCTCGCCCGGAGTCGGCTGGGATGAGCCTCCCCGCAACCCTAATTAGGATTATGCGGTTACATAAAATAAATGATGAAAATGAACAATGATGGTCATAGGAAGGCTGAAACCTATCTCAGCTGACTTTGTGTGAAGGTGAGGTACACCCTGAATAGTTTCAGTAGCCCAATACACACACACACACACACACACACACACAATCATTTACATTTACACTTAAGGGCAATCGGGAAAAGACAATTAGCCTAATATGTATGTATTTGGAATTTGTATGAGGAAACAAGTGTACTCAAAGGAATCCCATGTGAGCGCATGAAAAAGGATGTGAACTCCACGCAGAAATGCAGAGCAAAGGATTACAAACCATGTCCACCTCACAGCAAGAAGCGCCTGGCTTCAAGGGTCTTGGATTCAAGATGCACCCCATCTTTGTTCAGAGACAGCGAAATTAGGCTCCAGCCTCCGTTGCAACTATGCCAAGATTCAGCAGATCAACAGATGAATGTTTTTGTAGAGAATGTACTGTACCTTTAATAGAAAAAAAAAAATCACACCACAATGACAGTTATGGTGTGAAAGGGGAACCTTTGTCCACCCATTTTACAACTCTTCCAGTAACTTAATAATGCTTTTTGGTAGGTGTAGCTGTAAGAACTTTCGGTTGCATGCGAGTGGTATATTGACGCCATAGGACACGCGAAATAAGAGTCAACACCATTCACAATGAAAAAGAGGAAAACATGACTTCCACCTACCATGAAGCTCCTTCCCTCTGAATAACAGGGAGGACTTTGTGGGAGAATTCCCCTAATTCATTGCACATTTAAGATCATCTTAAGTGAGAGAGAGAGAGAGAGAGAGAGAGAGATTATTGTGGGTTTCTTTTAGAAACATTAAATTTACTGGATTTTGTGAACAACAGTTTGGTTTCATGCCAAGAAAGAGTACCACACATGCAGTGTTTGCTTTGAGGATGTTAATAGAGAAGTACTGAGAAGGTCAGAGGGAGCTGCATTGTGTCTTTGTGGATCTGGAGAAAGCATATGACAGGGTGCCGAGAGAGGAACTGTGGTATTGTATGAGGAAGTCTGGAGTGGCAGAGAAGTATGTTAGAGTGGTGCAGGACATGTGTGAGAGATGTAAGACAGTGGTGAGGTGTGCTGTAGGTGTGACAGATGAGTTCAAGGTGGAGGTGGGACTGCATCAAGGGTCAGCTCTGAGCCCCTTCTTGTTTGCTATGGTGATGGACAGGCTGACAGACGAGGTTAGACAAGATTCCCCATGGACTATGATGTTTGCAGATGACATTGTGATCAGTAGTGAGAGCAGAGTGCAGGAAAATCTAGAGAGGTGGAGGTATGCCCTGGAAAGGAGAGGAATGAAGGTTAGCCTCAGTAAGACAGAATACACGTGTGTGAACGAAAAGGACCCAAAAGGAACGGTGAGGTTACAGGGAGCAACGATAAAGAAGACGGAGGATTTTAAGTACTTAGGCTCAACAATCCAGAGCAATGGAGAGTGTGGAAAAGAGGTGAAGAAGCGTGTGCAGGCAGGTTGGAATGGTTGGAGAAAAGTGTCCGGTGTGATGTGTGATAGGAAAGTTATCGGCAAGAATGAAAGGAAAAGTGTACAAGACGGTGTTGAGGCCAGCGATGTTGTATGGTTTAGAAACAGTGGCGCTGAGGAAAAAACTGGCAGCAGAGCTGGAGGTAGCAGAGATGAAAATGTTGAGGTTCTCTTTGGGAGTAACGAGGATGGATAGGATCAGGAATGAGTACATCAGAGGGACAGCACATGTTCGAGGTTTTGGAGACAACGTCAGAAAGGCTAGATTGAGATGGTTTGGACATGTACAGAGGAGGGATAGTGAGTATATTGGTAGTAGGATGCTGAGGTTGGAACTACCAGGCGGAAGAACTAGAGGAAGACCAAAGAGGAGATTTATGGATGTGGTGAGGCAGGACATGAAGGTAGTTGGTGTAAGAGAAGAAGATGCAGAGGATCGGGTGAGATGGAGGCCGATGATTCGCTGTGGTGACCCCTGAAGGGAACAGCCGAAAGGAAAAGAAGAAGATTAAATTTACTGTATTTTACAGACAATCTGAATTGTACACCCTGAACACCGCGCCAGCCCATCCAAGCTTCAACACACACAATCATTCACACTCACGCTCTCAAATATCTGGAATAATAAATAATGATGACTTTGCCATTTCCCCTGACCTTCTCGCATCTCTAATCTTTTGGCTTTGTATCTGCTATCTTCCCACACACATCCATACCCTCTGTCGGACAGGTCTGGATCACACCACACGGTGTCGCTGTCGTCATTTCATTTGGACCACTCATTGAGATTACAGTATACTGCAGGTGAACGAGGATCATTTACCCTGTTGGTGGTCATCAAGTCTTGTTAAAAAATAGTAGAAGACGTAAAAATAAATCAATAAATAAATAAATAAATTAGAACAGTGGCGGCTTTGTGGATAAGGCAATGGGCTACTGATCTGAAGGTCAGTGGTTCAATCCCCACTATCACCACTGTTGGGTCCTTAAGCAAGGCCCTTAATCCTCAATTGTATCGAGAAAAAAAAAAAAAAAGATAATTGTAGTTGCTCTGGACAAGCGTTTCTTCAACATGCTGTAAATGTAAAAAAAAAAAAGAAACGCTAGTTTAGTGATGCAATGGTTTTCTTTTTTCTTTTAAAATAATAAATTAAGGCAATGACAAAACAGCCAAAAAGTTTCTTTACATATTTGGATTCTGGTAATATTGTACAAATAACAGTACTTTCAAAATGTATAATCATTTGCAATACTTAATTGGACTAACGCCTCCTTTCTTATTACATTTATCTGAGCATGCATTACGTTCACAGGGAGAGTTCTGTAGGGTACATTTGCTTGCAGATTTTGTAGGTTAATATGTTGTACATTATTATCATCTCCACCAAGTGGCCATGGGCGTCTGTCTGTCTGTGTTTGTGTCTGTGGCCATGATAACTTGAACACTAATAGAAATAAATTTTCATCAAATGAAGGTCTGGATGGTGTTTTTTTTTTTTTTTTTACATTTTCTGATAAGGCAAGGAAAAGGAAATCAACCATAATGCACTGAGAGAAAAAAAAATGCACAACCCAATAATAGTCATGGTATAACAAGCCACAAGGGGGCACCAAAACTCTACATTATCTGCCAATAAATTCTCAAATAAAAAATTTACAGAATGCACCGCGGCAGCATGGTGGCGTAGTGGTTAGCACGTCTGCCTCACAACATGAAATCCTGCGCTTGATTCTCAGTTCAGTTTGGGAAGCTGTGCAAAGTTTGCATGTTCTCCCCGTGCATGTGTGGGTTTCCTCTGGGTTTTCCGGTTTCCTCCCACAGTCCAAACACATACACAGTAGTTTAATTTGCTGTTCCAAATCGCCCGTAGGTGTGAGTATAAATGGTTGTGTGAGTGTTGGCTTTGGTGAGCAATTCAGGGTGTACCCTGCCCTCACCCAGAGTTGGCTGAGATGGGTGCCAGCCACCCTGTGACCCTGATTAGGGTTAAGTGATTCAGGAAATGGATGAGAATGCTTTATGGAGGTCTGCACTCCCTGAGGACTTTGTATGTTTTACCAAGAAGTGTCAGTGTATTATTTCTTTAAAGATTATATAAATTGCGAAATTGAACAGTGAGGATAATTGCGTTACTGTGAATGATTTCTAAAGGTATAAGTCTCTTCTCAGGTACAAGATTTCAAACGGTACAAAGCACAAAAGTAACTATAAAAGTGATGGAATTTTTTTTTTTTAATTGATTTTTTTTTTTTTTTTTTTTTTTTTTTAAATCAAGAACTACTTTCTCAAGTACTCACATTAACTCACACTCCAATTTTATTTTATGATTATTCAACTTATTGGTATTTGTGGATTTTATAAATGGACTTTCTTATCTTATTTGTTTTGGATTTTTTCAGATGTGATCACATTTTATTCCCATGATGTCACAATGTGCAATTTCTTATAAGCACACCTGTATACATACGTATATATATATATACACAAGACACCCTCATTCGGGCATATGTCAAGATATAAGTCATGTTTATTTTCGCATATTTACATTCTGATTTATCCATTCATAAGATCATGAATAAAAAAAATAACTCCAAAGATGACTTACCAACCAAACTAAAATAAGTATATTGATATTATATTATAATTACTTTACAACTTATAATTAGTTTGTTTATTGAGTACTTATGTCTTTTGAGGAAATACAATACAAAAACACCACCTACCATTAATTCAATAATTTCTATCCCACTTAATCCTAATTAGGTTCACGGGGAGACTGGCACCCATCTCAGCCAACTCTGGGCGAGGGTGGGGTACACCCTGGAGGGCTTGCCAGGCCATCGCAGGACCAACACTCATGCTACCATTCACACGCACACCTATTTGGAACAGCCAATTAACCAATCGTGGATGTTTTTAGACTGTAGGAGGAAACCGGCGTACCCGAAGGAAACCCACACAAGCACGGAGAGAACATTCACTCTCCACATGCTGGGATTCAAACCCATGACCTTGTTGCTGTAAGGCGAATGTGCAAACCACGACATCACCATGCCTCTCCAGCACCACATATTGTTTAAGGATCTTCTTCTTTTCCTTTCAGCTGATAGCTTCAGGGGTCTCCACAGCGAATCATCTGCCTCCATCTTCATGGGAGTCATATTCATGATTTGCATGTTTTGACTTGGCATAGGTTTTTTTTAATGTCAGATTCCCTTATTACACTTATTGACTTAACAGGGACAGAAACACGCTGACGGCTTTGCAGCTACTCTTGTCGAAAGTCAGCAATGGTTCTTTCACATCAACCTCACACCATAGACAGTGAGAGACATGGCCGGCCTCTGATAACCCAGTTAGCTGCACTGGGGGGGACAGTGACAACCCTGTGGAGAGTGGGACTCGAACCCCCAACCTTTGGATTAGCGATCCAGCGCCTTATACCACTAGACCACCACTGCCCACCACATAACCTACAGATAAATTTAACAATCGGATTGTAGGTTTTTATAGGATACTATTAACCGCAATGCCACGAATCACTTGGATGATATTCAGGGATTTCATTAAGTTCGTGTTTTATTCCTGTGATATTTACAATATCATTTCAGTTCATTTTCTATATGGGGCCGGTGGCGTAGTGGTTAGGGGGCTGCGCTCATGATCAGGAGGTTGTGAGTTCGAATCCCACTGAGACCCTCACTGTGCTGAGACCCCTGGGCAAGGTCTCAACCACAAGTGTGCCTCTGTTCACCCAGCCGTATAAATGGGCACCAGTAAAATATACTGGGAAGGTAACCTGCGATGGACTAGCGTCCCATCCAGGGGGAATTGAACTCCTGGTCGCTTCACGCTACGGAAACCGGGGATAAGCACTGGCCTGATGAGCCACTAGGCTTGGGGGGTAAAAACCCAACAGACAGACTTACCCTTACCTCATTTTCTATAACCGCTTAATCCTAATGAGAGTCGAATGGAGGCTGATGCCCATCCCAGCTGACTCCGGGCGAGGGAAGCATACACCCTGGACAGCTCGCCATGGCCATCGCAGGACGGAAACACACTTTGAAGCTACTCTTATCAAAAGTCAGCAATGGTTCTTTTACACCTCACACCATAGACAGTGAGAGACATGGCCGGCCTTTGATAACCCAGTTTGCTGCACTGAAGGGGGGACGACGACACAGTGACAACCTTGTGGAGAGTGGGACTCGAACGCCCAACCTTAGGGTCAGCGATCCAGCGCCCTTTACCACGAGGCC
>CM045740.1:13643224-13705724 GCA_024760905.1 Plotosus lineatus
AAGGGAGCAGCCGAAAGGAAAAGAAGATTTTGTATACAATATTTAGATTTGTAGTGTTGGGTAAAGGACAATATTTCAAGCTGGAATTCAAAACGAATGGGCTTTTTCCAGTATGGTTCAGGTTCTATTGCAAACAATTCATTAACCACCACCGCACCCGGTTCCTATAACAGTGGACCCCATAGTGTTGTTCTTCCTCACATAAAACTAGAATTGGGTGTTTTTTAACATACCTATGACATCCATTAGGCTTTTTATTAACCCGGGGCTGACTTTAACACGGGTCGTGGAATTATATTGTAGCTTTTCGCTTTTTATTGCCAATATATGCTTTATCCCCTGTAACGATACCCGTATGGGTACTGATGATGGAACTGAACTCTTCTGACTCCGTTTTGCGTGCTATTGTAATTGATATTATAGTCTCAGCACTCAGTAGAGCGAATAGCACCAGCATAGCTCACCATCCCATGGACATGTTTGTATGCTCCTGAGCCAGAGACAGGCCATTCAGTGAACAGCACACTGTCTGTATACACACTGTCAGTGCCAGAACGAGCGATGGTTAGCCAACTACATCACACACACACACACACACACACACACACACGCCTGGCTCAACCTGTCTGCTTTCTTAGCTTACTACCCCCGGGGTAAATAGAGCTGTAGGCGCCTTTGTGCTTGATAAATTTGTTCCTCTTGTCTTGCACAAAGGAAAATCATTTATCCCATATCAGTCAGGCTCCATGTGAGATCAGAGACGAGGAAAACAGTAATAATTTCTCAGGATATAAGCATGAGATTTTCTGAACCAGTTTTTTTTTTTTTTTTTTTTTTTTTTTTTTGAGTAGACTTTAATTTAAAGGGGAGGAGGAGGATGAGGACGAGGGGGCGGGCGGGAGGGGGTGGGGGGTGGGGGGTTGCTGACTCTGAGCCTGAGCATCCTTATCGTCATGTTTATTTGAGAGGACGTTTGCTTACCATCAACTTAAACAGAGGTCTCCTTCAGTCTGCACAAACATGTCCACAGCAAGCAGTGAAGGGCCTGTGATTATATCAGTAGCATATTGGCTTGTCTCCCAGTCAAACCAGCATTGTGTTCCGTGCAGATCCCTAAAAATAGACACTTATACACGGTGGTCTTTGGATTTTGTCCTTTTCTTTCGCCATTGTAAATTCTTAACTGGCATCACTCCACAGTTGTTCAGTGTGTAGACTGCGGTTATAGAGAAGTACACCACTGTGTTGTAAATTTTTTTTTTTTTTTTTTAAATACAGAAATTATATTCTTATTTAGATATAATTGAAAACGAATGCATTTAGAGGAATAGACCCTAATCATTTTTTCAGGCTTTCACAAACTGTAGTTTTGAGTGGATGTAAAATGAGCTTATTTTATTGACGCAAATGAAACATGAGGGGTTTCTGCTAAATCTGGGTCGGCTGGTTGGGACTGGTGGGTCTGTGGAGCATCTGTGGCTTTCATCGTGCTGATATTGGATCACGAGGCGGCCGAAAGAATTTGGTGAAATAGATGACATCAGGACCACGTGGATCTGAAACTCTCCAGCATAGCAGCCTTCCAGTGCCAGACCTTAAATTTAGTGCAGTCCTTTGTGCATTTCTGTGTGTATTTGCACATGGAGAGTAAGTGATCAGAATTAAATTTACAGATGTTCTTATGGCATGCATTATACAGTACAGTACAATGCTGTAGAGCAAAAAATTCCTTATATTTACATTTAAATTATTAAATTAAATGTTTTTTAGGTTGTATTTAAAAAAAATTCCTGGCTTCTCATCAGAACTTTTTGAACGCCTAAATGCGCTGCATGCTTTTTCCTCTTTTTTTTTCAATTGAGAAATGAGGAGACTGTCAAAGCCTAAAAGCTTTTATAGTTAGATGTAGGTAAAGTGACTAAAGCTACACAATATACACTAGAAGACCAGTCTTTTACATGTACCTGCACATTTAACTTGTATTAGACTCTGAAACTGAATAACTATCTATAGATCAGCAGCTTTGCATCCCCCCCCCCCAATAAATCAATAAATATACAGGGATCCCTTGCTTTCTACAGTTAATGGGGACCGAGAACCCCCCCTGCGACCGCCGATTTCCGTGAAGTAGGATTGACCCCCCTGACTGAGGTATATGTACATATATGTGTGTATATAATATCAATAAATACATATTCAACACTATAAATGTTTATAATGACAATTAAACATTCAAAAATAATGCATAAGATGTAAATAAAATATAAATACACACACACACACACACACACACACAGATGTGCACCTCACATAAAATGTAAGTAGTTTTGTTGGGGGGTTTTGGGTTGGGTTTTTTTTTTTTTTTTTTTTTTTTTTTTTGCATATTTGGCCTTCTTTTGCTGCATTTTCCTGAACTTCCCCCCTATTTTTCCTTAATTTCCTTATTTTTAAAAAATTTTTCAATGAATACCCATGATGCACTGAAGCCACAGAAACTGAAGCACAAAGTAGCGAGGGATCACAATAATCACGAACAGAGCACCGAACATAGAATCATCTTCCGTGTCATTTTTATCCTGTTTAAAGTGTCTTCTATGGTTTTGAGCCTGGTTTTATGAAAAAAAATTAAATTAAATTGATGCGGCACCAAATTTCCAGGTGTGGGCGCTGATGAGAAACGTGAAATTTTTGTTTATGCAGCCCAACTTAAGAAAATATCTATAAAACACAGAACTAATATCTAAGGTGATGACCCTTTGCTTTAAATTTATAATAGTCTCAGGTAGACTTCGTATAATTTTTACGAAGTAATGATCTGTAAGTTTTATTGAGTATCTTACAGAACCAGCCGCAGTGTTCCCCTGGAGATTTTGATGGTCTTTATTTGCCTCCAAACCTATCAGTCTTCATTATGTCTTTATCTGAAAAGTGGTCTTTTACTTTTGATAGGCCCAAAATTTTTTTTTTCTGTAATATTTAATTTTGTGCTGGCAAACTAATGTTTGAAAATCGAAAAGAGATTTGGACTGATTCATAAACGTACCCATCATAAAAAAAAAAAAAAAAAAATACATCAAAGTTGATATATAAAAGTTTCCAAGACTTTTCCCCAGTGCTGTATAATTATAAATCAACTTTTAAATGTGCTGCCGGTTTTTCACGATGTAGTTCCTATACTCTGAATGAGACTGAAGGTTCATATGAAGATCTGCAGTGGGAGTGTATCTTGTTCTCGACAACGTAGCTTAAAAAAAAAAAAAAAAAAAAAAAAAATTACCGTTGCACAAAAACAGGAAATGAAATTTAGCAAATTGACATAAAAATGCCTCGCTGTCATCCTCGAATGCTGCCTCGACATGAAAAGAAAATGGGCCCATATGAAAGGGAGGGAGCACAAAAATGAAAACAAACACAGAGCTGAGAGAAAAGGGTAGGCAGCAAGAAAGAGTGAGCGAGAGCGAAAGCGAGAGAGAGAGAGCGAGAGCGAGAGAGAGAGAGAAACACTCGGAGTTGTTAATCGGAAGCAGGTGGCTTTCTGGTCAGCTTTTTGTGGAGTAAATTCTGACACCGATTTGGCGATTCTTGGCCACATGGAAATTTAGACACCTACTAATACCCCATCAGGCGTTTGCTGCCAGCAAAGACTGCTCACTGACTTCCTGGCAATGGGGCTCGGGGGCGAGTGATCCAGCCATGGGAGAACATGAGCACATTAATAGGCTGAGGGAGAAAACATATACTCAGCGTTCAGGGTATCGAGAGCTTGAATGGCTGAGACAGCTATAATACTGCAAGCTCACACTTAAATATACAAGACAGCTACAAGGTCCTCACTGAGGACGTTTCTCTTGCTGTTTCTGTTTTGTTGCAAGATGGGCATTAAGTAAAGTATTCAATCCTGGATCATGTTTTTACAGTACATTTTCATGGATATATATATATAAAAAAAGAAGTTTGAATAGTCTGAATTTTCAAGCTAACCACAGGCTTTGTTTTCGGATTCTACATCCCCATAATATTGATTTAGAAGGAGCTGTTTACCATCACTAAGCTCTGAGCCTGAGAACACACAGGGAAAATATGGGTTGGGGGGCGACGAGGGGGTGGCGGGGGGTGGGGGGGATGGGGTGGGGGTTACAAAAGAGATGTGTTTTGGGATTTCCAAATCTAAACCCAGGTGGAACTGAGAGTCCTTTGGGCAAAGAGCCCCATGTTTTTGTTGTTGTTGGTTTTCTTTCTCGATTTTTGTTTCGCTGAGCTCATAATTCAACACAGACACGGCTTACAATCCAAATGGCTTTGCTGCGTCTTTAAGAGCAATCCTACATTTTTTAAAGTTTTTTTTATTAAATACATAATAAAGACGAATCGTCTGTGTTTTTTTTGGTTTGATGTACAAGTTGAACATTTCTACGTTGGGTTGCTTAGCCGTCTACCGTTGGTAATAATTAGTCTGTATTTCATATAGTGTGTGAGACTGTTGTACTTTTCAGGAAGTTTTTCTGGCTCATCACAGTGTCCTGCATTCAAGAGCTTCTTCTTAGGAATGAAATATTGTTTTACTTGATATATATACTAATTCATATATATATATATATATATATATATATATATATATATATATATATATATATATATATATTCATTCTTCTGTAATCACCTGTAGAGAGAGGATGGTTTCACTACCCCGCGAAACAGATCTGTAGTGAAAATGAAGTTTCAATAGAAAGTCTTTGTCCTGTCCTTTTATTTTTATTTTAAGTACTAGCACCCTAACTATGAGAATGACATTCCTTTGGGATGATGATGAAGACAGATTAAATAACGGATAGTACATTAGGGAAACATCAGCCAGTCATGAATGTGTGGGATACAATGTCATGGGAAAACCCATCAGATGTCTGTGCATCTGAATTCTTGAAAACAACATCAGAAAAAGAAAACAGTTGTTAGATTTTTGTGTCAATAATATCGGTCTGTCTGTCTTCCTTTCGGCTTTTTCCCTTTTACTCCGGAGTCGCCACAGCGAATCATCTGATTCGCACGTTTGATTTGGCAGAGGTTTTTACATCGGATGCCCTTCCTGTCACAACCCTTTTTAGCAAGGAAACACGCTGACGGCTTTGCAGCTACTCTTTACGAAAGTCAGCAATGGTTCTTTTACATGAACCTCTCACCATAGACAGTGAGAGACATGGCCCGCCTTTGATAACCCAGTTAGCTGCACTGGGGGGAAGGGGGGCAGGGAGTGTTGAGAGTGGGACTCGAACCCCCAACCTTTGGATCAGCGATCCAGAACCCTATACCACTAGACCACCACTGCACCACCATTTGTGTCAATAATATGCTGTAGTAAGTAGTGCAGTGGTATAGAGATTGGCTGGTCCACCAAAGAGCTAAAAGCTAAAAGTTCCTGGGTTGTGAGGGTGTTTCTGTGTGGAGTTTTCATGTTGTCCCTATGCTTGCATGGGGTTTCTTCGGAGTATTTAGGTTTTCTCCGCCAGTGCAAAGATATACACTCGACCCTCAATTTCACAAACAGAAAGGGGGAAGTATCGGTCTGGCTTTGCAGCTTGTTCACAGCTTCCAAATCGGAGAATTGCTATGTATGGATATACAGTCACATTATCCAATGTGACACCATTGTATACGCACTGATGCACGCGCCATCTAAAGGCCAGCTATTGAAACAGCGGCTCAAGTCTACCCTTGCTGACAGCTAAACCCTCCGGGACAGATTCAGCTTCTCCAGACTTTTTCCGTAGCCGCCGATATCCGTTAAACCAGGGTCCATAGAATTGAAGGTCGCGTGTACACATTAGGCTAATTCTCTGGCCCAAACTGCCCCAGGTGTGAATATGTGTCCGAAAGATTGTGTGTGTGTTGGCTCCTAAATAGACTAGCAAGCAGTAAATTTGGTTAGTATTTCAGAGCTTAAATGTTAATATGTGGTTCTATGCACTACATAAGCAGCTTGTTTGAAATTATAACCCTGCTGCTTGGTTGGGGAGGTTATGTATCTACTAGCGTCTGCCTGTTGTTTGCCTTTTAGCAGGATTACGCACAAGCCAAACTTGGTGGATGAAGTATGGGCCTGGGAAGGACCCATAACTTTTTGGAGCAGATCCAGATCACAATCCGGATCCTGGAATGTATTAAAGGATATTTAATAAGCATTTATAAAAGGGTTTTTCTTCTGTTAGGTGGATTAAAAAAAAAAAAAAAAGCTGGAATCCTGGAAAATCCCTCTTTTAATAAGAAATTTTCATCCCACCCCCAGTAGGGGGAGACATTTCATTATAACTATGCCAAGTTCAAATAATCCTTTTGTGCCTAGCAGAGGCACCTCACATTTTATAAGTGCCTCTCAAGTTATTTATCTATTTAATGAACTTTTGGTGTTATACATGAAGTGACATATTTTTACTGGACTTAAAAGATTACCACAATATTAACAGAATGAAAAGTGGGAAAAGAATATGTGCGGTTTGTGGTGAGTAGGTTTACTTGAGAAGATAGTAAAAGGAAAGAGATGATTCAGGCTCACTTCTGGGCATAGACATTTCTGTATAGTGTCTGCTGCTTTCTTTATTTCTCTCTCTCGCTCTCTCTCTCTCTCTCTCTGTGTGTGTGTGTGTGTGTGTGTGTGCCTGTAATAGTTGTATGGTTGCTGATAGGACCACCCTGCATGCTTGTGGGTTTGTGCGCCTGCTAGTGTAAAGGAAAGATTGGGAAATGATTAATGATTAAGTGAGCGGACATATTTCATGCATGCACATGCACAGACCCCCCCCCCCCCCCCCCTCACACACACACACACACACACACACACACACACTTCATCACTTTCCTCAACACCACGGACCTCTTGCTGGGTCTCCTGCTGTGTTCCCAACCACTTTTGCCAGAGATAGTATACACACACACACACACACACACACACACACACACTTCCACAGCATATGTAAGCTGACATCTCATAGCTTTGAATACAGTAAAAGTTGGGTACAGGGTCTTGTGATACTTAAAAGTAGGGGTACCAGGTGCAAAATAAACCTAAGCATAATTCATATCTGAAGAATCAAGGATTTCAAAGTCTATTCTGAAATCATTGAAACAAAACTATAGTGGCAGCTGGAATTTACAAACACAGGGCTGTATGTAGTAAAGGCACACAGTAAAATGTGAAATGAGATTTAAATGGTGGTGAGAACAACCAGAGAGAGGCAGCCAGGGTAAAAAACATCCATAGACACTGCTCTCCATAATTATTGGCACCACTGGTTAAGATGTGTTCTTTACCTTCTAATAAATTCAGTTTTATTTTTTCTAAATAATATCGGACCACAATCAAAAAGAGAGTAAAATTTAACCTTTAATTCAAGTCTATTTATTAAGTGGGGAAAAAAATCCCACATTAAGAGACAATTCTTTTACATCAAATTATTTGTGCCACAATTATTAGCATTCTGGTGTTAACACTTTGTACAACCACCTTTTAACAAACAATACTGAAAAATTTTCTCCTGTAATGCTTCATAAGATTGGAGAATACAGAAAGAGGGATCTTGTAGCATTCCTCTCTGCACAATCTCTCTAAATCATCCAGCGACTTGGGTCCTCTCCTCCGCACACCCCTCTTCAGCTCACTTCACAGGGTTTTAATGGGGTTGAGGTTTGGGGACTGAGAAGGCCATTGGAGGAGCTTGATTTTTTTTGTCTGGTGAACCATTTCTGTGTCGATTTGGTCACATGTTTAGGACCATTATCTTTCTGAAAGATCAAGTGATAACCCATCTTCAGCTTTCAGGCAGAGACCACCAGATTTTGTTTTAAAATGTTCTGGTATTTCAAAGTGTTCATCATGCCATGCACCCTGACAAGGTTCCCAGGGCCTCTGGAAGAGAAACATGCCCACAGCACCCTCCCCCATACTTCATAGTGGGCATGAGGTGCTTTTCTGTATACTCATCTTTGGTGCTCCGCCAGACCCACTTAGGGTGTTTGTTGTCAAAAAGCTCTACCTTGGTCTCATCTGACTAAGGCGCATAGTCCCAGTTGAAGTTCCAGTACCACTCCAGATGTTTGCATTTATGGTTGCGAGTAAAAAATGTTTTTTCCATGCATGCATTCCAGACAGCTTTTTGACATGTAGATAGCACCTGATAGTTGTTTTGGAGACTTTGTGACCCCAGGATGTCACCATTTTTTGCAATTCTTTAACTGTGAGCTTTGGATAACTTTTTATTTCTCTTACCATTCTCCTCAGTGTGTGGTGGCAAATAACCTTGTGTCCTCGTTCAGGCTTGTTTACCACTGTTCTGGTTGTTTTAAACTTCTTAATGATTCCTCCGTCAGTAGATATGGGCGGGTGAAGGCCAGAGTCTATTTTCTTCTAGACATTGCTGATTTGTGAAAGTCGACACACATCTGCCTTACTTAAATGTTGTGTTCCTTTGTCTTTCCCATGTTAAAGAGTGGATAAGAGAAATGGCCTCTGTGTCACGTCATATTTACACCCCAGGGAAACAGGAAGTGATGAATTACAAATTATCTGTTCCTAGATGCTCTGATCAACTTTGTAAATGACTGTAGACATAGAAGAAGCACTTCAATTACATTTATTTCCTAGGAATTGTTAGGGGTGCCAATAAATGTGGAACAGATGATTTTATGAAAAATAATTATTTCTTGGCCAGGGATTTTTTTCTCCTTAAAATTCACTTGGGTTAGAGGTTGCATTTTGTTATCATTTTCAGTGCGAGAGTACCTTCTGCAATAAAAATTTAATTTATTGTAAGGCTTTCAACACATCTTAACCAGGGCTGCCAATAATTATGGAGGGCGGAGTACATTAGCTAGTTTCACTAATTAATAATCTTTATAAACTATTTTTTGACAATTTATATTGCAAAGTGGTGGAAACATTTACCTGGAAACTTAACTTGGAGAATTTTGGAACTGTTCCAAGTTGGAAATGGAAATTTTTATGGGAATTAATGGGAATAATATGGGAATTATCTGGAAGTTTTCGTTGTAATTTAAACAAACTGTATCAATGACAAATATAAATATTCTGTTTTGTCATAGGCAGATATGCATTCAAACACACACAGATATATATATATATAGATAGATATATACAGGGATCCCTCGCTACTTCGCGTTTCAATTCATGCAGTTTCAGTGCATTGCGTTTCAAAAAAAAAAATAAAAAATTCATTGAATTAAAAAATAAGGAAATTAAGGAAGAATAGGGGAAAAAGTTAAGGGCAATGCCACAAAAACAAGGCGAATTATGTAAAATAAAATCCAAACAAACCCCGAAACCAACACAAAACAAATCAACCCAAAATCTCCCAGCAAAACTAGTTGCATTGTTGCATGTGTGTGCACCTGCATGTATGTGTGTCGTCTTCTTCTCATCCAATACCATCTGTATGTGTGTGCATTTATTTTATTTACATCTTATGTTATTTTTTAATGTTTAATTGTTTTTATAAGCATTTATATAATTGAATATGTATTTATTGATATTATACAATATACACATGGGGGTGATCCTACTCTGCGGATTTCGATGGTCGTGTGGGGATCTTGGTCCCAATTAACCGCGGAAAGTGAGGGATCCCTGCATATACACAGACGCTCCCTGACTTACGTTTTTAATTGGTTCCGGACGGCTGAACGTAAGTTCAAAGTGAACGTAAGTTGTTACAGTGACGTATGACGTGTGACGTATGACGCTCATTCTGTACTATTCATCCATAAATACCATTACCGTATCTCATAAACCACATCTAAATCAATTATTATAAACATAACATTGTAAAATAATATCAAATATATCAAATAATATCAACATTAATTTCAAATAGATCACTGATTTATACCGAGTCATTTTACATGAAGCTTAAAACAGTCAATCAATGCTTATAATATGTGAAGCGCTCAATACCAAAAGTAGTGTACTTGCAAAAGTAGTGTACTTGCTGTGGGTTATACAGACTTCCGATCTTTCAAGTGCACAAGGGTGCCGTTGAACTCGTTTAGAACACAGCCTGCACTGCTGCAGTCTCCCAGCAAAGCGGAGAGTTCTTTCTTTTGTGTAAGTAAGTAAACTTTATTCAAGAAACGCATACAAAGAACAAGTACAAATCCTAATGAATATTAATATTAAAAATAAGTATACTCTTAGGGGCGGCACGGTGGCGTAGTGGTTAGCACGTCCGCCTCACAGCAAGAAGGCCCGGGTTCGATTCCCGGCCTGGGCGTTTCTGTGCGGAGTTTGCATGTTCTCCCCGTGCTTGTGCGGGTTTCCTCCGGGTGCTCCGGTTTCCCCCGCAATCCAAAGACGTGCACTGTAGGTTAATTGGCCGTTCTAAATTGACCGTAGTTTCTCTCCTGCAGCGGCACTGGAACCCAGTCGTATTGGCACTTGCCTTTCCATTGGATCCTTCCAGTGGCGCCGAGACAGGGGGGGACTTGCTGCTTGGGTAACAGCCTGTCCCTCATTACTCCCTACCCAGGCTCTGCGCACTGGGGAGTATCACCAGTCGGGATACTGGCCAGAGCGCAGCCATAGTCCTTCGGGACTGACGGAGGCCTACGCTATACTCTTAGGATTCTGCTAAAAGATAATAAAGATCTGTAATTGTTCTGTAATTTGTGCATTCTGGTTTTCATTCATATTACAACTCTCTTTGCTTAACTAAGTATGCATGGTAGATTGTGCCGATCTGAGCAGATAGTTAATTGATCTCTGTGTTGAGACTTGCACCCATGCGAGTAGGCTTACACTTCTGACCAACCTTATTTGCTTAGGGTTACAAAAGTCCACAAAACAGTGTAAACACAAAGATCACAGAGATGACGTCTTAACACAAGGGTAACACGCTACATAACTGATATATATATGTCCCACTCTCCACAAGGTTGTCACAGCCCCCCCAGTGCGGCTAACTGGGTTATCAAAGGCGGGCCATGTCTCTCACTGTCTATGGTGAGAGGCATGTAAAAGAACCATTGCTGACATTCGTAAAGAGTAGCTGCAAAGTCGTCAGCGTGTTTCTGTCCTTTGCTAAAAGGGTTAAGACAGGAAGGGCATCCGACGTAAAAACCTCTGCCAAATCAAATGTGAGAACCAGATGATTCGCTGTGGTGACTCCCGAGTAAAAGGGAAAAAGCCGAAAGGAAGACAGAATATATATATATATATATATATACACTCAGTCTATAGTTTGTAAACAATGAATCCAAGCGTCGTTGCATCATTACGTCAGCGTACTACGTAGGTACGTCTAAACTCAAAATTTGACTCTTTTTTTGAAAAAAATAAAAAATAAAGCAAAAAAACGTAAAATCGGAAAAAAAAAACGTAAAACAGATGAACGTAAGTCAGGGAGTGTCTGTGTGTATATATATATATATATATATATATATATATATCAACTTTTTGACACACACCGGACCTTATTGTATAATTTATTTCTAATTATGTTGTAGTTATTGTTTATTCACGTACAGTGAATTGTAGAAATTTAACTGCATTTGCATGGGATCTGGTTGTTTCACCCAATATTATTCATGAAAAAATGGCAATACGTTCTTGAATTTCTTGAAAAATCCAAACAAGTTGTTAATATAAGCACTGCCACTTCAGTCCATAGTTTTTGAGCTTTTCTCTGATGAGAAATATTGCGATTAGCAAAATAAAGCTATGATCCAGGCTCACTATAATCTATTGTCATGAGCTGCTCCTATATTTAAACGCAGCAATAAAGCATCTTCACTATTAATTCTAACAATTTAGTTTTAAGTTTAATGTTATAATAATATATTTATATTATCTTAAATCTCTTGGTTAATGCCTTTTTTCAATTTAATCAAATCAATGAGTCCCTTTATTTTTAATGATAAATGTTACATTTCCCACACACAGTTTTTTGGTGGCGATAAATTCAGGTTTGAAGTGTTTCTCTCACTAGAGTACCGTGAAAGACAGTAGATGTTATAATCTGGAGATTTCCTTCATTCCTGTTTCTCAGTGCAGAAACCTCCACCAACTGTGTGTGAGCCAAGCTGATGGTGGGAGATCACTGAAGCATGAGCAGCGAGTCCACTGGGTGTTCCTGCACATCTCTATTTACTGACAGTTTTACAGGCTGTGGAGGAGATGATTAAGAGACAGTGACTCTTCCATGCATCATAGAATGTAAATCCTGTCCCATATCGGAATTTTCCTTTTAGATGGAAAGATTTGGTCAAAGGTTATTTCAGCTTGTATGTGTACACTGTTCTTTAAGGGTTTATTAGATAATTCAGGGGTCTGAAAAAAGTCAGAAGTTTTTAATCCTTTCAAAAAATCCTATCAAAAAATTTTTATCCTCTGCATTTTTAGACACATGTAACCCAAGGAAATTTTGTTCCAGATTTCATCTGATTATCTCCAATATTCTGGTCACTGCTGAGCTTGTACTGTGATTGGACCAATCTCAGGAATCTGCCTTGTTACAAAGTCTGGATAGATCTGTCGTCCAATACATTCGTGAATTATAAAAAAGAGTTTTCTAAACCGAATAGCATTGCAAACAGCATATAAGTAAGTGAAGGCAAGTTTTTAGCAGACGGGGAAGCCCGTTTTTTTAAATTTGTGAATTCAATTCAATTTATTTAAGTTTTATTTGTATAGCATTGTCGCAAAGCAGCTTCACACAGTAAAACAGTAAAAGTAGGGGTTTACAAAGTATATAAGAATTTAAACATTTCCTATTACCCCTACATATCCCTAATGGTCATCACCGCAGCAACGACGGCAAGGAAAAACTTCCTCAGTACATACGAGGAAGAAACCTTGAGAGGAACCAGGTCCAAAAGGGAAACCCATCCTCATTTGGGTGAAACCATAAAAATACAAACCATACATGGAGAAACTTCATTACAGTTAAAATGTGGTCTGGTTGGTTATACAACTGAAAGTCCTAAATAATTGTGGGGAAGACAGTAATACCACCATCAGTGAAAAGTCATGTTCACAATCTGTTAGTGCACATCTGGGTCCATTTAGATATTCATCAGCAGAAAGGAGGAGCTTCCAAGATGAGGACTTCAGCCAGCCTCAGCACACCGGAACAGATCACAGGACTCAGAAAGCAGAAGGATCAGGATCACCGGCATCCCAGAAGGAGAATGTGTACCTCAACAAAAACAGAGAGAGAGCAAGAGAGAGGGAGAGAGGGAGCGAGAGAAAGAGAGAGAGTTAGGTTGTTAGGTATACTTATAATAATGTGATGGAAATAGAAGATTTTATTATCGCTGGGTGCAAGCAGGGACTCTGGCATGACTGTCTGTGGCAGCATAACTAAAAGAGAGAAAAGCAGAAGAAAGGCAGACATGAGGGCACCCTGTGACGTTGGGCAATCAGCCACCCCACTGTCAAACAGACCTGGCCGAACATGTAGAGTGGGAAAGCACCAGCATCCCAACATCACAGTTTACCAGAACTATCTATGAAAGATCTATGTCTGAGACCCCCCAGATCTGCTCCTTTACCTATTAAAATACTATTAACAAAATACATCACTAAACAAGTAAGTTTTCATCCTTGTCTTAAAAACAAAAACTGTGTCTGAGTAACAATGAAAGCTAATGATCACGAATGATATTACCAAAAGGGAGCATATAGAAAGAAAAAAGCAACGGGCCTAAGACAGCACCTTGAGGGACACCAAACTTAACATTAGAGAGTACAGAGACATCAGCATTTACATCTACAAACTTTTCACTTTTGTCATCTATGCAGATGCTCTGTTCAGCTTTAAGATGTCTTTCGATGTTTCACACCAAGGATGTTCATCTCTGACAGCTTCTTTCATGACTGAGTCCACTAACATTTGAATTGCAATGCCTTTTGCAGAATCTGCATACCAGGAAGATGCTGCACTGCCTTCTTCTGCTGTTCTCCTTTTGTCGCACATGTTTCTCCACCAGGTGTATGGTCTGAGGATTCTCAAGTTCAGTGACCTCTTCAATTACAGCTGTCCTCCACAATGCTCTGTCTTTTGCTGTTTCTTCCCATTTGTTGATGTTTATCTTACATTTGGACAGACTGGACTTGCATACATCTTTACACCTCAACTTTGGTTTTCCTCGCTGTCTTTTGCCCTTTGGCATTTCAACATTGAGCAGTTGTTTTGGAATTCGACTGTCTTACATTCTCTTCATATGACCTAACCATCTCAGCCTTCTTTTTTTAGAGAATTTCTGTCATACTGTAGAGATCTGCCATACGTAGCACTTCAAGTAAAGTGCTACAAACTGATAACGGTCAGTTAAATAAGATTTATACCAGAAGGGGGTCGTTCTCTTAACTGGAACAACATTTTCTAATCTGTCAAGGAGAATCTTGTGATCAGTAGTGTCAAAGACTGCACTCAGGTCAAGTAGCAGAAGCAGGGAGACACAGCCGTGGTCGGAGGCCACAAGTAGATAATTTACCACCTTAACTAGTGCTGTCTCTGTGCTATGATGAGGTCTAAAACCTGACTAATACATTTTGTGAATGTTACTCATACAAAGATAGGGTACATAACATACCCTACATAACTGCTCCGCTAAAGCTTTTTCGAAGATCTTCCAGATAAAAGAGCGGTTTGATATTGGTCTATAATTGGACAGCTGATATGGGTCAAGATCAGGTTTTTAAATCACAGGTTTGATAACTGCAAATTTAAAGTATTTAGGTACATAACCAGTGCGAAGGGAAGAATGTATTACATTTAATAAAGGATTGATCACTTGTGATAGTATTTGTTTAAAGAAACATGTTGGTACTGGATCAAGCACACAGGTTGATGATTTTGATGAGGAAATTATTGACACTAATTCTATCTTTTGAATGTTGCTAAAACACCCTAGTTGTGAATCTGATAGCGGTACATTTATATTTCCCGTTTTAGTTTTTAACATACCTGCCTTTAATTCAATTTTTTTGCATGATATTTTCAATTTTAACATTAAAAAAGTTCATAAAATCATTGATATAAATTGATGGTTTACGCGACCCCTGAGAAAGGGAAAAAGCCAAAAGGAAAAGAAGAAGATTCATGGTGTTATTCCTAGTTAATTCTGCAACAATATTAAATCAGTATTTTGGACTATTGTATTTTTGTTATTTTTGATGAGATTTGAGAAACTTGTTGCTCACGCAGCACTAAGAGCTTTTCTGTAATTAAGGAGACTCTCCTTCCATTCTAATTGGAAATCTAGTCATTTTAATTTGACACCATTTTTGTTCCAGTTTGCCGGTTTTCTGTTTTAGTGGGCGTGTGTCATCGTTATACCATGGGTGTTATTCTTCTCTTTGATTGGTTTTCTTTTAAGAGGAACTACATTACCTAGTGTATAGTGCAAATTTGAGTCAAAGCACTCAGTTGCTTGATCAAGTTCTGTGGGTTTTGATGGTGATCCAATTATAGTTGATAATTCTGGAAGAGTTTTAATGAAACTCCCTGCAGTCATTGATGTAAAAGTGTTGCTTAATGCGATAACGTGGCGAGGTGTATATATTAGTACTAAGAGGCAGTATAAGCGAGATAAGATAATGATCTGAAATTGTTTCTGACTGTGGAACTGCGATTATATTTTCAATATTTAATCCTAAAGTTAGTATTAAATCGATAGTGTGAGCAGCTTTATGAGTGGGTTCTATTACATTCTGATTTACTGAATCTAGGATAGACATCAACGCTGTTCTTAAAGGGCCCTCTGGGTTAACGGAATGAATATTAAAGTCATCAATAATTAAAGCTTCATCTAAAGAAATAACCAGGTTTGAAATGAGATATGAAAATTCACATAAGAATTCAGAGTTTGACCCTTGGGGCCTGTAAATACAAATTAAAGGCATCAACTGCGCGGGCATATTTTTTCCAGGAACATATGTAATCTCAGTGTATAGAATTTCAAATGCGTTAAATTCATGTCTGGAGTTTTGTACAAAACCGAGATTATCAATATAAATAACTGTAATGCTCCTCCTCTGCCAGTCAGACAAGGTTGTTGTATATAACTGTATCCGGGATGACTTTAATGTTACATATTCATTGGGTTTAGTCTATGTTTCTGTTCAACACATTACACTAAACTCCTGCTCAGTAATGATTTCATTAACAATAAGTGCTTTAGATTCAAGAGATCTAACATTTAACAACCCTATACTGTATTTAGTTCAAAGGTGCAGGCTTTAGATTCAGTATGATTTAAATTTGTGTTAACAAGATAACTAAAGCAAACTCCCTGAGAGTTTTTACATTTTTGTTTAGTTTGAGAATCATTCACAGTTTCTATAGCATTAAACTTGACCTTGAGTGACGAATCTGCGCAGCTAGCAGATGCTCGGATTAGCCTGTTTGTCTGCTCTCTGGCCTTGACTGTGGATAGTCACTGACTGACTAATCCCGATCTTAGACTATGTACTGTGCTGCAAGAAATAAGAGCAGCACTTTCCTCAGTGGGATGGATACTGTCCCACCCTATCAGGCCAGGTTTACCCTCAAAAGTACTACAATTGTCAATAAAGCCCACTTAATTTTCAGAAAACTAGTTGGACATCCAGCAGTTCAGCGACCATATTCTGCTGTAAGCTACATCACCACAACATATTGGGATGGAACCAGAGCATATTATAGCATCAGACATTGCCTTTGCTAATTTCCACATCTATATAAAGTTACTCTTAGTAACTTCTGAGTGACAAAGGCATATATCGTTAACACCAGCATGTATCACTATCTTAGAGAACTTGTGCTCACCTAAGAACCTAAGATAACCTGCTATGAACGGTGCTCTGGCTCCGAGGATCCACCTAACAAACGCCGCTGGTGCCTCTAAATGACTAGCTAATTTCACGTACCTTAAAATGGAGTTTCCTATAAATAGAGTTCTTTCAGATTTCTCAGCGAGTGTGTCACTGAGGAGATCAAACCTGTTTGACACATGAAGCACAGATGAGTGTTCCTCCCATAGGTGAGCCTCAGTGTTAGCTTTGGCTTTACGAGTATGTCGGGTTGTCACCCATTCGCCTCGCTGTGAGGGCTCTGATGCTGGAGGAGAAGAATTACTATCTCCACCTCAGGCACCCAGATTTCCCGCTACAGGAAGGCTACTCTCACTCTCACTATTCCTCTTTCAGTCTGGATGCGCACTTCTAATGCTACTATCTTCTCACTCAAAGAGTTAACTAGTACACATCTATCCCAGATGAACTTATCACTAATGATGGAGGGAGAACTCCTAAACATCCTGCACTCAACACACTGAACAAGCTGGACACAAAGCCCGGTACGAGTTGCAGAAGTCCATCAGAACTGCAAAGAGGTGTTAATCCCCAAAACTTGAAGGCTACTACTTAAGTAATAACACTTGCAGTATGTGGTGGTGAATCCAAGCAGTCACAAATTACAAGACGATAGCACCAACCACAGACCCTCAGGATGTCTCCCTCCCTGACAGCCTAAACACCTTCTACGCCAGGTTCGACAGACTGAATACAGACACTCCCTCAAAACCCCCCCTGCAACTCCACCGAAATTTTCTTTCAGGTGACACTTGCACAGGTCCTGAAGGCTCTGAGGCAAGTCAACCCCCACAAGGCTGGAGGACCAGACGGTGTACTTCCCAGAGTTCTGAAGGCCTGTGAGGAACAGCTTACTGGTGTGTATGCAGACATCTTCAATCTATCTCTACGCAAAGCCATAGTTCCCTGTGTCTTTAAGTCCTGTATTATTGTACGAGTTCCAAAGAAGCGGAACCCATCTTTCCTGAATGACTTCAGGCCAGTGGCACTAACATCAGTTGCCATGAAATACGTCGAAAAACTGGTTATCACACACACATCAACCACTCAGTACCAGACGCAACTGACCCACTTCAGTTTTCCTACCACCCCAATCGCTCGGTGGATGATGCAGTTGCCATTGCAATGCATCATATCCTACAACATCTGGACAACAGAGGAGCATATGTCAGGACACTTTTCATGGACTATAGCTTTGCTTTCAACACCATACTACCGGGCAGGCTGATTGGAAAGCTGACAGACATTGGTGTACCGACCCCCACATTGCAACTAGATTCTGGATTTCCTGAATGACAGACCAAAGGTGGTGAGGATGGGAAGGAGGGTGTCAGTGAAGTTCACAGTCAGTACAGGATCACCACAGGGCTCCTGCCTCAGTCTGAAACTCTTCACCCTGTACACACACAACTGCGTCTCCACCCAGGAAAACACCACTGTCATAAAGTATGCTGACGACATCACCATCCTGGGCCTTATTAAGGGCGAGGACGAATCGGACTATAGGAGTCTGGTGAACAACATTCTTATCTATGGAGAGGATAATAATCTCAGTGTAAACATAGATAAGAAGAAAGAAATAATAATGGATTTTAGAAAACACCCCCCCGCAACCACTCTTCATCAAGGGGACTGAGGTGGAGAGGGCTGACAGCTGTAGGTTCTTAGGACTGCAAATAACATCAGATCTGAGTTGGACTTTAAACACTACGGCCATAGTGAAAAAAGCCCAGCAGAGACTCTTTTTCATCAGGATGCTCATTAAAGGTTACCTGTACTGTTGTCCTCTCACCCAGGTCTACAAAGGGCTGATTGAAAGCATCCTCACTTTTTAAATCGGGAGTCACCACAGCGAATCATCTTGATTCGCACATTTGATTTGGCAGAGGTTTTTTTTTTTTACGTCGGATGCCCTTCCTGTCACAACCCTTTTATCAAGGGACAGAAACACGCTGACGACTTTGCAGCCTACTCTTTACGAATGTCAGCAATAGTTCTTTTGCATGCCTCACACCATAGACACTGAGAGACATGGCCCGCCTTTGATAACCCAGTTAGCCGCACTAGGGGGGACAGTGACAACCTTGTGGAGAGTGGGACTCGAACCCCCAACCTTTGGATCAGCGATCCAGCGCCCTATACCACCACTGCCACCACTGCCCGTATATATATATATATATATATATATATATATATATATATATATATATATATATATATATATATATATATATAGTGGTACCTCACCTTATGAAATTAATCCGTTCCAGAGCTTTTTTCGTAACCTGCATTTTTCGTAAGTTGAACCGCATTTTACATGTAAAACACGTAATTCATTCCAAGGCTCTCAATACTACCCCCTAAACCCTTTAAAAATTATAAAAGCATACCTTTTATGACCTCCTTCTGCTTCAATATCGTACCGATGGTAGATGGGTTTGGCCAGATTCCTTTGTGATATCACTCGAGCCCATTTCTTCTTCTCACTGTGTGCACGTGTGTGTGTGTGTGTGTGTGTGTGTGTGTGTGTGTGTGTGTGTGTGTGTGAGCGCGCGCGCGCGCGCGTGTTGACCACTTCTTAGCAGAGTTATAATCTTACAAAAGTTTATGGAAGGTTAAAAGCCTGAGTCAAAAAATATGCGATGTTTGAACGTCATTGATGGGAGAGCAGCTTGTGCATTGTTTGAATGCTTGAATGGCGCGTTTGAATTTTTTCGATGGCGCTTTCGTAATGTGAACTTGTTTCATATCCTGAGACAAAAATTTTTTGAAAATGCTTTTCGTAACCTGAATTTTTTGTTTGGTGAGACTTTCATAAGGTGAGGTACCACTGTATATATATATATATATATATATATATATATATATATATATATATATATATATATATATATATATATATATATTTAAAACTACATAACTGAGTGCAATATAACTTACATTGTTGTGTCTAATGTCTTTGTTGTTGCTTAATATTTTACTAAATTAAGTACTTTCTACTGAGCCCTTTCCATGCATCGGACTTAGGTACCTATTCTATAGAAGTTCTGTACCTCTCTGTTTTTCTTTCTTTTCCAAAACTGACTCTTTGCACGACCGCACAAGAATTTCCTATGTGTGTAAAAGCACAAATAGCAATAAAGAGACTTTGACTTTGACTTTGACAGTCGCCATGATGCTAAAAAAAAACCTTAGCTGGAGACTTATGGCTAAAAGCAGGATGTTGTTGATTCCCTCTGCTTTGAAGTGGAGAAGAGTTGGCGTTACAAAGAAAGCAAAGTATAAATAAATAACCAAAACTACTTCAAGTAAGAAGAAAAAACAAAAGAAAATTAAAGCAGTGAAATTAAAATTGATATCCTGAAATCAGAATAGGAAAAGCTAGCTTAATCCGCCATCGAGCAGTTGCCACGATACGAAAACAGGAGGTGACGTAATGCGATTCCGGATTGAAAGGTTTATTACAAAAACAAGCATTATATGCTAGAGCTGAGTGATACTCAAGTTCCCTGAAGATCATTACAATCTGATTAGACGACCCGTTCACGCTCCTCACGGACATCATGCCCCAGTGTGATCTTTCTAATGCGGGTCTCACAGTGGCACAACAAGGGACGCTGCTACTTCACCTGATCTTTAGCAATGCTTAATTGCCTTTAGATGTGAATGTGTGATTCTGCTTCGCTGTGGAACTCAATCAATACCTGGTAACTAATTAGTCTACCAGAAAGTCCAGAACCATGTGATCGATTTGATTTAGGAGAGAAGAACAGTGAGACAGCTTGGGAGGAAGTCCATGAGGACAAGAGAGAAAACTTAACATGGTCCTTTTAGACATATAAATTTTGCTGCCTGTGTCGGTTGGAGATGGAGGTAGAAAGAATCTGGGGATCCATTCATCTGGTGAAGGCTGGAAGAAAATGACACCTATGAGCGTGCGTGTGTGTGTGTGTGTGTGTGTGTGTGTGTGTGTGTGTGTGTGTGTGTGTGTGTGTGTGTGTGTGTGTGTGTGTGCGCGCTTTGTTTAAAAATACTTTAATTCTGGCACATTCTGATAAAGTCTACACATCAAGCCATCATTTGGGCTACTAGAATTCAAATAAATAATTTCAGTCCTGAATTTTGCTTTCTAAATAAGCAGTACTAACGTTTTCTTTCTCACCAATACATTGCCAAGTCATAAGTATGATTCTTCTTCTTCTTTTCCTTTCGGCTTTTTCCCTTTATCAGGGGTCGCCACAGCGAATCATTCAATTCGCACATTTGATTTGGCAGAGGTGTTTACGTCGGCTGCCCTTCCTGACCCAACCCTTTAGCAAGACACGCTGACGGCTTTGCAGCTCCTCTTTACGAAAGTCAGCAATGGTTCTTTTACATGAACCTCTCACCATAGACAGTGAGAGACATGGCCCGCCTTTGATAACCCAGTTAGCTGCACTGGGAGAAGTCATAAGTATGATTATAGATTCAATATCTAACATGTTTGGAACACCTACAGGGATCCCTCACTTTTCCGTGGTTAATTAGGACCAAAATCCCCCGCAACCGTCGAATTCCGCAAAGTACGATCAACCCCCCCCTGACATATATGTACATGTATATGTGTATATAATATCAATAAATACATACTCAACACTATAAACACTTATAATAACAAACATTCAAAATATAAATACACACACATACAGACATGCGCGCACACAGATGCACACCTCACATAGAAATGTAAGTAGTTTTGATGGGACTTTTATGTTGTTTTTTTTGTTTGTTTGTTTTTGTTTGTTTGTTTGTTTGTTTTTTGCATACTTGGCCTTGTTTTTGTGGCATTTTCCTTAACTTTTCCCCCCATTCGTCCTTAATTTTCTTATTTTCAATTGTCAATGCTACAAACGATTATTATAACAATTAAACATTCAAAAATAATGCATAATGTAAATAAAATATAAATACACACACATGTACAGATGCACGCGCTGGCACATACTCAGATGCGCACCTCACATAAAAATGTAAATAGTTTTGTTAGGGGGTTTGGGGTTATTTTTTTTGTTGTTGTTGTTTTTGTTGGTTTGTTTTTTTTTGCATAATTGGCCTTGTTTTGCGACATTTTCCTTAACTTTTCCCCCTACTCTTCATTAATTTTCTTATTTTTTAATTCGATGAAAATTAAAAAAAAAAAAAAAAAAAAAACGAGATGCACTGAAGATTCACGTCCTTGCAATTATCCGATCGCTAGGCAGCAGCACAATACAGATATACAATAAAGCTTCAGTTAAAGTGCACAGGAATCTCAGAATCAAGAACTACTAGTACAGTAAAACCTCCGCTGACGAACGCTTAAGCTCACGAACTTTTTGCCTCAAGAACATTAAATTTGCGAGCATATAGTCTCTGCTGACGAACTAGTTTTCGGCGGACGAACCAAACCACGCGGTCGAACAGCGCCACGGTGGCGGCCACGAGAAGCTGACGCACGCTCACGGCATCCCAGTTCGTCACACCCCTTTCTTTGAGTGTGGACGTGGTTTGTGTTTGATAGACATTTTGGACCATATTGAGTGTACTTTTGCTATTATGGGACCGAAAAAGACCCCACCACAGGCGGAGATCATTGAAAAACACGAACGAGGTGTGCGTTTGTGCGACTCAGCGTCCCAGTACCAGTACGCTAAGTCTACCATTGCTCCCATCCTTAAGAACAAGGAAGCTATTAAGGGTGCGTGTGTGGCTAAGGGTGTTTCCAAACAGTAGGCGTTTCCAAACACTCCTTCCAAACAGTAAGTCCCTCCCTCCCTCCTCCTCCCACTCCATTCCATCAAGCCATCAACTACCATCACAAAGGTAAATAAAACCACTTTATTATACAGTACAGTTTATTTCTTTAATTACAATACAACAGCACATTTATTATACATAAAATAAGGTATATTTTTTGTGTAGTTTTAAGGCTTATTTAGTAGAAAATTATGTTTTATGGGGACCTGGGTACGGATTATTCTCATTTTAATGGTTTCTTATGGGAAATAAATGTTCGGAAGACGAACTTTTCGCCTTACACACACTTTCTGGGAACCAATTATGTTCGTGAGCTGAGGTATCACTGTATATGTAATATTAGTGATTTTGAGCAATGCAAGGTTGTTGGTGGAAAGATAGGAGGATAGGAGCGTCTGGGAGTTTCATGTACAACAGTCTCTAGCGTGTACATTGTCATTCAGAAATCCCTCATTAATAAGCAATGTCAGAGGAAAATGAAAAAATATATTTGAACTCATAGAGAGATTACAATAACCCGAATAACCACAGTGTACCACTACGGGGAGCAAAAAAGCATAAAAAACACATGACATGTTAAACATCGAGACGGAGACTGCAACTTCAGGTTTCACTCCTGTCGCAGTGTAAAATCTACCAAGTTGTGCTTCCATGAAAAACATTATGTAAACTCTGTGTGCGAGATAAAGTTAAGTAACAAAACCTTGACATGAAGTGAATTTTTTTTTAATTTTGAGTGCAGTATTTATTACTAACAAGATTATTTTAAGTTATAGTACTTATTACTAACCTGATTATTGTTGTACTTACTGCTCACATGAGTATTTTAAGTTACGCTACATAAAAGTGATTTGTTTATGCAATGCTGTTAAAGTGATTTGGTTTTATGATGCTGATGAAAAGCGGAATCATTTTAGTTTTCATGTCACAACGAAGCTACTGACCAAGAGTTTTATTTCGAAATAAACATAGACACAGAAATAGACATAGAAACAACATTCACAGATAAAATGTAGTGTGTAACCCAAGTAGATTTACTTCAATCTTTCATTTGTGACGTCCTTCAGTGCTACAGTAATGTACTTAATTACGCTGCAAAAAATAATAATTTCTACATACTTAGTTTGATCATGTAAATCTTAATTAAGTACAATGATTTTTGGAAGCTTCTTTGAAGCCAAAGTGATGGTAACTGGTTTTAAACAAATTGATAAAGCTGCATTCAAGTCAGTATTTTGTGTCTTATGAAGTGCAGTGTTAAAATATATAGTGGTGTGTGTGTGTGTGTGTGTGTGTGTGTGTGTGTGTGTGTGTGTGTGTGTGTGTGTGTGTGTGTGTGTGTGTGGTTTTTTAGATATACAGGGATCCCTCACTTTCCACGGTTAATTGGGATAGAGATCCCCCCCGCAAGCACCAAATTCCACGTAGTAGGATCACCCCCCCCCCCGACTGACGTATACGTACATGTATATGTATGTATAATATCAATAAATACATATACGTAAGAAGAAAAAAACGTAAAATTATTGGCCCAATGATCGTTTCCATGTGAAATTAATTACAATACTAACAAGCAAGTGACATAAATATCCAGATTTTCTGTAAAATGGTGTTTAGTATATTTATTAATCTCTTAATCTGGTCAATTTGTTGCACATGAATAATAATAATGATATTAACAACAACAACAACAACAACAACAACAATAATAATAATAATAATAATAATAATAATAATAATAATAATAATAATAATAATAATTATGGCAGTGGTGGCCTGGTGATAAAGGTGTTGGATCACTGATCCTAACTTTGCAGGTTCAAGCCCCATGGGTTGTCACTGTCCCCCCAGTGCAGCTCTCAGGGTTATCAAAGGCCGGCCATTGCTGACTTTCATCAAGGGTAGCTGCATAGCCGTCAGCGTGTTTCTGCCCTGTGATGGCCTGTCCAGCGTGTACTCTGCCCTCGACCAGAGTCTGCTGAGATGAGCGCCAGCCTCTCCGCAACCCAAATTGAGATTATAAATATATTTATATATTATCGGTTCATAAAATGAGTGAATGAAATAAATAAAAATAGAAATAATTAATTTTAAGTATATGACAAATATTTTGGGAAATTTTGGGTCTCTTTATTAGCTAGTTTTAAAATGAATCTTGATTTTCACATTAAAGAACAAACCAAATTTTAATTAAAAAATTAAATTCTATTTGTGTGTATAACTTCAAAATTTCTTTAGAATCCATAACTCTTCAAAAAAAAAAAAAAGATAAAGAATTGAAAGTCTGCCTTGTGCAGTTATTAACAGAAGAAGAAAAAACTAGTTTAATATTCAAGACTGTTGCAGGATGTGTTTATTCATTGGAATGATGTGGATTCACTGGAGTGTGTTCATCAATGGGGTTAAAAGTCTAATCATTCTGTGCTCACTGGCTAAGGTAGTAGTTAACTTTAGGCAGCTTCCAGGCACAACTCAATTTTGGTCTGCCACAGGAAGTTCTCACCCTCTTCCTGTCCTGCCCAGCTGCTGAAAGCCACCTAGCTACAAGGTTGTTTGGGAGTGTTATGGGAGGCATGTGACAAATAGGAAAAAAGAACACATCCAGTATATTAAGTTATACAAAAGTTCCAAAAAGAAAGCATTCTTTATACAATGTTGTGACCACACTTTCATCTACACCCACTTTAATCGACGAATTAGTCATTTTTAAAATTCGTTATTAAAAAAAAAAAAAAAAAAAAAAAAAAAAGATTTACATTGCCTTTGAAACTTCAGAGGAAACTTGCTCCTCTCCCCGCTGTTGCGGAGGAGATTCATGTCACAAGGAGGGAATTTTTCTTGGTTATATATGACATTCCTGTCACAAGCTTGGTGAAAAGGTACAATAAAGACGCCACACTGAGGATGGATGGTCACCTGGTGTTAGTAATTTACAGCTCAGCCGCTTCCTGTTGCACTCCCAGTCCACTACGGGCTAGACTGCAGTCGGTAAGTGTGGCACATCAGTGGGGAATTGCTGGAACTCATCCCACTGCCGGTCCTTCATGCTGAGCCTCAGAAAAACACTTTCAGCCAGGCTAAGTGTTTAATCACTGTTAGTGTAGTGAACATACCTGTAGAGGCTCAAAAACTACGGGTTCTCTAAAAATACTGCTTCCTGTTTCTAACGATAGAACCTAGTACAGGATTAAATAACTTGTTCTATTAGCATAACTATCATAACATGATGTCAAGGTGTTGATGATAGCCTGTATGATGCTGAAAATGTGACAAAGTTAAATTATGTATCTCGCCACCCAAACAGGAAGTGCCTCATAACTTATCCATGCAGTGGTAAATACAGCTCAAACAAGACAGGTTATTGAATACGATGATTAATACGATATCCACATGCCCCGAGTTATACTCAAGTATAGTCCCACCATCTGGCCTCAGGAGGACTGAATTCTTCAGGAATTTTGGTGATAGTTCTCTTAGATGGTTCATCAAATGTATGTTAAATTTTGATGTACGTGACGGCCAAATGTTGCTGATGATAAGTAAAAAAATGAAATTTTCACTATCTTTGACAGAGAAAAAGTAAACAAAAAATGTATACATCTTGCCGTGTAAACGAGTCATAATTCAATGAGTCATTTGACTCATTTGCTAAACAGCCTAATCTGACTATTAGGGTCACGGGGAGGCTGGTGCCTATCTCAGCTGACACAAGCGATGTGCATTCAGGAGAGGAAAGGGAGTTAGGGCCTCCCCTGTCAATCGGCGAAAGAAAAAAATGAATCATAATATATAATAAATGTTAATATTTGTCAGCTGGTATGTATTACAAAGCCTTTACTGTTCAAATTCAATATTTTTTCAAATCCAATTATTTTTCAATAAAGAATAGCAGAATTTCCATATGTCCTGTTCAGATACAGGGCGGAGCTGCAAGGTGAGGCAGCGCTTTACTGTGCCACTCAGTGGATGGTAGAATCCCTCACAAACTGCACTAGTATGCGATGCAAATAGTGTTGCTGTCTCTCTGTATATCGCAGATGAAATGCTTTAAAACACTCTGATTATATGCTCTGCTTTTCCACAATCTGGATAAGGCATAATATGTATGTCTGTAGTGTGTTTGGCTGCAGATTAATCATAAAACCAAGTAAAAAAAATAATTTGGTGAGGCAAACAGTACCCTTGACTCATGGTAGAGGGCGCTTGTGAGCCCACAGATTCCTGCTCAACCAACAATCTTCTTTGTTTTTTAGTTTATATTTCCTTTATATTTCTGCCTCATCAAAATAGAAGATTACATTTCCAAGCTGAGAAAATTTGCAAATCTGGAATTATAATCAAAACAAGGGGTAATAACTAAAGGAAGACCAATGCAGTTGGAATAAACTTTAACCTCAAATGAAACATGCATCAGATGTTTGTGTATAGAGTGCTGACATCAGATACAAAACACAATGCATTTTCTAAAAATAATTTAATTTATTTTAAAAGGTACGAAAATAGAAGGAAACATGATTTTGGATTGCATTACACCACACATCCAACACCATAATAATTGTATGGACAGTCGTGTCATTGCTTCTTTCTTTGGTATTGATTTGATGTCTGCTGTCAATCAAATGATGAATAATATCATGAGTTCATTTGTATTTGTAAACATGACTCTAAAAGAGTCAGTGCCTCACCAGCAATCAACTTCACTGCATGTCACTGGCTGACACTCAGCTGACACACCAGACCATCAGTGGGCAACACACACACAAACACACACACACACACACACACACACACACACACACACACACACACACACACACACACACTGTTCACACTCACATCCACACCTAGAGGCAATTTGGAACAGCAAATTATCCCATTGCACATGTCTTTTTTCTGTATAAAACCAGAGAGCACCCAGAGGAAACCCACACAAGCACAGGGAGAACATGCAAACTCCACACAGAAACACACAAACCCAGGACCTTATGAAGCTATGAGGCGGATTTGCTATCCACACCACCACCATTCCACCATAACTTATAATAATTATGATGCTTTAAAGAAATAAAAGTAGCGCCGGTGGTGTAGTGGTTTGGGTGCTGCGCTCATGATCGGAAGGTTGTGAGTTTGAATCCCACTGAGACTCTCACTGTGCTAAGACCACTGGGCAAGGTCTCAACCACAAGTGTGCCTCTGTTCACCCAGCAGTATAAATGGGTACCAGTAAAAATATACTGGGAAGGTAACCTGCGATGGACTAGCGTCCCATCCAAGGGGAGTTGAACTCCTGGTCGCTTCACGCTACAGAAACCGGGGATAAGCACCGGCCCGATGAGCCACTATGGCTCAGGTGTAAAAACCCAACAGACTTTACCTTTACCTTAAAGAAATAAGCACTCCTGCTCATCCATCCAATCATGTCTCAGTGTCATTGTTATATAAATATAAATACTCATGTCAAACACTTTCATGAAGGGCAGTTCTATGAGTAGAAATGGTGGGAACGTGGTGGTGAGTGGTCTGAACAAAATGGCAAGACTAGTTTGATCTGACAGGCTAGGCTACGTTAACTCAACCAAACCCTGTTTACAACCATAGGGAGCGGAAATACATCCCAGAATGCAAAAGACATCAATCCGTCAGAAAGTCAGATTAGGCACAATAGGAAAAAGGATGCGTTGTGTTCCAATCCTGTCAGCCAAGAATAAGAATTTGAGACTACAGTGGGTGCAGGCTCACTAAAACTTGACAGGTACAGGTTGAAAAAAACACCATCTGCTCTTTTTCCAAACTTCACCTTTCAGTGCGTACATGAAGTGACAAGATTTAAGATGGAATGCACAAGTGTATGTTTAAAGGTTCTGCCAGTATCCAATTAGAGATCTCAGTCGAGAATAAAAGCAGAAAAATATTTTTGAAAGAAACTCTCAACGACCGTACAATCATGTTTCAGATTACTCTTATTCTGAGGTGTAGAACAAGGCTTTTAGAAAACCAGCTTTCAAGCCAAAACAAAGTGCAAAATTAATGAACTAGCCCAAGAAAATAACTCAGTGGCACATCACACTTCCTTCTCCCTTCCAGCACTCACGACTCCAATGTGGTTCTTAATTGAATTGCCTCTGGCTTAACTCTGCCAATGAAAGCAAATGGCTCAATTCAGTTTCTGAATTCCCCCTAGCTCTTAATATGCCGAAGAGCATTACGCACCATTCCAAAGTGTAGCTGAAGCATATAAAGCCCTCTGCACCAAACCAATCCCTGAAACCACCCAAGTCAACTTCACGCCTAGTAAACCTTCTCAAGGAAGCCTGCCCCCGCTGCAAAGGTCACGTTCTGATAAAGCGGCATCAATGAGCCTTCTTACTGCCCTTTAAGGGTTGTAAATCTCTTCTAGATTGAGTGAACAAGGCTGTAGGTATCATGGACGGATGACACCTGCAGGAGAGACGAGTCATTCGACCGCCACGTCCACTGGTCTCCCAGTATACCTCTGTAATGCATCACTTATGGCATAGGAGAAACAGAGGGAAATTCCTATTTACAGATCATTGGAGTGCTGAGATCTGACCACAGTGATGTAGTCTTTTTGTAGAAAAATGAAGCTGATGGGCCACACATCTGCAGACTGGCCTGTCAAAGGGCTGATTTACTCCGGGCCGGAGAGAAACAGGAATGCAGGCTTGGAAAGGGAAGAACCTACACTGTACCCCTGCCCCCCTTTCTCAGCTCCTGATATTATTTATTACCTGTCCATTCGGGCCAGATTCTACAGCATCTAAGTTTGCCCGGCGTATCAAGTTGCATCTTAAGTCATTTAGATAATATGTGCAGATGTGGCCGTTCTGTAGCAAATATTACCTTGAACTTAGATAAACATCACATCCACTGATAAATTCATTTTGTCCAAGAGTCAGATTTAGCATATTTGTGAAAAAAAAGTAGATTTATGATCAGCTTCAACATCGTCTTAAGCCCTTCTGAATAAGAGTCTTTTCTGTTCCGTGCCAAAAATGTTATAAACTTTCCACGAACTGAAAAATTTAAGAGGAATTTATATATGCGAACAGAGGTTCCTCAAGAAATCATTGCATACTTCGCAGTGAAATAACTCAGAAACATGTTTGATTGGACAAACACAATGTCATGTGCTTCAAGGCTTTAAGGGTCTTTACAATGGAGGCATGTTAATTTTTTTTTTTTTTTTTTTTTTTTTTTTTTTTTTTTTTACTTTTTGGAGTATTGGCCCTCGTTCCAGCTCTGTATATTCATATCATATAACGTTCACGTTCATGTCCATTATGCACTTTACAAATTACCGGTAATACCATCATTCACTTCATTTTAAAATTTCATTCAGTAAAACATTTTACACATTTTTAATTTTAATGCTTAAAATTTGTTTAAAAATTAATTTATGAACACCCCAAACATTGCGTTATACAGCCTTATTTAAAAAAAACGACTAAATATAAGTACAAAATTTAAATTAATATGTTTTTTTTTTTAGTATCTTTAACACAAAAAATAAAATAAATAGCCAAAAACATTACAGGCAACCTTAAAATATTTGTCAATCAAATACTAATGTTGTTTAATGAAATATATTTAAATAAATCAAAGACAAATCCATTGGATTTTTAGATATTTCATTCATTCATTCGTTTTCTGAACCGCTTAATCCTAATTAGGATCACGGGGAGGCTGGCGCCCATCTCACTTAGTCGAGGACGGGGTACACCCTGGACAGCTTGCCAGGCCATCGCAGGGCTGACACTCACACACCCATTCACACACACTCGTACCTCGGGGCGATTTGGAACAGCCAATTAACCTACTGTGCATGTTTTTTGGACTGTGGGAGGAAAGCGGCGTACCCGGAGAAAACCCATGCAAGTACGGGGGGGGGGGACATGCAAACTCCACACAGAAACACCTGAGCTGTGAATCAAACCTGGGACCTTCTTGCTGTGAGGCGGACGTGGTAACCACTACACCACCGTTCTGCGGATTTTTAAAAGAGTTGAAACCTGTTGGCCTTTTTACTCCTGAGCCCACTGGCTCATCATGCCGGAGCGTATCCCTAGTTTCCGTAGCATGAAGCATCAAGGTTTTGGAGACAAAGTCAGAGAGGCTAGATTGAGATGGTTTGGACATGTACAGAGGAGGGATAGTGAGTATATTGGTAGTAGGATGCTGAGGTTGGAACTACCAGGCAGAAGGCCCAGAGGAAGACCAAAGAAGAGATTTATGGATGTGGTGAAGGAGGACATGAAGGTAGTTGGAGTAAGAGTAGAAGATGCAGAGGATAGGGTGAGTTGGAGGCAGATAATTCGCTGTGGCGGCCCCTGAAGGGAACAGCCGAAAGGAAAAGAAGAAGAAGAAGAAGCATCTAGAAGTTGAACTCCTCCTGGTTACCTTGCCTGAGGTTCTTACTGACTGGTATCCATTTATACTGCTGAGTGAACAGAGGCACACTTGTGGTCAAGACCTTGTCCAGGAGTCTCAGCACAGTGGGGGATCTTACGAAGGTTTGGAACCCACAACCTCTCAATCATGAGCTCAGCACGCTGACCACGACACACACCACCATCCCCAAAACACTCACATAAATACTGTATATGTAACAAACTGTATCATGGATTTTTCACATGAAATAATAGGAAATTAAATGGTTGGGATTTTTTTTTTTTTTCCTTCTTACAGGCAGTCTGTATATTATTATACGAAATAGTATATAGTTGATAACCCCGCAGGAACTTGAGTAGAATATTTAATTCGAAGATTTATAGCCTGTCACCATCCGATGTAAGTATCAGTGAGAAGAAACCACATCACTCCGAGCTACCGATGGCTCTTTGCATGTCATCGTACCACAGAACAAATACTGAGCTAAAAAAGAATAACATGCAATGCAAGTAAAGAGGAAACAACTCTGGAGTTTTTGGAGAAGCTGCAGAAAATGACACGGACTCTGAACTCAATGGGGCATTAAACTGTCTCTTTGGGCTGTTCTCAAAAGTTAAATGGCATGACAAATGAAGTAGTGAGTAGTGGTATTAAACCCACTATTACCTCAGAAGGCTTAATGATGATGGGTTTCCAGGCGCACCACGTTTGTTCATGCTTTCTTTAAAATGCATTTCAATCAAATTTCCAACGTTTCACAGTTATTCTCCAAAGTAAAAACGAAACAAGCTGCGCGTAAAACGTTCTAAACGGCACAAATCCGTCCAGCTGAGCTTTTTTTCATCAGAGAGAAAAATTATCGTGATTAACACCAGCATTGTGTTACTTTCCCGGGGCAAGAGTTTGAAAGATTAATTTTGTTTATGTATCCAGTGAAATGTTGAGAAGTGAACACACAACTGTGATCCTGAGATAATCCCGAACGCCCCACCCCACCCTGGACCATGTGCGAAAAGTAAGCAAAGGGATCAGAACGTTCGCTTGCCCGCACATGTCCAGGAATGACACTTTTACAACTATTTTCGTACGAAACAAGGAGGTGGGGGAAAAAAAAAAAAAAAAAAAAAATTTCTCCAGGTAGTCTCCCTCCACCCATCTTTGGGTAAACCTCAGTCTGGTTTCCGAGTAATTGCATTTGTTGAGACTTTGCATCTCACTTTCTCTAGGCAACTGTGGCGTTTACGAGCGGTTACTCACACAAAAGCAGGGAGGTCTGATTGCTCAGCTAATTGGTGTTGGCAAGAGATCACACAGCGGGCCTCATAAAATCCAATGTCTCTGTACCCCATTACATCACAGCGCGCAGGGCCAAGCAAAGAACAAACCTCTTAAACTGCTATTGCTGGTTTTTCACAACATGTTGAACTCCAGGATACTATGAACTAGTCGTTGTATCACAACGCAGGAGCATCGTGAGGCCTTTAGCGGTTGAGCTAAAGTCTGTCTCTATCCTTGGTAATACAAAGAGATCTAGTTGCTAAACCCTTCAGTCTGAGGTGCTTCGTGCTCATTAGCCATTCTTGTCTTTTAATCTTTAATCATTTTTAATCCTGTCTTGCAGCACAAAACGCACTCTGGCTAGTGCCGGGTGGGTATTAAACAGGGCTAGAGATCAGATTAGGGATTGCTCATTTCACCTTTGAAGGCAACGCTCCTGCGCTATATCCCCCAAGGCTATAAGAGGAGCTATACTAGAGAGATTCACGGCTTTACTCTCAGCCTTGTCACCTACAGGGATTTTTCACAGCAAGCTGAAACAGAGCAAGCACATTGGCTGGGTTGAATGAAAATGTTGCCATCACTGAGTAGCGCAGTGGTCCTTAACCTTGTTGGCGGTCCTGAACCCCACCAGTTTCATATGCTTATTCACCGAACCCTTCTTTATTGAAAAATAAAATATGAATTTTTTTTTTTTTCACATTCAAGACACAGGTACAGTGATACCTCAGCTCACGAACATAATTGGTTCCCAGAAAGTGTGTGTGAGGCGAAAAGTTCGTCTTCCGAACATTTATTTCCCATAAGAAACCATTAAAATGAGAACAATCCGTTCCCAGGTCCCCATAAAACATAATTTTCTACTAAATAAGCCTTAAAACTACACAAAAATATACCTTATTTTATGTATAATAAATGTCTATTGTATTGTAATTAAAGAAATAAACTGTACTGTATAATAAAGTGGTTTTATTTACCTTTGTGATGGTAGTTGATGGCTTGATGGAATGGAGTGGGAGGAGGAGAGAGGGAGGGACTTACTGTTTGGAAGGAGAGTTTGGAAACGCCTACTGTTTGGAAACGCCCTTAGCCACACACGCACCCTTAATAGCTTCCTTGTTCTTAAGGATGGTGGTAGACTTGGCGTACTGGTACTGGGACGCCGAGTCACACAAACGCACACCTCGTTCATGTTTTTCAATGATCTCCGCCTGTGGTGGGGTCTTTTTCGGCCCCATAATAGCAAAAGTACACTCAATATGGTCCAAAATGTCTATCAAACACAAACCACTTCCGCACTCAAAGAAAGGGGGTGACGAACTGTGACGCCATGAGCGTGCGTCAGCTTCTCGTGGCCGCCACCGTGGCGCTGTTCGACCGCGTGGTTTGATTCGTCCGCCGAAAACTAGTTCGTCAGCAGAGACTATATGCTCGCAAATTTAATGTTCTTGAGGTGAAAAGTTCGTGAGCTTAAGCGTTTGTCAGCGGAGGTTTTACTGTATATGTTTTTACTGGGGCACCAAAACGAACCGTGCATTAATATCACTGTGTACAAAGAACAAAACCAATAGAATGCATGAACTCCCCCCATCACAATTACCTACACTTTAGATAGGACGCTGACTAGCATGACGTTCTGTTATATATGTGAATCCATATCCTGTAGATCACAATCACGCAGCCGAATATATGTACAGTACAGCTTATTAGACCTACTTTGATTTAGATCTTCCTGTGCTTTGTAGCATATTGGGAAGCATGGGTTCGCCAGCGGTTGCAGTGTTGGGTGAATGCTTTAGTTGCATCACATGTGGTGTTCAGTACCTTCAGTTGTTGCACGAATGTTTGTTTCAGGGTGCTTTCAGGTGCATTTAGCTACCAGACATATCAAAAACTCACGGGCAAAAGAAACATATCACTTTTACATTGGCATTTGCGCTTCCACCGATAACTGAACTGAGTAACACATATTGCGAAAACATTCGCCAAAACACATTCTTCAGCCGATTAGCAAGGCACAAGCCCGTGATTTAGCGAATTTCATGTTGGCATGAAAAACAGTGGAAACAGCCTCAATGAGATTAGCAGAAACCTCTCGTGCACAATTGTTGCATAAATACAGCCGTCCACGTTTTGCCCTGGCCAGCATGATCTACAGATATGAATCCAGTTGAGCACCTCTGGGATCACCTTGACACCATCCACCTGCAAATCGACAACAGTTGGAACAGGTTCTCTTGGAACTGTGGCAGAGAATTCCTCCTGCTGTCATCCGGCAATTGACGTCATCAGGCGATTGACATCATCAATGAGGAGACGTGTACTAGCATGTATTGAGTCAAGGGGTAGTCACACAAGATATTGAGTGCTTGGACAGGACCATATTCCATTTTGAACACATCCTGTGAATGAACTCTCAATGTGTTAATTTTCATTTCCACCCCCATGTGCCTTCTGACTGATTCCCTGAACGCATGAATATTGACTGGACATTGGCAAATACGCGTAATGCTGTGTAAATGATTTAATTTTCTAAAATATACAACAACGTGTTTTTATTGATGTCGTTTTTATGAGCATTAATGTCGGGTGATTGCCCATGAACTTATATACAGTATTTTCAATACTGTTCTATCTTATGGAAGTAAAATGGAACCTGCTACGATGTCTTTCTGAAACCGTTTGCTTACCACTGTCCACCAGGGTCAATGACCACTGCATCGGGAGCGATGATACTTGTAAACATTGCCATCTTGAGTTGAGCAGCAGTGCAGAACACTTGATCTTGAACTTATCGTGCATGTGCAAGAATGTACCTTTAGTCACGTGGTCCTGATATTGTTCATGTTCATTTTCTGTAACCGATTAATCCTAATTAGGGTCGCGGGGAGGCTGGCGCCCAACCCAGCCAACTTCGGGCGAGGGCAGAGTACACCCTGGACAGCTCGCCAAGCCATCGCAGGGCAGAAACATGCCGACGGCTTTGCAGCCTACTCTTGTCGACAGTCAGCAACGGTTCTTTTACATGCCTCACACCATAGACAGTGAGAGACATGGCCGGCCTTTGATAACCCAGTTAGCTGCACTGGGGATGACAGTGACAACCTTGTGGAGAGTGGGACTCGAACCCCCAACCTTTGGATCAGCTATCCAGCGCCCTATACCACTAGACCACCACTGCCGTCCTGTTATTGTTAGTGTAAAAAAAAAAAAAAAAAAAACACAGAACCAAAACAAGATGTAAACCCGGTGACTGAGAGATACTAAGCCCATGAACTGATGTAATTTCATGAGCCAAATGAACTGATATTTCACTAGTAAATGGGAACCCTAGCCTTTTTGATACCTCGTGACCATGCTACTTATTCACGCAGCAACATGAATCAAGAAAACTGGGGAAAATATGAGGAAAAAATCCCTGAATCTATCACTTGCACATTCCCGTCATCTTTATTTGTTTCATAAAATGCCAAGGTGCTTCTTTGCCAAAGGCTTGTTCATGGAACAAAAAAAAAAAATGCATTGGTCTACTCGCAGCTGGCCAATATGTTTCTTTTTACAATTGCCATCAAAAGCATTCCGGAAAGTTGGAAAGAGAATTAATTGTGTTGATGTCACCCCTGAGCGAGCTCTTGTCATAATTCCCGCTGCCAAAGAAGCAGCAGCCGCTTTTGAAAAGTGTTGACAGTGACTGAAGTTAAAAAGATTATTTGAGTATTTTACACGTCTTAAATCTTACAGCAATACTGTTTTGTTGGATTTTTTTTTTTTTAATTTACTCCCAGGGCTGTTAAACGTCTCTCCAGGATGAAAAAACCCCATAATCATAAGGTGATAATTAATGAAACATAGACATAGGATTCATATTATCAGTTCATTTTCTGCAACCGCTTAATCCTAATTAGGGTTGCGGGGAGGCTGTATAAGGCATCTTTGTCTACAACATTTCATTGCGTGTTCTTAAAAGTATTGTATTTATATTTTCTATTGCACTTAATGTGGAAAGAGAAAACTAAGAAACACATTCTAACCAATCATAGTTAATAATTTACGAGTACTGTGATATAAGAGTGAATTAAAATGCCTGGACTACTACTTCCAAGGCTTTATTTATATATAACATATATATATATATATATGATTTTCTGAGTAGATCCTTCCGTAGGAGAGTATATATATATATAAATACATATGTGTGTGTGTGTTTGTGTGTATATTACTTATATACATATATGTATATATGTATCTAATTATGTTTTACTCAACCATGATGTGCACATATTTCCTGTAGATATGAAGAAATATAACTATTTTGCAGTTACTGGAATCTGATGCCGATAGGCAACAAACGAAAAATCCAAGTTACAAAACGCATTTACCTAAAATTTCCGTCTCTGGATCCGAAAAAAATTCACGTTACCAAACGCGCCATCTCAAAAATTCAAACAATGCGCGAGTTGCTCTCCCAAACAGTTCATTTTCTGCAACCGTTTAATCCTAATTAGGGTTTCAGGGAGGCTGGTGCCCATCCCAGCTGACTCCGGGCGAGGGCAGAGTACACCCTGTACAGCTCACCAGGCCATCGCAGGGCGGAAACAAGCTGACTGCTTTGCAGCTACTCTTGTCGAAAGTCAGCAATGGTTCTTTTACGTGAACCTCTCACCATAGACAGTGAGAGACATGGCCAGCCTTTGATAACCCAGTTAGCTGCACTGGGGGTCATATTATCACATAGTGCTTAAAATATAATCATCGTTGACATGCCTTTATTTATTTCTAAGTACCATGAAGCCTCAATGATTTAATGCATAATCTCAGAATTTAAATAGATGCAACACCCACACTGTACTCTTGAGTTATATTATGCAAGCCATATAAGTGCTTTGTGTGGGCTTCAGAATAAATGTTTCCAATAAAGTCCTGCATGCATTTTTTTTTTTAACTCGTCAATTGTACCGCTTTATTAGTTTAACTTATTTGCACACTAGCATTGCCCGGGATACTGATACAAAAGCCTTTGACAGCCAGCCAGGCCTGTGCAATTTTCCATATCCGAATTCAAGGAGGGAAATTCAGCGATGTACCCCAGACAGGGACACCCAAATAAGGCCAGACAAGCTCTCACCTGCCAGCTGAGCCAGATATAGCCCAACCTCACAAAGACTCCACCCCCTATCTTAACTGAAGGGCAAATAGAAAATGAGGTTTGTGGCCCTAAAACTGCGTACAGTAAGCATATAGCAAAAAAAAAACAAAAAAAACCTCACAATGCCACAAGCAAACAGTTTCAGAAATGTCAATGGGATTAAGCAATGCGACGGCGTGAACATGTGCTCCAGGATACGAGAGAGTGTGTCTGACACATGTGCTATCCAGCAAAAATTCAAAATGTCAGTCTCTCACATAGTGTGTCAAGAAGATGAGTGTTTTTTTTGTTGAACTTGGCACTCACCACACGACCATAATGGGCCAACGGTAATTATGGATTTCAGGCAGTGAGAGGTTAATTGATCTGCGATAAACATCTATTTCAGAGGAATGCCTTTCTTTGCCTAAACAGTTGGAAAGAGATTTGTGTCTGTCTGTCTGTGGCTGAACAGGCAGCGAACACCTGTAGGTGTAACAGGATCCAGATCCAGTGATAAATATTTACATTAATTTGTCAGATACTTTTGCTTGAGTGACTGAGTTGCAGAGACAGTATATAATCCAATCATATGGTTTGCCTGTAGCGGTCAGAGTAATGGGCGTGCCTTAGAGCAGTGGGGTCTGGGAATTAGGGGTCTATGAGGTATAAGGCTGTAAAAGCATCGAAATCACTTTGCGCCATTAACTATATAGCGTCATAATGCATAGTGATTATTCAGGCTTGACTGTTCAGTTAAATTAAATAGGTTTTAATTATATACACCTGAATGGCTGGCAAAATAAATAAATATAAATAATCAGTGATAACAAACCTGTTGTTTTTTGTCGAAGAAAATTTTACTGCCACTCACTGGTTTGATGAACTGCTTAGTCCTCTATTAGGGTCATGGGAAGCCTATCTCAGCCACACTGGGTGAAGGCAGGGTTCACCATGAACAGCACACCAGACCATCGCAGGGCAAACACATACTTACATTCACACTTAGGGGCAGTTTGGAAAAGCCACCAAAGTGCAACATCACCTTTCGTGAAGTGTGGCCTGAAATAATACTTCCAGTGAAATCAAATTCCCCCCATTTGATTGCATTGTGCAGCTTCACTGGTTGTTATTAAATGAAAGATAACAGAACAAAAAAGGTTAATAATCATGACGTACTATCAGAAAATAACATCAATTGGGCTGGGTCAGAACCATGGAGATAGCTTGGCGAGCTTTTTTTTTTTTTTTTTTTTTTTACCCCTGTGGGTTTTCGCTCTGACTCTGGGGTGTGTACAGTGGGTTTACTTCTCCTCTCTTCTCCCTTTCGGTCTGGCAAACATAGGTCAGGTCAGGCATGAGGGCATGCGCCGGGACGGCACTTCGCTGCGCCCACCAGCCGCCTCCACTCATCCGGCCGTCTCCTGGCGATCGACCAGACCTGTGCAGGGCCCATACCCCCCCCTGGCAAGGCGGCCCTCAGCTGCTACAACCATGTCACACACGGCCGTCCCCGCGATTGGCTCCAGCCCCTAGGATCCTGAATGGACAGGATCCGGTGTGCTGGGTCCGAAGGCAGGGAAACACAAACACGCCAAGTGCCCATAGTAGCGCAGCTGATGGTCGCGGACCACGCAGGTTACTCTTACCATCCTCGCATTCCTGAGCACCTTCTGGTTGGTAACAAAGTCCCACCAGCCGTATCCGAAGATACGGCGAAGGGAAGTCATAACGAAGCAGTCCAGTCGTCGTCCAAGCTCAACCGTGAGCGTCCATGTCTCGCTCGTCGCATTTGACGAGCTGGGGCGTTTTCAGGGTGCCTGAAGCGGATCTTCAGAGTCGCCACCAGATACGCTCGTTGACCGGGACCACCTCCGATATCAATAGAGCCAATCGATCAGCGACGGCGATGGCCACTTCCTGAGTGTGAAGACCGTCGGCCCAGCCAGACCAGTAGTAGGTGTACCCACCGACACTTGTCTCGCTGGACCCAGGCCTCCGCACCTCAGAGAGGGCTGCAATGCCGATGCCAAGCAGACTCATCTCCCTTGATACCAGAGGCAGGTGAGAGTTGTCCCGCAGGGAAGTCCTGTTCTATGCGCCGACCCGGACCGACCGTCTCAGATTCAACCCAGGCGACTGAAAGCAGCTGGAGTCCGACACCTTTGCACTGCCCGCATCGCTCACCCTATCACACCCGACCTGGTTGCTCCAGGATTTCACGCCTATCATGGAGTGGGGGTCTCGGAGGCTTTGCCCCACCCCCCTCATACGACGCCGTCTGAGGCAGGCTTACTCCCCCGGAGTGGACTCCAGCCTTTAGTTGTGTGTTTTGCTGGCGTTATTTAAGAGGGCGGGGTGCAAACTAGGTAGGCTCCTCTAGGGCAGGGGCGTCGCTCCCTGACAGGCAGATGTCCGGAGGTATCGGCAAACACAGTTGGCACAGTACTGCCACCTGCTGTAATGGAATGCAGTTTTTACTTAAGTTTCAGTGGAAAAGTAATAATTACAGTATTTACATAGGCAGTCAAGCTATTCACCAATATGTGTATGTGTATGAGTGTGTGTGTGTGTGTGTGTGTGTGTGTGTGTGTGTGTGTGTGTGTGTGTGTGTGTGTGTGTTAAGGAAGAGGCGGCACATATTTCATGCTAATGCTAATATATTCATTGTAATCTTTTGTATTTGCGTATGATTATTGCTATTTATGTTAGCTATACCTAACTTTCTTCACTTAAAAATGATATGGAGTCGGGCTGCTTGCTTTTTTTTCAGGCTATCAAATTATTATTTTTTTTTATTCATTTATTTATTTTTCTTTTTACAGATAATCCATTAGTAGTCTACTGAGAATCGTTATTTTATATCTTAATAATATATCAATGGACAGATATATGGACAGCAATGGGTGGGAGGGATAGCAATATCCTTCTCCTGTCAATCATTGTGTCACTAGCCAATCATGGATGTGTGTAAGCGTATGTATGTTGAAGAGGACAGATAGTGCTGTTCTCCTCCCTGTGATGCAGCAGGAATAACTGTTGTCACGTGATTTAGCCAATGCACGTGGGGGTAGCTGCCCTGGGGGAAATTTCACTTACTCACCCATCTGCCAAACTGCTTAATATTACTAGGGTCGTGATTCAGCTGAAGTCTATCTCAGCCGACATTAGGTGAAGATGGCGTACATCCTGCCAGCTCACCAGACCATTGCAGGGTCAACACACATGCAAACACTGGCATGCACATCCACAATGAGGGGGTCATTTGAAACGGTCAGTTGGGTGAATGTGCATATCTTTTGACTGTGGGAGGAAACTTGAGTACCCGGAGGAAACCCCACACAAGCACAGGAAGAACATGCAAACCTCATACAGACACGGACTGGAAACAAGGATGTGCTAAACACTTCACCACTGTGCTATTCAGCAAATTCAATCTAAACAAACAAAAAAAAAAAAAAGAAAAAAAAAAGAAAGAAAGAACGACTAATATAAGGCGGATACAAAATATTTACGGCAAGAAGGTGTCAGCAGCAAATAAAGAGCAGTATAAGAGCATTATTCATGCTGCAGAACCAGAAATGTTGTATCCTATTAACAATAGTAGAGTAGTAAAAGGAAACTGTCTTGTCTTATTTAAAAAATAAGATAAACATATCACACATGAAGTGTGTTGATGTGTTCAGGTTGTGTAGGAAGTTTTGAGTCATCAGGACATTCTTGAAGGTTGAGACCGAATCTACAGAACAATCCAGGCAATTTATTGAGTTAAATCACGGATGAAAACATTTAGACTTAGTTGGTACCACATGGAGTTGGTGGTATTCCCAGCACTGCTCACTTACACAGCCTGGTAATGGAAATGGACAATAGGTCCTGATGAACGAGGTGAGGGAAGTTGCATCGGTGAAATTCAGATTCTGATGTTCATCAGACTGGAGTATTCTGAAAAGTGGCAGTAGATGAAAAAGTTTGGTAATTATTTTTGTTGTTGTTTATTTTATGAAACCACGTTTGTCTTATTTGGAAAATCTGAAACAGTTAAACACTATAAGATGGTAGTGTGGGGAAATCCAGTGGCGTTGCAGCACTGAAGCCATTTTTTTAATAATAACCTGGATGAGACACCAACTGATCATCTCGTGGTGCTCAGATAGTCACTGCGTACTAAAAATGCAATGCAATATGTATTCCCGCTCAGAAAGTAAAGGATTTAATCAAGACTTCAATCGGAATAAGGCTTAGAACTGAAAGTGGTATTAAAAAAAGAAAACATGTTTACAATTAAAATAGAAAATTACACACCAAAGTGGTTATTACTTCATCTCTCACAGCAAGAAGGTCCTGGGTTCGAGCCCAATGTGTGGAGTTTGTATTCTGTGCTCCCATGCTTTCCTCTGGGTGCTCGGGTTTCCTCGCACAGCCAGAATGCATGCATATTAAACTATTTGCGTGAGTGAGACAGCTTGAGTGCATCAACTGCATAAACTCTACCTGATGCTAATATACCATCCATCTATTTTATGACCCGCTTAATCCTAATTAGGGTCACTGGGAGGTTGGGGTCCATCTCAGCCGACTATGTACGAGGGCAGAGTAAACCCTGGACAGCTCGCTCAGCCATTGCAGAGACTAATATATTATCAAAGCAAAGGATAATCACACCAACTATGAACGTTGTTTTATTTATTACTGTTGACTGTACTGTATAGAATTTGTTATGTAGAGACATTTAATGAAATTATTTAAAAAATTAAATATAAAATGTAAATATAAGGCATCTTTGTCTACAACATTTCATTGCATGTTCTTAAAAGTATTGTATTTATATTTTCTATTGCACTTAATGCGGAAAGAGAAAACTAAGAAACACATTCTAACCAATCATAGTTAATAATTTAAAAGTACTGTGATTTAAGAGTGAATTAAAAATGCCTGGACTACTGCTTCCAAGGCTTTATTTATATTATATATATATATATATATATATATATATATATATATATATATATATATATATATATATATATATATATATATATATATATATATATAGTGGTACCTCACCTTACGAAAGACCCAACAAACGAAAAACCCAAGTTACGAAACATATTTACCTAAAATTTCCGTCTCTGGATACGAAAAAATTTCACATTACCAAACGCGCCATCTCAAAAATTCAAACAATGCGCGAGTTGCTCTCCCATTGGCTATCTCCCAAACACCCCACCCCACTGGCCTCTCATTGGCTATTATAGAATTGCATCTCCATAATATCCATGATGCTTTTCGTGTGCGTTCGACCCATCGTTCGTCACAGAGTTCTAACACGCGTGAAGAACAGAGTTACTGTTGTTTCATGAGTTTTTCGAGTGTGCTCATTGCAACGTTATTATTCGTGATTCATCATGGGCCAAAAGGAAGTGATTCCCAGTGCGAGTGAAAGGAAGAAGCAGGCTCGTAGCATGTGGTTGAGTGATATCGCAAAGGAATATGGCCAAACCTGTCTACCATCGGTACGATATTGAAGCAGATGGAGGCCTTAAAAGGTATACTTTTATAATTTTTAAAGGGTTTAGGGGGTAGTATTGGGGGCCTTGGAACGAATCACGCCTTTTACATGTAAAATGCTACTCAACTTACGAAAAAATCAGGTTACAAAACCACTTCTAGAATGGATTAATTTTATAAGGTGAGGTACTACTATATATATATATATATATATATATATATATATATATATATATATATATATATATATATATATATATATAAATAAAGGGATCCCTCACTTTCTGTTGTTAATTGGGACCGAGATCCCCCTGCGATAACTAAAATCCGCGAAGTAGGATCAACCACCCCTGACTGACGTATGAGTATATGTATATATAATATCAATAAATACATATTAAATGCTATAAATGCTTATAATAACAATTCAACATTTAAAAAAATAATGCATTACAGTAGATGTAAATAAAATATAAATACACACACATACAAAGACACTCGCATGCAGATGCGCACCTCACAGAAAAATGTAGTTTTGATGGGAGAGTTTTTTTTGTTTTTTGTTTTGTGTTTGTTTAGGTTTTTTTTTTTTTTTTTTTTTGCATAACTTGCCTTGTTTTTGTGACATTTTTCTTAACCTTTTCCCCTTTTCTTCTTTAATTTCCTTATTTTTTGTTTCGATGAATATTTAAAAAAAAAAACGTGATGCACTGAAGCTGCATAAATTGAAGCGTGGGATCCCTGTATACAGTATATATATATATATATATATATATATATATATATATAATATATATAAAGATATAAAGATATAAAGATATATATATCTTTATATCTTTATATATATATATATATATATATATATATGTGTGTGTGTGTGTGTGTGTGTGGTGTGTGTGTGTCTGTGTGTGTGTGTATATATATATATACACACACACACACACACACACACACACACACACACACACACACACCTTAAAAATACAGCACTAAAATGCTATCAATTGTATGTTTAATTAAAGGTCAAAGAAAAATATATATATAGGAAAAGTGAGAAAGTTAATGTATTAAAATGATTAAAAACACATTTTTAAAGATCTTAAAGAAAAGAATTCCAGCTTTTCCTGTGCTACTTAAATTTACAAATATGGGTATTTATTCAGATTCAAAAATGAGTGACAGCATTTAACCTATTGACCAAAAAACTAATGCTGATGATGATGTTAAACTTCCTATTTATAATTCTGTTTTATTTTCTCGCAGCAATGGCAACCTACCAAAACTTGGAAAAACATTCCATGACAGAGCAGTCAAAGCTTTTTGACCTGGATATTTGACCCGAACTTAAGTGAAAACATCCGCCGTCTCTGAGACTATGGTCATCCATGGCTTTGAGACTTAAAGTTAAAAGCACAGAGGGAGATATCTTTGGCTTGTTGCTGTAATTTATGGTTTATCAGAATAGCAGCTTATCAGCGCGGTGAGCCAATTAGCTGCAGATAAACAGTATTGCAGTGCAGTTGCAGTGTGTGAGAGACAGCGCAGTCCTCATTAAGAGAGGCTCTGGTCCGCTGCTGTGATAATGCATTAATATTTTTTACAAACACACACACACACACACACACACACACACACACACACACACACACACACACAGTCTTGTTAATATAATAAAAACCTGTGTTAGATGTCCCAAGACGGTGTTATAGAAAACCATCAAAAACCATCCTGACCAATCAGAATCGAGCCTTCCTCAGCGTGTTGGCGTAAGAAGTTTTTCGTATATAATTGCTTTTTTTTTTAAATTCAGATAGTTGTTTGGCTAAAGTACAATTGCTCAGAAACATAGCAAGTTATTTTCTCATTCAAACAAAAACTCTAAGACCGAAACTGAAAGGTGTCTCATATCATAGGGCGAGACAAAGAGTGTACGATAAAAGCCTGGATTTTGTATACTGAGGACATGCTGAGCGGTCCAAGTGCTCAGAGGTGTGTGTGAATTAAAAAAAAAAAAAAAAAAAAAAAAAAAAAAACAACTTGACAGCTGCCTCACACCTTCTTCCTGTGTGCATGTGTGTATGTGGGTGCACGTTTTTATAGCGTAATGACCCCCATGCAGTGAATAACTGCCGCCTGCCTTCTGAAGCAGGTGTGAGCTGGACCAGAGCACTGGCGTATTATATGGGCTGAGCAGTGTGTTTTTGTGGCATGTAGCGTTTTAGTCTATCGCTTCCATCATGGAGCAGTAACCTCAAAGCCAAAGCCACAGATGGAGAGGTTAGAAGAGAATGAGCCATGATGAGGGCCTTTCTCGTCCGCACCTGCATGTACATGAACTGGTTCTGCTGTGTGAAAGGCAGCCTCATAAATAATCACCGGAGCAGAACTACAAAAACCTGGAATTCTCTCCTGCACAAACACAGGCATTCTGTTTCCCTGTTGAAAATGTTATTGGTGATCTGTCCAAAAACAGTTATCCGTAACATAATCTGAAAGTCGGCGCTGTCTTGCAATGTATGGCGATTACGTTTCAATATGTTTGAATGACTTTCCATTTAAGACCCATGCACCGAATTAGAAAACCTGGCCATGTTTCCATCTGATGAATGCTTTCCTAGTAGAACACATGCTCGCTGTCTGTGCGCCATACGCCACGTTTCACTCCACTTTTTTCTTTTGAGGGGGAAAAAATGCTGCTCAAAATTTCTCCGATTCAGTCTCGGTTCTTCCCCTAAAAGTGTCCCACTAATCTGATTGCATCACCGCTCAAGACTTTTACTGACAGAGAGTACAAATATACCCAGAGACGCCCAAATACAAAAACATGGCTCGTGTTAAAAGTGTTAACTATTCACCATGTCATGGATTTTAATGAGTACGCATTACATTAAAGACATGAAGAACTACGATATGAAACAAAGAGTTGATAGGGCTCCGGAACATGACAATTCATTCATTCATTTTTTTTTCGAACTGCTGAACAATAATTAGGGTCGTAGGGAGGCTGGCGCCCATCTCAGCCGACTCTGGGCAAGGGCGGGGGAATATGACTGAAGTTGAGCAATATTGAAAACTTTTATTCTCAGTTGGGTCTCCGGAGGGCGGTGGGGGCGACTCTGAATTTCATTCCTTGACTCTAGCAGCTGGGAAAGGTCAAAGGTCAAATACATGAGCAGGTGTGTGTGCATATGTGAGTGAGAGAGAGAGAGCAAGAGAGAGAGAGAGAGAGAGAGAGAGAGAGAACAAGTAATATATACATGCTTCTTGTACCCCTGCCCGTTCATTTAATGAAGGATTTGTCTTTTAATAAATTGTTGGAATGGATGAAATCCCAAAGATTCAAAGAAAACATAAAAAATAACAGCTTTCTCATGACACCAGGTTATGTCTCTCCATTCTGACTATTCTCTTGTGGTTCTCTTCATTATGGGAACCCGGGGAGCCTGTGGAAAGCTTTCAGAGCCCAGTTCAGCACACTCAAATGTGTCGTTCTGTTCTGGCTATGGGGGGGGGCGACCTGTATTGTACCGTAATTGTTGAAAAATCAGTTAGCGGTATGGTTGCAGCTGTGCCAAAAACAGCTATGTTGAGATGTATGATTAATGTTCAAGCCTAGTAGGAATTCTGAATTTGGGGCTGTTTAGGGCTCTAAATCCTTAACGTTAACCAATTTCCCGTTCAGCACAGGAAAATAATTATCATAATTTTATTATTATTATTATTATTATTATTATTATTCATTCGGGAAAAAACCCAAAACAAAACAATTTGAAGTAGCCTTATTTGTAATACGTGTGGAGAGATTTCCTCTATACGTCACTGGATATCATTCATTCGTTCGTTTTGGAAGCCGCTTAATCCTAATTAGGGTCGCTGGGAGGCTGGCGCCCACTGGGCGAGGGCGGGGTAGAATCTGGACAACTCTCCAGGCCAACACACAAACAAGCGTTCACATTCAGTCCGAGGGGCGATTTGGAAGAGCCAGTTCTCCCTACTGCGCATGTTTTCCGACTGAAACTGGAGGATCCGAAGCAAACCCGCACAAGAATGGGGAGAACGAACATGCAAACTCTTCAGAGAAACGCCTGAGCTCTGGCACTGAATCCATGCCTTCTTGCTGGGAGGCCAGTGCTAACCGCTACGCCACCGTGACGCCCCACCTGACATCACTTTAAATTTTTTTTTTTTTTTTTTTTGTCCTTTCTCCATTCTTTAGCTTGTCACTGTAACCTACACGCCCGCCGCTGTCGCTTCAACATGGAGCTGTACAAGCTGTCAGGACGCAGGAGTGGAGGAGTTTGCCTCAACTGTAGACACAACACCGCCGGACGCCACTGTCACTACTGCAAAGAAGGCTACTACAGAGACATGACCAAGCCCATCTCACACAGACGTGCCTGCAAAGGTATGTCCAGGGGTTTTACTATACAGAAACTGACCAGTGTTTATAGGGTTAATTTTACAGATCAGCATGGGTAGGCAAGCTCAGAGTGGGAAATATGGACACCAAATATGGATGTTTTTACTTCAAACCCCACTGTAATGTAGCCAATATGCCGACACATAGACTACATAGTGCCTCCCATATACAGTAGCAGTGTGTATATTTAAATTATGTGTTTGAAACAGCATTGGCAGCAACCGGTGGCACTATTTGGACATGCTGGTTAATATTAATTCATTTGCCAAACCGCTTATTCCTACTTGGGTTGTAGACCGACTCTGGCTGACAGCAGGAAGCACCCAGAACATCTCACTCATCATTCCAAGGCCAATACAGGGATCCCTCTCTTTCCACAGTTAATTGGGACCGAGAGCCCCTCCCGCGACCACCGAATTCCACGAAGTTGGTTCGACCCCCCCCCCCCCCCCGACTGATGTATACGTACATGTCTGTCTGTCTGTCTTTCGGCTTTTTTCCCTTTTACTCGGGAGTCACCACAGCGAATCATCTGATTCGCACGTTTGATTTGGCAGAGGTTTTTTACGTCGGATGCCCTTCCTGTCACAACCCTTTTAGCAAGGGACAGAAACACGCTGATGACTTTGCAGCTACTCTTTACGAAAGTCAGCAATGGTTCTTTTACATGCCTCTCACCATAGACAGTGAGAGACATGGCCCGCCTTTGATAACCCAGTTAGCCGCACTGGGGGGGACAGTGACAACCTTGTGGAGAGTGGGATTCGAACCCCCAACCTTTCGATCAGCGATCCAGCACCCTATACCACTAGACCACCACTGCCCCATTGATGTATACGTACATGTATATCTGTATATAATAATATCAATGAATACATATTCAATGCTATAAGAGGTAGTGGTGGTCTAGTGGTATAGGGCGCTGGATCGCTGATCCAAAGGTTGGGGGTTTGAGTCCCTCTCTCCACAAGGTTGTCACCCCCCCGGGCGGCTAACTGGGTTATCAAAGGCGGGCCATGTCTCTCACTGTCTATGGTGTGAGGCATGTAAAAGAACCATTGCTGACTTTCGTAAAGAGTAGCTGCAAAGTCATCAGCGTGTTTCTGTCCCTTGCTAAAAGGGTTGTGACAGGAAGGGCATCTGACGTAAAAAACCTCTGCCAAATCAAAACGTGCGAATCAGATGATTCGCTGTGGCGACTCCCGAGTGAAAGGGAAAAAGCCGAAAGGAAGACAGACAGACAGACATATTCAATGCTATAAATGATTATAATAACAACTAAACATTCAGAAATAATGCATAACGTAAATAAAATATAAATACACACACATACAGACGCACGCGCGGGCACAAACTCAGATGTGCACCTCATATAAAAATATACGTAGTTTTGTTGGGGGGTTTTGGGTTGGGTTTTTTTTTTGTTGTTTTTGTTTGTTTGGGTTTTTTTTTGCATAATTGTGTTTGTTTTGTGGCATTTTCCTTAACCCCCCCCCCTTATTCTTCCTTAATTTCCTTATTTTTTTAATTAGATGAATATTTAAAAAAAAAAAAATGCGATGCACTGAAGCTGCATGAATTGAAGCGTGAAGTAGCGAGGGATCCCTGTACACCCACAACCATTCACACCTCGGGGCAATTTGAAACAATCAGTTAGAGTTAGCTCAATATGCATGTCTTTGGTAAAGGTAAGGTAAAGCCTGTTGGGTTTTTACACCCGAGCCTCATGGCTCATCAGGTCAGGTCAGGTCAGGCATGAGGGCATGCGCCAGGACGGCACTTTGCTGCATCCACCAGTCGCCTCCACTCATCCGGCCATCTCCTGGCGCTCGACCAGGCCTGCGCAAGGCCCATACCCCGTGGCAGGGCAGCCCTGAGCTGTGACAACCACGTGGCTCATCAGGCGGGTACTTATCCCTGGTTTCCATAGCATGAAGCGACCAGGAGTTCAACTCCCCCTGGATGGGACGCTAGTCCATCGCAGGTTACCTTCCCAGTATATTTGTACTGGTACCCATTTACACTGCTGGGTGAACAGAGGCACACTTGTGGTTGAGACCTTGCACAGGGCTCTTAGCACAGTGAGGGTCTCAGTGGGATTCGAACTCACAACCTCCTGATCATGAGCGCATCACCCTAACCACTACACCACCGGCCCCCATATCTTTGGACTGTGGAAGGAAACTGGAGTGCCCAGAGGGAACCCCACACAAGCACAAAAAAAAAAAAAAAAAATCCCATGCAAACTCCATACAGAAACCCAGGACTCGAACCCGGGACTCTGCTTGTTATGAATCAGTGCTAACCACTACACCACCACACCACTTTAAGTTAAATTTATCAGTATATTTCACACTGGGAATCAGTATTATGTCCATGTTATAATTTCTCACATATAAATACAGATGGGGACACACCCAAAAAAGATTCGGAAACAGCTGGATTACTGGAACCTCGGCACGCTTTCAGACATTCTTTTTCGTCAAGATTATACTAGCGTGAATACGAACACGTTTGACAAACATATTAGTGCCATTACACATGTGATTGCTCTCGATGTCATCTTCAAGGAGATTAAAAATAGATCATTGTATGGTTTCGATGTTACTGAAACAACAAAAAATTTGTTCTGTGCTGCTTTTCACATTACACGCGGTACAGCAGTCGGCTTTTACCCGGCTTAACAGGAAACACATTTGAGTACAAGTGCAGACGCATGTGGTTAAAATCTTATCAGGACTCAATCCAGATGACAGCCAGGGTTCAAAATGGCTGGGTTCAGATTGAAGACCTACACTTGAGTGCAGCGGTCATGAAAAACTGTTTTGCAACATCACACAAACTTACATATGTTCAAATAAACTGTAGTGATTGAGGCAGTATTCAGTGATGGGAGTTGATATAAAACAATCTTCCTGCAGGAGGTTTTTTTACGTGTTGGCTATGTGTGTCATATTTGAATTTATGTTAAATTTATACAGCAGCTCTTTTCGAAGTGGAATGTAAATGATTGGATGTACTGTACTGTATGTAATATCATTTAAATGGCAGTGCCTAAAACAGTGGTTCGTAACCTTGTTGGCGGTTCTGAACCCCACCAGTTTCGTTTGCTTATTCACCGAACCCTTCTTTAGTGAAAAATAAAATATGATTTTTTTTTTTTTTCAAATTCAAGACATAGGTATATGTTTTTATTGGGGCACCAAAATGAACCGTGCATTAACATCACTGTGTTCAAAGAACAAAACCAATACAATGCATGAACTCCCCCATCACAGCTACTTACATTTTTATGTGAAGTGCGCATCTGAGTGCGTCCATGTGCATCTGTGTGTGAATGCGCGCTTGCGTCTGTATGTGTGTGTATTTGTTTTATTTACATCTTCTGCATTATTTTTGTATGTTTAATCGTTATTATAAGCATTTATAGTATTGAGTATGTATTTATTGATATTATATGTAAGTACTTAGGCTCAACAATCCAGAGCAATGTAGAGTGTGGAAAAGAGGTGAAGAAGCGTGTGCAGACTGGTTGGAATGGATGGAGAAAAGTGTCCGGTGTGATGTGTGATAGGAGAGTATCGGCAAGAATGAAGGGAAAAGTGTACAAGACGGTGATGAGGCCAGCGATGTTGTATGGTTTAGAGACAGTGGCCCTGGGGAAAAGACAGGAGTCAGAGTTGGAGGTAGCGGAGATGAAAATGTTGAGGTTCTCTTTGGGAGTAACGAGGATGGATAGGATCAGAAATTAGTACATCAGAGGGACAGCACATGTTAGATGTTTTGGAGACAAAGTCAGAGAGGCTAGATTGAGATGGTTTGGACATGTACAGAGGAGGGATAGTGAGTATATTGGTCGTAGGATGCTGAGGTTGGAACTACCAGGCAAAAGGCCCAGAGGAAGACCAAAGAGAAGATTTATGGATGCGGTGAAGGCGGACATGAAGGTCGTTGGAGTAAGAGTAGAAGATGCAGAGGATAGGGAGAGATGGAGGCAGATCATTTGCTGTGGCGACCCCTGAAGGGAACAGCCGAAAGGAAAAGAAGAAAAAGAAGATACATGTACATATACGTCAGTCAGCACAGGGTTGATCCTACTTTGCAAATCATGCAGATAGGACGCCGACGAATATCACGTTCCGTTATATATGTGAATCCATGTTGTACATATTCGTCCGACCACTTTCTTTTTTACTCAACATAGTATGGATTAAAACATTAAGAAAGAAATCACACGCTGTACCATAACAAGAGTCATAATTCGACTACTGAGTGCACCAACTTTCCTGCAGCACAGATTGGCCAAACAATGTAGCGTGATCATCTGCAGCCAGCGATGGCCAAGCGGGGCGTGTCGTCATTAATATGAGTCAGGTGTGTGTCTTGACCTCCGCCGAACCCCTGAGACTAACTCACCGAACCCCTAGGGTTCTATCGAACCCAGGTTAGGAATCACTGGCCTAAAAGCTGGGATCTGAAAATGTTTGCATGGGTAAGTCGACGGAAATATACAGGGATCCCTCACTTTCCGTGGTGAATTGGGACCGAGATCCCCCGCGACCACCAAAATCTGCGAAGTAGGATCACACCCCCACGCCTCCACCGACTGACGTATGAGTACATGTATATGTGTATATAATATAAATAAATACATATTCAATGCAATAAATTGCTTATAATAACAATTAAACATTAAAAAATAACATAAGTATATGACGTGAATGTAAATAAAATATAAATACACACACATATGCAGACACGTGTGCACACACTCAGATGCGCACATCACAAAAATGTAAGTAGTTTTAATGGGAGGTTTTGGGTTGTTTTTTGTTTGTTTAGGGGTTTTTTTTGTTTGTTTGTTTGTTGTTTTTTTCCTTAACTTTTTCCCTGAGTCTTCTTTAATTTCCTTATTTTTTAGCTCGATGAATATTAAAAAAAAAAACGCGATGCATTTGAAGCCGCATGAATTGAAGGGCGACGTAGCGAGGGATCCCTGTACATATGTAAAGTAAGAGAATAAGTTGCAAAGTGCAAGTGCACTCAGCGCCAACGACATTTCCATAAGTAAGGAGCTCTGACTTGAATGTAACTACAGTACAGGGATCCCTCACTTTCTGCGGTTAATGAGGACCAAGATCCCCTCGCGACCGCTGATTTTCACGAAGTAGGATCGACCCCCCCTGACTGACGTACACATACATGTATATGTGTATATAATATCAATAAATACATATTCAACACTATAAATGCTTATAATAACAATTACACATTCAAAAATAATGCATGAGATGTAAATAAAATATAAATACACACAGATACAGATGCGCGCGTACACACACACACACACACACACACACACACACACACACACACACACACACACAGATGCATACTTCACATAAAAATGGAAGTAGTTTTGTTGAGGGGTTTTGGGTTTTTTGTTGTTGTTTTTATTTGTTTAGGGGTTTTTTTTGTTTTGTTTGTTTTTTTGCATAATTGTCCTTGTTTTGTGTCATTTTCCTTAACCTTTCCCATATTTTTCCTTAACCCCTTAACCAACCATTTTTTTGACAAAAACGTTCCTTTTTCAGACCAAATTTTTTTTAAGTTCTTTACTTTATGCTGAATACGAAATTCAAGTCTATTTTTAATTTTTCATCTATTTTTGCATGCAACTGTAATTTGAAATTACCCCTTTCGGCAGAGACGAGATAACTTGGCTTTTTTTTTTTTTTTAAGCACATTTTTATTTTTTTTTTGTCACCAAAAATTAATGTAATGAAGAATACACGATTGATTATTCAAGTTTGCTCTTTATTCAAAAAAGAAAAAGAAAAAGAAAAGAAAAAGAAAAAGAAAAGAAATTACAATCAAAAGAAATTACAGTCTTATGTGTGATATTTATCAAAAAAGGGAACCACAAATAAAGGTACAAGACACATCTTACACGATTGATTATTCAACTTTGCTCTTTATTCAAAAAAAAAAAAAAGAAAAGAAAAAGAAAAGAAAAAGAAAAAGAAAAGAAATTACAATCAAAAGAAATTACAGTCAGTGTGTGTGATATTTATCAAAACATGGAACCACACATAAAGGTACAAGGCACATCTTACACATATACCGTGACTCCTTCCTAATTGGTTTCCCTCTATGGTCACGTTTCTGACTGCATACAACACATCTTTTTGTTGGATTTGCCTTTTTCTCTGTTGGCGGGATTTCCTTGGGAAAATGTCCAGGTGTATTCCGTGTACTTACTGCACCTGCTGATGGTCTACCTGGGGATCTCCGTGGTGGCAGTTCTGATCCATACTTTGTGATGATGTCACGTATGATTTGTAGACGAAATTTGAGATGTGTGAGGCATTATGTGCAATTTCTTGCGTCAATCAGTTCATCATCTTCACTTTCGCTTGAATATTCATTTTCTGATGAGCTGGCACTCTCATCAGACGTATCCAAGCCTCTAAGAGAAGCTTCAGTATCGCTGTTGTCATCACTGTTATCCATTGGGATAAGGGATGCCGAGAAATTTCAAGGAAATCGTAAAATACGAGGCCGAGAGTACCGATTCTAAAGAGCGCGACACTCCCCCTTTGACTCTTTGCGGGTTACTGAGTCGAAAACGTTTCGCCGCTTACCTCTTGTCTAACGTTGCCTTGAGACGCCATGGTTCATTTTTTTGAGGCGTATGATGATGAGTAGTGTACGATAACATCCTCAGGCATCAATAGAAATGACGAGTAAAGCCGCTTCCCTCTGGTTTTGAAAGCGTAAGTTTTGGCGAGTTAACTCGTCAATGACTGGAAAATACAATTTGGGTGATTGCGAGTATACTCGTCTCTGCCGGGTAAGGGGTTAAAGTCCATATTTTTTAACTTTTCAATGAATATTTTTGAAAAACCCGCGATGCACTGAAGCTGCAGAAACTGAATCACGAAGTAGCGAGGGATCACTGTACTGAAATTCTATAAGCACTTCATTCCCATTAGTATGTAAAGAATCATATTACTGCCACTCCAGAAAAAAAATCAATCTGGATCATTTGTAACATGAAAAGTTTATTGGTGCAACATAGAATTTTCAACGTTTTAAAAGGAACAAGCTTTATTTTGCTCAAAAACAGCATTTTTGCCTTGTGTGAAGCCAAGCCTGATGTCAAACTGAATCAAACCATGTGCATGAGACATATTTCATCAGTTTTCTCATTGAAATATGAGTTTCACTGTGTATTGTTCCCGGTTATACCAATATGCTAGCATGGTTTAACATTCTTGATATATATGACTGGGGGTAGCACAGTGGCATCATGGGTAGTATGTCAACGTCACAGCAAGAAAGTCCTGCATTCTCGTTCAGGCTTGGTGAGGGCTTTTCTGTGCGGAGTTTGCATGTTCTCTCTGTGATTGCGTTGGTTTTCTCCAACTAGCTCGATTTCCTCCAACAGTCCAAAGACATGCACGGTAGGCTTATTGACAGTTTCAGGTTTCCCCCCCCAAGTTGTGAGCATGAGTGTGAATTGTTGGGTTTATGCTGGCCCGATAATAATCAGGAGAGCTGTTCAGGTTGAGCACTGCCTTCTTCCAGAATCAGCCGAGATAGGCTCCAGCCTCCTCACACAGACCTAGCAGAATTAACTGGTTTGGCAGATGAATTACTTGATTAGTTAATGATATGTCAACGCTTTCTGTTAAGATATTAAGCCATTTTGGACCAAATCTGAGGTGACAGCTTGGTTGAGGATATCAGTTTTGTAACGCACGAAAGTGTTTGTTAACTTTGCGCTTTCTATTTTCTCACTAACATGACAAGCTCTAACCATTTTCATGAGAGAAATCACAGACACTGCTGATTGAATCGGAGACGCAGTAGTTAGCATGTCTGCCTCACAGGGTTCAATTCCCTGGTTTCCTGGGTTCAGTCCCTGGGTTTGGATGCTTCTGTGTCGAGTTTACATATCTCACTGTGTTTGCATGGGTTTCCTGCAGGTACTCCGGCTACATCCCAGAGTCCAAAAACATGCACGATAGCTTAATTGGATGTTCTAAATTGCTGTTCAGGGTGTGTCCTGCATTCGCCCAGAATTGGCGACTCAGATTAGGATTATGCAGCCTGGAAATTGAATGTTCTCTTGTGTGCTTTAGACTCTACTCTGTAAATTTACAGAGATTATTTAAATACAGGGATCCATCGCTACTTTGCGCTTTAAATCATGTGGCTTCAGTGCATCGTGTTTTTTTTTTTTTTTTTTTTTTTTTAAATATTCATGGAATTAAAAAAAAATAAGGAAATTAAGGAAGAATAGGGGGAAATTTAAGGAAAATGCCACAAAAACAAGGCCAATTATGCAAAAAACAAACAAACAAACAAACAAACAAAAAAACCATTAAACCAACACAAAACAAAAAAGAACCCAAAATCTCCCATCAGAACTAGTTACATTGGTTTGAAGTGCGCATCTGCATGTATTTATCAGTTCAGTTCATTTTCTGTAACCGCTTCATCCTAATTAGGGTCACGGGGAGGCTGGTGCCCATCCCAGCCAACTCAGGGCGAGGGCAGAGTACACCCTGGACAGCTCGCCAGGCCATCGCAGGGCGGAAACACGCTGACGGCTTTGCAGCCTACTCTTGTCGAAAGTCAGCAATGGTTCTTTTACATGCCTCACACCATAGACATTGGGAGACATGGCCGGCCTTTGATAACCCAGTTAGCTGCACTGGGGGGGGGGGGACATAGTGATAACCTTGTGGAGAGTGGGACTCGAACCCCCAACCTTTGGATCAGCAATCCGGCGCCTTATACCACTAGACCACCACTTCCCCTGTATGTATTTATATTTTATTTAAATCTTATGCATTATTTTTTAAATGTCTAATTGTTATTGTAAGCATTTTTAGCATTGAATATGTATTTATTTATATTATATACACATATACATGTATGTATATGTCAGTCACAGGGGGGGTTGGGGGGGGGTTGATCCTACTTCACGTATTTCGATGGTTGTGTGGGGATCTCGGTCCCAATTAACCGCGGGAAGTCAGGGATCCCTGTATTTAAATATAGAGTAAATTTAGATATATGGTTGAGGGTCTGAAGCTCATTTCAGTGAGATTTATTTAAATAAAAAGGGCTATTTGAAAGACATAACTCACAAATATTGTAAGGAAACCTGGTCAGGTGCAGGCAGAAAGCAGCTGAAATGAAATTAATGAATCCCATGAGCACCTGCACTATTCCAGTTAACTTTATAGTTAACCGAGTATCAGATTACACATCATAAAAAATAATCAAAGAGTAGTGTGAAATGATCTTCATGTGTAGCCTGCACACTTCCTGTTCATGCTGTACCTGCACATACTCTACAGACAGACAGACAGACAGACAGACACACAAGCACACACGCACACACATTCCAGCGAATGGTGGGATTGGGTTGAAGTCATATTCCCATGACGTGATTGTTCTCAGCACTGATGAGCTTTGTCTGGCAGAAATTAATGATGGCTGTTAAATATTAGCTTTCCTGTAGTAATTCATTCATTCAGGGTCGTGCCGGATCTGGGAACAATGAACACTGAATGCGTTTGATGGGATGCCAGGCCATCTCAGGGCACCCTACGCACTCATAGTCTCACTCATTACAATTAAAAGCTGCTGGTCCACCCAACAACCTGGCTTCTGGAGGATTTTGAAGGAAACCGGTAAACCCAGATAACGCCAAAACCAATGCTTTTACAGACCCGTTGAAGTGCATTTAGGTTAAAATACAATAGAAGAGAGTGGAGGAGTGTTGTAATAGTCATGGCTCATGCATCTAGCCGGTACTTTTTTAATTGGATTGTGTTTAACTTGGTAAAGGATGAAGTGCGGAAACCGCATGTGAGCGCAATGGGACGTGTGTAAAGCTGGGGTGGCGTGGGGTGGCGTGGGATGGGGGGGGGGGGCTGCAATACAACTCTCAACATGTTCGCAATCACCTTCTTAACAAAATGGTCGCGCTTTCTGTAACGCAAACTCTACCTGACTGAAGGCTTGTGTGGAAAACGTGGTAGTCCATGTTTGGACTGTTGTACGTTTGAGCTTTACGAGGAAAAAGAAATCTTTAATCACGTAGAAAGCTGGATTTGACTGAAGGGATGCCAATGTGAAATGCAGAAAAAGTGCAGTGTAAACGTGCAAAACTTTCAAGCAGAAGATCTTGTCAAACTTATTTACCGTTTTCCCGTTGGAGCCATCACATATTTTATAGTAAGTGCAGCTGTTGGAGAGCTTGCGAGCAAACCACAGTGTGGTTTCATCCACCGCCATGTTTGCATTCCATTTGGCCTTGAGCAGGATTCCACATTTTCAGTCCAATTGTGCCCTTCTGCCTGCTAGCTTGTTAACCCTCACCCCCCCCCCCCACACACACACACACACACACACACACACACACACACACACACACACACACACACACACACACACACACACACACACACTAAGTGCAGAAGCTCCCTTCACTTTGGCTAATAGGCTTTGGACTGGCTAAAAGCATCAACAAACTTAACCGTAACCGATACAAGCAGTTCCTTACGAAATCATCGAGGTGGCTTGATTTTCCTTGGTCGGTCGATCCCGAACGCCAAGTTTCACTGTCATCACTTTTTATCCTCACCGGAGGAATGCCGTTGATTCATGAGGAGGTTCCAAATGGTTTTCAGCAACGTCGGGTCACTCCTGCCAGCTCAAACATTTACACAGGCTATATTTGGGATACTCGAAGGGCACACAGCTATGCTAGTTACGTACGGCCTTTCTTGCCTCTCGTAATGAGCTTAACATGTAGCCGCCATAAAGCAGCAGCTGTTAATAGGAGAGCTGACAGCTTCCAATCCCTCGCCCTCACTTGTTTAGCCATGGACTGAGGGGACTGAAAGGTAAACAGCCTGATTGGTGCGCCCTCCTCCGGTGACAAACTCTGCCCTCGTGACGTCGGTATTTATTGTTTGAGTCAGCCAACCATCTCGACGTGCTTGTTTTGGATGGGAAATGGGTCATCATGCCAGAGGCGTGCAAGGGAACTCATTCCCGCAAACGTGGGGTATGCGGTTGTCTACAAAATACCGCGCAGGGAATACTGTTCGGAACCGAATCCGACTCCAGCGGCAGTGTGGAATGCCTCATGCTTTATGTGCCTGATCAACGACTTCATCTCTCATCAAGAGCAGTATAAACAGCATGTCACATTATACAGCTATACCCTTTTGTTTTAATTTCCGCATCCCTCTCTGTTTTTTTTTTTTTTTCTTTTCTTTTTTTTTTTTTTTTTTGCTCTCTCGCTCGCTTCTCCCTTACCTATATCAAAAGCTGGCAGCTTTTCTGTTTTGTGTGCGTGTGTTTTCACATGGAATATTTCGGACCACACTTCACCGCCTAGCCAACAGCTCCTTACACCCCACTTTCAACCTTCATTAGTACTTCTGCTTTGGACTGTGGTCTGAAGTGCTCTGTGGTGGGCTGTGTGGGGGTTTTAAGTGCTTTAGGTGTAAGAGTAGGTAGGCTCGCTGGTGGGTGGCTGAAGTACACAAATCCAACTATGACTAATATGAAGTGTCCACGTCAAGTGGACATTGAAATTCCAAACACCTTGTCTCAGAGCTGCACCTTATCACTGTTGCTCTGAAGGGTTCTTCAGCCACATCAGATCGGCTCAGAGGTTCAACTAGACCTTGAGGAAACATTGGTGGACTTCATCTTGGGAGACAATTCTTTCACATACAGCTTTTATCCTACGAGGCATGCTGGAGCCTATCTCAGTCAACACTGGGCGATGGTTATACAGATCATAAGGCCAGCATACATAAATAATTTTACACAACGGCAATTTGGAATAGACAGTTAGGCCAATGTGCACATCTGAAACCGGAATACCTACACCCATAAGCATAGACATACAACGTCCGCACGGAAACACCCTCGCCGAGCCCAGGACCTGAACACCAGACCTTCTTTTTGTGAGGCGGACATGTTTATCACTTCACCACCATAGCGCCCCATAAAAATAGAAATAAAAAAATAGAAAAAAAACCCAACTAATTCTGTCTTGGTTAATCCCGTCTGTCATGTCTGTCTCTCCAGAGGACATTTAAACGTAGAGACTTTTGAAAACTGACTATCCAATTGTGTGTTTAAAGCAGTGCTTCCTTTCTGTGCTTTTATTTTCTGTGGCGCCCCCCCTAGGAAGAAAAAAACATTTCACGCCCCCACCCCACCGCCCCGTGAGCGACTATAAATATTTGTCTATAAAATTGTTATTAGTACACATCTGCATAACATTGCATCTTTATGAACATTAAAAACTTCATGATCATTGTTTTTTAATCTGGAACAGAAAAGATTTAAAGTGCACCAATGTGCCTGAAATTAAAAAAACACATCCTTATTTAAACTCATTCAACTTATTTATGTCTTAATATCTCCGTCTCTCTCTCCACCTTTCTCTTCGTTCCTGTTAGAAATTTTCCCGTGCTGTTTCTTGAGGGGTTGTTTACTGCGCTTCATATCGTTTGTTCGTGCAAAATCCGCTACACCATAGCACGACAATGAGAGCGCCACTGTCAACTACTGGAGTGGAGGTGCAATTACACTTAATTCTTGTACACTATTCCAGAAAAGCATGTTCTCCAAAGCATGTTCCCTCAGGGTCATACGCGCCCCCCCCCCCCCTCCCCCCGCCCTCGGCATCACACCACGCCCCCCAGCATCATACCACCCCACTATTTGAGAAGCACTGGTTTAAAGTCATATTTCCACCCCATTGTTTTTTATTCCATTTCATTTGAAATTGTCCGATATTACTTAACGTAAGTTCTGCTTCCACTCAGACAGGATTTTCACATCAGTGTAAGTCTGAGAAACACAATTAATGTTCATGCTGAAAAGGGCAACAGTGGGGGAAAAACAATGCCTATTTCATGAAGTCATAGTTGTACAATAACAGACTGGGTTCAATTTAGCATGGAAAGTGTGATTTTGTGTGTGTGTGTGTGTGTGTGTGTGTGTGTGTGTGTGTGTGTGTGTGTGTGTGTGTGTGTGTGTGTTCTTCAGTCCACTGATACACACAAGTAAGAGATAAAAAGAGCTCCATTGTAATGATTAGCAAACTCTTCCTTCAGAGTCTTGACTGTATCCAAACACTGTCAGAATATCATCTTGTTAAATATCTGAGTGATGTCTGATCTTGGCAGCAACAGTGGTGTAGTGGTTAGCACGTCCGCCTCACAGCAAGAAGGTCCTGGGTTCAATTCCCAGCCTGGGCGTTTCTGTGTGAAGTTTGAATGTTCTCCCCGTGCATGCATGGGTTTCCTCCAGCTACTCCAGTTTCCTCCCACAGTCCCAAAAACATGCACAGCAGCTTAATCGGCTGTTCAGACTCTGCGATGGCCTGGCGAGCTGTCCAGTGTGTATCCCGCCGTCACCCGGAGTCGGCAGAGATGGGCGTCAGCCTCCCCGCAACCCTAATTCGGATTAAGTGGCTCAGAAAATGAACGAATGGATGAATGTCTGATCCTCACAGGTGCCTCCCAGCCCTCACTAATTGCTTGACAGATTTCCTGCGACTGGCTCGCCTCAAGTTGTGTTCAAATTACCACTCAGTTCAATAAAAAAACCTACCGGTCTGATGAAGAGATCTGGGCCAGGACTTCAAACATGCAAGTTTATGGTAAACGTTTGGCAGTGCGAGCACGCAACGAAATTCTCACTTTTAATGTCCAATCCTTCTAACTAACAGCTTTCGCAGAGGGGCTTTGATGTGCTCCGCACCACCCCATTAATGGTGAATGTTATTCAGACTTTATTTGTAGCGGCTGTGCCTGCCTAGGACCTTTATGTTGCAAACTCATTCAGCGAGGGCTGCGAGCGCTCTACATGGCAGATCACAAACCTACACTGGAGCACAAAGAGGTTTAAAACATACCCAGATGCAAAGACTAGTTTCAATGACAATGTGCAACCCACACAGATGCTGGCATGCAGTGTGAAGGCATTATATATGCAAGTAAAAAAATACCACACACACACACACACACACACACACACACACACACACACACATTGCAAATTTGTGAGATCCTTCCCAGATGAACTTCCTACACACAAATGTTCACAGGTGCAGGCTATAACTGCTAACCTGGCTTTCCTGGACTGGAGATTTCTGGTTAGCCCTTTCTCCAAATTAAGCCCCAGTCTGGCCGCCATTTCGAGGGGACATATATGACTTTAACCCTGTAGCACCCCATGTTGCATATGTGCACCAAATTCTAATAAGAATTCCCATGTTGCTTTCCATGACTGGGCCGTTCAGCTTCCTCGTTAAGAGAAGAAACATTCATTACTTCAGTTCATGCAGATATTTTCTAAACTATTTAATCCTGTAGGGCCGCGACGAAGCTGGAGCCTATTTCTGCCGACTCGGTACAAAGATGAGGTACACCAAGAATAGCTCGCCAGTCCTTAGCATTTTTTTTTTGTTGGAAAATATCATTTTCAGTGACAGAAAACTAAACCAAACAGTTAAATATATAAGAAATAATTATTCATTTTTTTCATATTTGTTTGTTTACATGTGTAGAGACACAGGAGATTTTCTGTGAGAGAGAGAGCGAACGAAATAGAGACCAAGAGAGAGAGCGACAGAGTGAGCAAGAGAGAGATAGAGAATGAGAGAGAGCGTGTGAGAAACAGAACAAGAATGAGAGGGAAAGACATAGAGAATGTGAGAGAGTGAAAAGAGAAAGAGAGAAAATGAGAGAGAGTGCAAATGAGTGAGAGAGAGAGAGAGAGAGAGATAGAGAAGGTGAGTTAAAGACAGAATGAGAGAAATCGAACGAGCAAGAGAAAGAGAGCGAGAGAACGAATGAGAGTGAGAAAAAAGAGAGAATAAGAGAGTGAGAGAAAGTGAGAGAGTGAGCGAGAGACAGAGAAAGAGAATTAGAGAGAGCAAATGAGAGACAGGGTGAGAGAAAGAGAGAATGAGAGAGTGAACAAAAGAGAGAGAGAGAGAGAGAGAGAGAGAGCGTGAATGAGAGAGAGAGGGGGGTGAGAGAAAGAGATAATGAGAAAGAGCAAATGAGAG
>CM045740.1:13713224-13718224 GCA_024760905.1 Plotosus lineatus
TTGCATATACAGGCGAGCAATGGTGGTTCGTGATGAGTGTGACTGGAGAAGCAAAACCTCATTCATTCATTTTATGAAACCGGCGCCCATCTTAGTTGACTCTGGCCGAGGGCAGAGCTCACCCTGGACTGCTCGCCAGGCCATCATAAAGCATGAACACGCTGACCGCTGTGCAGCCGACTCGTCTCAAGAATTTGTAATGGTTCTTTTACGTGTCCCACACCACAGACAGTGAGAACCATGGACGGCCTTTGATAACCCAGTTCGCTGCACTGGGGGGTGGGGGGTTGCAGGAACAGCCTGTTGAGAGTGGGGCTTGAACCCGGAACCTTGGGATCAGTGATCATGAACCGTACCAAAAGGCCCCAATTATGGAATTATTTTCTCGTAAAGTACACAAACTTACAAAGACCATCCATTCTTCCATTCATTTTCTGAACCCCTAATCCTAATTAGGGTCACAGGCAGGCTGGCGCCCAACTCAGCCAACCAAACACGCTGACGGCTATGCAGCTACTCTTGGCGAAAGTCAGCAATGGTTCTTTTACAGCCTCTTACCATAGACAGCGAGAGACATGGCCGGCCTTTGATAACCCAGTTCGCTGCACTGGGGGGGGGGGCGGACAGGAACAGCCTATTGAGAGTGGGGCTTGAACCCGGAACCTTGGGATCAGTGATCATGAACCGTACCAAAAGGCCCCAATTATGGAATTATTTATTTTCTCGTAAAGTACATAAACTTACAAAGACCATCCATTCTTCCATTCATTTTCTGAACCCTAATCCTAATTAGGGTCACAGGCAGGCTGGCGCCCATCTCAGCCCACTGAGGGCGAGGGCAGAGTATAACCAGGGACAGCTCGCCAGGCCTTCACTGGGCAGAAACATGCTGACGGCTATGCAGCTACTCTTGGCGAAAGTCAGCAATGGTTCTTTTACAGCCTCTCACCATAGACAGCGAGAGACATGGCCGGCCTTTGATAACCCTGTTAGCTGCACTAGGGTGGGGGGGGGGGGAGCACAGTGACAGCCCATTGATAGTGGGGCTTGAACCCCCAACCTTGGGATCAGTGATCCAGTAGCTTTACCACCAGACCATCCAAGAAAATTAATCACATGTCCTCAAGATAGCCTTATCTTTTCTGTGGCCTCATAACCAGGACACATTTCAACTTGGGCTATACGGTCATGTAGTGGTCAGCACGTCCATCTCACAACAGGAACGTCGTGGGTTTGAATCCCAGGCTTGGTGAGGGCATGTGCCCTGTGGGGGTTGTATGGGCACAACAGGGTTTTTTTTACTTATAGTCCTGAGACATCCACATTAGGCTAACTGTTCCAAACTGTCCCTGAGTGTGAATAGTTGTGTGTGTTCACACTGCACTGGACTATTGTTCCTGTTCAAGATGTACCCTGCTTCCATCGGCTGAGATAGACTCCACACTCCCTGCAACCCTAGAGGATGAAACTGTTTGGAGAATCCGTGACAACTTGCGATTTCCCTTTAAAACGATTTGATTTATTTACTCAGTATTGTCCAGGTTTTAAAAATGACATCATAATGATGTCACGGCAACAGATAAGATTTGAAGACGAAGCTGTGAATCCTCTGACTTGAACATGCTGATCAATAACTCGACTGTTAAAAAAGGCCTCGAGACCCCCTGAGACTTTAATAAATCATTACACAAGATCATTCTTCCCTTAATGAGGTTTATTTCAATAATTCTTCCACATATTAATGTGACATTGAGCAAAATTTTTCATTTGTTGAACATCTTAATCTTACAAGGAAGCCGCAAAAAGTTTATCACAGCTGACTCTGGATGCCTGTCTATTGTAGGGCCAACACACACACACATCCATTTTCAATCACATTTACATATAGAACCAATTTAGAACCAATAATTAGCCCAAGAGTGGGGACGGTGGCGTAGTTGTTAGGGTGCTGGGACTATGATCAGCAGGTTGTGTGTTCAAATCCCAGTTAGACCCCCCACACACACACACACGGTGCTAAGACGCCTGGGCAAGGTCTCGGTCTCAACCACAAGTGTTAATGTATAAATGGTAGGTAGGTAAAGTCTGTTGGGTTTTTATACCCGAGCCTCGCGGCTCATCAGGCCGGTGCTTATCCCCGGTTTCCATAGCGTGAAGTGACCAGGAGTTCAATTCCCCCTGGATGGGACTCTAGTCCATCACAGGTTACCTTCCCAGTATATTTTTACTGGTACCCATTTATACTGCTGGGTGACCAGAGGCACACTTGTGGTTGAGACCTTGCCCAGGAGTCTTAGCACAGTGAGGGTCTCAGTGGGATTCGAACTCACAACCTCCTGATCATGAGCGCAGCACCATAACCACTATGCCACCGGCCCCAGCAGTGTAAATGGGTACCAGTAAAATATACTGGGAAGGTAACCTGTGCTGGACTAGCGTCCACGCTACAGAAACCGGTGATAAGCACCGGCCTGATCAGCCACTATGGCCGCTGATGAGCCACTATGGCTCGGGTGTAAAAGCCCAACAGACTTTACCTAAATTAGCATATGTTGCTTGTCTTTGGACAATGAGAGGAAGCCAGAGTATCCGGATGAAACCTACACAGGCACAGGAAGAACTTGCAAACTCCACACATTAACCCCATCACCTAGCACGGGACTTGAATCCCAGAACCTTCTGGCTGTAAGGTGGACCTGCTAACCATTACATCACTGTGCTGCCAGGCTTTTTTCCCCCCTCAAAATAATAGTTTATTATTCGTTTTAATAATTCATTCATGTTCTCACTTGTGCTTGAATGGGTTTCTTCTGGGTACTCATCATCAAAGACATGCACAGTTAGGCTGAGTGGAGCCTCCAGATTGCCCCTAGGTGTGAGACTGAATGGCTGTATGTGTGATGGTCCTGCAATAGCCTGTTCTCTTCAGAATGAACGAGATTTCCTTTCGGCTTTTTCCCTTTTTCAGGGGTCGCCACAGCGAATGAATAAATACAGAAAAAAAATCCCCACCTTCCCCAGAGTTGGCTGACATGGGCACCAGCCTCCCCACGACCCTCATTAGGATAAAGTGGCTAAGAAAATACATGAGTGTATGAATAACTGAACCCCAACCTGAACCCCAACCCATTTATTTACTGTATTTTTTCCTCTGCTTATAGAAATTCCAGTTGTCTCTCCCACCGCAACGTACACCAGTTCTGAAGAGCCATCAGGTAAGTAAAAAAAAAAAATAATAAAAAAATAAATAAATAAATAAAAAATAATAATAATAATAAAATATGGAATCTTTTGCCATGCAGCTGGAAAAAAAAAAAATCTGGGAATCTTTATATAAAATACGAACAGAGCTAATATTAGACGCAGACAAGCGGAACATTGTAGCTTGATTTTATTTGCATTCGTTTAACTAGCGTGTTGTTCATTGTTCTTCCTTTTTCCCTTTTTTTTCACCTCTTCTTCTTGTCCTTTGCCCTTTGATCTTCATTCTGACTTCAATTGAAACTATAACCATAGCAGGATGTATAAACCATGCCAAAAACTGATTCCCAGGGTCACCCCCCCCCCCTACCCCCCTCTCTACTTTTTTTTTTTTTTTTTTTACAAAGCTTCGCAGTGGCAGCTGGGCATGGTTTTCATTCCCATTTGTTTTTCCGCAATGGAAAATGCAACCTGCATTCCGAACAAGAGGCCGTTCCTTACCAAATGCATTCCACACCCGATGATTCTCCATGAAATCTATTCGTATGACTCTATGACTATCCGTTCCCGTTTGTCTACGTTCTACTGACGCTTATTAAATGATAACAATATGATGGGATGTTTTTTAGCGCATTAGCAGCTGCTGTTAGCCAAAGGCAAGCAGACGGACTCTTAATGAGATTACATGCTTCATTTGCATGCGTTTGTTTCTCAGTCACACTTTTTTTTTCCCCTGGACACAATGCTCTCGTGCTCCTTTTTACACCTTATTATCTCCTCAGGCTGCTCCCTGTGACATCCAGAGGGGCCTAGTAACGCTCATTATTACAACAAAACCAACTAGCTAAGACGCTCGGCTTCAATTTTGAGGGAAACTGTTACCTGACACCAAATGATGAATTATTTCGTCTCAGCTGAGGTATTAATGGATGGGTGGAAATTGAGAAAAGTGGATTTGAGCCACACTAGGGAAGCTAAGCCCATTCAGTCGCTATAGCAGCAGTAACATGTAGTGAATCAACCTCTGGTGTGGTCCCCTAGTGGTGCAGCAGACTGTAACATGGCCTCTGTCGAGAGCCTTCACAAAGCGGGCATTTGTCTCGCAGCAGGGGCCGGGTGTTAATGAGTCCTGTGTGTGTGATGGGCAGCACTGGGCTTTGTGTCGTCGTCCCCCCCCCCTTAATGGCAGCCTGGATTGTATCAAAGAGAGGCAGGACGGGGACGGACGGGGCTCACAAGCCTTACAAAGCCATCCCATTCCTCCGCAGTACATTTACATGAAAATGAGGCGTGGTTAATGGGGTTTCATTAAATTCATTTACTTTTTGCGGACATTCTTCCCTTTTTCCAAGTAACTCCTTCCTTCTTTTCCACTGATTTCGCACCGTATGTTTTTCTATCATCCTTCACCGTCTCGCACGTCATTAGAAACATTTTTGAGCCATACTCATACCACGCTTTCTACCTCACAGTCTTTCCATACTTCTGATTCTCTATTTCGTGCTCCCTTTCCAGTCCCCAGTCCCCAGTCCCCTTGTCCTCCCCCGCTTCAAACTTCTTTTTGGTGTGGCGTTTTTTTCCCGCCTTACCATTGCCCAGGCAACCTCATTCACACGGAATAGAAAGGGCCATGAAAAGGGAGGGCTAAACGAAGGCCTGGAGAAAATAATGAAGTTTGTCCATATTCAGGCGAAAGCTAAAAGGTCCCCTTTCTCCCATTTCCCTCTCTGCGTCTCCTCCTCCACCCTGCACTGAAACGCACCCCCCCACACTACCACCACCCAACCACCACCACCACC
>CM045740.1:13730724-13733224 GCA_024760905.1 Plotosus lineatus
GTGCACGTGCTAAAGGGTGACAAGGCAGGCGAGTGGTGGAAGTTCACCATTAACATCATCTCAGTATACAAACAGGGTGAGCACCGCATCCGTCGTGGCGACCAGCTGCTATGGGTGCGTGCTAAGGACGTGGCATGCAAGTGCCCCAAGATCAAGTCAGGCAGAAAGTACCTGTTGCTGGGCTCAGATGATGATGACTCGCGTGGCCAAAGTGGTGTCGTGGCTGACAAAGCCAGCCTACTCGTCCCCTGGAAGGACCAGTGGGCCCGTCGCCTCCGCAAGTTCCAGCAGCGGGACAAGAGGGGCAAGTGTTAAAGCAGCCAACAACAGCAATAAACACAGAATGGCAGGAGACGGAGGAAGGATTGGAGGAAGGACCGAGTGCTGCTAAGCAGACTGATATTGCTAGCCTCTGGTAGAAACGGTTGTGAAGGAATTTGGAATTCACTGTTGTCTTCAGCCGCTTTTCAGTTTCCTTTCAGATTTTTTTTTTGTATTGTGGATTTTGCAGAGTTTGCACCTAATTTTACATATACAGTATGTAAAGTCATTTCCTGAGTGATCAGTTTCAAGTCCCTCACTCTATTTCTTTTTATATAGCCTGACATTCCTCAGCCCCTTTTTACCCAAATTAGCTACTGTCTCACATTTCTGAATTGAGAAATCAAAACGCCCCCCCAGCCACTTTCTGAGTTAGTTATGGTGAAACTAAAGTGATCTTTGTGGGGTTGCTATTTTTCTTTTCTTTCTTTTTTTTTTTTTTTTTTTTTATATTGAACTTGTAAGTTCAACGAGTGAACTAACAGAGTGAACTAACAAGCTCTAGGAACCCCACTCTGAAGTAAAGCAACTCTCAAGTAAACCATTATGGACAATACCTCATTGTTTCAGATTAAGTGTGTTTATGGAACGTGATATGCCTCACTTTAGTGGGAAAATGAACCACTACTCATTTGAATGTCATTTTTGCAATGTACAGTGTAACATCCTTGGCCTTACTACCACACAATATGTTTGTATGTATAAAGACAGTGCCACCTTTAACACATGATTCTTGATTACACTTATTTCTAGTTGGTAGTAGATATAATTTTAAAGTGTTCAAAAATACATAAAAGTCAGATTTTTTTAATTAGAGACATGAAACATTTAAAAAAAACATGTCTAAAATTTTTTTTAGAATTACAATTGAAGCATCAATATGATCTCATGAAGAATTCTAATGTTTCATAGCCTCCCAAAAAATTTTACTATGTGCAGCACTGTGCAAAAGTTTTAGGCAATGAAATTTTTCTAAGTGTAAACTTTGTCATAGATTGTTTTTTATGACTTCTGCATAATTGCGTGTCAAAAAAAAAAAAAAGAAGAAGAAAGAAAAAAAAAAGAAGAAGCAAATATTTTAGATTTCCAAAAATTAATTCGGCGACACGGTGGGTTAGTGCTTAGCACATCCTCCTCAAAGCAAAAAGGGGCTGGATCTGATTCCCAGACTCCGATGGTTCTGTATGAACTTTGCATGTTCTCCTCATACTTATGTGGGTTTCCTCTGGGTTCTCTGGTTTCCACCTACAGTCCAAAGACATGCACATTAGGCTAACTAGCTGTTTCTGTCCCTAGGTTTGACTGTGAATGGTTTTGTGTGTGTGTGTGTGTGTGTGTGTGTGTGTGTGTGTGTGTTGCCGTGCAATCGTCTGGCAAGCTGTTCAGGGTGTACCCTGAGTTTTTCTCAGTGTTGGCTGAGATAGGCACTAGCCTCTCTACAGTCTCCTAGTAGGATTAATCGGTGAGAAATTAAACATGACAGAAGAATGTTTGCATGTCAGGAAAGAAAGCAGTATATAACACAAAACATCACTTTTCTGACAAAAATAGAGTAAAGGTTGTAGAGATTTGCGGAAAAAATATGGAGCAAGTGCGACCGTCAAAATCTCCGGAAGAGCTTCAGCGGGTTCTGCAAGATGCTCTGTAAAATCTACAGATAACTTCCTGTTAAAACTACACACATTCTACCTGAGAATACGTTTTTAAGTTAAGCAAATGTTGTCATGCCAAATACTGACATTGTTCCATGTCTTACTGTTTTTGCTGCTCTTTATTGTATCTGTGTTGTCATGGAGAAACGTTAAATATTTTTATTTTTGAAGTCTTTTTGTCAATAGCATTTCTTTCCGTGCCTAAAACTTTTTCACAGTGTTGCAGCTCTTCAGTCTAACTTAATTTATAAGTTTATTTGAAGCCCCATCAGTCATACAGTCAATTCTCTTCAAATAACATGTAACGGGTAAGTTACATTAAAAAAGCCTTAAGTATTATACAGTGTTAAGAAAAATACATATTCATGAGGAGTTGAAGACCATAATAAACTATTTTGCCTTGTGTCATAAAACTTAGCCCTATAATTTGCTTGGTACTTTGTGGAAGGTATTGTCATGTTATTGTTATTTGTATAGTTGTATAGTATCTTTTATATAACATAAACTAGATTATATTCACGTTATTA
>CM045740.1:13738224-13753224 GCA_024760905.1 Plotosus lineatus
CACACATCAGGCAACTCCTAAAATATTTTCCGTCTGTGTGTAGGGATATAGGGAAGTGCTCGGGCAAACAGGATCCAAGAAGCTCACGGCTCCAAGTGTATCCACTGTATACAATGGATATTCTATAACTTCTCTGCCTATGTCTTTCCATATGCATAATCACCCATGAAACTAATTAGTCCAGTGTATGGTATTGCTCTTACATTCTCCTCTCGATTTCCCTTTTCAATGGCCTCTCTGTGTAAGGAGAGACTGGCATCATTCTCTACCCTGTATATCACCTTGAAAACAAAATGCAGAACCACTTGAGCTTCATGCGCCATGGGGACCCATGATGGGTTCCTTGGCTTGGCTGCAACTGGCAGCTGGGATGAGATTCTGGTGAGAAGAACCCTTGTGACCCTGTCCAAGTCCTTCACTGAGAACCTCTTCAAGCTCCTCTACTCCCTCCCCTCTTCTAGAAGCTACACAAGGAGACTGTTAATTTACCCTGAGAGCTCCTCTCTGGCTTTCTCACCCTGCACCTTGGTGGGAAGTAACTCCATGGGACTACATTTAACTTCTTAAAGTCTAGAATCCAACTTAATTTGATGACTTTCATTGAAAAAAATAGGGTGGGGTGTGCCAAAAAATTTGTGCGGTGTATTTTGAGAGGGTTTCTCTCTCTCTCTCTCTCTCTCTCTCTCTCTCTCTCTCTCTCTCTCTCTCTCTCACTGCTATGTGGTATTGAGGTCCCTTTCAGTGATGTGGGTTCTCGGGCCCCTCATCTGTAGCATTAACCCCCTGTAAATCAAACTCCTGCCATCTCGGATGCTGTTTTGTTTGCCCTGGAGCTGCTAATTTTCATGAGAACAACCATCTGTGCTGTTTTCTCACCCGAGTTAGTGTGTTCCTCAAAAGGCACTTGTCAAGGGGTACTTCACGATGGTGTATCAGAAATTTTCACATGTACAAAAACGGTAAACCTTAGGACTTTTAAAGGCATTTATATAATAATTATTGTTCTACTTGCAAGTATATAAATTTATATCCATATTAAATAATTACAGACGCTCCCCAACTTACGTTCATTTGTTTTATGTATTTTTCGATTTTACATTTTTTTTTAAATTATGTCAAATTTTGAGTTTAGCATGCTCTCTGTAGTAAGAGACGTACCTACGTAGGATGCTGACATAATGACGCAATGACGTAATGCCGCTGCGTCCATTGTTTACAAACGACAGACTGAACGTGCCCCTCCTTCTTCCCAGTTCACTGCATGTTGCTCTTGTGTTAAGACGTTGTCTCTGTGATCTTTGTGTTTACACTGTTTTGCGGACTTTTGTAACCCTAAGCAAAAATGGTTGGTCAGAAGCATAAACCTACTAGTGATAGTGGTAATCAGAAAACTCAACAAGCCATCTCGTTAGAAACGAAGATGGCTATTATCAAGAAAATCGATGCTGGTGAAAAACACGTGAATGTTGCACGTTTCTTCCAAATGGCTCCGTCGATCATTGGAACCATTTACAAGCAGAAAGATCACGTCACAGTGAATGTTAAAGGTTATATTTGATACTGTATTTGATATTTGATGAGTGACTTTGATTAAAACTTATCTATTTGAAATTATTTTGCTTGAATTTAATTTATTTGAAATTAATGTTGATATTATTTGGTATATTTGATATTATTTTACAATGTTATGTTTATAATAACTGATTTAGGGGCGTTTTATGAGATACGGTAATGGTATTTATGGATGTATAGTACAGTATGAACATCATACGTCACTGGAACACACAGTAACAACTTACGGGTTTTTTTCAGCCGTCTGGAACCGAACTAAAACATAAGTTGGGGAGCATCTGTACTGCTTAGATGTGGGAGGTGTTGGTGGATGAAGACAACAGCCTAACACATCGACAAGCAACAATAATAGTGATACACTTCACACTATTGACCTGTATTGTGCAAAATATTCCAAAAAGGCTTATGACTGTAGGCTACAAATAACATGCAAACATATATTACTTGCACACACTCGTGTTCTCAGTGTATATTTTGTGTCAAACCTAGAAATTTCTTGGAGTACACTTAGGTGAATCAATAAGGGACTAGGCCCCCAACTACATAAACCACATTACTATTCATTCTAAGTCATTTCTTGTTTCTGATTTGTGGAAGGCCACCAGCTAATTATAGGTATTCTTCTACATATCTGACTTATCTGTCATTGACCTCAGACGAGATAAATGATTATTGCCTGATTGGTACATGCCTCATATGTACCCCCCTCCTATACAGGGATCCCTCGCCTACTGCGCACTTAAATTCATGCGGCTTCAGTGAATCGCATTTTTTTTTTAAATATTCATCAAATTAAAAAATAAGGAAATTAAGGAAAATGCTGCAAAAACAAGGCCAATTATGCAACAAAAAACCCCCGAAACCAACACAAAACAATACAACAACCCAAAACCTCCCATCAAAACTACTTACATTTTTGTGCAGTATGTATGTGTGTGTATTTATATTTTATTTTCATCTTACACATTATTTTTAATGTTTAATTGTTATTATTATTATTATTAACGACTGAGACATCCTCAGTGCAGGAAGGAGTGCTACCGCAGGTCGTTCATTCCCACCGCTGTCAGACTGTACAACGCCACTTTGTAACTGTGTGAAAATACCGGTTATGTGCAATAAAAACCCCGCGCACTTTAATCAACCACATCTACCCCACTGACTGTGAACCATATCAACCCATCTACTCTGCCCTCAGATACATATACACTTTAATATAGGCCAGTCTATAAAGTCGTTCCCTTCTTTTCTTTTATTGTTTATTAATTTATACTATTTATGTATCTATTTATTTATTTACTTATATAATGTATATGTATGTGTGTATGTTTGTATATGTATCTATTTTTGCACCCCCTACTGATAGTACCTCAAGAGCCTGTAACAGTGAATTTCTCCATTGTGAGATTAATAAAGCTGTATCTTATCTTATCTTATAAGCATTTATAGCATTGAACATGTATTTATTATTATATACACATATACATGTACGGATACGTCACTCGGGGAAGGGGGGGTTGTGAGGTGATCCAACTTTGTGAAATTCAATGGTCAGGGGAGAGTCTCAGTCCCAATTAATCGCGGAAAGTGAGGGATCCCCTGTATATATGTATAAAATATAAGACAGATTAGGCTATGCACCAAGGCAGACAGCACCACAAAGTTCTACCATCAAACAGCACTATCAGTAGAGTCTAGCCTATATGGTTTATCTTTATTTGTATATTTCTCTCCTTGCCCTCATCCAAGAGAAAGCTTGCAAGAACATGGCTGCCCGGTCTCGAGACTAGATGTGTGCTCCTTGCAACAAGCTAATAAAGCCATGTTTGGTGTGGGGGAAAGTTGTGATTTTGAAAATTAAAAAATACATATTTACCATCAAATTCTTAAATGTCAAATTTTGCTCCATATTTTCATAGAACTTGAGGGGCAATGGTGGCCTGGTGGTAGGTAAAGGGCGCTGGATCGCTGATCCTAAGGTTGGGGGTTCGAGTCCCACTCTCCACAAGGTTGTCACTGTCCCCCTCCCCAGTACAGTTGACTGGGTTATCAAAGGCGGGCCATGTCTCTCACTGTCTATGGTGTGAAGTTCATGCAAAAGAACCATTGCTGACTTTCGTAAAGAGTAGCTGCATAGCCGTCAGCGTGTTTCTGTCCCTTGCTAAAGGGTCGTGTCAGGAAGGGCATCCGACGTGAACACCTATGGCGAATCAAAAGATGGGAATCAGATGGTTCACTGTGGCGACCCCTGGAAAAGAGAGAAAGCTGAAAGGAAAAGAGGATTTTCATAGAAGTCGAATTAACTTAATTTAACTGAAAAGAAATTTGTGGTGAATATGTTAAACCGCTTAATTCTACTAGGATTGCAGGGAGGCTGAAGAATATCCTTGCCGACTCTGGGTACATCTTTCCGATCCATTACAAGGAAAAAAAACACAAAGCTATTCACATTCACACCTCCACCTACCCAATTATCTTGAAATGCATGTCTTTCGACTGTAGGAGAAAATCTAAGTACAGTGGTACCTCACCTTACGATAGTCCCAGCAAACGAAAAATCCAGGTTACGAAAAACATTTTCCAAAATTTTTTTGTCTCTGTGTATGAAACGAGCTCTCCTTACGAAACGCGCCAAACACGCCATTCATACATTCAAACGCACCATTCAGACATTCAAATGCGCCATTCAAACATTCAAACCATGCACGAGCTGCTCTCCCATTGCCTATCTTCACACATCTCACCCCGCTGGCCTCCCACTGGCTAGGTGGGATGACGCAGCTACCTCCCATTGGCTATCTCCCAACATCCCGCCCCGCTGGCCTACCATTGGCTAGGAGAAATGACGCAACTCTCTCCCATTGGCTATTATGGACCTGCCATAATACTTTTCCTGTAAAGGACACAGTTACTGTTGTTTCAAGAGTTTCTAGCTTTATTTTTTGACTCAGGCTTTTAACCTTTCATAATCATTTGTAAGATTATAACTCCGCTAAGAGGACATGGTCAACACACGCGCACGCCCACGCGCACACACACATGCACGCACGAGCACACACGCGCGTGTGATTTCCGGTGGGATTGAGAAGAAGAAGCGGGCTTGTGACATGCAGTTGAGTGATATCGCAAAGGAATATGGCCAAACCCGTCTACCATCGGTATAATATTGAAGCAGAAGGAGGCCTTAAAAGGTATACTTTTATCATTTTTAAAGGGTTTAGGGGGTAGTATTGGGGGCCCTAAAACGAATCATATGTTTTACATGTAAAATGCGGTTCAACTTACAAAAAATCCAGGTTAAGACAAAGGCTCTGGAACGGATTAATTTCGTATGGTGAGGTACCATTGTACCTGAATGTATCATAAGTATGGGGACAACATGCAAACTTCACACTGAAACACCCTCACCAATCCTGGTACTTGAACCCGAGACCTTTGTACTATGAGGTGGACATGCACTATGGTGGCACTATGGCACTACCCTTCAAGCAAACCTCTTGTTTTTATCTTCTGCACGCCAGACGTTTAAAAGTAAATCCAAATGCACTTTTGTGCATCCTAATTGCAGGCCTGAAAATCTTCTCTACCATCACCCACTTTGTTTCCTTTCCCTCCAAAACCTTTCACTGTCCGAAACCGCTTGAATATTGCAGCCTAAACATGAATGACCTGATGACTTAAAGGAGTCTAAATCACACCAGGATTCAGAGAAGAGCAAATGCACACACAGAGACAAATCCCAGACCATTTACCACCCAACACCTTCAGTATCTTCCCTGTCCATTTTTTCTTTAATCCTTTCCGTTGCGCTCTACATTTCTCTCTTGCTTTCAGCACTAATTTCTTGCTCACGAGACAGGGTGACAAAGACATCTCTTCTATGTGTAAGTGCGCACAAGACTAATCAGCATTCAAAAGGAATGTGAGGATTGGTTTTCTTTTTCTCCTCATTAACATCTCCATAAAGGGTTAATCTACTTCAACAGGAGGGATTTGTGGGTTTCCTTCATTCTCGCTCTCTGTCTCTCTCTCTCTCTCTCTCTCTCTCTCGTTCATTTCATTGCTATCTATATTCTGTGGTTGGAAATAAACAAAGGCCAAGAATGTTTGTTCATTTGTCTTGATTTCCATTGGTGTTGATGGCGTCCTCGTTGTCAATCAGCCGGCTCTTTCTAAAAGGCTTTAGAATCTACTCACTTCACACAACAATCCACAGTGGATGAGGATCAGGAAAATAAAATCATTTGTGTGATAAAGACTATGGTAGATAATAGACCTGTCAAATTGGGCCACCACCACTTTGACTCCTTCATAAGCGCTTTCTGGGATTCATGGGAAGATTCCAGCCTGGTTTGTAGGAATGTCTGTAAGGATATCACAAATCAAGGAACATTAAGAGCTAAATGAATCCTATTTACATGCCATTGTCCAATCAAATTTAGTCTAGATACAAATTGCAGAGGGGAAAAGACAAACAACGAATGAACAAATGGAGAGAGAGAGAGAGAGAGAGAGAGAAAGAGGGTGGGTTTTTCCATCCAGTGCTTGTCGGCCCCATTTCATCAGAATACATTAATTTCCCCAAGTACTGGCACTGACTTGTAGTGCTCAACGGGCCAACAAAGTGTTCAGTGACTTTGACGTCTGGGATCTTCAAATAAACCCCTGCTGGGAGTCATGGTGACTGGGAAGAGGAATTACTCGCAATATTAGCCGACCTTCATCCCGTTGTTTCTCAAAACCTGGGTACCGGGGGGCCCTCGCTTCCCCATCACCAGGGTCCCCTGGCTCAACAATGTGGGCATTTCCCCCCCAGCAGCCATGCGCAGGGTTGCTGCATTTGCTAAGCAAACAAGACCTAATTCTGCCAAAAGAGGCTTTGCTCCTTCCCACATTCCGACATCACTTACTCGCTTTATCTTTTGCTCTAATGCTGCTTTCTTCACCCCTGCTACCAGTGCTGGAATGAGAATGTAGTGTGTCTTGTTTGTTAGTGGTGTGTACTTGTGGACAAATTGGAAGCAATGCCAGATTGCCTCATAGTTGGACAGATATAGCTTAGATTTAGTGCTGACGAGCTAATCATGAAATACTATATTCAAGGTTTTAGTTTGTATTTCTCTCCTTTATAATTTCCAAAGCATTTAACTTTAATGTTATATGAGCAAGGACGATGGTCAACTCAAATCAGGCATGTTTATTATTATTATTAGTAGTAGCGGTGGTAGTATTAATGGTCATATTTGTAAAGCATAATTATGGTTAATATGGTTGTATGGATTTAATGTGGCCGTGAGTGGGGCACAAGCCAGTGTTCTTTCTCACATCAGTCCCAAGCCCGGATAAATGCAGAGGGTTGTGTCAGGAAGGGCATCCGACGTAAAACCTATTCCAAATCAAACATGCAAATCATAAATATGACTTCCAAACCGGATTGGTCAATGTCGGAGTTAACAACAACCCCCATCGATGCTGTTAAGCAACAGGGTGCTGGTGGAAATTGGACTGTGTAAAAGAAGAATATGCAGATGACAGGTTGAGATGGAGGGAGATGATTCGCTGTGGCAACCCCTGAAGGGAACAGCCGAAAAGTAAAGAACAAGATGGTTGTATGGATTCCGTATGAAAATTATTCTGAAATTCGCAATCCCTCCAAGTTCATGATGGCTATGTCATAGCATAATCATCCAGCTGTGCATCCAGTGGCACTACTTCAGCTTTTATGTAAAATCAAGAAAAACATTTTGACGGGAAAGCAAGCACATTACAGAGTAGATGAATTAAATATTGGTTGTAAATTTTCATTAAAACAATTATATTTTAAAATATCACACTGATAACACAGTAGAGACAATCCAAATTCATAATGCTCAAGAAGCAACTAGTGAAACAAACACCCTATTTCACAGCAAGCATGAGCAAAGAGAGGCCTTATATAGTGATGCTAATCAGGGAGATGAACAACAGGTGTGCTTTCAGTGTGTGAAACAGTCATGTGGCAAAGTCATGTGACTGAGAGTGGCGCAAGAGTTGTTGGAAAATGTAATGAGTACAAAGAGCTGTGGATTAATGTTGAACATGTAATTATACCTTGTTATAAGTACCAACAGGAAAGACAAATACTTATTAACAGATTGAATAGTGGATAATGTCAAACCGGAGGTTGAAGAGTTGCTATAGTTTAATTTACAGCATGCGAGAGATAAAGCTTTATTTTCAGTTTTCTTTTTGGTTAAAACAGTACTTGGTAGCAGATTATGGAAACAAATGCTACTTTGATCCACACTTGCTTTCAGAAGGTGGCAGTAATGCACCTAAAAGCTGTTTGCCAGAAGCAGAAGAAGAAGCATGGCAGCTGTGGATTATTTGTTGGTTTAAAACCTGAAGCATTAATAGGGAATTAATTGTAATGAGCTTACAGATATGTATACAGTGAAACCGTTAGCCATATTTTAAAATCTTACTCTTTTCAAATAAGCAATGCAGCCATGAGGTGGGGGGGCACTAACCAGTGTCTCTCCCCCTCATGCCGGTCCCAAGCCCGGAGAAATGCAGAGGGTTGTGTCAGGAAGGGCATCCGACGTAAAACCAATGCCAATTACTTAAAATGCAAATCAAAAGTCTTACCTCCATACCGGATCGGTCGAGGCCCGGGTTAACAACGACCGCCATCAGTGCTGTCAATCAACAGGGTGCTGATGGAAATTGGACTACTGTTGGTCGAAGACGTCAAGAAGGAGAGGTGGGAGGCGTGTCCGTGAGGGCAGAGAGAGAAGAGGAAAGGCATGAGTCTAGGACTGAGAGTGGGGACTTTGAATGTTGGAACTATGCACAGAAAAGGTAGAGAGCTGGTTGACATGATGCAGAGGAGGAAGGTGGACATACTGTGTGTTCAGGAGACCAGGTGGAAAGGTAGCAAAGCTAAAAGCTTAGGAGCAGGGTTTAAGCTTTATTTTATCACGGTGTGGATGGGAAGAGAAATGGAGTCGAGTCATCTTGAAGGAGGAGTTTGTCAGGAATGTTCTAAAAGTGAAAAGAGTGTCAGACAGAGTGATGAATCTCAAGTTAGAAATTGAAGGTGTAATGCTCAATGTTGTTAGTGCTTATGCCCCACAGGCAGGATGTGAGCTAGAAGAGAAGGAGAGATTCTGGAGTGACTTAGATGAAGTGATGCAGAGTACCGCCAGAGGTGAAAGAGTGGTCATAGGTGCAGACTTCAATGGACATGTTGGGGCAGGCAACAGAGGGGACGAGGAAGTGATGGGCAGGTTTGGTATCCAGGACAGGAACGCAGAAGGACAGATGTTGATAGATTTTGCAAAAAGGATGGAAATGGCTGTGGTGAATACTTTCTTTGAGAAGAAACAGGAGCATAGGGTGACTTATGAAAGCTGAGGTAGGCGCACACAGGTAGACTCCATCTTGTGTAGGCGATGTAATTTGAAGGAAGTCAGTGACTGCAAAGTCATCGTGGGTGAGAGTGTTGCCAAACAGCATAGGATGGTGGTGTGCAGGATGACTCTGATGGTGAGAAAGGTGAAAAGGCAAAGGCAGAGCAGAAGACAAAGTGGTGGAAGCTGAAAAAGGAAGAGTGTCGTGTTGTCTTCAAGGAGGAGTTGAAACAGGCTTTGGGTGGCCAGGAAGTGCTTCCAAATGACTGGACAACCACAGCAAATGTGATCAGGGACACAGGTAGGAGAGTACTTGGTGTGTCCTCTGGAAGGAAAGTAGATAAGGAGACTTGGTGGTGGAATGAGGAAGTGCAGGAGTGTGTACAAAGGAAAAGGCTAGCCAAGAAGAAGTGGGACATTGAGAGGACCGAAGAGAGTAAACAGGAGTACAGGGAGACACAGCGTAAGGCTTAAAGTAGCAGTGGCTAAGGCCAAACAGAGGGTGTATGATGACTTGTATGAGAGGTTGGATAGTAAAGAGGAGAAAATGATCTATACAGGTTGGCACAGCAGAGAAATAGAGATGGGAAGGACGTGCAGCAAGTTAGATTGATAAAGGACAGAGAGGGAACTGTATTGACTAATGACAGAAGTGTGCTGGGAAGATGGAAAGAGTACTTTGAAGAGCTGATGAATGAGGAAAATGAGAGAGAAAAAGAGTAGAAGAGGTAACCATTGAGGAGCAGGATGTAGCAAAGATCAGTAAGGGTGAAGTGAGAAGGGCATTGAAGAGGATGAAGAATGGAAAGGCAGTTGGTCCTGATGATATACCTGTGGAGGTATGGAAGGGTCTAGGAGAGGTAGCAGTAGATTTTGACAAGAACATTCAACAAGGTACTAGAGAGTGAGCAGATGCCGAGGAGTGGAGGAGAAGTGTGCTGGTGCCCATTTTTAAGAACAAGGGAGACGTGCAGAGTTGCAGCAACTACAGAGGGATAAAGTTGATGAGCCATACGATGAAGTTATGGGAAAGAATAGTGGAAGCTAGACTAAGGGCAGAGGTCAGCATTTGTGAACAACAGTTTGGTTTCATGCCAAGAAAGAGCACCACAGATGCAATGTTTGCCTTGAGGATGTTAATAGAGAAGTACAGAGAAGGTCAGAGGGAGCTACATTGTGCCTTTGTGGATCTGGAAAGCATATGACAGGGTGCCAAGAGAAGAACTGTGGTATTGCATGAGGAAGTCTGGAGGGCAGAGAAGTATGTTAGAGTGGTGCAGGACATGTATGAGAGATGTAAGACAGTGGTGAGGTGTGCTGTCGGTGTGACCGGCGAATTCAAGGTGGAGGTGGGACTGCATCAAGGGTCAGCTCTGAGCCCCTTCTTGTTTGCTATGGTGATGGACAGGCTGACAGACGAGGTGAGACAAGAATCTCCATGGACTATGATGTTTGCAGATGACATCGTGATCTGTAGTGAGAGCAGAGAACAAGTGCAGGAAAATCTAGAGAGGTGGAGGTATGCCCTGGAAAGGAGAGGAATGAAGGTTAGCCTCAGAAAATCAGAATACATGTGTGTGAATGAGAAGGACCCAGGAGGAACGGTGATGTTACAGGAGCAGAGATAACGAAGGTGGAGGATTTAAGTACTTAGGCTCAACAATCCAGAGCAATGGAGAGTGTGGAAAAAGAGGTGAAGAAGCGTGTGCAGGCAGGCTGGAATGGTTGGAGAAAAGTATCCGTGTGATGTGCGATAGGAGAGTGTCAGCAAGAATGAAGGGAAAAGTGTACAAGATGGTGGTGAGGCCAGCGATGTTGTATGGCTTAGAAACAGTGGCGCTGAGGAAAAGGCAGGAGGCCGAGCTGGAGGTAGCGGAGATGAAAATGTTGAGGTTCTCCCTGGGAGTAACGAAGATGGATAGGATCAGAAATGAGTATATCAGAGGGACAGCCCACGTAAGATGTTTTGGAGACAAAGTCAGAGAGGCTAGATTGAGATGGTTTGGACATGTACAGAGGAGGGATAGTGAGTATATTGGCAGTAGGATGCTGAGGTTGGAACTACCAGGCAGAAGGCCTCGAGGAAGACCGAAGAAGAGATTTATGGATGTGGTGAAGGAAGACATGAAGGTCGTTGGAGTCAGAAAAGAAGATGCGGAGGACAGGGTGAGGTGGAGGCGGATGATTTGCTGTGGCGACCCCTGAAGGGAGCAGCCGAAAGTAAAAGAAGAAGAAGAAGAAGACTCTTTTCAAATAAGCAATCCCTTTTATAATAGAAAAGCAATTCTGCTTTTATAACATTTTAGAAAGAAGGTCCTGGGTTTGAGTCCACAGCTCAAAGACATGTATAATAGGCTAACTTCTTCTTTTCCTTTCGGCTTTTCCCTTCAGGGGTCGCCACAGCGAATCATCTGCCTCCATCTCACCCTATCCTTTGCATCTTCTTCTCTTACACCAACGACCTTCATGTCCTCCTTCACCACATCCATGAATCTTCTCTTTGGTCTTCCTCTAGGCCTTTTGCGCCTGGTAGTTCCAGCCTCAGCATCCTATTACCAATATACTCACTATCCCTCCTCTGTACATGTCCAAACCATCTCAATCTAGCCTCTCTGACTTTGTCTCCAAAACGTCTTACATGTGCTGTCCCTCTGATGTACTCATTCCTAATCCTATCCATCCTCGTTACTCCCAAAGAGAACCTCAACATTTTCATCTCTGCTACCTCCAGCTCTGCCTCCTGTCTTTTCCCCAGGGCCACTGTTTCTAACCCATAATAAGCTAACTGGCTGCTTCAAATTGCTCCTAGGTGAGATAGATTGGCAAACCTCAAGGCTGTACCTCAGCTTCGCCTAGAGTCGGGCTAAGATAGGTTCCAGCCCTTCCTGCAAGTACCAGGATTAAGTAGTTTGGCAAATGCTCAGTTCAGTTCATTTTCTGTACCCGCTTAAACCTAATTAGGGTCGCGGGGAGGCTGGCGCCCTTCCCAGCCGACTCCGGGCGAGAGCAGAGTACACCATGGACGGCTCGCCAGGCCATCGCAGGACGGAAACACGCTGACGTGACGGCTTTGCAGCTACTCTTGTCGAAAGTCAGCAATGGTTCTTTTACATGAACCTCACACCATAGACAGTGAGAGACATGACCGACCTTTGATAACCCATTTAGCTGCACTGGAGGGTCAGTGAGAACCTGTGGTGAGTGGGGATTGAACCCCCAACCTTAGGATCAGTGATCCAGCGCCTATACCACTAGGCCACCGCTGCCCGCAGTTTAGGGTAAAGGGATTTATATATTTATATTATTTCTGAAGCACTTACTTTAGCACACCTGCAAATTTATTATGCCCTCGGTTAGCTCCAAAGCTTGCAAAGGCCTCAAGTTTTAAGAATGCCAAGCACATACTTCTCACCTCTCCGTGTTTCATTAACATTCTGACATGTAGAGACAAAAAATATATACTCTCAGAATTTTGACCTGGTTGCAATTGTACAGCACAGAGTCTGAGGATGATTGATGACAAGGTGTGTTGTTTCTCTACATCTATTTTACCTTTATTGTAAGAGTCGATTTTACATTTTGAACAGAAATGACAGAAAAACAGAGAGAGAGAGGGAGAGAGAGAGAGTGTATTGCCAAATATACTGAGGAAAGAAAAAAATTACTCCGGAATAACTGAAGGTTTGGGTCATTGACACTCAAGTATAATAAGTTTCTCCCCTCCACCAGAACCATTATGACCAAAGATATTTCCCACAAATGAAAACAACTCTGGGAAATAGCATGAACAATTTGGGGAATTATATGTAATCAAAACATTGGTAATTGGTTTCTCTTGAATTTCATTCTTTCTCTGTGCCTTTTTCGGGGTTTCTCAGAATCAATAATGTGTCTTTTTATCTGTTCATTAAAAAAAATAAAATCTTGCGCCTCCAATAACCAGCATTCTGTCCTGCTACACTATTCCTGTGTTACAGATGTAACGCACTCATGTTCTTATTCATTTTCCGAACTGCTTGAATCGCAATACGGTTGCAGGGAGGCTAGGCCTATCTCAACCAACACTGTGTGAAAATGGGGCACACCATGGCCAACACCACTACTTACACTCAAACCTAACTGGTTTAAACATGCAAACTTCACATAGACATGCCCCTGCCAAGCCTGAGACGCGAACCCAGGACCTTCTTGCTGTGAGGCAAGATGTCCTAACCATTACATCACCATGCCGACATGATATGATCCATACCTCTAATATACACCGCCCTTTAAGAAAACCGGAGGCTTTTTTTTTTTGTTGATGGCTCAATCATCTGTTTTCGGTTTTCCACATGGACTATCCATGGAAAACCTCCTCACGTGGGTCCTCTTCCCTTCCAGCTTCCACAGTAAGTGTGATTTTATTGTTTAACCCAACCCAGAGCACCCCACCCCGTATGGATTCCATCTCTGAACTTGGCAGGAAGCATCTGCTTTGACTGCACGGCTGGTGAGCTGACATGCAGCTCTATCCACATGCCTATCTTTACAGTACATCTACACGCATGACTACACTGTAAGAAGAAATACGAGAAAGGAAAGAAGATGAGCAACTTGAGAGCTGAGGGGAAAGGACGAATAGGAAAATGCAAGACTGCTAGGGGTGCAAATGGTAACCCGGTGGGTTTGGCTCAGTTGTGGTAGGCGACTTGGGTAAACAGAAAACCTAATGGGTGGTGAGCAGCACTGTCAGTGGACATTTAGCAGAGCATGTTGAAGAAAACATTTCAGACTCTGTCATGTCACTTCAGAAAGCATTGCTCCATGTAACCACTTATATGTAGCATATACATGACTTGTGTTTATTATTATTTATAATAATGAGATCAGATTTCCTTTCGGCTTTTTCCCCTTTATCAGGGGTCTAATATTGAATATTAACAACAAGAAGAAGAAGCAAAAAAGAAGAGAATTCAGTGAATATTGAGAAACAAAAGCGAGGCTTTTATTTATAACAATACTAAGAGAAAGAGGAAAAAGGAAAGAAGACGTGAATACAGGGATCCCTCACTCTCAGTGGTTAATTGGGACCGAGATCCCCACACGACCATCAAAATCCTTGAAGTAGGATCAACCCCCCCCCCCCCCTCCAACCTCTCTGACTGACGTATACGTACATGTATATGTGTATATAATAGCAATAAATACAAATTCAATGCTATAAATGCTTATAATAACAATTAAATATTTTAAAATAATGCATAAGACGTAAATAAAATATAAATACACACACATACAGATGCGCGCGTGCACGTACGCAGATGCACACCTCACAACAATGTAACTAGTTTTGATGGGAGGTTTTGGGTTGTTTTTTGTTTTGTGTTGGTTTAGGGTTTTATGGGGTTTTTTTTGAGTAATTGGCCTTGTTTTTGTGGCATTTTCCTTAACTTTTTCCCCTATTCTTCCTTAATTTCCTCATTTTTTTAATTCAATTAATTTTTTTTTTTTTTTTTTTTTTAAACCACAATGTACTGAAGCCTCATGAATTGAAGCGCGGAGCAGCGAGGGATCCTATCATAAGACAGAAAGGTTCAGTTTTGAATATTATAAAAATAAAAAGATAATTTGAATATCAATACAGTATATGGATAGAATACTTTAACTGCAATATTCAACCTCTTCATAAATGAATCTTAATTGCTATATTTGATTAACAGAACTGTAGCATTACTGATTTAGACACCAATATTTCACACCTAATGAGAGAAATGACATGATTGGTTCAGTAGGAGCAGTGATGACGGGTGTATACATTATCAGAGCAGCAGGCAGACACTGGTGGTGCACATACCCGGAGTGAGAGATGCACGATTATGAGTTTTAATTGTGTTCATGTGTGAACCAAAGAATGAGCACCACAATGTTCCATCAGAACCCAGTAGGAAAATCAGGTCAGAGTTAGCGTGTGGTTCCTTAAAATACCTTCTGAATTTATATTCTTTACGTACCGCACTCTGACTGCACAGCAGACTATATTACGCAGGCTAAAGCAGAC
>CM045740.1:13755724-13758224 GCA_024760905.1 Plotosus lineatus
GGACGCTGTTGCCTATATACAATGTGATTACTATTCCATTTACATACTGGCCCCAGATTATAGCGCACACAATGAAAACCCTCTCTCTGAGACAAAGTGTCTTGATTGCATTATGGCTTGGCGCTGATACTGACACTGAAACTTACATACTTTAGAGAGAAACACATCCTAGTGGAACATGAGTGTGTGTGTGTGTGTGTGTGTGTGTGTGTGTGTGTGTGTGTGTGTGTTGGGGGGGGGGGGGGGGGTCAGAGTCATCAGAAGCTTGTCATCCAAATGGTAAACTGCCTTCGCATGGAATCGTTTTAGTGTCTTTACCCTATTAAATAAAATTCCATAAACGGGCTCTTGGGCTGCACTTTGACCCCTTTTCCTGTGTGGGTGTGTACATGTGACACACAGCCGTCAGAGCAATGTATTTCACCATGTTACCATGCTCTCTCACACTGAGCCAAATGACCCAGAGCTGTTGAGTTTACTCGAGTTTGAATCTGACAGCTTGGATGGGGAATGTACTGGCTAACACACATGTTTTTTGTCCATGAGAAATGGAAGACATAGCCTGACAAGGTGAAGGAGAAGCGGGGTGAGAGTGTGAGCTGATGATCTCTGGAGCTTTCTGAGGAAGACTGTGACTCCTCACCAGCTTTGATCCAGTTGCGACCCGGAGGAAGCGATTCCGATGAATGTTGGCAGATAGGAAAAGGGCGGTGTCACTGTCTCCGTCCTGTACCATGAGACTTGGCTAGCCTTGTGGAAGTCCTGGAATATTCCAGTTCCGCTTTGCTAGATGGCATTAAGAGCATTTCTTCCTGGCTCAGTCCACTGTCCATTGGCTCCCTACAGGAAATGTGTTTCATTGAGAAAACACACATTAAGCTTCCTTCTTGGTTTCTTCTAAAGCCTACAGCAGATCTCCCGGGATGTATTTATGAGTCAGTTAATACTAACAGCTACTACTTATTAATTATGTGAAGGTTTGTTTCACTAATTTTCACCCAGCTGGACTTGGTTAATAATGCAGGAGTCTGTTAGAAAGGCATTAAATGCTATTAACGACATATTATAACCCGACTGTGTGCAACAGCTACAAAACCCCAAAAGTCTGGTTTGAAATGTGGGCCAAAACCAGAGTGTAGGAGTTGGGTGGAAACGTTGACTTCTGAATGTGTAGCCAAACAGATTTAGACCAAATGAGTGTCTTTTAATGTGGTTATGCAATATGTGAACTTTGGGAGAACTACTACACCTTCAAACTCCTGCCGACTAGGTAATATTTTCCCCTGCTTGCTGCTACTGTTCTTCATGATGGGTTTTCCTTTACCAGCACCTCAGCAAGTCTTCCCTGATCCTCCTGTCAGATGGCTTGGAAAGGGAATCCTGCCTCCTACCACAAAGCAGAATGTACCCCGAGCTACAAGTCCTGTGAGTCCATTTCTCCTTCTATGGTTCCTCCTGCAATCGCTCTTCAAACCACAGTCATTAATTGAAGGTGTGGTCTACACTCGCAAAAGTCACGTTAATCCTGTCTATAAATAAAAGGAAAGTATGGCAAGGCGGGCCTGGTTTAGTTACATGGTCTGCCTTGAAATATTTGCCATTTAAAGATTTCTGCGATCGCAACAGTTGGCTATTGACCTAAACTAGTAAGAACAAAAGAGAAATCATTCCACAAGGTACAAACGGCGAAGATTTATTAGTGCAGGCGAGACAAAGTGGAGCAGGACTGATGGAAAGCATGAGGGTGTCATAGCACAAGCAGTTCCCATGTACAGCCTTGTATGAGAGCCAAAAACACATTCAATTTGATTGAGATCAACCCGAGTTTTGAATTCGTTTCCACATAAGACCTTTGCATTTGATCACCATGGAAACAGCATATAATATGACATCGTTCATGCACAGTCTTTGATCAGAAGGTTTACAATAGAAAGAATTTCGAAAATTACTTGAATTGTTTTTTTTTTTGTTTTGTTTTGTTTCGTTTTGTTTTTAACATTCACGCTTTTTGATATGATTTATGGCTCCGCCTGCTGGATGGTAATTATTACGAAGGTTGAATAAGATGTTTGTTTCATAAGGTCGTAATGGTGCATTAATAGTGCAATGCTGCTAGAGCTCTGGGGTTTCTTTGGGACTTTTCCAGGGGTAAGTCCATCATATGGAATAGATATATTTTGGTCTGAACTGAATTTATCGGAATAGCTCACCTCGCATACCAGATAGATGAAAGTTAGCATGGAATGCTAGCCTTGTTGCTTGAGCAACAGCTTGAGATGAGCGTGTGTTTGTTTAAAAGGGAAAGAATTAATCTATGAGTATATTTTATATTATTTTATATGTGCGCAAAGTCATTACCCTCTCTCTCTCTCTCTCTCTCTCTCTCTCTCTCTCTCTCTTCCTCTCACACACACCAAATATAGCTATAGCGTAAAAATTCCAGCACCCCTTTTCCATCCTGCATCTGGTGTTCAGAAGTGCTTGCACACACATGGACCCA
>CM045740.1:13763224-13835724 GCA_024760905.1 Plotosus lineatus
CTTTCTCTCAGCCTCTTTAAGTGCTAATCCTGGTACGTATTTACTAGTCAAGTTCTAAATGTTATTATTCTATGAGCCTTTGTTTCAAAAAGCCATTCTGCAAAATACTGCAAGAAATGAGGAAGTGCATTATATTAAGAAAATAAAAGTGCTTTGTGAGTCAAATACTCAAGTAACAACTGGTTTGAATTGTGTTTAAAGGAATTCATTTGCCTTCACATTGTCCAAGCCCTGCATGCATCAATCGATCATGTTTACCAAAGCAAATTTTCTATGCAGACTTACATGGTCTCCCATTGAACACCACTGAACCACTCAAGGTCAGACCCCCTTCCATAAATGGTAAAGGACACTGAGCATACATTTGGTTTTTTCCTTGTAGGGGAAACTCACATTTCTTCATTAATTCATGCATTCTCTTGCCAAATTGCTTAATATTATTATGTCCGTCTGGAGGCTGGAGCCTATCTCAACTGACTCTGGGTGAAGGTTATTCCTGAACAGCTTGCCAATCCATCACAACCATTCACATTCAACCTGAGGGCAATTTGGAAGAGCCAGTTAGCATAATGTGCATGTCTTTGGACTGTGGAAGGAGACTGGAGTACGCATGGAGAAAACCCATGCAGGTACAGGGAGAACGGGAACACATGCCCAGGATGTCCAGGAATCGAATACAGGAGCTTCTTGATGTAAGGTGCAAAGTGTAAGGTCACCTCATTCATTCATTGATTGAACCAACCACACTCTCGGTTTGGTAATTGTGGAAAAGAAATATTATGATGTCTGTGCAAGCACTTCAAAGCTATCTCGTCTAAATAATCCATCTAGATAGACTCCATCCTTGCCGTGACCCTAATAGGATTATGCGGTTTGGCAAATGAATGAGTGAGAGAATTCCTGCCAAATTCTTCTTGCACTTTTTAAGACTATGCTGTGTGAATATTAGCTGTGTGTGTATAGCTGGGAAACTGAACAATTCTGTGACTCTGAACGGTTTTATAAACATGGCTCAGTGCCGTTGGCTACTCATGCGCTGGCTAATACATGTGCCATTTGTCTGAGTATCACATGAAACAAAGGTGAACCAAACATAAGATTACTGGGAGATATTGAGATGACATCAGAGGCTGAAACATGCCAGGTAGGCTCTGGTTCTTTGGCTGAGATGACGGCACTCGTCTTGCACTTGACTTTTCAGACTTATGTTGTAAATACGATATAGCTTGCGTGCATGGCGGAGAAACTGTAGGTTGTGCGACTCCCAACTTAGGATTCTCTGCAGATTCTGCATAGATAAGCCTGTCTCTCCTTCCATTGCTCTACTTCTACTCCTTTCAGCATGAAAGTGAACCGCAAGAGAAAAAGTGAGGACTTTTGTTTGATTCATTTTATTATTATATATTTGTTCTCCATGTTTTCTTACGACTAGATATGCTTTCATAAGTCATGGAAATGTGTTTCTATATCCTATATTATGATTTTGCTACCGTGTTAGTATAGTTAGCACAAGTGGAGTGATCCAATTTGCAACAAAATCTGAATTAATCATACAAGTAGGACCAGAACCCTGTTGTAAGTAGAGGACCCACAGTATATAGAAGAAGAAGAAATATATATATATATATATATATATATATATATATATATATATATATATATATATATATACACACACACACACACACACACACACACACACACACACACACACACATATATGAGGGCAGTGGTGGTCTAGTGGTTCGGGTGCAGGATCGCTGATCCTAAGGTTGGGGGTTTAAGTCTCCACAAGGTTGTCACTGTCCCCCCAGTGCAGTTAACTGGGTTATCAAAGGCCGGCCATGTCTCTCACTGTCCATGGTGAGACGCATGTAAAAGAACCATTGCTGACCTTCGTAAAAGAGTAGGCTGCAAAGCCATCAGCGTGTTTCTGTCCCTTGTTAAAAGGGTTGTGTCAGGCGTAAAAACCTCTGCCAAATCAAACGTGCGAATCAGATGATTTGCTATGGCGACTCCTGAGTAAAAGGGAAAAAGCCGAAAGGAAGACAGACAGACAGACAGTTAAAAGGGTTGTGTCAGGAAGGGCATCTGACGTAAAAACCCATGCCAAATCAAATGTGCGAATCGGATGATTCACTGTGGCAACCCCTGAGAAAGGGAAAAAGCTGAAAGGATAGAAGAAGATGTCGAGATATATATATATAAATGTGGAGCCGTTGGTGTAGTGGTTAGAGTGTTGGGCTCATGATCGGGAGGTTGTGAGTTCAAATCCCACTGAGACCCTCACTGTGCTAAGTCCCCTGGGCAAGGTCTCAACCACAAGTGTGCCTCTGTTCACCCAGCAGTATAAATGGGTACCAGTAAAATATACTGGGAAGGTAACCTGTGTCCCATCTGTGTAACTAGTGTCCCATCCAGGAGGAGTTCAACTCCTGATTGATTCATGCTACGGAAACTGGGGATAAGCACCGGCCTGACGAGCCGCTAGGCTCGGGTATAAAAACCCAAACAGTTAATCAAGTTAATCAATATATATATCTCCCCAGTGCAGCCAACTGGGTTATCCAAGGCCTGCCGTGTCTCTCACTGTCTGTATGTATGTATGGTGAGAGGCATGTAAAAGACCCATTGCTGACTTTCGTTAACAGTAGGCTACATAGCCGTCAGCGTGTTTCTGCCCTGCGATGGCCTGGCGAGCTATCCAGGGTGTACCCTGATGAGCACCAGCCTCCCTGCGACCGTAATTAGGATTAAGTGGTTCAGAAAATGAATGAATGAATATATATAGACGCTCCTTTCTTTACGTTTATTCACCTTAGGTTTTTTCGATTTTAAGTTTTTTGTAAAAAAAATATTTTTTGTAAGTCATTTTGAGTTTAGCACGCTCTCCGTAGTACGAGACATTCTTACATAGTACGTAGACATAGTACGCTACTTACGCATGACACTGCGTCCATTGTTTACACGGCTCTGCGACATTCATTGTTTACAAACAACAGACTGAACGTGCCCTGCTTCTTCCCAGTTCACCGCGTGTTATCCTTGTGTTAAGACGTTGTCTCTGTGATCCTTGTGTTTACCTTGTTTTGCGTATTTGTAACCCTAAGCAAATATGGTTGCAGGATGACTCTGATGGTGAGAAAGGTGAAAAAGGCAAAGGCAGATCAGAAGACAAAGTGGTGGAAGCTGAAAAAGGAAGAGTGTCGTGTTGTCTTCAAGGAGGAGTTGAAACAGGCTTTGGGTGGCCAGGAAGTGCTTCCAAATGACTCGACAACCACAGCAAATGTGATCAGGGACACAGGTAGGAGAGTACTTGGTGTGTCCTCTGGAAGGAAAGTAGATAAGGAGACTTGGTGGTGGAATGAGGAAGTGCAGGAGTGTGTACAAAGGAAGAGGTTAGCCAAGAAGAAGTGGGACATTGAGAGGACCGAAGAGAGTAAACAGGAGTACAGGGAGACACAGCGTAAGGCGAAAGTAGCAGTGGCTAAGGCCAAACAGAGGGCATATGATGACTTGTATGATAGGTTGGATAGTAAAGAGGGAGAAAATGATCTATACAGGTTGGCACAGCAGAGAAATAGAGATGGGAAGGACGTGCAGCAAGTTAGATTGATAAAGGACAGAGAGGGAACTCTATTGACTAATGACAGAAGTGTGCTGGGAAGACGGAAAGAGTACTTTGAAGAGCTGATGAATGAGGAAAATGAGAGAGAAAAAAGAGTAGAAGAGGTAACCATTGAGGAGCAGGATGTAGCAAAGATCAGTAAGAGTGAAGTGAGAAGGGCATTGAAGAGGATGAAGAATGGAAAGGCAGTTGGTCCTGATGATATACCTGTGGAGGTATGGAAGTGTCTAGGAGAGGTAGCAGTAGATTTTCTGACAAGAACATTCAACACGGTACTAGAGAGTGAGCAGATGCCGGAGGAGTGGAGGAGAAGTGTGCTGGTGCCCATTTTTAAGAACAAGGGAGATGTGCAGAGTTGCAGCAACTACAGAGGGATAAAGTTGATGAGCCATACGATGAAGTTATGGGAAAGAATAGTGGAAGCTAGACTAAGGGCAGAGGTCAGCATTTGTGAACAACAGTTTGGTTTCATGCCAAGAAAGAGCACCACAGATGCAATGTTTGCCTTGAGGATGTTAATAGAGAAGTACAGAGAAGGTCAGAGGGAGCTACATTGTGCCTTTGTGGATCTGGAAAAAGCATATGACAGGGTGCCAAGAGAAGAACTGTGGTATTGCATGAGGAAGTCTGGAGTGGCAGAGAAGTATGTTAGAGTGGTGCAGGACATGTATGAGAGATGTAAGACAGTAGTGAGGTGTGCTGTCGGTGTGACCGATTTAATTCAAGGTGGAGGTGGGACTGCATCAAGGGTCAGCTCTCAGCCCCTTCTTGTTTGCTATGGTGATGGACAGGCTGACAGACGAGGTGAGACAAGAATCTCCATGGACTATGATGTTTGCAGATGACATCGTGATCTGTAGTGAGAGCAGAGAACAAGTGCAGGAAAATCTAGAGAGGTGGCGGTATGCCCTGGAAAGGAGAGGAATGAAGGTTAGCCTCAGAAAATCAGAATACATGTGTGTGAATGAGAAGGACCCAGGAGGAACGGTGATGTTACAGGGAGCAGAGATAATGAAGGTGGAGGATTTTAAGTACTTAGGCTCAACAATCCAGAGCAATGGAGAGTGTGGAAAAGAGGTGAAGAAGCGTGTGCAGGCAGGCTGGAATGGTTGGAGAAAAGTATCCGGTGTGATGTGCGATAGGAGAGTGTCAGCAAGAATGAAGGGAAAAGTTTACAAGATGGTGGTGAGGCCAGCGATGTTGTATGGCTTAGAAACAGTGGCGCTGAGGAAAAGGCAGGAGGCAGAGCTGGAGGTAGCGGAGATGAAAATGTTGAGGTTCTCCCTGGGAGTAACGAGGATGGATAGGATCAGAAATGAGTATATCAGAGGGACAGCCCACGTAAGATGCTTTGGAGACAAAGTCAGAGAGGCTAGATTGAGATGGTTTGGACATGTACAGAGGAGGGATAGTGAGTATATTGGCAGTAGGATGCTGAGGTTGGAACTACCAGGCAGAAGGCCTCGAGGAAGACCGAAGAAGAGATTTATGGATGTGGTGAAGGAAGACATGAAGGTCATTGGAGTCAGAAAAGAAGATGCGGAGGACAGGGTGAGGTGGAGGCGGATGATTTGCTGTGGCGACCCCTGAAGGGAGCAGCCGAAAGTAAAAGAAGAAGAAGAAGCAAATATGGTTGGTCAGAAGCGTAAGCTGACTAGTGATAGTGATAATCAGAATCAGTGGTAATAAGTGAATTTGATTAAAATGCATTTATTTGAAATTATTTTGCTTGAATTTAATTTATTTTAAATTAATGTTGGTATTATTTTATAATGTTATGTTTATAATAATTGATTTATGGGTGTTTTACGAGATACGGTAAAAGTATTTATGGATGTATAGTACAGTATGAACGGTCATACGTCACTGGAACGTACAGTAACAACTTACGTTTTTTCACCTTACGTTCGGCTGTTCGGAACGTAACTAAAACGTAAGTCTAGGAGCGTCTCTCTCTCTCTCTCTCTCTCTCTATATATATATATATATATATATATATATATATATATATATATATATATATATATATATATATATAAATAAAGAGAGAGAGAGAGAGAGAGAGAGAGAGAGAGAGAGAGAGAGAGAGAGAGAGAGAGAGAGATTTGTGAAATGTTTCTTCTCAAGGGTTAAGAATCATGCATATACTCACAAAACTGTGCTCAGGAGCTGAAACAGCATGACATCATAATTATCATCACTAATCTTAAAGGAAAATATTTGCATTACAATATGTTATTTTAATTTTCCCCACCAGAACCACTGTCAGCATCATGAATCCTTTATTATCATTTAGACACCCACATATATGCATGTCTTCCATTACCCTCCCAGTGTGTGTTAACACACCAAACCCAGTCCATATGGACAATAAATCCAGTCAGATGAAGTGTAGGAACCAGTATAGGCTCTAGAGAAGATAGCCTGCTGATTTACAGACCCGTGCGGCTCCCGGGTGTAAAAATAACGGCAGCAGATTACACGGTCGAGATGCATATGCCTCCCTTTGCCCTCTCACACAGGAGGAGGAGGAGGAGGGAGCAGATGCCAAAATGTGAATTATGTAACCAGAGAATAAGTATCGGTATTGGGAAACACAGTGCTCTTGGAGCTGACTGCTAAGCTGGCTTGCTTTTCTGGCCTAGAGTTGATGTGTTGGAGAGTTTTTGCATTAAATTCCTATTTGCATGCTTTCGGGTTTCTTTTTCCCCCTGCAGAGTTTTGTTCACAGCTTTCACATCTCAGAATAAGTTCTATCCAAATGGTATAACCTTTATAAAATATAATGTAGACTCTGGAAGTAGCCTTTAAATATTTAATTATGTTTTTACATCATTGTTCAGGAAGGAATTACACATAGCACTGCAATGTTGTGTTTTTTTAACATGCTTTTTTTTTAATTCTGTTAGGGTCTCATGGAGGCTAATGCCAATCTCAGCCAACAGCAGCCGATTGCGGAGTACATCTTGTACAGCCCTACCCAGACCATTATAAGGCAAAACACACATCCATTCACATTTAGAGTGCAATGTTCATGTCTCTGGACTGTGAGAGGAAATGGGTGTGCCAGGAGGAAACCCATGCAAGCACAGAGGGAAATGCAATCTCCACACAGAAGCCCAGGAATTGAACCCAGGACCTTCTTGCTAACTACTATGCCACCACATCGCCCAAATATATATTCAAACCATTTTTACTGTGAGGAAGACAGGTTAACCACTACACCATTATGCCATCTGTATTCGAACCCAGGACCTTCTCACTGTGAGGCAGATTTACTAACCACAACACGATCATCCCCCCCCCCCCCCCCCACACACACACACACATATACAGTCGGCTCACTACTTATGAAATTAATCCTTTCCAGAGCCTTTTTCGTAGCCTGGAGTTTTTGTAAGTAGAGGAGACTACCCCATAAACCCTTTAAAAATGATAAAAGTCCACCAATTTTGTATGAAATATGTGTTAAAAGTAAAAGAAAATTATTTATTAAACTTTTTAAACATTTTACTAACATATTAAACCATTTTATTAGCTTATTTATTATTTATACAATTATTAAACATTTTTATTAATGCACATACCACACACACACACACACACACACACACACACACACACACACACACACACACACACACAAACACTGTCTCTCTCTAGCTCTCACTATCTCTCTCGCTCTCTCTCTCTCTCTCTTTCTCTCTCTCTCTCTCTGTCACACACACACACAAATACACAAACAACACACATTTGTTCGCGCTCCTCTGAATGCGGGCTCCGCCCACATACTGGACGCCAGAGCATTTTAAGATGGAGAATTCAAAGCGCACGCTCTGCTTGACAGATCGGAGGTGCAGACTCAACTTTCCTTGAGGAAAAGGTCAAGATATGCCGCGTTTTGCTCACATTCAGCGGAGCACACCACATTTATTAAACATTTACTGAATTAAACAACTTAAAAAACGAAAAATAAGCAGCAATGAGCTCTCTCGAAAGAGAATTAAGCCTCCTTTCATCTCTGACTGACTGTATGCAGTCTCTCTCTATCTCTCTCGCTATCTCTCACACACACACACACACACACACACACACAAACACCATCGGTATGATATTGAAGCAGAAGGAGGTTTTAAGAGGTATGCTTTTATAATTTTTAACGGCTTTAAGGGGTAGTATTGGGAGCCTTGGAACGATTTATGCGTTTTACATGTAAAATGCGGTTCAACTTACGAATAAGCTCTGGAACAGATTAATTTCGTAAGGTGAGGTACCACTGTGTATATATATATATATATATATATATATATATATATATATATATATATATATATATAGACAGTGTATATATATATATATCAGACAGTGTATATATATATATATATATATATATATATATAGACAGTGTTCATACCGAAAGTGGGGAGCTGCTTACCTCAAATAGGAATGTTGTCAGCAGGTGGATGGAATATTTCGAGGACCTCCTCAATCCCACCAACATGCCCTCTCTGATCTCTAAAAGGGAAAGAGCCTGGGTATTTTGGAGAGAGTCTGCCCATCGCTGGGGCAGAGATTGCCAAGGTGGTTAAAAAGCTCTTTGATGGCTGGGCTATCATGGACTCACACTCCCAGCCCCCCAGGAAAATCTATTCTGGAGTATTGGAGAGGAGGATCTGACTGATGGTTGAATTTTGGATTCAGGAGGAACAATGTGGTTTTCATCCTGGCTGCAGCACTTTCGACCAGCTCTATACACTTTACAGGATCCTAGAGGGGATCTGGGCGTTTGCCCAATCTGTTAACATGTGCTTTCTGGATTTAGAGAATATTTTCGTCCTTGTCCCTCCTGCTATCCTGTAGGTGTATTCCAGGAATATGGTACACCGGACCAATTGCTATGGGCTGTTCGATCTCTATCACCAGAGCCAGAGCTTGGTTCGCATTGGTAACAAGATGTCGAACTTGTTTCCAGCGAGGTTTGGACTCTGCCAAGGCTGTCCTTTGTCACTGGTTCTCTTCATAATATTTATGGATAGAATTTCTAGGCGTTGAGGGGTTCTGGTTTGGCGGTCAGAACCTTTTAACTGTGAGGCAGACATGCTGACCACTTCACCATTATGAATTCATGCTGTTCTAGAAAATTAATAAACACCTTCTGACTAATAATAAGCCAAAAATTCAGCAGTTATATTTTCAACACACATTTTAAGTCCAGTTGAAATTCTGTAAAAGTGAAAATGGTATTCTTAACAACATTAACACTGCTCCTGTCAGTACTTTATTATGGCCTGCATCCTTTTTTAACCATATAACATAAGCCCGGGCAACATCTCCAGTACAACACGATGTTGAGTGTGAGGCAAGTCATGAGCGTATGTTAAAATGAATGAAAAGACAAACAGAAATAGAATGATTTGAAAACGAAGTGTGGTACAGCCTGGGTCATATCCCTGTCACTATACTCGAACTATATTCTCCAGACCCGAACACATAAGGGAAACAGCAGCTGTGTTTCCAGCAGGTTCTCTCCTTCTCCTCCACCACCCCAGATCCCCTTGTAGCTCAGCGTAATCAACAGTCATGTTCACAGTACATACAAATTAAATATTTGCCCAGGCCATGTTCATTCTCACATAGTGTATATAAATTCATGAGCAGGTTCATGGAGTGTGTAGTCCAATTCCTGATTCTGGGAAAGGAAGTTAAAGGTGACCTCATCAGTTATAGTATATTTTAAGTAAATACACTGAAACCGAAGCCCTAATTTTTGCAGATATTAATGAAGAACTTTTCTGTACATTGACAACTAAGCACCTTGGTTTCCGCTAAATGACCTCATTCGGGGGTTTTTTTTTTTTTTTTTTTTTTTTTGCTCTTTTCCAGGTTTCTGATTTTTAAACAAGACTCTTTTCACATTTGGTTTCACAATAGTGTAATGATTTGATTCATGTGCAGCAGTGGTTAAAGGGGCCCTGTGTTTCATTATCAGTTCATTTTACCTGAATTCAAACGTTTTCTGGTGATAGCTGCCAGCTCACGGGCTTAGTATTGCTTATTCACCTGTTTTATATCTTGTGTTGGTTCTATGTCTGTTTTCAATTCCAATAACAACACTATGTGACCAGAGAAATGATCTCGCATATGCGAGATAACTTATTAGGGGCAACACTGATTCATACAGGAGGAGAAAAGTATGATTTTTTTTTTTTATACTTTTGCTACCCAGAAAGGGGCGATGTTTAATAAGATCATTGCGCCTGCTGCATGAGTCATTGACACATGTGTACAGGAGTAAGCAAATGGTTTCAGAAGGACATCATGGATAATTCTATTTTATGTTCAAGAGACAACAATATATTTTTTAAATGTTTATTTTATATTCCCAGGAAGTGAATGGGTCTCTTGAAGCTTCTGTTTTACTGATCAGAAGGTTGGATGTTCAAGCCCCTGCACCAAGGGGTTGGTACACTGTTGGTTCACTGGTGAACAATGCCCTTTCATGATATAGGAATGGAAATTGCTCAGGATGAGAACACCTGCCAATTCCATAAATGTGAATTATTGGTTTCACATTGGTTTTATTCACTCAGATTCCCAAAGACAGGCTTGAAGTATTGAAAAGTAATATAAGTGAATTTGTAATGTCTTTCTTCTGTGCTGTTTACAATTTTCGGCTCAAAGAATTTGGCCCTGCAGTGGTCTGGTAAAGCTGTTAAGGGTGTAGCCATGTTCACCCAGAGTTGGCTGGGATGGGATCCAGTCTCTCTGAAACCCTAACAATGGATAAAGCAGTTCGGAAAATGGAAAGAATAATGGAACGTCCGGTTTGTCAAGTTTTCTGGGTTTTCCGAGAACACTTTTTCGATTATATTAAATAGAATTTGATTACTTTATGACTGTGAAGCAACTTTAAAGTCAGCACACTTATGTACCAGCATATACACTAATTCTCTGGAGAATGAATTGGGTTGTGATCCTCTCTTTTCTTCTTTCAACAATCTTGAATTTGCATTTAATCCAATGATGGAAGCATTTATGTCAGTTTTGATCACTGTCAGTCCTTTACATGGTTTATGCACTGATTATATCCTGTCTTACTTGTATGCTGGAGCTGTCAAAATGTAGTAATGAAAAACATTAGTTACACTTTCTCATATTCCAGAACATTATTTACATTTATGACATTTAGCAGACATCGAGAAATGCTTTGAAGTCTCAATCAATGAACACATCTGTACACTGGTTTACTAGATCGGGAACTAAGAGTACTATTAGTCGAAAAATCCTGTAGGGGAGGTTAGTTTAGTGACGAAAAATACATATGACAAGAATTTATAATAACAAAGTGCTAATTTATGCTCGTCGTGAAGTCATGCTTTGAAGACAGCAAAGGGAATTTCATTTCACCACATCAGTGCCGGAACATAGAAGAGCCTTGATTCATGTCTGTCTTGTATCCTGATGATCCTAGATGGTGGGTTGAGTTGAACTTGGTGCAGAGTGAGATGCGATGAGTGCTTTAAGGTGGGTCAGCAAGTCGTACAGCTGCAATCTGGTTTAGTTACTGAGGTGGGATGGCATGCCGAGGCAAACATACAAGAAGGAAGTGAATGAACACCTGACTGTCCTCTATACATTAGTAATGGGCAAATTCTCCTAATGTTTTAGAGGACAAACCAGCATGAGTTTAGCGAAGTGTGGTGAGAAATAGAGTAAACTATCCATGTCTACCATAAGGTTTCCTGCTGTGAGAGATAATGAAATCTGTGGGTTGTCCAGGGAGATTACAAGATGTTGACATGTGGGTGCATCTCCAGGGATGGAGAGCAGCTCAGGTTTGATGGGATTAAATTTCGTCTGATGTGCTGTCTACCAGATGTCTACCAGACATGCTGAGATCCAGGTGCAAACACAAGTGTCTGAAGAATTACAGGAGAGAATAATTTAAGTGTCTTTAGGATAGCAGTGAGCAATGCAATGAAAACCACTCTGAAGCTGTGACCTCACACAAATAATGTACAGAAACGGAGAACAGAACAGGACCAAGTATTGAGCCATGTGGAGCTACGTGAAGCAGATGTCACTTGATATGTCTATCCCTCCAGGTACGAAGCAAAGTATTGCCATGCTGTGTCCCGATTTCCAAGACTCTTCAGGATGGACAAGAGAATCCTGTGGTTTATGTGTCAAGTGATGCTGGAAGGTCAAGGACAGTGTGGACAGGGGAGAGTTGGTTGCTCTCGTGGCATGACTCTTGTCCATGAGTGCCCCAAGAGTAGTTTCTGTGGAGTGTGTCCAGGAATAATAGCACAAATTGAAAATCATGCTAAAGCTTTCAAACCACCTTAAATTAAAGTGACTTAAATTTTAAAGTTAATAATCTTCGGTTCTGACCTTACATTGAAGGAAGGTGACTTCTTTTAGTTAGTTTTGCAGTTCCTTCACTGCCATCATGTTGAGTTTGTATGGATGTTGAATTTTTAAACCAATTCAGAATTTAAGTGTATACTACAGTGATCCCTCACTACTGCATGCTTCAGTTTCTGCGGCATCAGTGCATCGTGAGGTTTTTCAAAAATATTCATCAAAAAATAAAAACATATGGAAATTAAGGAAAATTAAGGGAAAAGTTAAGGAAAATGCCGCAAAACAAGGCCAATTATGCAAAAAAAAAACCCAAACAAAAACAAAAAACAACCCAAACCCCTCCCCAACAAAACTACAGTACTGTACTTACATTTTTATGTGAGGTGCACATCTGAGTGTGTGTGCGCACGCACATCTGTTTGCGTGTATTTCTATTTTATCTACATCTTATGCATTATTTTTGAATGTTTAATTTTTTATAAATTAAATTTTTATAAGAATTTATAGCATTGAATATGTATTATACACATATACATGTAAGTATACGTCAGTCTGGGGGGTCGATTCTACTTCACGGAAATCGGCGGTCGGGGGGTCTCAATCCCCATTAACCGTGGAAAGTGAAGGATCCCTGTATACTACAACGAACAACAAGAAAGGCAAAACAAAATGAATTTTTATGGATAATTTTCCATTTTAATGCGTGATAATGATGACATTGCCTGCTCCAAGTGACTGAAACAAACTGTGAGTGGCTGATGTTTTATAATGCATTTTAATCCCCATATGGCAGACCAATCAGATCGCAATGTCCGTGTGTAATATGTACTAATATTCAGTTCAGTTCAGTTCATTTTCTGTAACCGCTTCATCCTAATTAGGGTCACGGGGAGGCTGGTGCCCATCCCAGCCAACTCAGGGCGAGGGCAGAGTACACCCTGGACAGCTCGCCAGGCCATCGCAGGGCGGAAACACGCTGACGGCTTTGCAGCCTACTCTTGTCGAAAGTCAGCAATGGTTCTTTTACATGTTTCACACCATAGACAGTGAGAGACATGGCCGGCCTTTGATAACCCAGTTAGCTGCACTGGGGGGGCTGGGGGGGGACAGTGACAACCTTGTGGAGAGTGGGACTCGAACCCCCAACCTTTGGATCAGCGATCCGGCGCCTTATACCACTAGACCACCACTGCCCTTGTACTAATATTACTTATAATAATAATAATAATAATAATAATAATAATAATAATAATAATAATAATAATAATAATAATAATAATAATAATAATAATAATAAAGAGGAAACATGATATGTACATTGCTACTAGATTTACACACTCAGAATAACTTTAACTGGAATTGCCATTATTTTCTGGACTTCCTGTATGTCATATCATTGATAGTAAGAAAAAAAAATGCATCATGAGCTTTGATCAAATTTAAAGGTGTGAGAATTGAATTGATGTTCATAACTTCATCTGGGAAAGCCTTAATGCTGTTACGGCAAGAGAAAGTGGACAAAAGGTATGGTTTAACTTACACCTTTAAATTGCTGCTTTCACCCTAATACCTTCTAGAGTAGATGCAGTTAACTTATACTGATGCCATTTACCATTTGTAGAATATAATTCATAGAGAATTTTTCACTGCGTAAGGCTAGGGCTGGGGGCAGGAGTTTTTTTTTTGTTTGTTTGTTTTTTATTTTGCTTTGATTTTACTGTATTAATCCTGCAAGGAAAATTATTGCTTCTGCATTTAACCCATGCAAAGTGAGCACACACATAAACGGTTGGAGCAGTGGGCTGCAACACATATTGAGGACACCTTGAGAGGAACTGGGGATTAGGTGCCTTGCTCTAAAGCACTTCGGGGCCGGTGGCATAGTGCTTAGGGTGCTGTGCTCATGATCAGGGGGTTGTGAGTTCAAATCCCATTGAGACCCTCACTGTGCTAAGACTCCTGGGCAAGGTCTCAACCAAAAGTGTGCCTCTGTTCACCCAGCAGTATAAATAGGTACCAGTAAAAATATACTGGGAAGGTAACCTGCAATGGACTAGCATCCTGATGAGCCATGAGGCTCGGGTGTAAAAACCCAACAGACTTTACCTTTTTACCATCTAAAGCACTTCAGCCATGAATGTGGAGGAAGGGAAGGTAGAGCTCACTCCCCCTCTGCTACCAATTTTTCATGCTGTTTTGGAACTCAGACCTGCAACCTTTTGGCCCTAAAGCCGCTTTCTAACCATTATATTACGGCTGCCTGCCTGGGTTTTCTTTTCTGTTTATACGACTTCAACATCCGACCACTAGTTTGCATTTGTGCAATGTGTAATTAATCAATAAATTAAGTTCTATTTCACTTAAGGAACGCATGCTGGGTTAATATCTATAAATGTGATTTGTATTTAGAGACAGAACTGATACAAAACAAAATTAAAAAAAATATATGAGTCCACAGTACCAAGCAATATATTCGTCATATACGATCAGAGGGAGTATAATAACTGGCTTATTCTTTCCATTAAATTGTAAGAAATATAGATTTTTTTTTTTAATCATTTAATTGACTCTTTCATTCATTTTTCTTTAGATGCTGATCTGCCGAATCCGACTAGATTAGTGATAGGTCTGGAGCCCACCTTAACTGACTGTGCAAAGGCAGGGTACACAATGAACACTTTTGTATTGTTTGCATTGTTGTATTTAAATTCATAAGTGTTTAAAAATATAAATATTTGTAAATGTCCACTCTAAAATATTGTACAGAATAGCTGTGTAACATGGAGCTAGCTGGAGCTGATTAGCTGCAGTGGATTGGAAAGCTCCCCCAGTGCAGATAATCGGGTTATCAAAGGCTGGTCATGTCTTTCACTGTCTGTGGTGAGAGGTTTATGTAAAATTGTAAAAGTGCTTTTCAATTATTATCTGTGATGCCCCTTCTAGGAATGCACCCCCAACCCCCGCCGCCCGCCCGCCCACTGTCCCGTGCGCAATTACAATAAAGAAAAACTTTATTAACATTCATACACACTCCCCCGCAGCATTCCCCCCCCCCCCCCGCATCGATTGTAGGACAACTGGTCCCCGGTCAACTGGTCCCCAAAACTGCATGATCCGGTCAACTGGTCCCCAACTGACCAGAGGGGTGGTCAACTGGTCCCCAAAATAAATTTTCTAAAAACTTTCCCCACTTGTGCAGGATTGTTCCTACATATGTTTTTTTAAATAACTTGTTGGTTTTTAACTGATTTTTTTTTTTTATGTTACTAAACATTAGTCCAATTAAGCACATTTTAAGGAGGTCAAGGCAAGCATGGATCATCTCCGGTCCACCATGCCCAACGATGCTGCTGCCCTAGTTGAGTATTTCGTTCTACTTACGTCTCTGGGCAGCTCCATCACCTCATCAAGCCTCTTCGACTTCGCCGCAGTCCACCCATGTTCGCCCCTGACCGGTGGAACCAGCACCACACTCGCTTAGCCAACGAGCCACGCACCAACAACATCTGTGAGGGCTGGAACAATAAGTTCTCCAGTCTAATGGGCCATGCTAATCCCACCATCTGGAAGCTCATCAAGTGCCTCCAGGCAAAGGCAGCCACCGTTGATGCTGTCATCCTCCAGGATGAGCCTGGTGTCCGTCTGAACAAGCGGTCGAAGCGGTGCTCCAGTTTTGCCTGTACAACCTGGTGAGGGACTACAAGGAAGGGAGGAAATCTATTCCATCAGCCACAACCTGCGTGGTGGTCAACCCAACGTTTAGGCCATTATCTGCTATGTGATATTTACTGTGAGATGTACTTTGTGATATGTACTTTGTGATTTAATAAAATGTTGTACATAATATATTATAGTATTTTGACTTTTGCTATACATATCTACTCCATGCTATACATATACATCCTGAAATATCATGATATATTAAGGTATTTTGAGCCTTGCTGTATAAACAGATATAAGCTATAAAAAACATTATATAAACTGAAAACATGGTCTAATATCTAATATCACAAAATTACTAGGAAAAAAGTAAAATTACCAGGAAAAAAGGCGTTGGGGACAGTTGACCGGGTCATGCAGTTTTGGGGACCAGTTGACCGAGGACCAGTTGACCGGGGACCAGTTGACCATTCACCCCCTGGCATCATACTGATATTCTCCTATATCATACCCACTATTTGAGAAGCACTGATGTAAAAGATCCATTGCTGTCTTTCGACAGGAGTGGTCTGCATGGCCGTCAGCATGTTCTGCCCTGCGATGGCCTGGCTAACTGTCCAGGGTGTATTGTACCCTCACCCAGAGTCAACTGGGATGGGCACCAGCCTCTCCGCAACCCTAATTGGGATTAAGTATTTACAGAAAATGAATGAATGAATGGATTGGCAAGCTATTTAGAGTGCACTCTGTCTTCCAATAGAGTTCGCTGAGATATTCTCCAGCCTCCCCAAGGCGAATGAATGAATGAATGAATGAATGATGCTCCTTTTCATGCTAGAAGCCCAGAAAGAATGGAAGAACCAGTCCGCTAGCAGTAACTTTTAGCTTAGATCAATTCATGACTACTTGTGATTTTTTTTTCCTATAATATTCCTAGTAATATGACATGTGCTGATATTCCACGAGTAGATTAACAATTCAAAATGGCTCGACTGCTCATATCCAGTGAGATATAAGGAGAAATTTAATTAATGAAATCATAGATTCCACCATTCCTTCTTTTAAACTTTAAATTCATGCATTTTTCATTTAAGAATGACTTTTCATGACACAATAAGCATATCGTTAATGTCTTTGAGCAATGTATGTGTTTCAAGACAAAAAACATTTACATTCTTTAAATTAGCTATACAGGGATCCCTCACTTTCCGCGGTTAATTGGGCCCGAGATCCCTCGCGACCACCGAATTCCGCGAAGTAGGGTTCCCCCCTCCCCCCAACCTCCCTGACTGACGTATACATGCATGTACAGTGGTATGAAAAAGTATCTGAACCTTTTGGAATTTCTCACATTAGTCCCGATCGATGTGCCAGACTGATCTGCAGCTACAGGAAGCGTCTGGTTGAAGTTATTGCTGCCGGGGGGGCACAAAATATTAAATGTGATGGTTCAGTTATTCCTCCCCCTTGTGTCATTGTTTGCATGCTATCCTCATCAAAATATGAAAACCTATAAATGTTTGGGTGGTTTTAGTTAAAACAGACACTGTTTTTTCATCTGTGTGATTTTGACAAAGATCAGATCACATTTGATGGTGATTTTATGCAGAAATGTTACAAATTCCAAAAGGTTCAGATACTTTTTCATACCACTGTATATGTGTATATAAATACATAGTCAATGCTGTAAATGCTTATAATAACAATTAAACATTCAAAAATAATGCATAAGATGTAAATAAAATATAAATACGCACACATACAGGTGTGCACGTGTGCACACACTCAGATGCACACCTCAAAAATGTGAATAGTTTTGATAGGAGGTTTTGGGTTGTATTTTGTTTTTGTTTGTTTAGGGGTTTTTTTTTGTTTGTTTTTTTTTTTTTTTGCATAATTGGCCTTGTTTTTGTGGCAGTTTCCTTAACTTTTTCTCCTATTCTAGGAGAATATTCGATGAATATTAAAAAGAAAAACAAACGCGATGCACTGAAGCCGCATGAATTGAATCGTGAAGTAGCGAGCGATCCCGTGGCCTGAAAGTCTTATGCGAATTCTGAGCAAATGTCAACATGCTGACAAGACGAAATTAATTTTTACGTTAAGTTTTGGAAGATAACATTCAAGCAACAATTAAAAAATTATAATAATAAACTGGCTCTATAATGCAAATCAAATGGCTCTATAACATAAATATTACCAAACTGGCTCTGTAATTTCCACAATTGTATTCATCGTCATCGTCATCATCATCATCATCATCATCATCATCATCATCATCATCTCTTTCCTTCCCTTGTGGTTTCAGGATCAGTTATTACAAGCTCTTCAACAGCCTGGTTTTACTTAGTATTAACGAGATTAAATGTTTATTCAATTAATTTCCTTCTAAGACTTACTAAGCCAATTGTTTTGTTTCTAAGCAACATATCACAATTGCAAAATTTCAAACATTTGCGAGACGCAATTTATAAGAAATTATTTTGCAGAATATCTCTATATTGTATTCAGTTTGTCAAGCTGCAGCTCTGCAGTAAATACAGCACTTATTATAATAATTATATATTATAATTCGTAGCACAGCAGAACTCTGACATTGCCTAAAAATTCTGATTCTTGCTCACATTGGCTTTGTGTGTGTGTGTGTGTGTGTGTGTGTGTTTTAATCACTATATCCCTTCCTCAAACAATATTACCAGTCTTTAATTTCCATAAACATTTACAGAAGCAGAACTTCTACATGGATTATTCAGCTTTCTGCATGTTTCTCGGTGTTCTGGTTTTTGTTTTTGTTTGGGTTTTCTTGGTTTGTTCGTAAACTTACGTAAATCAGTGAAATTTTGTCCCAATACCGTAGAAGCCACGTGATCGACCTTCTGCACAGTATCTTATTTTAGAAACACACATAAAAGTAAAAGTAATTGAATGAAAACATTAATCAAATAGAAAAACATTGAGTCAATTCACTACATGATTCTGCTCCGTCTGTGTGTTTTGGCGCAAACGCCGCTCTCATGAGCGAGTCAGGACTATGCAGACCACAAATTCATTTGATGCTGGACTCATGTAATATATGAGAGTACTTTTTCAGACAATTTCAGAGCACCTTAATGGAAACACAATGGTCCAAGCTTAAAACAACATCTCTGCAATCTGACCACACAGAGCCACATATTAAACCCGCTGTCTGTTGAAGCTTATTGCGTATGATGGCTTACCAGCTTAATTCCTGTGGTATTACTCACTCATCTCTCACATCGTCACAATTACTGCTTCTCAGGGCTCATGTTTTGTCTACATCATGCAGCTGGTGGAATGAATTAGTTCTCTAATGAGGAATAGCACCAGGGAATACCTCAAAGTGTTTGGTCGAGAATGAACTCAGTGAAGGGCTTCCCTGGAGCACATTTTCTGTGACCATCATTAAAACGCCAAAATAAAATAAAGGAATATTTAAAAGACAGTCTTTAAATCTCAAAAGAAAGCTTATCTCGACGCCCAATGATGTCATTCTACTTCCTATGAAGGAATTAATCTTTCTAGAGTCATGGGGAGGCTTTGGTCTATCTCAGCCGAATCTGGGTGGATGAAGGGCACACCCTGCACAGTTCAACACAAGTACACATACACATTCACACTCACGCCTGGGGCGATTTGGAACTGCCAGTTATCCTGATGTGCAATTTTTTTCTCAATTTGGATTGCTGGAGGGAACCGTAGTACCCTGGGGAAACCCATGTAATCATGAAGACAATATGCAAAGTCCAGAAAGAAATATGCTTGCTGAGCTCAGGACTTGAACCCAGGACTACCATGCTGTGAGATGAACGTGCAAACCAGTACGCCATCCAGTGAAAGATTGCGACACTGAAAATTACACCATATTGTCAAAAATATGTGGACATCTGACCATCATATCACACTCCTATATGGGTCTTCTCCAAACTGTTTCTACGTAGATGGAAGCACAGGTTTATATGAGATGTATGTAATAAGGCAAATCAGAAATAATTCGGACATAATTCGAACAGGATGTGAAAACTGAAAACAAGGATTTGTAAATATTCTTTTACCTATCTAGCCAGTGTTGCATGGTCAAATATCAACGGCGATTTTCCGTCCAATGTTGTACGTAGTGCAAAGTTGGAGTCGTTGTTGCAAGTTGACCCATGTAACACCGCCTTATTTATTCATTATCCTGTGTTGCGAGAATCCAAAGTCCAAAACTCACAAGTGTTGCCAAGCCTGAAGTTGCACTGAAAACCATTGTTCTAACTTGACCATGTAACATTTGCTTATTGCACTCAAAATAGTAAAGCAGTTCATTATTGAATGCTTTACCTTACAGATTTTGTTTATTTAAATTAAGACGGAAAGACATTTACGTTGCTGTAATGCTGCAAATCCTTCGTACGAGATTTAATTTGAGAGTACAGAGTAGTGAAGTGTTATCATTTTTTATTTTTCTCCATTCTTCCTGCAAACAAATTTAAATGTGGGACATCATTTGCATTTTATTTATTTTCTAAGCCTCCTAATCCTGATTGGGGTCAAGGGGAGGCTGACGCCTATCTCAACCGACTCTGGCGAGGGCAGGGTAAACCCTGAAAAGCTTGCAAGGCCATTGCAGAGCCAAGACGCATACAATCACTCACATATACACGTATACCTAGTACACCTAGACTTGTGACAGACAGGTGGCCTATAGCATGTTTTTGGACTATGGGAGGACCTGAAGGAAACCCATGCAAGCACGAGAAGAACAGGCAAACTCAACACAGAAATGCCCTGAGCCTAGAAATTGAACCCAGAACCTTCTTGTTGTGAGATGGACATGCTTATCATTGCGCCATCGTGCCGCTCTTGATTTTATTTTTTTATTATTCATATTATCCATTCATTCATTCATTCATTCAGTCTGAGCCACTTAATCATAACTAGGGTCATGAGGAGGCTGGTACCCATGTCAGCCGACTCTGGGTGAGCACAGAGTACACCCTAGACCACTCACCAGGCCATCGCAGGGTAGAAACACGCTGATGGCTATGCAGCAACTCTTGATGAAAGTTAGCAATGGTTCTTTTGCAGCCTCTCACCATAGACAGTGAGAGACATGGCCGGCCTTTGATAAGCCAGTTAGCTGCACTGGGGGGACAGCAGTGACAGTTGATGTAAGTTTTATTGTAGTACTTGATTCTGAGCCAATACGGCTGTATCGGTAATACATGAATTTTGTTGCAGTGCCATTTGAGGGATTGGAGCTCACGAGTGTTCAACTTAGGCTTGTGCCCTTGCCCTTTACATTGAGAAATTCCTCCAGATTTCTTGAACCATAGAACAACATTATACAGCTTTGAAAGTGAAATTCTCAAATATCTTTATATATTTATTTGAGGAACACTTTTAAAATATTTCAGTAATTTTTCTTACCTTATGCTTATGAAAGGCTGGGCCTTTTTTGACCACCATGTATGTACCAAATCATAATTCTTGAAATCTTCTTTGCTTGGCTTTACAAACAAACATTATAAAGAAGGTGGTGCACAATGAAGTTGCTTTGGTGAAGTTCATTCATTCATTTTCTGAATCGCTCAGCTGACTCTGGGTGAGGGCAGGGTGCACCCTGGACAGCTCATCAGGCCATCACAAGGCCAATACTCACACAACCATTCGCATCTAGGGATGTTTTGGAACAGCCAATTAACCTACTGTGCATGTTTTTGGACTGTGGGAGGAAACTGGAGGAAGCCCACGCAAGCACAGGGAGAACATATAAACTCCACACAGAAACGCCAGAGCTGGGAAACGAACCCAGGATCTTCTTGCTGTGAGGCGGACGTGCTAAGCACTATGTCATCTTGAGCGTATTTCAGACCTGAAATGCAGAAATGAATATATAACAATAAATTATATTTATGTTAACCAGAAAAAATGTGAAATATCTTGTGTTCACGTTGTATTCAGTGAAACACAGTCAGAACAAATTCAAAAATCACTTTCTTTTTTTATTTTGAGTTAATTCATTCATTAATTCATTTTCTGAACCACTTAATCCTAATCCGGGCTACAGGGAGGCTGGTGCCCATCCCAGCCGACTTCAGGTGAGGGCAGAGTAAACCCTGGACAGCTTGCCAGGCCATCGCAGGGCAGAAACACGCTGACGGTTGTGTAGCTACTCTTGTCGAAAGTCAGCGATGGTTCTTTTACATGAACCTCACACCATAGACAGTGAGAGGCATGGCCGGCCTTTCATAACCCAGTTAGCTACACTGGGGGTTATTCTGAGTTGTATATTGTAAAGTACTGTATTCGGATTTCTATTCCTAAACATGTTGCGGCATGACAACATGGAAACAGAACGAGGTTCGTAAAGTAATAGCTTGGAAGAACTTGGGTGTCCTGCACCTTGAGCCCTGACCTCAACTCTACCGAATACCTTTGGAGGTACTGAAACGTCAACTGCACCCCAAGGCCTCCTTAAGCCCATCAATGCCTGACCTCACAAAATCTCTTATGGCTGAATGAGCACAAATCCCGACAAGCTACAGTCCAAACTCTAATGGACAGCCTTTCCAGACTACTGGAGGGTATTTACAAGAGAAAACGGGGGATTAAATCTGGGATGGGTTGAGAACAACACACACAGTCAGGTGTCTGCATAAATACTTCGATATTGTGTATAATTATATAATGCCAAGATGAGTCCTGATGATGATCATGACAACAATAATGATATTAGTACTAATAATAGTACGCTTTGTACGCATTGTACGCTTTCCCTCCGAGTGGGTTAGACCGCCCCCAAATACACATGCACCGCATGCACATCATGCACAGCAGTTTGAAAAGAAGCGGGTGGCTAACACTGTATGTCAGAAAGGGAGCATGTGCAAGCTTTCGCCCCTCCCTGGCTGGTGGTGGTCGTGTGATAGGTATGGCAAAAACCTGATGGGTAAAACAACAATAACGATATTAGTACTAATAATAGTACTGATCACGACAGCTGCAGGAGTAATTTTTATATCGGTTAACAGAAGAGCTAATATTTTCTCCTGAGAGGTGCATCAACAAGGTGGGTAACTATTCACCTGAAGATCGCAAGTTCCAATCCGAGTTAATACCATAGCCAAGGAGGCCAGGAGTTCATGGGAGTTAATTGGTCGGGCTCTCATGGGAGGGAGGGACGGTATAACGCTCACTTCCCTGTCAACTCACAGCAATCACCAGCCAATCATCTGTCTATGAGCTCATTTATACGAGGAGCAGATAGCGCTTTCCCTCCGAGTGGGTTAGACCGCCCCCAAATACACATGCACCGCATGCACATCATGCACAGCAGTTTGAAAAGAAGCGGGTGGCTAACACTGTATGTCACAAAGGGAGCATGTGCAAGCTTTCGTCCCTCCCTGGCTGGTGGTGGTCGTGTGATAGGTATGGCAAAAACCTGATGGGTAAGAATTAGATTCAACTGAATGAGGGAGAAAGTAGGGGGAAATCCAAATGACAAAAAAAAAAAAAATCGGAGGCTAATAGCTGCTTCAGAATGTTTCTGTAACAGTGGTTATGCAAATTACACTTTTTACAGCTTGCAGATCATCTTTTTTCAAAAGTGTTCCACTTATGTTTCTTTGTAATTAGAAGAGATAGTCAAGCACAAATATCCAAATGTAATTGCATAATTACGTTCGGTGAGTTTTAGCTATAGGCTAAATTCAAGGGAATGACTTTGCATTACACGATAATCTGCAAGTTTAATCACATCTGACTCAAATAACTTAGTTCCTGCAGGTAAATCTTCGACCGCGTGTGCCTACAAACTGCATGCCGCATGACACGGTGACTAAATCAGCACTGGAATGCTTTTAGTGCCCTGACCCCAATGAGAAGAATGTTTCCAGTGAATTACATCCAGGTACATATAAGTATCCTATTTACACACAATTAGCTAGAACATTAAAGCCAGGGTGTCTACATTTTTAGCTGTTATATTGATTAAAAGGTGGTCTTGAGAACCCGACAGCGATCGATAACTAATGAGATCTGAAAAGTTTGTCGTAGCTACTGTAATAAGTAAAAATACTGGCTCATCACTGCGTCATGGTCCACTGGGAAATAGCCAATCAAATGGTCCCATGTCTCCTTGCTCACACATCTCCATACCCTGTACTGACCTGCGGTCAGAGCACACATGGAAGGGGTGTGGCTTTAGATGTTACTTTCAAATTTTACCAGCTTTCCAGATTACTCACCCTGACTTTAAAACTACAAGCAGGTGCTGTGAGAAAATGCTGATTATTTCATTGCAGTTCCATATGTCACCCCTTGCCCTCCGACGGCCTGGCAAGCTGTCCAGGGCACACCCTCCCCTTGCCAAGAGTCGGCTGAGATGGGTGCCAGCCTTCCTGTGACCCTAATTAGGATTAAGTAGTTCAGAAGATGAATCAATGAATGAATCTCAGCCCTTTACATGTCCACTGTAATTAAATAAATAGTTTTTTTCATCGTGCTGCCCAATTTGGAACAGCTGATTAGCCTAATGTGCACCGTTGGACTGTGAGAGAGAACCAGAGAACCTGGGAGGAACTCACGCAAGCACATGCAAACTCCACATAGAAGCGATCTCGCCGAGTCCAGAATTCGAAATCAGAACCTTCTCGTGGTTAAGGTGGACATGCTAACGACTACACCAGGGGTCACCAACCTTTTGAAAACTGAGAGCTACTTTTTGGGTACCAATTAATGCGACGCGCTACCAGGTCCATACACACTTCTGAAAGAACAAATTTGCTCAATTTACCTTTAATTATATGTTATTATTAACAATTAATGATATTTATTTAGGGGGCAGTGGTGGCCTGGTGGTACAAGGTAGTAGATTGCTGATCCTAAGGTTGGGGGTTCGAGTCCCGCCTCTCCACAAGGTTGTTACCGTTCCCCCAGTGCAGCTAACTGGGTTATCATAGGCTGGCCATGTCTCTCACTGTCTATGGTGAGAGGTTCATGTAAAATAACCATTGCTGACTTTTGACAAGAGTAGCTGCAAAGCCATCGGCGTGTTTCCGCCCCTTGCTAAAGGGTTGTGTCAGGAAGGGCATGGTTAGGGTCTAACTGGGATTCGAACACACAACCTCCCAATCATGAGTCCAGCACCCTAACCACTTCAGCACCGGCCCCGTAGTGCCATATTGCCGCCATTTAATAAAAACTTATCGATTTCAAAACGTTCTAGAAATGTTATTAGTTGTTTGTCATATTGAATATTGCAAAGTCAATTATTTTTCACATCATTTTAGTCTGGACTGTTCGGCCCACTGACCTGCCCTGCAGAGCTGAGAGTTCATTACGGACATCCCATTGCTATGAGTGTGACCAAACGAGGGTCACATCAGGGTCACATCTAACCGTAGACCACCCAGGTCTACGGATGTCATCCATTCACGGGAACATATGCTGAAAAAAAAGGGGCCACAGTGAAATCTGTGTGATAAAGGAGGGTAAGATAGTTGTATGGCTGTAGTAGACACTGCTGCCTTTTGAAAGTGTGCTGAATGACAGTTTTCAGGAGGTCTTCCCACACTGACCTCTAAATTTGCCCTGCCATTAGAAGCCTAACTGTAAGTGGAGCCATAAAACAAAGAATGACTTTCAACTAAGAAAGATATACAGCTGAGGATTCCCTTTTGTGTAGGCAGGATCATACCCAGAGTCAACCTCAGATACTTCATCATTAAACTATGCGCTACCAATAGCCTGGAATGTTTTAACCCCATTAAATCATGTGGAAATATTTTCTCGTGTCTATACAGTAGCAACAGCTTTATTAGCCAAGCGAGTTTTCACACGCAAGGAATTTGCCCTGGCAAGCGGCTGCACAAAGATATTACACTTGGTAGAATTAAATATAAACATGTACATATTTAATATTTATAAAATGAAGGACAGACATGTTGGTGTGTCGAGCTGAAGACTCCACTGGAGGAAACATTTGTAACAGCCAACATGCCAACACTGACATGTTTAAAATCATGAGATATAATCGAGTAAATGATTATAATCCACGAATTAAACTGAGGTTTGTACGGTGGTGTAGTCCAGGGGTCACCATCATGGTGCTGACAGGCACCAGGTTGCCTGCAAAGACAACATGAGTCGCCCGTGGGCCTGTCCACTGCTATTTTTAGAATAGGCCCGCGGCTGCATAGCGCCACTTTTCATTGAGCTGCTTCTAATTTTTTGGCTATTTTAAAAAAAAATCAAATCAATATCTTCACGTAGATCTTCTTCTTCTCCTTTCAGCGTTTTCCCTTTTTCAGGGGTCACCACAGCAAATCATCTGATTCGCATATTTGATTTGGCATAGGTTTTTACATCAGATGCTGGTGGTGTAGTGGTTAGAGTGTTGGGCTCATGATCGGGAGGTTGTGAGTTCAAATCCCACTGAGCCCCTCACTGTGCTAAGACCCCTGGGCAAGGTCTTAACCACATGTGTGCCTCAGTTCACCCAGCAGTATAAATGGGTACCAGTAAAAATATACTGGGAAGGTAGCCTGTGATGGACTAGCGTCCCCTCCAGGAGGAGTTGAACTCCTAGTCGCTTCATGCTACGGAAACTGGGGATAAGCACCGGCCTGATGAGCCACTAGGCTCGGGTGTAAAAAGCCCACCAGACTTTTTACCCTTTTTAATGTGGCGCAGTGGGTAGCACGTCCGTCTCACAGTAAGAAAGTCCTGGGTTCGATTCCCTGGGCTCGGGGAGCTTCTTTATGGAATTTTCATGTTTTTCCTGTGATGGCGTAGTTTTCCTCCAGGAAATCTGGTTTCCACTCACAGTCCAAAAACATGCACAGCCGGCGAACTGACTGTTCCGAATCACCTCGCGGAGTCAGAGGGAGTGTGAATGGTTGTAAATGTCGTGGCCCTGCGATAGCCTGGTGAGCTGTCCAGGGTATACCCCACCCTCACCCAGAGTTGTCTGAGATGGGCGCCAGCCTCCCTGCGAGTCATATTATGATTAGCAGCATAGAAAATGAATGGATGAATGAAAATGTTCAGCTTGTCGGTAACAGCTTTTCAATTGACCCACCTTAACTTGGTCATGGCTCCACAGTGGTCTTTGCAAACTGTTCCGTGTGTACCGTTCCTTCGCTCAGAGCCAGCTGAGATAGGCTCCAGCCTTCCCGTGACCCTAGTAGGATTAAGCAGTTCGACAAATGAATGAATGACTTTATTACACTCAGGGCCTAGCAATGTTAATAACATAATAATTTAAACCACAGCGCCATCTAATGGATCTAGTGAAAAGGAGCCTGAACACAATCTAGTATCTTTTTTCTTCAGTTCTTCTTTCAGCTTCTGCAAAAAGCAGTTTGAATACTGTGTCTTATTACACTGTTTTTGTTCATTATTTACAAAATATTATTCTAAATGGAGTACATTTTTTTAGCGTGCCACTCCTCTCAAACACCTACAGCTAGAAAAAAGCTTCCAACGCTCAAATATCAGCCATGTTAATAAGACTACACTAATATCTTTCGGGGCAGTGGTGGCCTTATGGTAAAGGGCGCTGGATCACTGTTCCTACGGTTGGGGGTTCAAGCCCCACTTTCCACGGGTTGTCACTGTCCTCCAAGTGAAGCTAACTGGGTCATCAAAGGCCAGCCTTGTCTTTCACTGTCTATGGTGAGAGGTTCATGTAAAAGAACCATTGCTGACTTTTGTCAAGAGTAACTGCACAGCCTTCAGTGTTTCCACCCTGCGATGGCCTGGCGAGCTGTCCAGGGTATACTCTGTCCTCGCCCAGAGTAGGTTGGGATGAGTACCAGCCTCCCTGTGACCCTAATTAGGAATAAGTGGTTACAGAAGATGATGAATGAATAATATCTTTTGGTCCTGATATAACTAATGGTTGATTATGGGTGGAGTTTTTTGTTTGTTTGTTTGTTTGTTTGTTTTGTTTTGGTTTTGTTTTTTTTTTGTTTTTTTTGTTTTTTTTTTACATGACAGATGGTAACTTTAGTACCACCATGTGGTGACAACTGGAATAACAAACGTCAAAAAATGTTTTGTCTGCCAGCTCCACATACTGCAAGAACTGAGAGCAAGCTGCAAGCTGTTTCAACAATTGTATTGAAAAGCATATTTTATCATTTTAACCGAGATTTGTCTGTCACCTTTAATAAATTAAACAAATCCATAGTGTGGTATTATGGTGATGTAGTGGTTAGCATGTCTGCCTTGCAGCAAGAAGGCCTGGGTTTGATTCCCAGCCTGAGCAGTTCTGTGTGGAGTTTGCATTCTCGCCCTGTACCTGTGTGGGTTTCCTCTGGGTACTCAGGTTTCATCCGAAGACATGCACATGCACATCAGTATAAAACCCCACAGTAAATGAAATTCATTCATTTCCCTAAGCACTAATGTGTAATGACAGTGACAACCTTGTGGAGAGTGGGACTCGAACCCCCAACCTTTGGATCAGCGATCCAGCGCCCTATACCTACCACTAGACCACCACTGCCCCCATCATCACATTATACAGTACGTACTGTAATTGTGTAATGCATTTGCAGTTTATACAGTAATTCATCTTTAATGCCACTAGAGGGAGCTTTAGCCTTAAATATATCCTTATTTCTTCACCGTCATATGAGGCCCCCCCTCCTTCCCACTCCACCACACCCCTTTTTTATTAATATCACTTTCAGGTGCACATGGTTCGTTTTCTATATATAGTAACTCAAATAATCATTTTTGTGCAACAAGATTAACCAGAGCCAGTGCTTCTGTTAAAGTGGATAGTGAGTACTGTATATAAACATAGACATACACCCAGGATGTGATGCCCATCACAGGACAACATGGACACACACACACACACATTACACCTTAATAGGGTGATCGACTCTAGCCTATCCAAGTATGTGTATTTTCTGGGAAGTAGAAGTAAATCAGAGAAAACTGTAGAGACAAGAAGAGAAATGTCAAAAAATTAGGCAGACGGTATCCCAGTATCAACCCAAGGACTCATATATGGACAGTATGTGTTTGTTCATATGTACAGAATACATGTGTATGAATGAGAAGGACCCAAGAGGAACGGTGAGGTTACAGGGAGCAGAGATAAAGAAGGTGGAGGATTTTAAGTACTTAGGCTCAACAATCCAGAGCAATGGAGAGTGTGGAAAAGAGGTGAAGAAGCGTGTGCAGGCAGGTTGGAATGGATGGAGAAAAGTGTCCGGTGTGATGTGTGATAGGAGGGTATCGGCAAGAATGAAAGGAAAAGTGTACAAGACGGTGTTGAGGCCAACGATGTTGTATGGGTTAGAAACAGTGGCCCTGAGGAAAAGACAGGAGGCAGAGCTGGAGGTAGCAGAGATGAAAATGTTGAGGTTCTCTTTGGGAGTAACGAGGATGGATAGGATCAGGAATGAGCACATCAGAGGGACAGCACATGTAAGACGTTTTGGAGACAAAGTCAGAGAGGCTAGATTGAGATGGTTTGGACATGTACAGAGGAGGGATAGTGAGTATATTGGTAGTAGGATGCTGAGGTTGGAACTACCAGGCAGAAGGCCTCAAGGAAGACCAAAGAGAAGATTTATGGACGTGGTGAAGGAGGACATGAAGGCAGTTGGTGTAAAAGAAGAAGATGCAGAGGACAGGGTGAGATGGAGGCAGATGATTCACTGTGGCGATGTGTTTGCTTATATGTAAGCCTGGGCTTTGTAGCGTTGTGCCACTCTAATTATAAAATTGCGTATTGTTAATATTGTCCTATAGGTACAGCTATGCTGGGCTGGGCTCGTGGTCGAGAGGTCATGGGTTTGAATCCCTGTTAGAGCCCCAATGTGCTAAAACCCCTGGGAATCCAGGAGAAGGTGAACTTCTAGGTGCTTCACGTTAAGAAACCCGAGGATAAGCTGTGGCCAGATGACCCCTCAGATCTAAATGGGTACACTGGTATCAGGACAACCCCCCCACACACCCACCCCACCCCTGGACAACCATCGATTACACTGTATTGGACCAATGGTAGAGAAATTCAAGAAAGACCACAGACCCCTGTCTAATTAATAACCTGGAAGGTTGTCAAGGTTCACAGTTTCATGACAGACATAGTACATTGCTATTAAATATAATATAGGATCGCTGATCCTAAGGTTAGGGGTTCAAACCCCACTCTCCACGGGTTGTCACTGTCCCCCCAGTGCAGCTAACTGGGTTATCAAAGGCCGGCCATGTCTCTCACTGTCTATGGTGAGAGGTTCATGTAAAAGAACCATTGCTGGCTTTCATCAGGAGGAGACCGCATAGGCGTCAGCGTGTTTCGGCCCTGCGATGGCCTGGCGAGCTGTCCAGGGTGTATTCTGCCCTCACCCAAAGTCAGCTGGGATGGGCGCCAGCTTCCTCACGCCCCTAATTAGGATTAAGTGGTTATAGAAAATGAACGGATGATGAACATAATATAATTATAGTGCTTGGGGAGTGACAGCTCAAAGACAGACTCGCCAGAAGCATCGGCTGAAATATGATCTTCCAAGCAGGACAAAGTCATTTACCGGATTCATTCATCTTCACTAAGCGCTTTATTTTAACCAGTGTGGCGGAGGATCCGGAGCATATTTGGGGTCTGTCCATCACAGGGCACCAACCACGTGCATTTACGCAGTCATTCATATCTAAGCAACAATTTAGAATTGTGCCTGTTTTTGAGTGGCAGGAAGGAACTGGAGTTGGGTTTGTGATCAGAACAGTGGCGGTTCAAGCCCCAGTACCAAGCAAGGCCGTTAAATCCTCAACTGCTTCTTCTTTTACTTTCGGCTGCTCCCTTCAGGGGTCGCCACAGCAAATCATCCGCCTCCATCTCACCCTGTCCTCCGCATCTTCTTTTCTGACTCCAACGACCTTCATGTCTTCCTTCACCACATCCATAAATCTCTTCTTTGGTCTTCCTCGAGGCCTTCTGCCTGGTAGTTCCAACCTCAGCATCCTACTGCCAATATACTCACTATCCCTCCTCTGTACATGTCCAAACCATCTCAATCTAGCCTCTCTGACTTTGTCTCCAAAACGTCTTACATGTGCTGTCCCTCTGATGTGCTCATTCCTGATCCTATCCATCCTCGTTACTCCCAGAGAGAACCTCAACATTTTCATCTCTGCTACCTCCAGCTCTGCCTCCTGTCTTTCCCCCAGGGTCACTGTTTCTAAGCCATACAACATCGCTGGCCTCAACACCGTCTTGTACACTTTTCCCTTCATTCTTGCCGATACCTTCCTATCACACATCACACCGGACACTTTTCCAAACCATCTCAATCTAGCCTCTCTGACTTTGTCTCCAAAACGTCTTACATGGGCTGTCCCTCTGATATACTCATTTCTCAACAATCCTCAACTGCTCAGATGTATAAATATATGTCAGTCTGGATAAGGATTTTGAACAAATACCATAAATATAAATAGCAAACTGATTGTGGATATAATCCAACTATTAAAGTATTAGTGTCCTTATGAAAATGTGTATAATATATTTGTTGTATCTTTTTTTATTCCCTTCCACCTCATTCACAGAGCACATTAACTCATTAATTTCTTAACCACTTAATCCGAATTAGGCTCGCAGGGAGGCTGGTGCCCATCTCAGCTCGCCAGGCAGAAATACACTGACGGCTACTCTTGACGAAAAAGTCAGCAATGGTTCTTTTACAGCCTCTCACCATAGACAGTGAGCGTCATGTCCAGCCTTTTTGATAACCCAGTTGGCTGCACTGGGGGGGGGGGGAACAGTGACAACCCATAGAGAGCAGGGCTTGAACCCCCAACCCTTGGGATCAGTGATCCAGCACCTTTACCGTGAGACCACCACTGACCTCGCATTAACTCAAAGCTATTAATATTCTTTATATTATTACATTATACATAGGAGTCCTACAATAGCCTGGCGAGCTATTCAGGGTGTACTCTGCCCTCGTTCACAGTTGACTGAGACGGGCACCAGCCTCCAAGTGACCCTCATTAGGATTAAGCTGTTCGGAAAATGAATGAATTCATTATTTATAGGATTTTGGATTAAATTTGCTCACCTAACCAGGAACACTATTAAGCTGCACTATTGGAACTGTGAAATCATTTTAATGGAAAAAGCAGCCGTCTGAATTCTCATTACTAAAAACCGCTGTCTCTATGTACGGGATTTATTATACACAATGTGATATTATGTTGGCCTGACTCTAGCCTGGGGTACAGCGCTTATTCTCCATGGAATTGTTCTATCGGTTGATCATGTCGAGGTTCAGCAACAATCTTCTTCTTCTTTCCTTTTGGCTTTCCCCCTTTTTTTTTTTTCAGGGGTCACCACAGGGGTCATCATCTGATTCGCATATTTGATTCGGCATAAGTTTTTACATCGGATGCCCTTCCTGGCACAACCCTTTTTAGCAAGTGGCAGAAACACGCTGACGGCTATGTGGCCTACTCTTTACGAAAGCCAGCAATGGTTCTTTTACATGAACCTATCACCATCGACAGTGAAAGACACAGCCGGCCAATGATAACCCAGTTAGCGGCACATCTTGTGGAGAGTGGAACTCGAACCCCCAACCTTAGGATCAGTGATCCAGTGCCCTTTACCACCAGACCCCCACTGCCCTGAGGCTCAGCAACGTTATACGGCAATAAAATTAATTCAGCTGATGATCTGAATGTACGGAACATCCAGGATTTCAAATCAAATGCTTTTTTTTTTTTTTCTTACCTGATACCAGACATATAAAACTTGGGCTCAAACCTTGAATGAAAGAGAGCTTCAGGGAGCGTGAGGACTCATTTTCCACATGAACTGGCATCACAAAGTCCTGATCTTAACCCTATTGTAAATTTATGGGATGTGCAGGAGAAGACTTTATGCAGTGGTTTTATTTTCATCAGTGGTTATCAGTTCTAGATCTTTTTCTTTTCCTTCCAGCTGTTCCCTTCAGGGGTCGCCACAGTCAATCATCTGCCTCCATCTCATCCTATTCTCTGCATCTTCTTCTCTTACACCAATTACCTCCATGTCCTCCTTCACCACGTCCATAAATCTTCTCTTTGGTCTTCCTCTAGGCCTTCTGTCTGGTTATCAGTTCAAGATATCAAAAAAAAAAATAAAATAAATTAAACCCAACTCTGGATGGAGCGGAACGTTGTGATGTTTCTTTTTTTTGTTGTCGGTGCCATGGTGATGACACGCTAAAAACTAAGGTCAAGCAAAAAAAATATGAGCGTGCATGCCTATTGTTAAATCATGAATCAGTTTGTAGGGACAGTGGTGGGCCGGTGGTAAGGTGCTGGATTACTGCTCCCAAGGGTGGAGGTTCAAGCCCCACTATCAGTGGGTTGTGACTGCTGTCCCCCTCATTGCAGCTCACTGGGTTATCAAAGGCCTCCCATGTCTCCCACTGTCTATGGTGTGAGGTTCATGTAAAAGATCCACTGCTGATTATCATCAAGATTATGCTGCATAGCCATGTTTCTGCCCTTCGATGGCGTGGCGAGCTGTCCACAGTTTACAGGGCAATCCATCACAGGGCCAACACACATACCGTATATATATATATATATATATATATATATATATATATATACACACACACACACACACACAAAACCAATATGTATTTAATATGCATGTGTTTGGAGACCCACACAAGCACAGGAGAACATACAGTACAAACCCCCCACAGAAACCCTTCACCCAGCCCAGAGCTTGAACCCTCAACCTACTTGCTGCGAGTCTTGAGGTGGAGATGCTAACCACTACAACGCTGTGCTGCCATGCAGTTTGTATTGTTAAATCTACATTTTTTTTTTTTTTTTTTGCTAATTTGTCTAGCACCAGAAGGGTACTGGTGGCCTAGTGGTATAGGTGCTGGATCACTGATCCTAAGGTTGGGGGTTCAAGCCCCACTCACTACAGGTTGTCACTGTTTCCCCTGGTGCAGCTAATTGGGTTATCAAACGCCGGCCATGTCGCTCACTGTCTGTGGTGAGAGGTTCATGTAAAGAACCATTGCTAACTTTCGACAAGAGTAGCTGCATTGCCGTCAGCTTGTTTCCACCCTGCGATAGCCTGGAGAGCTGTCCAGGGTGTACTCTGCACACGCCCGGAGTTGGCTGGGATGGGCGCCAGCCTCCCCGTGACCCTAATTAGGATTAAGCGGTTACAGAAAATGAACAGAACTGTCGAGCACCATGGTTATGGACGAACACAGTTAGTATTATCACTGTTTAATGTGCAAAGTGTTTATGGTTGAAATGACAAGTAAAAGTAGGCGGCACGGCGGCGCCTCACTGCAAAGAGATCCTGTGTTCAAATCCCAGGCTCAGGTGTTCCTGAATGTAGGTTGCATGTTCTTACCATGCTTGGGTGGGTTCCTTTGGGTACTCTGTTTTCCTCCCACAGTCCACTGGCGTGCAAATTATGCTGACTGGCTGTTCCAAATTGTCCCTTGGTCTGAACATGTCTGTGAATTGTTGTGTTTTGTGCTGGCCCTGGGATAGTAAGGCGAGCTGTTCAGGGTGTGCCTTTGCCGAGGATCAACTATAATAGGCTCCAGCCTCCATGTGACTTTAATAGCAGGATTAAGCATTTTGTTAAATCAGTGTAAGTGAATGCGGTACAGTCAAAGCCGCTTGACTTGACTATGGTGTGACCCACATTTCTTTGACCTTGAAGAAATCTTTAAGGTTAGTCTGAAAAAAGCTTTTAAATAGAATCTCGAAGTGATAGAGTAATCTTTTTCCAACAAGGATAGATAAGTAACTGTGGCATATACAAAAACTGTTTTAGCAAATCTCCCAGAATAGCTGCTATTTCAGCTTGATGTGAATCATTTTTAATGTACTGTACAGCAAGCGATCCCATCGGAGAGCTGATGTCTAAATCTACCAATGTTCCCCATCACAGAAAAAGGTTTAGGAAGCTTTGCAGAGGTCGCGCAACAATTTAGCGTGCTATAATTTTCCAGACGACGTATTCTGAGGGTGCACGATGACCTCTATGTGTTGCTGTAAAATGCTGCTTTGATAGCAGGCTGTCTGGCTGTTCAGTCCCAGCTGCAGTTCTAGGTGCAGACGTCACTGTCGTGCCAAACACTGCAGCAAGAATCTATTTCTGTTTCTCTTGCTCACAGGTGTTCTGAAATGTCGGCGTTTTAGTTAGAACAGACCCGAATTGACTTTGCTTTATAAGCGTCAACCCAAAAAGTTACCAATTTAGAGCTTTATATAAACCTAGCTCACGTTACTCTCAACCATTTATTGTTTTTTGGGGTTTTTTTGTTTGGGTTTTTTTTCAAAGCTTGGAAGGTTTGGTACTGTTTGATGTAATACTATACTATACCTTTAAGCCTTTTTTTTAAATAGAGGCTGGAATGGTGGAGTAGTGGTTGTCATGTCTGCCTCTCAACTAGACGATCATAGGTTTAATTCCCAGACTCATCTTGAGCATTTCTGTCTGGTGGTTAGGTGCTGGGTTACTGATCCCAAGGTTGCGGTTTCAAGCCTCACTGTCAACGTTTTGTCACCACTGTCTCCCAGGTGCAGCTAACTGAGTTATGAAAGACCGTCCATGTCTCTCACTATCTATGGTGAGAGGTTCATGTAAAAGAACCATTGATGACTCTGATCAAGAGTAGCTGCATAGCAGTCAGCGTGTTTCTGCCCTGCGATGGCCTGGCGAGCTATCCAGGGTGTACTCTGCCCTCGTCGAGAGTCAGCTAAGATGAGCGCCAGCCTACGTGCGACCCTAATTTGGATTCAGCGATTCATAAAATGACATTTTTTATGGTTTAACAACTGATAAGAGTCTTCAGGCGTTTGATTGGTCAGTCTCTGGACAGAGCACACAGATTCACCAATCAACTGCCTGAAGACTCTTATCAGTTGTTTGAATGAGCCAGACTGACCAATCAAATGCCTGAAGACTCTTATCAGTTGTTTGAATGAGCCGAGTCAGGTGTGCTGCTGCTTGGTTGAAACAAAAACCTGCAGCCACATGGCCCTTTGTGGCACGAGTTTGACACCCCTGGTTTACAGGCTTTTATCACCTATTTAATTGCTATTGTTCTGTTCGATCGTGATCTCATTTCTTCTTGCAGCTGTTCATCTAAAGGCTTAAAACATCTGTATGTATAGCAGAATAGGAAACATCAGGCTCTATGGCAACCTGAAGGCTACAAAATTCAGAAACTGCTCAGATAAGATAAGATAAGATAAGATAAGATACAGCTTTATTAATCTCACAATGGAGAAATTCACTGTTACAGGCTCTTGAGGTACTATCAGTAGGGGGTGCAAAAATAGATACAAGTATTTATGCTTCAACTTCACACAATCCTTTTGCTCACTGCAGCAATGTGCAGATTTTTTTTTTAAATAATTATATGCTAAAATTCACACCTGCTATTTCATGCTGTAAATATAACTTGAAATACCTTATACTGTACCACCAGACGAAGGATGGTCAGGAGCTGCCAAATGCACACGCAATAATGGCTCTTTTGTGCACATATTTTTAAAGTGTTCTGTGCCACTTGAGGTGATAGACATTATCCTCCCTTACATTTGTACAATAACAGCTAATTAGAATAAGAACAAAAACAGAGATCTTTATAGCTGAGGAGGACACAATCTGAATCGACATTAGAATTTCTTTGACAAATAAATTACTATATTACTCTGATATTCTACAGTATTATTGTCACGGAAAGCTGGTGAGTGTTTTGTAATGGAATATCCATCATTGCTGAGTAAAAACCACTTATCAACTGAATACGTGTTTCTCAGTGTACCTTCAATGATTTGTTAAATAATGTTCAAACAAATGTTATTCAATGAGGCGTATCGAGTGATAATATTCAGGCTTCATTAGCATCAGTAACATCCTTTCAGACGGTACAGATCTGAAAAAAAAAATACATCACATCCTATAAAACTGTTGACTCTTGATAAAGTGATATAGAAAAAAATAATCAGTGCACTGAGCTGTGATTTACTGCTGTTTAAATACATTGTGGCGGCACGGTGGCGTAGTGGTTAGCACGTCTGCCTCACAGCAAGAAGGCCTGGGTTTGATTCCAGGCCTGGCTGTTTCTGTGGGGAGTTTGTATGATCTCCCCGTGCTTGTGTGGGTTTCCTCCGGGTGCTCCGGTTTCCTCCCACAATCCAAAGACATGCACAGAAGGTTAATTGTTTGTTCTAAATTGCCTGTAGGTAGTTAATGACCTGGAGAGGGATGGGTGCCGCCGGGCCAAAATCAGCCCAAGTTTCGCCATGAAAGCGCCCCAACGACAACCGCGGATGTTAAGGGATAAGTGAAGTGAAATAAATACACTGTCGGAAGTGCATTCCACCAATCACAATACAGGAGACGGGGGCAAGTTCAAGTGCGATTCCGCTGGAGCAGAAACGGGATTTATTGCAATGGGCTGGGACGAATGTTTACAGAAAAACAAAACACCCATCCCACCACCGACAGAGAAAAAAAAAACAAAACACAAATACCGATGGGGACGCAACACTCAACCAAATGACAAATAAAATTGTATCAGAGTGTAATAAAAAAAAAATAACAACACCATTACATTTCTTCGGCACATAGTTGTATATTAGGTGCCATTGATTAGAACCTCCTGCAGGCGGAAGCTGTCGAATTTAAACCTGATATCAAGGATCAGGTTTTCTCTTTGCAATTGAAATGTGTGATATCGAGCTCTCAAGAGTTCTCTATAGCCTTCATAAAAAATATGTTAAGGAGGTCTTTGAGTCTGGTTACGGATTTGGGTCATTTGAAATAACTCATTCGACTGTAAGTAAAATCATCTTACAAGCAGTATAATTTCAAAAGACTACAAATAACTCCAGCTCCCGCAAATTCACGCCGGCAATTTCAGCTTGAAAGCACAGCAATTGATTAAAAAAGAAGTCACCAAGAACCCCACCACTTCATACAGGATCTAGAGCTGACACATAGTTCTTGATGTCAAAGTGAATCTATCTATAACTGGAAAGTGATTGGACAAATTTGACCTACATATGAGAAGTCTCAGGGGAAAAAAAGCCTTTGCTGTCCAAAAAAAACCATAACAAAACAAAAAAAAACATTGGCACAAAATTACAGTTTGCAAGCAAATATATATACAAAATCCAGATTTTTTGGAATATTGTGCTTTAGAAAGACAAATCAAAGATAGAATTGTTTGGTCATAGTCACAGTACACATATGAACTGAGAAGAACTTAATCCCATCTGTGAACCATTGGGATTGTTTTGCTGCCTCATGGACTGGACTCTTTGCAATTATTGATTCAATTATCACCCCCAGTGCAGCTAACTGGGTTATCAAAGGCCGGCCATGTCTGTCACTGTCTATGGTGTGAGGCATGTAAAAGAACCATTGCTGACTTTCGACAAGAGTAGGCCGCAAAGCCGTCAGCGTGTTTCCGCCCTGCGATGGCCTGGCGAGCTGTCCAGGGTGTACTCTGCCCTCGCCCTGAGTTGGCTGGGATGGGCACCAGCCTCCCCGTGACCCTAATTAGGATGAAGCGGTTACAGAAAATGAAATGAAATGATTCAGTTATCATATCAAAGAGTGCTTGAGGGCAATGTGAGGCTCTGTGTTCAAATTTGAGTTGAATTTGGTGGAATATTAACAGGATAATGGCGCTAAGCACACGAGCAAATCCAGCTACTCTTTACGAAAGTCAGCAATGGTTCTTTTACATGAACCTCACACCATAGACAGTGAGAGACATGACCCACCTTTGATAACCCAGTTAGCTGCACTGGGGTGGACAGTGACAACCTCGTGGAGAGTGGGACTCAAACCCCCAACCTTAGGATCAACAATCCACCACCTTATACCACTAGACCACCACTGCCACCCCAAGTAAATACAACAAGGAATGGCTTAAAAACAACAAATAGATATCCATGGAAGTAGGGCAGTGTGTCTTTAATTAAAGTCCAGATTATAAATCCCTGTTAATATGCTGTAGAGACATTTGAAAAGAGCAGTATGTAGACCCAAGAAAACCCACAAACATCATCAGTTCATCATCATCATTTTCTGTAACCACTTAATCCTAACTTGGGTCGCGGGGAGGCTGGCGCCCATCCCAGCCAACTTCGGGCGAGGGCAGAGTACACCCTGGACAGCTCGCCAGGCCATGGCAGGGCGGAAACACGCCGACGGCTTTGCAGCCTACTCTTGTCGAAAGTCAGCAATGGTTCTTTTACATGCCTCACACCATAGACAGTGAGAGACATGGCCGGCCTTTGATAACCCAGTTAGCTCCACTGTGACAGTGACAACCTTGTGGAGAGTGGGACTCAAACCCCCAACCTTTGGATCAGCGATCCAGCGCCCTATACCACTAGACCACCACTGCCCCCTCCCACAAACATCTTGCAGCTAAAAATTATAGTCCAAATTTCAGCAAGAAAATGTCAGAGATGGTGGATAGTTATAAAAACACCTTCAGCAAAACATTTTCCAAGCCGCTTTATCTTTCATGGAGAGGCTGGAGACCATCCCAGACCAGTGTTTGTGAAAGTGCGCAGCACCCTGAACAGCTCGCCAGAACATCACAGTTCTGATACAAGCATTCATACCCACAGTCACATCTAGGGGCAATCCAGAACACCCAAATAGTCCAACAAATGGTCTTTGGAAGGAAACTAGAGCACCTGGCGAAAGCTCACACAATCATTGGGAGAACATGCAAACGCCACACAAAATCACCCTCATCACACACAGGGTTTGAACCCAGGACCTTCTTGCTGTGAGGCCAACCTTCTAAGCACTATGACTCTGTGCTGTCCTTAAAAGAAGTATTGGTTATCAGGTTGTTTGACAGTGCGATACTAAATCTTAAAGGTGCTTATTCACTAGTGTATAGCCAACTTGTTTGATCTTCCATTATAAATTCATTTTGCATAAATACAATGTTGCACAAGTGGGATAAATCGGTCGTGCAACACTGATTCACAGAAAGCAGAGAACTCCGAGATCAAGTGTTCTTCATCCTCACTCGCTGCAAGATGAAGCTGTTTACTAATATCATCACGCCTGGTGCAGGGCTCATTGAACCTCGTGCACAGGAGTAAGCAAATGGTTTCAGGAAGACCTCATGGCCAATTCTATTCTATTTAAAGAGATAAAACTGTAGTTCATGTTTATTTGTTATGCTTGGTAAGTGAAGTGTGGTCAGTGGTGTAGTGGTTAGGGTGCTGTGCTCATGATCGGGAGGTTGTGAGTTTGAATACCACTGAGACAAGTGTGCCTCTTTTCACCCTGCAGTATAAATGGGTACCAGTAAAATATACTGGGAAGGTAACCTGTGATGGACTAGTGTCCCATGCAGGAGGAGTTGAACTCCTGGTCGCTTCATGCTACAGAAACTGAGGATGAGCCACTAGGCTTGGGTGTAAAAAAAAAAAAAAAAAAGCCCAACAGACTTTACCTTGGTAAGTGAATGGGCTCCTTTAAAGACTATTCTGTACCTTTTCTTAAATTATATCCACAACCATGTGATAGAAGCGACTGTATCGATGTTATTGTCATCGTTACCATATGTTCCATTCATTCATTTTCTGAACTATTTAATCCTAACTAGGATGGCAGGGAGGCTGGTGCCAATGCCAGCTGACTCCAGGCGAGGGCAGGGTACACCCTGGACAGCCATCACAGGGAAGAAACACACTGATTGCTATGCAGCCCACACTCTTGTTGAAAGTCAGCAATGGCTCTTTTAGAACCTCACACCATAGACAGTTGGGAGAAATAGCCAGCTTTTGATAACCCAGTTAACTGCACTGAGGAGACAGTGACAACCTGTTGAGAGTGGGTCTTAAACCCCAAACTTTGGGATCAGTGATCCAGCACCTTTACCACCAGGCCATCACTGCCCTGACTTTACCATAATGTGATAAACAATTAATGTACATAGGGCAGTTAAAGGCACTACTGTATTGTGATGGGGGGTGGGTGGGTGTTTCTATTGGTTCATTAGATTCATTAAATGTTTCTCGCACTATAAAACATTCTACTCTGAGATGTCTGTGAAATCTTGAAAGCTCTATACAGAGGGAAAAAGCTTACAAAACAATATGGTAGATTTAAACCAGATTAAACTGTAAGGTTGTACAATATTTACACAACACTACAGACTGCACCAAGGACAAAATGAGGATATGAACAGTTTGTACAAGAGATTAACAAACGTGCAAAATTATATGAATAAACTCATAAATTAATGTCTGCAATTTTGGATCAGATATATTGGTAACACATTACGAATCAGGATATTCTACAAAAAAGAGGCGCAGCTTGAAAATAAAATAAGGGCGCACCGAATAGTTTAATTTCCAGTAGAGTGTTGATTGTGTTTTACGAGAGAAAAAATACCCAAGAAGGATAAGAATAGAGGAGAAAATATGGATATAATAAATATAATAAAGGCTTGTATGGACCTCCTTATCCTGCACAGTCCATAATTATCCACACAATCTAAAAAAGAATCATCAATAAGCCATACTTTACCCTGGAGGGGTACAAGCTTTGTACTTTAAGTATTTATATTTTACCCAGAAATTCATATGACGTATAAAGTTTTAAAGCTTTAATATAAAAATAGTTCTGGAAAGCAGGCAAAACCCCTCAGCGTACATGCCACATTTTAAAGGGTATGATGATGTTAAGCAATTGCGTGGAATGCAAATTCGGTTTCGGCTGCGGCAGCCATTTTGGCCAACTGTGATAAAAGTGTAGTGACTTAGTCTCAACATTCATCCTTCATTTATTTTCTGAGCGGCTTAAACCTAATTAGGGTGGCGGGGAGGCCGGTGCCCATCCCAGCTGACTCTAGCTGAGGGCAGAGTACACCCTGGACAGCTCATCAGGCCATCACAGAGCAGAAACACGCTGACGGCCACACATCTACTCTTGAAGAAAGTCAGCAGTGGTTCTTTTGAGAGTGAGAGACATGGCCATTTGCTACACTGTGGGGGACAGGGGGGCAACCGGTTTATAGCGGGGCTTGAAACCCTGACCTTGGATCAATAATCCAGCAGCCTACCACTGCACTACCACCACTGCCCCTCAGTCCCAACATCAGCACCAAAAATGGTGATGATCGGTGATGGTATTTTTGTGTTCGAGCTTAGAATGCAAATTCAAGATGGCATCTGAGGCAGCGGGCAGTGGTGGTCTAGTGCTATAGGGTGCTGGATTGCTGATCCAAAGGTTGGGGGTTCGAGTCCCACTCTCCACAAGGTTGTCACTGTCCCCCCAGTGGAGTTAACTGGGTTATCAAAGGCCGGCCACATCTCTCACTGTCTATGGTGTGAGGTTCATGTAAAAGAACTATTGCTGACTTTCGACAAGAGTAGCTGCGAAGCCGTCGGCGTGTTTCCGCCCTGCGATGGCCTGGCGGGCTGTCCAGGGTCTATTCTGCCCTCACCCGGAGTTGGCTGGGATGGGCACCAGCCTCTCTGCGACCCTAATTAGGATTAAGCGGTTACAGAAAATGAACAGAACTGAACATCTGCGGCAGCAACACTGGACATCAGACCCAGAGGCAAATCGATCGGCTTGTGTAGTTGCTCAGTCCCATCATCCCCACCAAAAATGGAGATGATCAATGATGGTGTTTTTGAGTTAGTGTTCGGAATGCAAAGACAGTTGGACAGATATTGTCTTTGACGACAATACCCCTTACACCCACCAGATTCTTCTTCTTCTCCTTTCGGCTATTCCCTTCAGGAGCTGCCCCAGCCAATCATCTGCCTCCATCTTACCCGATCCTCTGCATCTTCTTCTCTGACACCAACGACCTTCATGTCCTCCGTCACCACATCCACAAATCGTCTCTTTGGTCTTCCTCTAGGCCTTCTGCCTGGTAGTTCCAATCTCAGCATCCTACTACCAATATACTCACTATCCCTACGGTGTACATGTCCAAACCATCTCAATCTAGCCTCTCTGACTTTGTCTCCAAAACATCTTACATGTGCTGTCCCTCTGATGGACTCGTTCCTGATCCTATCCATCCTCATTACTCCCAAAGAGAACCTCAACATTTTCATTTCTATGTCCACCAGGTTATTATGGTCCAATAATTTTAGTAGGGGAGGGGTGCTGACGAAGTGTTGAGGACTTTTGGCTCACTCCAAAAAAACATCCATTTTTAAATACACTGTGGTTCCCAAGGCTGTGTTTCTGTGTGGAGTTTGGATGTTCTCGCAACACAGACCCGAGAGGTACAAAGGATTGTGGGCACTTTTGAGACACGGAAACACCACATGACAAGGAAGGGTGCAGTTTGAGAGTGAATGCTTATCATTGTCATACAGGTAGAGAGAGAGAGAGAGAGAGAGCGAGAGAGAGCCTGTCCAGGTTTATTATAGCATTCCATTTCAATGCCATGTGGTTTTTCCGGTTCGAGACATAATCATGCATGATTCAGTAGTTTGCACTTTTGTTTGGACATACGGAGCTCGAAACCGGGAGGTGGGAACCTTGCGTGGTGGAAGCGCTCGCGCTTCAGTTCACCAATGAGACGCGCGCGTCGCAGCTACCCGCCACTTTGAGCGCGCTCGAGCGGAATTACAGCACCTGACCGTGCGCGCGCGCGCGCGCACACACACTCGCACACAAACATTGCTCGCGCGTGTGCGTGCCTGTGTATGTATGTAAATCATGCTGGGATTATCCGCCGCGCTCTCCCGGTGTGAGACGAGCAGCGTGTGTGAAGGTGCCGGGTCGTAACGGAGACAAATGTCCGGTGTCGCGCCGAGCTGAGCTCGAACTGTCCTCGTCGGGGTCTCGAGAGAAATAACGGCAGCCATGGAAAAGCGCGAGCAGCAGCAGCAGCAAGTCAAGGGGAAGTCGCGGAAATCCAAGGCCGGTAAACACAAGGATAAAAAGCGTGCTGTTGGAAAACCGTTCCGGAAAAAGTCGTTTAAGTCCGTCGGGACTTTCGTGGTGAGGATTTTTAAAAGTTTGGGCGCGTGGAAACACCGCAGGGACGCCGCCGACGGTTTGGACGCAGAAGACGACGACGGCGGATTCCGACTCGGAGTTCCGAGTACGAACCCGGCGGTTATCCGAGAAGACGACTGGGATCGGTCAGTGAAAAGTTTGCCGTCACGCTTTTCTCTCAGAGACCGGCTCTCGTTGTCGTACGGCGATAAAACTCCCGGTGTTCTGGGGCTGAAGAATCACGGGAACACCTGCTTCATGAACGCGGTGGTGCAGTGCCTGAGCAACACCGACCTGCTGGCCGAATATCTCGGTTTGGAACACTACAAAATGTGTATTGGCGAAAATACGACGGTTCACGCGAAGAACGTGAGGAGCGACGACGCGCGACTCGCTCCGGGAGAAGTGACCGAGCAGCTGGCGGCGCTCGTGAGGGCGCTCTGGACGCTGGAGTACACCCCGCAGCTCTCCGTGGAATTTAAGGTGACACGTGACCTTACTCTAGTGTTCTCATTCAGAAATATTTTCACGAGTGAACGGAGTAGTACTTCTACTTCCGGCTTGGCACGAGTAGGCTATCTACAGGTCTCGCACACACGTGTGTGTGTGTGTGTGTGTGTGTGTATTTGGGCTGTATGGAGTAACTGTGGAAACAAAGCAAACAGGAAGTTGTTTCTAAAAATGTGATTGGCTGTCCTGGAATGGATGGGTGAAGTATGTTTTTTTTTTTTTTTTTTGCCTGGTGGGTTTCCCCAGATGGTTTAGTGTTGGGGTTGGGTTAGAGTTAGGGTGGGCGAAAACCATGGAAATCTGAAAGGACAAGTCACGTGACCGCCTCCTAAGTTGAAGGGTGTTTTCAGAAACTGGGTTTTGAAATGTGAGCGGGACGTTCATTCATTTTCTAAAATACACCCGAGCCTTGTGGCTCATCAGGCCGGTACTGATCCCTGGTTTCCATAGCGTGATGCCACCAGGATTTCAACCCCCCCCCCTGGATGGGACGCTAGTCCATCACAGGTTACCTTCTCAGTATATTTTTACTGGTACCCATTTATATTGCTGGGTGAACAGAGGCACACGTGGTTGAGACCTTGCCCAGGGGTCTTGAGGGTCTCAGTGGGATTTGAACTCACAACCTCCTGATCATGAGCACATCATGGGCGAAAACCATGGAAATCTGAAAGGACAAGTCACGTGACCGCCTCCTAAGTTGAAGGGTGTTTTCAGAAACTGGGTTTTGAAATGTGAGTGGGACATTCATTCATTTTATAAAATGTTTCATCGTAATTAGGGTTGCAGGGAGGCTGGTGCCCATTCTGGCGAGGGTGGGGTACACCTTGGACAGCTTGATAGGCCATCGCAGGGCCAACACTCACACACCAGTCACACTTAAGGGTGATTTGGAACAGCCAATTAACCTACTGGGCATGTTTTTGGACTGTAGGAGGAAGCCAGAGTACCCAGAGGAAACTCACACAAACACAGGGAGAACATACAAACTCCACACAGAAACTCCCGAGCTGTGAGATGGGTGTGCTAACCACTGTGCCACTGTGCTGCCTGAGACCAGAACATTTAAACCCAAATAAATCTAAAAATGATGCAATGGGGTGTTACAGGATGTCAGGCTTAAGGCAGTTAAAAATGGTGTAGTGGTAATGCTAATGATTATGAGCACTAAGAGTGCATTTTCTCATACTCATAGTGCATGCAGCTCACAAGCAACACGACATATTAATAATACATGTTACATATTCTTCAATACACCCACTATCCTTCATTTTTTTGAATTGCTTAATCATATTAAGGTCACAGGGAGGCTGGGGCTCATCGCAGCCAAAGGAGGGTTAGTTATGCCCTGAACAGCTTGCCATTAATGCAGGGCCAAGATACAACCTTTCAGACTCATTCACTCATCTTGGCATCATCATCATCATCATTATATTCCACTAAGTCCAGGGTCGGGTCGCGGGGGCAGCAACCTAAGCAAAGAGGTCCAGACGTCCCTCTCCCCAGCCACTTCCTCCAACTCTCCTGGGGTGGGGGGGGGACGGACGACGACACACCGAGGCGGTCCCAGACAAGCCGAGAGATATAGCCCCTCCAGCGTGTTCTAGGTCGACCCTTGGGTCTCTTCCTTGTTCGACATGCCCGAAACGCCACACCAGGGAGGCATCCGGGAGGCTTTCTGACCTGATGCCCGAGCCACCTCAACTGGCCCCTCTCAATGCGGAGGAGCAGCGGATTTACTCCAAGCCCCCCACGGATGGTAGAGCTTCTTACCTTACCACTACGGGAGAACCCCGCCACCCGGCGATGGAAGCTCATTGCAGCCGCTTGTATCCGCGATCTTGTTCTTTCGGTCACTACCCAAAGCTCCTGACCATAGGTGAGGGTTGGAACATAGATTGACTGGTAAATTGACAGCTTTGCCTTGTGGCTCAGCTCCTTCTACACCACGATGGACCAGTACAGGCTCCGCTTAACAGCAGAGGCTGCAGCGATCCGTCTGTCGATCTCCTGCTCCATCCCTCCCTCGCTCGTGAAAAAGACCCCAAGATACTTAAACTCCTCCACTTGGGGCAGGACCTCATTCCCAACCCGGAGGGTGCATTCCACCCTTGTCTGACTGCGAACCATGGCCTCAGCCTTGGAGGTACTGATCCTCATCCCGGCTGCTTCGCACTCAGCTGTGAATCACTCCAATGAGAGCTGGAGGTCCCGACTTGATGAAGCCAAAAGGACAACATCATCCGCAAAAAGCAGAGACGAGATCCGATGGCCACCAAACCAGAACCCCTCAACGCCTCAACTACGCCTAGAAATTCTGCCCATGAAAACTATAAACAGAATCGGTGACAAAGAACAGCCTTGGTGGACTTCAACTCCCACTGGAAACAAATTCAACCTGTTATTGCCAATCCGGACCAAACTCTGGCTTCGGTGGTACAGCGACCAAATGGCCCATAGCAACGGGTTCGGAATGCAGTACTCTTGGAACACGCCCCACAGGATTATTCGAGGGACACAGTCAAAAGTCTTCTCCAAATCCACAAAGCACATGTGGACAGATTGTGCAAACTCCCATGCCCCCTCCCGAATCCTGTGGCGCGTATAGAGTTGGTCAAGAGTGCTGCGGCCATGACGAAAACCACATTGTTCCTCCTGAATCCGAGGTTTGACTATCGGTCGGATCCTCTCTAGTACCCCTGCATAGACTTTCGCAGGTAGGCTGAGGAGTGTAATTCCCCGATAATTGGAACACACCCTCCGGTCCGGTCCCCCTTCTTAAAAATTGGGTCCACCACCTCAGTTTGCCAATCCAGAGGTACAGCCCCCGATGACCACGCGATGTTGCAGAGATGTGTCAACCAAGACAGTCCTACAGCATCCAGAGCCCCGAGATATTCCAGGCGGATCTCGTCCAACCCCGGAGCTTGACCACCGAGGAGTTTTTTGACAATCTCGGTGACCTCCACTCCAGTGATGGGTGGTTCCCCGTCCAAACCCCCAGGGTCTTCCTCTTCCACAGGGGGCGTGTTGATGGGATTGAGGAGGTCCTCAAAGTATTCCCTCCACCTCTGGACGACATCCCCAGTCGAGGTAAGCAGCTACCCACCTCCACTGTAAACAGTGTTTGTGGAGAACTGCTTCCCCCTCCTAAGGCGTTGGATGGCGGTCCAGAACCTTTTTTGAGGCCAACCAACAATCACTCTCCAGGCTCTCACCGAACTCCTCCCACGTTCGAGATTTTGTATCTGCGACAGCCTCGGCTGCAGCACATTTGGCCTGCCGGTACCTGTTTGCTGCTTCGGGAGTCCCACAAGCTAAGAAAACCCGATAGACCTCCTACTTCAGCTGGATGGCCCCTTCACCACAGGTGTCCACCACCGGGTTCGGGGTTACCGCCACGACAAGCACCGACGACCTTACGGCCACAGCTATGGGCTGCCACCTCCGCAATGGAGGCACGAAACATGGCCCATTCGGATTCCATGTCCCCTGCCTCCTCCGGGACGTAGTTGTAGCTCTGCCGGAGGTGGGAGTTAAAGGCCTATTGGACAGGGGAATCCGCAAAACATTCCCAGCAGACCCTGATTATACGCTTGGGCCTGCCAGGTCTGGATGGCAGCCTCCCCCACCACTGAAGCCAATTTACCACCAGGTAGTGATTGGTAGACATCTCAGTTCCTCTCTTCACTTGAGGGTCTAGAACATATGGCCGCAAGTCCGATGACACGACTACAAAGTCAATCATCGAACTGCGACCTAGGGTGTCCTGGTGCCAAGTACACTTATGGGCATACTTATGTTCGAACATGATGTTTGTGATGGACAAACTGTAACGAGCACAGAAGTCTCACAACGAAACACCATTCGGATTCAGACTGGAGAGGCCGTACCTACCGATCACACCCTTCCAGGTCACACTATCGTTGCCCACATAGGCATTAAAGTCTCCGAAAACAACGAGTAAGTCTCCTGAGGGAGCGAGCGTTCTCCAACATACCCCCCCAAAGACTCCAAAAAAGGGTGGGTACTCTGAACTGTCATTTGGTGCAGAAGCACAAATAACAGTCAGGACCTGTCCCCCCACCCGAAGACTGAGGGGAAGCTACCCTTTCGTCAACCGGGGAGAACCCCAACATTTGGGCACCGAGACGGCAACAAGAATACCCACACCGGATCGCCGCCTATCCCCATGAGCAAATTCAGATTAGAATAAGGTCCAGCCTTTCTCGAGATGGATGGTTCCAGAGCCCAAGCTATGCGTTGAGGTGAGCCCGACTATATCTAGTCGGTATCTCTCCACCTCACGCACCAGATCAGGCTCCTTCCCAGCCAGAGAAATGACATTCCATGTCCCGAGGGTCAGAGTAAGTAGCCAAGAATCGGTCCGACACAACCCATGCCTTCGGCTGCCACCCATCTCGCACTGCGCCCGACCCCTAAAACTCCTCCCACGGGTGGTGGGTCCATGGGAGGGCGGACCCATGTCTCCTTTTCGGGCTAGGCTCGGCCAGGCTCCATGGGTGGAAGCCTGACCACCAGGCGCTCGCCTTTCCTTAGATGTCTCTTAGATGTCATAAAGGTCTTCTGAATCGCACTTCGTCTGGACCTTCACCCAGGACCTGTTTGCCTTGGGTGACCCTACCAGGGGCATTATGCCCCCCAACAACATAGCTCCTAGGATCATTAGGTCACGCAAACCCCTCCACCATGATAAGGTGGCGATTCAGGGAGGGGCACATCTTGGCATTCATAGCTTAATGTACAAGTCCATGGATTGTTTCAAGAAATCTGATGATTACCCTGGGAAAAACACCTAGATACTGTCTGTTTTTTTTATTGAAGGTAAAATAAGTTAGATTTGATAGTAACACCGTACAAGCATTACTGCAAAGGAAATATTGATTTCATATTTTCTTCTTTTCCTTTCGGCTTTTTTCCTTTTTCAGGGGTCGCCACAGCGAATTATCTGATTTGCACATTTTATTTGGCACAGGCTTTTACATCGGATGCCCTTTCTGATACAACCCTTTAGCAAGTGACAGAAACACGCTGACGGCTTTGCAGCTACTCTTTAGGAAAGTCAGCAATGGTTCTTTTACATGAACCTCTCACCATTGACAGTGAGAGACATGGCCGGCCTTTGATAACCCAGTTAGCTGCACTGGGCTGGGGTGGGGGGGTGGGGGGGGGACAGTGACAACCTTGTGGCGAGCAGGACTCGAACCCCCAACCCTAGGATGAGGGATCCAGCGCCCTATTCCACTAGGCCACCACTGAAATATTGATTTCATATGTGTTTGTTTCTGTAAGATAGGTAGTTTCAAGTTATTACTGTTCATTGGCTTACATTTATTGTTAATCTGCCATCTTAAGCTCGGAGTTGCAGTCCTGCCGTCTGCGCTTCATGTCGCGTTCAGGTTTGGGTGAATGAGACGGATGGGAAGAGAGCCGTCATTCTGCCTTTTGAATAGAACAGATTTTATTTTTGGGAGCATGCAGATCTTTATGACTGAGGTAACTGTGCCCTAAATATATTATCAAGACAGTAAAGTTTCTGTGAAGTCATTTCAAGAAGCAGCAACCGAAAAACGGCGACACTAAAGGCCCCGCAAAGCATGTCTGGAGAGGAAATTCAGAAATTGTGGCTGTCCATTGTACCCAGATTTTCGGCGGTCACTGAGTGCAGAAGATTAGGAATTATGCTTATATTAATAAATGTTTGTTATATCTCACTAGCTTCGATTTAAACTTATTTTGGTGGTGAATAGAGTAAATTTAAAAAATTGTTTCATTTGTTCAAATGTGCATTGACCTGACTGTATATTGCTTATTGACCAGAAGCATGGTTTGCCTGATTATAGGAGCTAACGTACAGCTTTTATATTTTTTATTATAAACTGAAAATAAAGGTTGCCTATAATAGTACTGACCAGTACTTTTTTTTTTTTTGTGCTATGTGCTACCTGCTAGAGACTCTGATCTCTTCTAGAACATCATGATATGCAAAGCATAGCACTGCAGTTTGGGCCCGGAGGGTCTCACTTGATGCAGATAATTAAAACAGAGGGAGGAGATTTTTTTTTTTTTTTAGCGTAGGTGAAGGTTTTTTTGTATATATGTGTGTAAATGGACCGGAAAAAGGTCCGCACCCAAACATATTTTTACTTATTAAAACAGGATTACCTCAACTAATGATATTCAGGGCTCTGCTGCAAACCATTATTGTTACACAGCTCCACCTGTAAAGAGAAATGTTAATTTTGGGGGAGAAAACACCTACATTTACACTGTGTATGTGTGTGTGTGTGTGTGTGTGTGTGTGTCTGTGCACGCCTGCATATGTGTGAAAAAATGTTTTGCTTGTGCATGTGTCTCCATCCCAGTAATAGCGTATTGGAATTACTCTAATTATGGGGTGATGACATCTCAGTATACTCTGAATCATAAATTATCTGTTTCTCGTGACACAAAACATTTTATTTTTACACTCTAAAAAGTCCAAGTACACATAATTACTGGTGACAAGATCATTAGAGGAAAATAATAGGAAAGTTTTGATGGCAGTGAGAGGAACATCATACGTGAAATTAAATAAAACGCAAGCTTTCCTAACTCTCCTCTGAAACTGAATGTATGTACAGTGTTACCTCACCTTACGAAATGAATCCGTTCCAGAGCCTTTTTCATAACCTGGATTTTTTTGTACGTAGAACCGCGTTTTACATGTGATTTGTTCCAAGGCCCCCAATACAACCCTTTAAAATTATAAAAGCATACCTTTTAAGGTACTTACTTCATGTTGACCATGTCCCCTTAGCAGAGTTATAACTTAAAAAATTTTGATGTAAGGTTAAAAGCCTGAGCCAAAAAATAAAGTTGCAATGAGCACACTCGAAAAACTCCATGAAACTGCTCAAGGGAGCTGTGTCATCCCTCCTAGCCATGTGTGTCATCCCTCCTATCCATTAAGAGGCCAGCGGGGCGGGATGTTGGGAGATGGTCAATGGGAGGGAGCTGCGTTATCCCTCCTAGCCAATGGGAGGCCAGCGGGGCGGGATGTTGGGAGATGGTCAATGGTAGGCCAGCGGGGCGGGATGTTGGGAGATAGTCAATGGAGAGCAACTCGTGCATTGTTTGAATTTTTTTTTTACTTGACCATGTCATCTTAGCAGAGTTACAATCTTACAAATGTTTATGCAAGGCTAAAAGCCTGAGCCAAAAAATAAAGTGGCAATGAGCACACACAAAACTACATGAACCTGCTCAAGGGAGCTGCATCATCCCTCCAAGCCAATGGGAGGCCTGCGAGGCGGACTGTTGGGGGATAGTCAATGGAGAGCAACTCGTGCATTGTTTGAATGATTGAATGGCGCATTTGAATGGTGTGTATGTGTGCTCACTGTTTACGTGTGTGTGTGCTCACTGTTTGTGTGTGTGTGCTCACTGTTTTGTGTGTGTGTGCTCACTGTTTGTGTGTGTGTGCTCACTGTTTGTGTGTGTGTGCTCACTGTTTGTGTGTGTGTGCTCACTGTTTGTGTGTGTGCTCACTGTTTGTGTGTGTGCTCACTGTTTGTGTGTGTGTGTGTGCTCACTGTTTGTGTGTGTGTGTGTGTGCTCACTGTTTGTGTGTGTGCTCACTGTTTGTGTGTGTGTGTGCTCACTGTTTGTGTGTGTGTGTGCTCACTGTTTGTGTGTGTGTGTGCTCACTGTTTGTGTGTGCGTGTGTGTGCTCACTGTTTGTGTGTGTGTGTGTGCTCACTGTTTGTGTGTGTGTGTGTGTGTGCTCACTGTTTGTGTGTGTGCTCACTGTTTGTGTGTGTGCTCACTGTTTGTGTGTGTGCTCACTGTTTGTGTGTGTGTGTGCTCACTGTTTGTGTGTGTGTGTGCTCACTGTTTGTGTGTGTGTGCTCACTGTTTGTGTGTGTGTGTGCTCACTGTTTGTGTGTGTGCGCTCACTGTTTGTGTGTGTGTGCGCTCACTGTTTGTGTGTGTGTGTGTGTGTGTGTGCTCACTGTTTGTGTGTGTGTGTGTGTGTGTGTGTGTGCTCACTGTTTGTGTGTGTGTGTGTGCTCACTGTTTGTGTGTGTGTGTGTGTGCTCACTGTTTGTGTGTGTGTGTGCTCACTGTTTGTGTGTGTGTGCTCACTGTTTGTGTGTGTGTGTGCTCACTGTTTGTGTGTGTGTGTGCTCACTGTTTGTGTGTGTGTGCGCTCACTGTTTGTGTGTGTGTGCGCTCACTGTTTGTGTGTGTGTGTGTGTGTGTGTGTGTGTGTGTGCTCACTGTTTGTGTGTGTGTGTGTGTGTGTGTGTGTGTGTGTGCTCACTGTTTGTGTGTGTGTGTGTGTGTGTGTGTGTGTGTGCTCACTGTTTGTGTGTGTGTGTGTGCTCACTGTTTGTGTGTGTGTGTGTGTGCTCACTGTTTGTGTGTGTGTGTGTGTGTGCTCACTGTTTGTGTGTGTGTGTGTGTGTGCTCACTGTTTGTGTGCGCGCGCGCTCACTGTTTGCCTGCGTGTGTGCGCGCGCGCTCACTGTTTGCCTGCGTGTGTGCGCGCGCGCTCACTGTTTGCCTGCGTGTGTGTGCGCGCGCTCACTGTTTGCCTGCGTGTGTGCGCGCGCTCACTGTTTGCCTGCGTGTGCGTGCTCGCGCGCTCACTGTTTGCCTGCGTGCTCGCGCTCACTGTTTGCCTGCGTGCGCGCGCTCACTGTTTGCCTGCGTGCGCGCGCTCACTGTCTGCCTGCGTGCGCGCGCTCACTGTCTGCCTGCGTGCGCGCGCTCACTGTTTGCCTGCGTGCGCGCGCTCACTGTTTGCCTGCGTGCGCGCGCGCGCTCACTGTTTGCCTGCGTGCGCGCGCGCGCTCACTGTTTGCCTGCGTGCGCTCACTGTTTGCCTGCGTGCGCTCACTGTTTGCCTGTGCGCGCTCACTGTTTGCCTGCGCGCGCGCACTGTTTGCCTGCGCGCGCGCGCACTGTTTGCCTGCGCGCGCGCGCTCACTGTTTGCCTGCGCGCGCGCTCACTGTTTGCCTGCGCGCGCGCGCTCACTGTTTGCCTGCGCGCGCGCGCTCACTGTTTGCCTGCGCGCGCGCGCTCACTGTTTGCCTGCGCGCGCGTGCTCACTGTTTGCCTGCGCGCGCGCTCACTGTTTGCCTGCGTGCGCGCGCGCGCTCACTGTTTGCCTGCGTGCGCGCTCACTGTTTGCCTGCGCGCGCGCTCACTGTTTGCCTGCGTGCGCGCGCGCGCTCACTGTTTGCCTGCGTGCGCGCGCGCGCTCACTGTTTGCCTGCGTGCGCGCGCGCGCTCACTGTTTGCCTGCGTGCGCGCGCGCGCTCACTGTTTGCCTGCGTGTGTGCGCCTCCACTGTTTGCCTGCGCGCGCTCACTGTTTGCCTGCGGCCCAAGCGCTGTTTTGCCTGCGGCCAAGACTGTTTGCCTGCGCGCTCACTGTTTGCCTGCGCGCACTGTTTGCCTGCCAAGTGTTTGTGCGTGTGCGCCACTCACTGTTTGCCTGCGTGTGTGCGCGCTCACTGTTTGCCTGCGTGCTTGCTCCACTGTTTGCCTGTGTGTGCGCCGTGTGCTCACTGTTTACCTGTGTGTGTGTGTGTGTGTGTGTGTGTGTGTGTGCTCACTGTTTACCTGTGTGTGTGTGTGTGCTCACTGTTTACCTGTGTGTGCGTGTGTGTGTGCTCACTGTTTACCTGTCTGTGTTTGTCTGTGGGCGCGCTCACTGTTGGCCTATGTCTGTGGACATGCTCACTGTTTGCCTGTGTGTGTGCGCGCGCGCTCACTGTTTGCCTGTGTGTGTGCGCGCGCGCTCACTGTTTGCCTGTGTGTGTGCGCGCGCGCTCACTGTTTGCCTGTGTGTGTGCGCGCGCGCTCACTGTTTGCCTGTGTGTGTGCGCTACACACTGTTTGCCTGTGTGTGTCTTGCGCTCACTGTTTGCCTGTGTGTGTCTTGCTCACTGTTTGCCTGTGTGTGTGCGCGCGCGCGCTCACTGTTTGCCTGTGTGTGCGCGCGCGCGCGCTCACTGTTTGCCTGCGTGCGCTCACTGTTTGCCTGTGTGTGCGCGCTCGCGCGCTCACTGTTTGCCTGCGTGCGCTCACTGTTTGCCTGTGTGTGTGCTACCACTGTTTGCCTGTGTGTGTGTGGCGCTCACTGTTTGCTCTGTGTGTGTGCCGCTACCACTGTTTGCCTGTGTGTGTGTGTGCGCGCTCACTGTTGCCTGTGTGTGTGTGTGCGCCACTGTTTGCCTGTGTGTGCCTTGTAGCGCGCACTGTTTGCCTGCTGCGTCGCTCACTGTTTGCCTGTGTGTGTGCTGGCCATCACTGTTTGCCTGCGTGCGCTCACTGTTTGCCTGCGTGCGCTCACTGTTTGCCTTCGTGCGCTCACTGTTTGCTTGCGTGCGCTCACTGTTTGCATGTGTGCGCGCTCACTGTTTACCTGTGTGTGTTTGCGTGCTCACTGTTTACCTGTGTGTGCATATGTGTGCGCGCACACGGGGTTGTATGTCTGTTAATTGTTTACGTATGTGTGTGTGTGTGTGTGTGTGTATGTGCTCACTGTTTCCATGTTTGTGTGTGCTCACTGTTTACCTGTGTGTCTGTGTGCTCACTGTTTATCTGTGTGTGTATTTGTGTGCTCTCTGTTTCCCTGTGTGTGCGTGTGTGTGTGTGTGTGTGTCCTCACAGTTTAGGTGTGTGTGTGTGTGTGTGTGTGTGTGTGTGTGTGTGTGTGTGTGTTCACTCACTGTTTATTCCTGTTTATTTCTGTGTCCTCATTGTTTACCCATGTGTGTTTTCTCACTGTTTTCACACTGCCTGCGTGTGTGTGCGCGCTCACTGTTGGCCTGCGTGTGTGGTGTGCGCGCTCACTGTTTGCCTGCGTGTGTGTGTGTGCGCGCTCACTGTTTGCCTGCGTGTGTGTGTGTGTGTGTGTGCGCGCTCACTGTTTGCCTGTGTGTGTGTGTGTGCGCTCACTGTTTGCCTGTGTGTGTGTGTGTGCGCTCACTGTTTGCTGCGTGTGTGTGTGTGCGCTCACTGTTTGCCTGTGTGTGTGTGTGCCGCTCACTGTTTGCCTGTGTGTGTGTGTGCGTGTGTGTGTGTGCGCTCACTGTTTGCCTGTGTGTTTGTGCTTGCTCACTGTTTACCTGTGTGTGCGTATGTGTGCGCGCGCGCGCGGGGTTGTATGTCTTTTAATTGTGTTTGTGTGTGTGTGTGTGTTTGTGTGTGCTCACTGTTTACCTGTGTGTCTGTGTGCTCACTGTTTATTTGTGTGTGTATTTATGTGCTCTCTGTTTCCCTGGGTGTGTGTGTGTGTGTGTGTGTGTGTGCGTGCTCACTGTTTACCTGTGTGTGTGTGTGTACTGCTGTGGGTTGTATGTCTTTTAATTGTTTACGTATGTGTGTGTGTGTTTGTGTGTGCTCACTGTTTACCTGTGTGTCTGTGTGCTCACTATTTATCTGTGTGTGTATTTATGTGCTCTCTGTTTCCCTGTGTGTGTGTGTGTGTGTGTGTGTGTGTGTGTGTGTGTGTGTGCTCATGTTTTACCCTTGTGTGTGTGTGTGTGCTCACTGTTTACCTGTGTGTGTGCGTGTGTGTGCGCGCGCTCACTGTTTGCCTGTGTGTGTGTGCGCTTGCTCACTGTTTGCCTGTGTGTGTGTGTGTGCGCGCTCACTGTTTGCCTGTGTGTGTGTTTGTGCTTGCTCACTGTTTGCCTGTGTGTGTGTGCGCGCTCACTGTTTGCCTGTGTGTGTGTTTGTGCTTGCTCACTGTTTGCCTGTGTGTGTGCGCGCTCACTGTTTACCTGTGTGTGCGTATGTGTGCGCGCGCATGGGGTTGTATGTCTGTTAATTGTTTACGTGTGTGTGTGTGTGTGTGTGTGTGTATGTGCTCACTGTTTACCTGTGTGTCTGTGTGCTCACTGTTTATCTGTGTGTGTATTTGTGTGCTCTCTGTTTCCCTGTGTGTGTGTGTGTGTGTGTGTGTTCGCTCACTGTTTATTCCTGTTTATTTCTGTGTCCTCACTGTTTACCTGTCTGTGTTTTTTGTCTGTGTGCGCGCTCACTGTTTGCCTGTGTCTGTGGTCATGCTCACTGTTTGCCTGTGTGTGTGTGTGCGCGCTCACTGTTTGCCTGTGTGTGTGTGTGTGTGCGCTCACTGTTTGCCTGTGTGTGTGTGTGTGCGCGCTCACTGTTTGCCTGTGTGTGTGTGTGTGCGCGCTCACTGTTTGCCTGTGTGTGTGTGTGCGCGCTCACTGTTTGCCTGTGTGTGTGTGTGTGTGTGTGTGTGTGTGCGTGCGCGCTCACTGTTTGCCTGTGTGTGTGTGTGTGCTCACTGTTTGCCTGTGTGTGTGTGTGTGCACTGTTTGCCTGTGTGTGTGTGTGTGTGTGTGTGTGTGTGCGTATGTGTGTGCGCGCTCACTGTTTGCCTGTGTGTGTGTGTGTGTGTGTGCTCACTGTTTACCTGTGTGTGTGTGTGTGTGCTCACTGTTTCCCTGTGTGTGTGTGTGTGCTCACTGTTTCCCTGTGTGTGTGTGTGTGCTCACGTTTTACCCTTGTGTGTGTGTGTGTGTGTGTGTGTGTGCTCACTGTTTACCTGTGTGTGTGTGTGTGTGTGTGTGTCAATGTGTGTGTGTGTGTGTGTGTGTGCGCGCTCACTGTTTACCTGTGTGTGTGTGTGTGTGTGCTCACTGTTTACCTGTGTGTGTGTGTGTGTGTGTGTGTGCTCACTGTTTACCTGTGTGTGTGTGTGCGCGCTCACTGTTGGCCTGCGTGTGTGGCGTGCGCGCTCACTGTTTGCCTGCGTGTTTGTGTGCGCGCTCACTGTTTGCCTGCGTGTGTGTGTGTGTGCGCGCTCACTGTTTGCCTGCGTGTGTGTGTGTGCGCGCTCACTGTTTGCCTGCGTGTGTGTGTGTGCGCGCTCACTGTTTGCCTGCGTGTGTGTGTGCGCGCTCACTGTTTGCCTGTGTGTGCGCGCTCGCACGCTCACTGTTTGCCTGTGTGTGTGTGCGTGTGTGTGTGTGTGCGCTCACTGTTTGCCTGTGTGTTTGTGCTTGCTCACTGTTTACCTGTGTGTGCGTATGTGTACGCGCGCGCGCGGGGTTGTATGTCTTTTAATTGTTTACGTATGTGTGTGTGTGTTTGTGTGTGCTCACTGTTTACCTGTGTGTCTGTGTGCTCACTGTTTACCTGTGTGTGTGTGTGTGTATTTATGTGCTCTGTTTCCCTGTGTGTGTGTGTGTGTGCTCACGTTTTACCCTTGTGTGTGTGTGTGTGTGTGTGTGTGTGTGTGCTCACTGTTTACCTGTGTGTGTGTGTGTGTGTGTGTGTGTGTGTGTTCACATCACTGTTTGCCTGTGTGTGTGTGTGTGTGTGTGTGTGTGTGTGCTCACTGTTTGCCTGTGTGTGTGTGTGTGTGTGTGTGCTCACTGTGTACCTGTGTGTGTGTGTGTGTGTGCTCACTGTTTACCTGTGTGTGTGTGTGCGTGTGCGCGCTCACTGTTTGCCTGTGTGTGTGTGTGCGCGCCCACTGTTTGCCTGTGTGTGTGTGTGCGTGCTCACTGTTTGCTTGTGTGTGTGTGTGTGTGTGTGTGGGTGTGTGTGTGTGCGCTTACTGTTCGCCTGTGTGTGTGTGTGTGGCGCTCACTGTTTGCCTGTGTGTGTGTGTGTGTGTGTGCGCTCACTGTTTGCCTGTGTGTGTGTGTGTGTGTGTGTGCTCACTGCTCACTGTTTGTGTGTGTGTGTGCTCACTGTTTGCCTGTGTGTGCTCACTGTTTACCTGTGTGTGTGTGTGTGTGTGCTCACTGTTTACCTGTGTGTGTGTCTGCGTGTGCGCGCTCACTGTTTGCCTGTGTGTGTGTGTGTGTGCGCCCACTGTTTACCTGTGTGTGTGTGTGCGCGCTCACTGTTTACGTGTGTGTGCGTGCGTGTGTGTGTGTGTGTGTGTGTGCGCGCTCACTGTTTGCCTGTGTGTGTGTGTGTGCGCGCGCACTGTTTGCCTGTGTGTGTGTGTGTGCGCGCTCACTGTTTGCCTGTGTGTGTGTGTGTGTGTGTGTGTGTGCGCGCTCACTGTTTGCCTGTGTGTGTGTGTGTGTGTGCGCGCTCACTGTTTGCCTGTGCGCGCTCACTGTTTGCCTGTGTGCGCTCACTGTTTGCCTGTGTGCGCTTACTGTTTGCCTGTGTGTTTGTGCTGGCTCACTGTTTACCTGTGTGTGTGTATGTGTGCGCGCGCACGGGGTTGTATGTGTGTTAATTGTTTACGTGTGTGTGTGTGTGTGTGTGTGTGTGTGTGTGTGTGTGTGTGTATGTGCTCACTGTTTACCTGTGTGTCTGTGTGCTCACTGTTTATCTGTGTGTGTATTTATGTGCTCTCTGTTTCCCTGTGTGTGTGTGTGTGTGTGTGTGCGTGCTCACTGTTTACCTGTGTGTGCGTATGTGTGTGCGCGCGCGCGGGGTTGTATGTCTTTTAATTGTTTACGTATGTGTGTGTGTGTGTGTTTGTGTGTACTCACTGTTTACCTGTGTGTCTGTGTGCTCACTATTTATCTGTGTGTGTATTTATGTGCTCTCTGTTTCCCTGTGTGTGTGTGTGTGTGTGTGTGTGTGTGTGTGTGTGCTCACTGTTTACCTGTGTGTGTGTGTGCTCACTGTTTACCTGTGTGTGTGTGTGTGCGTGTGTGTGCGCGCGCTCACTGTTTGCCTGTGTGTGTGTGCGCTTGCTCACTGTTTGCCTGTGTGTGTGTGTGTGTGCGCTCACTGTTTGCCTGTGTGTTTGTGCTTGCTCACTGTTTGCCTGTGTGTGTGTGTGTGCGCGCGCTCACTGTTTACCTGTGTGTGCATATGTGTGCGCGCGCACGGGGTTGTATGTCTGTTAATTGTTTACGTGTGTGTGTGTGTATGTGCTCACTGTTTACCTGTGTGTCTGTGTGCTCACTGTTTATCTGTGTGTGTATTTGTGTGCTCTCTGTTTCCCTGTGTGTGTGTGTGTGTGTGTGTGTGTGTGTGTGTGTGTGTGTTCGCTCACTGTTTATTCCTGTTTATTTCTGTCTCCTCACTGCTTACCTGCCTGTGTTTTTTGTCTGTGTGCGCGCTCGCTGTTTGCCTGTGTCTGTGGTCATGCTCACTGTTTGCCTGTGTGTGTGTGTGGGCGCTCACTGTTTGCCTGTGTGTGTGTGTGTGTGCGCTACACACTGTTTGTGTTTGCCTGTGTGTGTGCACTCACTCACTGTTTGCTCAGGTGTGTGTGCACTACCACTGTTTGCCTGTGTGTGTGTGTGTGTGTGTGTGTGTGTGTGTGTGCGTATGTGTGTGCGCGCTCACTGTTTGCCTGTGTGTGTGTGTGTGTGCTCACTGTTTACCTGTGTGTGTGTGTGCTCACTGTTTACCTGTGTGTGTGTGTGTGTGTGTGTGTATTTATGTGCTCTGTTTCCCTGTGTGTGTGTGTGTGCTCACGTTTTACCCTTGTGTGTGTGTGTGTGTGTGTGCTCACTGTTTACCTGTGTGTGTGTGTGTGTGTGTGTGTGTGTGTGTGCACGCTCACTGTTTACCTGTGTGTGTGTGTGTGTGTGTGTGTGTGTGTGTGTGCGTGTGTGTGTGCGGGCGTACTGTTTGCCTGTGTGTGTGTGTGTGTGTGCTCACTGTTTACCTGGGTGTGTGTGTGTGTGTGTGTGTGCACGCTCACTGTTTACCTGTGTGTGTGTGTGTGTGTGTGTCCGCGCTCACTGTTTGCCTGTCTGTGTGTGTGTGTGCGCGCTCACTGTTTCCCTGTGTGTGTGTGTGCGTGCTCACTGTTTGCCTGTCTGTGTGTGTGTGTGTGTGCGCGCTTACTGTTTGCCTGTGTGTGTGTGTGTGCTTGCTCACTGTTTGCCTGTGTGTGTGTGTGTGTGTGTGTGCGCGCGCTCACTGTTTGCCTGTGTGTGTGTGTGTGTGTGCGCGCTCACTGTTTGCCTGTGTGTGTGTGTGTGCTCACGTTTTTCCCTTGTGTATGTGTGTGTGTGTGTGTGTGCGCGCTCACTGTTTGCCTGTGTGTGTGTGTGTGCGTGCTCACTGTTTGCCTGTGTGTGTGTGTGTGTGCTCACTGTTTACCTGTGTGTGTGTGTGTGTGTGCTCACTGTTTACCTGTGTGTGTGTGTGTGTGCTCACTGTTTACCTGTGTGTGTGTGTGTGTGTGTGTGTGTGTGTGTGCTCACTGTTTACCTGTGTGTGTGTGTGTGTGTGCTCACTGTTTACCTGTGTGTGTGTGTGCGTGTGCGCGCTCACTGTTTGCCTGTGTGCGCTCACTGTTTGCCTGTGTGTTTGTGCTTGCTCACTGTTTACCTGTGTGTGCGTATGTGTGCGCGCGCACGGGGTTGTGTGTGTGTGTGTGTGTGTGTGTGTGTATGTGCTCACTGTTTCCATGTTTGTGTGTGCTCACTGTTTACCTGTGTGTCTGTGTGCTCACTGTTTATCTGTGTGTGTATTTATGTGCTCTCTGTTTCCCTGTGTGTGTGTGTGTGTGTGTGTGTGTGTGTGCGTGCTCACTGTTTACCTGTGTGTGCGTATGTGTGCGCGCGCGCGGGGTTGTATCTCTTTTAATTGTTTACGTATGTGTTTGTGTGTGCTCACTTTTTACCTGTGTTTCTGTGTGCTCACTGTTTATTTGTGTGTGTATTTATGTGCTCTCTGTTTCCCTGTGTGTGTGTGTGTGCTCACTGTTTACCTGTGTGTGTGTGTGTGCTCACTGTTTACCTGTGTGTGTGTGTGTGCTCACTGTTTACCTGTGTGTGTGTGTGTGCTCACTGTTTACCTGTGTGTGTGTGTGTGCTCACTGTTTACCTGTGTGTGTGTGTGTGTGCTCACTGTTTACCTGTGTGTGTGTGTGTGCTCACTGTTTACCTGTGTGTGTGTGTGTGTGCTCACTGTTTACCTGTGTGTGTGTGTGTGTGCGTGCTCACTGTTTGCCTGTGTGTGTGTGTGTGTGCGCGCTCACTGTTTGCCTGTGTGTGTGTGTGCGCGCTCACTGTTTGCCTGTGTGTGTGTGTGTGTGCGCGCTCACTGTTTGCCTGTGTGTGTGTGTGTGCGCGCTCACTGTTTGCCTGTGTGTGTGTGTGCGCGCTCACTGTTTGCCTGTGTGTGTGTGTGCGCGCTCACTGTTTGCCTGTGTGTGTGTGTGTGTGTGTGTGTGCGCGCTCACTGTTTGCCTGTGTGTGTGTGTGTGTGCGCGCTCACTGTTTGCCTGTGTGTGTGTGTGTGTGCTCACTGTTTGCCTGTGTGTGTGTGTGTGTGTGTGCTCACTGTTTACCTGTGTGTGTGTGTGTGTGTGTGTGTGTGTGTGTGCTCACTGTTTGCCTGTGTGTGTGTGTGCTCACTGTTTTCCTGTGTGTCTGTGTGCTCACTGTTTATCTGTGTGTGTATTTGTGTGCTCTCTGTTTATCTGTGTGTGTATTTGTGTGCTCTCTGTTTCCCTGTGTGTGTGTGTGTGTGTGTGTGTGTGTGCGCGCTCACTGTTTGCCTGTGCGCGCTCACTGTATGCCTGTGCGCGCTCACTGTTTGCCTGTGCACGCTCACTGTTTGCCTGTGTGCGCTCACTGTTTGACTGTGTGCGCTCACTGTTTGCCTGTGTGTTTGTGCTTGCTCACTGTTTGCCTGCGTGTGTGTGCGCGCTCACTGTTTGCCTGCGTGTGTGTGCGCGCTCACTGTTTGCCTGCGTGTGTGTGTGTGCGCGCTCACTGTTTGCCTGCGTGTGTGTGTGTGCGCGCTCACTGTTTGCCTGTGTGTGTGTGTGCGCGCTCACTGTTTGCCTGCGTGTGCGCGCTCGCGCTCACTGTTTGCCTGTGTGTGTGTGTGTGTCTGCGTGTGTGTGTGCGCGCTCACTGTTTTCCTGTGTGTTTGTGCTTGCTCACTGTTTACCTGTGTGTGCGTATGTGTGCGCGCGCGCGTGGGGTTGTATGTCTTTTAATTGTTTACGTATGTGTGTGTGTGTGTGTGTTTGTTTGTGCTCACTGTTTACCTGTGTGTCTGTGTGCTCACTGTTTATCTGTGTGTATTTATGTGCTCTCTGTTTCCCTGTGTGTGTATTTATGTGCTCTCTGTTTCCCTGTGTGTGTGTGTGTGTGTGTGTGTGTGTGTGTGTGTGTGTGTGTGTGTGTGTGTGTGTGTGCTCACGTTTTACCCTTGTGTGTGTGCGTGTGTGTGTGTGTGCTCACGTTTTACCCTTGTGTATGTGTGTGTGTGTGTGTGTGCGCGCTCACTGTTTGCCTGTGTGTGTGTGTGTGTGTGTGTGTGTGCTCACTGTTTACCTGTGTGTGTGTGTGTGTGTGTTCACTGTTTACCTGTGTGTGTGTGTGTGTGTGTGTGTGTGTGTGTGTGTGTGTGTGTGTGCGCGCTCACTGTTTGCCTGTGTGTGTGTGTGTGTGTGTGTGTGTGTGTGTGCGCGCTCACTGTTTACCTGTGTGTGTGCGCGCTCACTGTTTGCCCGTGTGTGTGTGTGTGTGCGCGCTCACTGTTTGCCTGTGTGTGTGTGTGCGCGCTCACTGTTTGCCCGTGTGTGTGTGTGTGTGCGCGCTCACTGTTTGCCTGTGTGTGTGTGTGCGCTCACTGTTTGCCTGTGTGCGCTCACTGTTTGCCTGTGTGTTTGTGCTTGCTCACTGTTTGCCTGTGTGTGTGTGTGCGCGCTCACTGTTTACCTGTGTGTGCGTATGTGTGCGCGCGCACGGGGTTGTATGTCTGTTAATTGTTTACGTGTGTGTGTGTGTGTGTGTGTGTGTATGTGCTCACTGTTTCCATGTTTGTGTGTGCTCACTGTTTACCTGTGTGTCTGTGTGCTCACTGTTTGTGTGTGTATTTGTGTGCTCACTGTGTCCCTGTGTGTGTATTTGTTTGCTCTCTGTTTCCCTGTGTGTGTGTGTGTGTGTGTGTGTGTGTGTGTGTGTGTGTGTGTGTGTGTTCGCTCACTGTTTATTCCTGTTTATTTCTGTGTCCTCACTGTTTACCTGTCTGTGTTTGTCTGTGTGCGCGCTCACTGTTTGCCTGTGTCTGTGGGCATGCTCACTGTTTGCCTGTGTGTGTGTGTGTGTGTGCGCGCGCGCGCTCACTGTTTGCCTGTGTGTGTGTGTGTGCGCGCGCTCACTGTTTGCCTGTGTGTGCGCGCTCGCGCGCTCACTGTTTGCCTGTGTGTGCGTGTGTGTGTGTGTGCGCTCTCACTGTTTGCCTGTGTGTTTGTGCTTGCTCACTGTTTACCTGTGTGTGCGTATGTGTCTTGCCATGGGTTGTATCTCTTTTAATTGTTTATGTGTGTGTGTGTGTGTGTGTGTGTGCGCGCTCACTGTTTGCCTGTGTGTGTGTGTTTGTGTGTGCTCACTGTTTACCTGTGTGTCTGTGTGCTCACTGTTTATTTGTGTGTGTATTTATGTGCTCTCTGTTTCCCTGTGTGTGTGTGTGTGTGTGTGTGTGCTCACGTTTTACCCTTGTGTGTGTGTGTGTGTGTGTGTGTGCTCACTGTTTACCTGTGTGTGTGCGTGCTCACTGTTTACCTGTGTGTGTGTGTGTGTGTGTGTGTGTGTGTGTGTGCGCGCTCACTGTTTGCCTGTTTGTGTGTGTGCGCGCACTCACTGTTTGCCTGTTTGTGTGTGTGCGCGCACTCACTGTTTGCCTGTTTGTGTGTGTGCGCGCGCTCACTGTTTGCCTGTGTGTGTGTGTGTGTGTGTGTGCGCGCTCACTGTTTGCCTGTGTGTGTGTGTGCGCGCTCACTGTTTGCCTGTGTGTGTGTGTGCGCGCTCACTGTTTGCCTGTGTGTGTGTGTGTGTGTGTGTGTGTGTGTGCTCACTGTTTACCTGTGTGTGTGTGTGTGTGTGTGCTCACTGTTTACCTGTGTGTGTGTGTGTGTGTGTGTGTGTGTGCTCACTGTTTACCTGTGTGTGTGTGTGTGTGCTCACTGTTTACCTGTGTGTGTGTGTGTGCGTGCTCACTGTTTGCCTGTGTGTGTGCGTGCTCACTGTTTGCCTGTGTGTGTGTGTGCTCACTGTTTTCCTGTGTGTCTGTGTGCTCACTTTATCTGTGTGTGTATTTGTGTGCTCTCTGTTTCCCTGTGTGTGTGTGTGTGTGTGTGTGCGCGCGCTCACTGTTTGCCTGTGCGCGCTCACTGTTTGCCTGTGCGCGCTCACTGTTTGCCTGTGCGCGCTCACTGTTTGCCTGTGCGCGCTCACTGTTTGACTGTGCGCGCTCACTGTTTGCCTGTGTGTTTGTGCTTGCTCACTGTCTGCCTGCGTGTGTGTGTGTGTGCGCGCTCACTGTTTGCCTGTGTGTGTGTGTGCGCGCTCACTGTTTGACTGTGTGTGCGCGCTCGCGCGCTCACTGTTTGCCTGTGTGTGTGCGTGTGTGTGTGCGCGCTCACTGTTTTCCTGTGTGTTTGTGCTTGCTCACTGTTTACCTGTGTGTGTATGTGTGTAGCTCACTGTGTATGTATGTCTTTTAATTATTTACGTATGTGTGTGTGTGTGTGTGTTTGTTTGTGCTCACTGTTTACCTGTGTGTCTGTGTGCTCACTGTTTGCCTGTGTGTGTGTGTGTGTGTGTGTGCGCGCTCACTGTTTGCCTGTGTGTGTGTGTGTGCGCGCTCACTGTTTGCCTGTGTGTGTGTGTGTGTGTGCGCGCTCACTGTTTGCCTGTGTGTGTGTGTGCTTACTGTTTACCTGTGTGTGTGTGTATTTATGTGCTCTCTGTTTCCCTGTGTGTGTGTGTGCTCACGTTTTACCCTTGTGTGTGTGTGTGTGTGTGCTCACTGTTTACCTGTGTGTGTGTGTGTGTGTGTGTGTGTGTGTGTGTGTGTGCACGCTCACTGTTTACCTGTGTGTGTGTGTGTGTGCGCGCTCACTGTTTGCCTGTGTGTGTGTGTGTGTGCGCGCTCACTGTTTGCCTGTGTGTGTGTGTGTGTGCGCGCTCACTGTTTGCCTGTGTGTGTGTGTGCTCACTGTTTACCTGTGTGTGTGTGTGTGCTCACTGTTTACCTGTGTGTGTGTGTGTGTGCTCACTGTTTACATGTGTGTGTGTGTGTGTGTGTGTGTGTGTTCACTGTTTACCTGTGTGTGTGTGTGTGTGCGCGCGCTCACTGTTTGCCTGTGTGTGTGTGCGCGCTCACTGTTTGCCTGTGTGTGTGTGTGTGCTCACTGTTTGCCTGTGTGTGTGTGTGTGTGTGTGTGCTCACTGTTTACCTGTGTGTGTGTGTGTGTGTGTGTGTGTGTGTTCACTGTTTGCCTGTGTGTGTGTGTGTGCGCTCACTGTTTGCCTGTGTGTGTGTGTGCACGCGCTCACTGTTTGCCTGTGTGTGTGTGTGTGTGTGTGTGCGCGCTCACTGTTTGCCTGTGTGTGTGTGTGTGTGCGCGCTCACTGTTTGCCTGTGTGTGTGTGTGTGCGCGCTCACTGTTTGCCTGTGTGTGTGTGTGTGCGCGCTCACTGTTTGCCTGTGTGTGTGTGTGCGCGCTCACCGTTTGCCTGTGTGTGTGTGTGTGCGCGCTCACTGTTTGCCTGTGTGTGTGTGTGTGCGCTCACTGTTTGCCTGTGTGTGTGTGTGTGCGCTCACTGTTTGCCTGTGTGTGTGTGTGTGTGTGCGCGCTCACTGTTTGCCTGTGTGTGTGTGTGTGTGCTTACTGTTTTCCTGTGTGTGTGTGTGTATTTAAGTGCTCTCTGTTTCCCTGTGTGTGTGTGTGTGTGTGTGTGTGCTCACTGTTTTACCCTGTGTGTGTGTGTGTGTGTGTGTGTGTGTGTGTGTGTGTGTGTGTGTGTGTGTGTATGTGTGTGTGTGCGCGCTCACTGTTTGCCTGTGTGTGTGTGTGTGCGCTCACTGTTTGCCTATGTGTGTGTGTGTGTGTGTGGGCTCACTGTTTGCCTGTGTGTGTGTGTGTGTGTGTGTATGTGCTCACTGTTTACCTGTGTGTGCACATGCTCACTGTTTACCTGTGTGTGTGTGTGTGCTGACTGTTTTCATGTGTGTGTGTGTGTGCTCACTGTTTACCTGTGTGTGTGTGTGTGTGTGTGTCTGTGTGTGTGTGCTCACTGTTTGCCTGTGTGTGTGTGTGCGCGCGCTCACTGTTTGCCTGTCTGTGTGTGTGTGTGTGTGCTCACTGTTTACCACTGTGTGTGTGTGTGTGTGTGTTCACTGTTTACCTGTGTGTGTGTGTGTGTGCTCACTGTTTGCCTGTGTGTGTGTGTGTGTTCTGCTCACTGTTTATTCCTGTGTGTGTGTGTGTGTGCTCACTGTTTACCTGTGTGTGTGTGTGCGCGCTCACTGTTTACCTGTGTGTGTGTGTGTGTGTGTGTGTGTGTGTGTGTGTGCGCGCTCACTGTTTGCGTGTGTGTGTGTGTGTGCGCGCTCACTGTTGCGTGTGTGTGTGCGCGCTCACTGTTTGCCTGTGTGTGTGTGTGCGCGCTCACTGTTTGCCTGTGTGTGTGTGTGTGTGTGTGCGCGCTCACTGTTTGCCTGTGTGTGTGTGTTTGTGTGTGCTCACTGTTTACCTGTGTGTCTGTGTGCTCACTGTTTACCTGTTTGTGTGTGTGTGTGTGTGTGGTGTGTATGTCTTTTAATTGTGTTTGTGTGTGTGTGTGTGTTTGTGTGTGCTCACTGTTTACCTGTGTGTCTGTGTGCTCACTGTTTATTTGTGTGTGTATTTATGTGCTCACTGTTTCCCTGTGTGTGTGTGTGTGCGCTCACTGTGTGTGTGTGTGTGTGTGTGCTCACTGTTTTACCCTGTGTGTGTGTGTGTGTGTGTGTGTGTGCTCACTGTTTGTGTGTGTGTGTGTGTGCTCACTGTTTGTCTGTGTGTGTGTGTGCGCGCGCTCACTCTTGGCCTGTGTGTGTGTGTGCACGCGCTCACTGTTTGCCTGTGTGTGTGTGTGCGCGCTCACCGTTTGCCTGTGTGTGTGTGTGTGTGCTCACTGTTTGCCTGTGTGTGTGTGTGCACGCGCTCACTGTTTGCCTGTGTGTGTGTGTGTGCGCGCTCACTGTTTGTTGTGTGTGTGTGTGTGCTCACTGTTTGCCTGTGTGTGTGTGTGTGCGCGCTCACTGTTTGCCTGTGTGTGTGTGTGCGCGCTCACTGTTTGCCTGTGTGTGTGTGTGCGCGCTCACTGTTTGCCTGTGTGTGTGTGTGCTTACTGTTTACCTGTGTGTGTGTGTGCTCTCTGTTTCCCTGTGTGTGTGTGTGTGTGTGTGCGCTCACTGTTTGACTGTGTGTGTGTGTGTGTGTGTGCTCACTGTTTTACCCTGTGTGTGTGTGTGTGTGCTCACTGTTTGACTGTGTGTGTGTGTGCTCACTGTTTGTGTGTGTGTGTGTGCGCTCACTGTTTACCTGTGTGTGTGTGTGTGTGCGCTCACTGTTTACCTGTGTGTGTGTGTGTGTGCGCTCACTGTTTGACTGTGTGTGTGTGTGCGCGCTCACTGTTTGACTGTGTGTGTGTGCGCGCTCACTGTTTGCCTGTGTGTGTGTGTGTGCGCTCACTGTTTGCCTGTGTGTGTGTGTGTGCGCTCACTGTTTGCCTGTGTGTGTGTGTGCGCTCACTGTTTGCCTGTGTGTGTGTGTGTGTGTGCTCACTGTTTGCCTGTGTGTGTGTGTCTGTGTGCTCACTGTTTATTTGTGTGTGTATTTATGTGCGCTCTGTTTCCCTGTGTGTGTGTGTGTGTGTGTGTGTGCTCACGTTTTACCCTTGTGTGTGTGTGTGTGTGCTCACTGTTTACCTGTGTGTGTGTGTCTGTGTGTGCGTGCTCACTGTTTACCTGTGTGTGTGTGTGTGTGTGTGCGTGCTCACTGTTTACCTGTGTGTGTGTGTGTGTGTGCGTGCTCACTGTTTACCTGTGTGTGTGTGTGTGTGTGTGTGCGCGCTCACTGTTTGCCTGTGTGTGTGTGTGCGCGCTCACTGTTTGCCTGTGTGTGTGTGTGTGTGTGTGTGTGTGCTCACTGTTTACCTGTGTGTGTGTGTGTGTGTGTGCTCACTGTTTACCTGTGTGTGTGTGTGTGTGTGTGTGTGCTCACTGTTTACCTGTGTGTGTGTGTGTGCGTGCGTGCTCACTGTTTGCCTGTGTGTGTGTGTGCTCACTGTTTTCCTGTGTGTCTGTGTGCTCACTGTTTATCTGTGTGTTTATTTGTGTGCTCTCTGTTTCCCTGTGTGTGTGTGTGTGTGTGTGTGTGTGTGTGTGTGCCTGTGCTCACTGTTTGCCTGTGTGTGTGTGTGTGTGCTCACTGTTTGCCTGTGTGTGTTTGTTTGCCTGTGCTCACTGTTTGCCTGTGTGTGTGTGTGTGTGCGCTCACTGTTTGCCTGTGTGTGCTCACTGTTTGCCTGTGTCTGTGTGCGCGCTCACTGTTTGCCTGTGTCTGTGGGCATGCTCACTGTTTGCCTGTGTGTGTGTGCGCGCTCACTGTTTGCCTGTGTGTGCGTGCTCGCGCTCACTGTTTGCCTGTGTGTGCGCGCTCGCGCACTCACTGTTTGCCTGTGTGTGTGTGTGCGTGTGTGTGTGTGCGCTCACTGTTTGCCTGTGTGTTTGTGCTTGCTCACTGTTTACCTGTGTGTGCGTATGTGTTTACCTGTGTGTGTGTGTGTGTGTGTGTTTGTTTGTCCTCACTGTTTACCTGTGTGTCTATGTGCTCACTGTTTATGTGTGTGTATTTATGTGCTCTCTGTTTCCCTGTGTGTGTGTGTGTGTGTGTGTGTGTGCTCACGTTTTACCCTTGTGTGTGTGTGTGTGTGTGTGTGTGTGCTCACGTTTTACCCGTGTGTGTGTGTGTGTGTGTGCGCGCTCACTGTTTACCTGTGTGTGTGTGTGTGCGCGCTCACTGTTTGCGTGTGTGTGTGTGTGTGTGCGCGCTCACTGTTTGCCTGTGTGTGTGTGTGCGCTCACTGTTTGACTGTGTGTGTGTGTGCGCTCACTGTTTGACTGTGTGTGTGTGTGTGTGTGTGCGCTCACTGTTTGACTGTGTGTGTGTGTGTGTGTGTGTGTGTGTGTGCTCACTGTTTTACCTGTGTGTGTGTGTGTGTGTGCGCGCTCACTGTTTGACTGTGTGTGTGTGTGTGCGCGCTCACTGTTTGACTGTGTGTGTGTGTGTGTGCGCGCTCACTGTTTGCCTGTGTGTGTGTGTGTGTGCGCGCGCTCACTGTTTGCCTGTGTGTGTGTGTGTGCGCGCTCACTGTTTGACTGTGTGTGTGTGTGCGCTCACTGTTTGACTGTGTGTGTGTGTGCGCACTCACTGTTTGACTGTGTGTGTGTGTGCGCGCTCACTGTTTGACTGTGTGTGTGTGTGCGCGCTCACTGTTTGACTGTGTGTGTGTGTGTGTGTGTGTGTGTGTGCTCACTGTTTGACTGTGTGTGTGTGTGCGCTCACTGTTTGACTGTGTGTGTGTGTGCGCTCACTGTTTGACTGTGTGTGTGTGTGTGTGTGTGGGCGCTCACTGTTTGCCTGTGTGTGTGTGTGCGCTCACTGTTTGCCTGTGTGTGTGTGTGTGTGTGTGTGTGTGTGCGCTCACTGTTTGCCTGTGTGTGTGTGTGTGTGTGTGTGCGCTCACTGTTTGCCTGTGTGTGTGTGTGTGTGTGTGTGTGCGCTCACTGTTTGCCTGTGTGTGTGTGTGTGCGCGCTCACTGTTTGCCTGTGTGTGTGTGTGTGTGTGTGTGTGTGTGTGTGTGTGTGTGTGTGTGTGTGTGTGTGTGTGTGTGCGCGCTCACTGTTTGCCTGTGTGTGTGTGTGCGCGCTCACTGTTTGCCTGTGTGTGTGTGTGCGCGCTCACTGTTTGCCTGTGTGTGTGTGTGCGCGCTCACTGTTTGCCTGTGTGTGTGTGTGTGCGCGCTCACTGTTTGCCTGTGTGTGTGTGTGTGCGCTCACTGTTTGCCTGTGTGTGTGTGTGTGCGCTCACTGTTTGCCTGTGTGTGTGTGTGTGTGTGCTCACTGTTTGTGTGTGTGTGTGTGTGTGTGTGCACGCTCACTGTTTGCCTGTGTGTGTGTGTGCTCACTGTTCGCCTGTGTGTGCGCGTGCGCGCTCACTGTTTGCCTGTGTGTGTGTGTGTGTGTGTGTGCTCACTGTTTACCTGTGTGTGTGTGTGTGTGTGTGTGTGCGCGCTCACTGTTTGCCTGTGTGTGTGTGTGTGTGTGTGTGTGTGTGTGTGTGTGCTCACTGTTTGCCTGTGTGTGCGCGCGCTCACTGTTTGCCTGTGTGTGTGCGCGCGCTCACTGTTTGCCTGTGTGTGTGCGCGCTCACTGTTTGCCTGTGTGTGTGTGCGCGCGCTCACTGTTTGCCTGTGTGTGTGTGTGTGTGTGTGTGTGTGCTCACTGTTTACCTGTGTGTGTGTGCGCTCACTGTTTGCCTGTGTGTGTGTGTGTGTGTGCTCACTGTTTACCTGTGTGTGTGTGTGTGTGTGTGTGTGTGTTCACTGTTTACCTGTGTGTGTGTGTGTGTGTGTGTGTGTGTGTGTGTGTGTGCGCGCTCACTGTTTGCCTGTGTGTGTGTGTGCGCGCTCACTGTTTGCCTGTGTGTGTGTGTGTGTGTGTGCGCGCGCTCACTGTTTGCCTGTGTGTGTGTGCGCGCTCACCGTTTGCCTGTGTGTGTGTGTGCGCGCTCACTGTTTGCCTGTGTGTGTGTGTGCGCGCTCACTGTTTGCCTGTGTGTGTGTGTGTGTGCGCGCTCACTGTTTGCCTGTGTGTGTGTGTGCGCGCTCACTGTTTGCCTGTGTGTGTGTGTGTGCGCGCTCACTGTTTGCCTGTGTGTGTGTGTGCGCGCGCTCACTGTTTGCCTGTGTGTGTGTGTGTGTGTGCGCGCTCACTGTTTGCCTGTGTGTGTGTGTGCGCGCTCACTGTTTGCCTGTGTGTGTGTGCTCACTGTTTACCTGTGTGTGTGTGTGTGTGTGTGTGTGTGTGCTCACTGTTTACCTGTGTGTGTGTGTGTGTGCGCGCGCTCACTGTTTGCCTGTGTGTGTGTGTGCTCACTGTTCGCCTGTGTGTGCGCGTGCGCGCTCACTGTTTGCCTGTGTGTGTGTGTGCGCGCTCACTGATTGCCTGTGTGTGTGTGGGCGCGCTCACTGTTTGCCTGTGTGTGTGTGCGCGCGCTCACTGTTTGCCTGTGTGCGTGTGTGTGTGTGTGTGCGCTCACTGTTTGCCTGTGTGTGTGTGTGTGTGCGCGCTCACTGTTTGCCTGTGTGTGTGTGTGTGTGTGTGCGCGCGCTCACTGTTTGCCTGTGTGTGTGTGCGCGCGCTCACTGTTTGCCTGTGTGTGTGTGTGTGCGCGCTCACCGTTTGCCTGTGTGTGTGTGTGCGCTCACTGTTTGCCTGTGTGTGTGTGTGTGCGCTCACTGTTTGCCTGTGTGTGTGTGTGTGCGCTCACTGTTTGCCTGTGTGTGTGTGTGCGCTCACTGTTTGCCTGTGTGTGTGTGTGTGTGTGTGTTTGCCTGTGTGTGTGTGCACTCACTGTTTGCCTGTGTGTGTGTGTGTGTGCGCGCTCACTGTTTACCTGTGTGTGTGTGTGCGCGCTCACTGTTTACCTGTGTGTGTGTGTGTGCGCGCTCACTGTTTGCCTGTGTGTGTGTGTGTGCGCGCTCACTGCTTGCCTGTGTGTGTGTGTGTGTTGTGTGCGCTCACTGTTTGCCTGTGTGTGTGTGTGTGTGTGCGCTCACTGTTTGCCTGTGTGTGTGTGTGTGCGCTCACTGTTTGCCTGTGTGTGTGTGTGTGTGTGCGCGCTCACTGTTTGCCTGTGTGTGTGTGTGTGTGTGTGCGCTCACTGTTTGCCTGTGTGTGTGTGTGTGCGCGCGCGCGCTCATTTTTTGCATGTGTGTGTGTGTGTGTGTGCGCGCTCACTGTTTGCCTGTGTGCGCTCACTGTTTGCCTGTGTGTTTGTGCTTGCTCACTGTTTGCCTGTGTGTGTGTGTGTGCGCGCGCTCACTGTTTACCTGTGTGTGCATATGTGTGTGCCACTGTTTGCCTGTGTGTGTATGTCTGTTAATTGTTTACGTGTGTGTGTGTGTGTGTGTGTGTGTGTGTGTATGTGTGTGTGTATGTGCTCACTGTTTCCATGTTTGTGTGTGCTCACTGTTTACCTGTGTGTCTGTGTGCTCACTGCTTATCTGTGTGTGTATTTGTGTGCTCACTATTTCCCTGTGTGTGTATTTGTGTGCTCTCTGTTTCCCTGTGTGTGTGTGTGTGTGTGTGTGTGTGTGTGTCCTCACAGTTTACGTGTGTGTGTGTGTGTGTGTGTGTGTGTGTGTGTGTTCGCTCACTGTTTATTCCTGTTTATTTCTGTGTCCTCACCATTTACCTGTCTGTGTGCGCGCTCACTGTTTGCCTGTGTGTGTGTGTGTGTGTGTGTGTGTGTGTGTGCGTGC
>CM045740.1:13840724-13843224 GCA_024760905.1 Plotosus lineatus
TTTGCGTGTGTGTGTTTGTGCGCGCTCACTGTTTTCCTGTGTGTGTTTGTGCGCGCTCACTGTTTTCCTGTGTGTGTTTGTGCGCGCTCACTGTTTTCCTGTGTGTGTTTTTGCGCGCTCACTGGTTGCCTGTGTGTGTGTGCGCGCTCTCACTGTTTGCCTTGTGTGTGTGTGCACGCTCACTGTTTGCCTGTGTGTGTGTGCACGCTCAGTGTTTTCCTGTGTGTCTGTGCACGCTCACTGTTTGCCTGTGTGTGTGTGCGCGCTCACTCTTTGCCGGTGTGTGCGGCCGCGCTCTCCCTGTTTGCCTGTGTGTGTGTGTGTGTGCGCTCACTGTATGCCTCTGTGTGTTTGTCTGCGCTCACTGTTTACACGTGTGTGTGTGTGTGTGTGTGCACGCTCAATGTTTGCCTGTGTGTGTGTGTGTGTGTGTCTGTGTGTGTGTGTGTGTGCGCTCACTGTTTGCCTGTGTGTGTGTGTGTGTGTGCGCTCACTGTTTGCCTGTGCGCGCTCACTGTTTGCCTGTGTGTGTGTGTGTGGGCGCTCACTGTTTGCCTGTGTGTGTGTGTGTGGGCGCTCACTGTTTGACTGTGTGTGTGTGTGTGTGCGCGCTCACTGTTTGCCTGTGTGTGTGCATGCGCTCACTGTTTGCCTGTGACTGTGCGTGCGCTCACTGTTTGCCTGTGACTGTGCGTGCGCTCACTGTTTGCCTGTGTGTGTTTTTGCGCGCTCACTGTTTGCCTGTGTGTGGGCACGCTCACTGTCTGCCTGTGTGTGTGGGCACGCTCACTGTTTGCCTGTGTGTGTGTGTGCGCGCTCACTGTTTGCCTGTGTGTGTGCGCGCGCTCACTGTTTGCCTGTGTGTGTGCGCGCGCTCACTGTTTGCCTGTGTGTGTGTGCGCGCTCACTGTTTGCCTGTGTGTGTGTGCGCGCTCACTGTTTGCCTGTGTGTGTGTGCGCGCTCACTGTTTGCCTGTGTGTGTGTGCGCGCTCACTGTTTGCCTGTGTGTGTGTGCGCGCTCACTGTTTGCCTGTGTGTGTGTGTGTGCGCGCTCACTGTTTGCCTGTGTGTGTTTGTGCGCGCTCACTGTTTGCCTGTGTGTGTTTGTGCGCGCTCACTGTTTGCTTGTGTGTGTTTGTGCGTGCTCACTGTTTGCCTGTGTGTGTTTGTGCGCGCTCACTGTTTTCCTGTGTGTGGGCATGCTCACTGTTTGCCTGTGTGTGTGCGCGCTCTCACTTTTTGCCTGTGTGTGCGTGCGCGCTCTCACTGTTTGCCTGTGTGTGTGTGTGTGTGTGTGTGTGTGTGTGCGCGCACACTCACTGTTTGCTTTGTGTGCGTGTGTGCGCGCGCTCTCACTGTTTGCCTGTGTTTGCACGCGCTCACTGGTTGCCTGTGTGTGTGCGCGCTCTCACTGTTTGCCTTGTGTGTGTGTGCGCGCTCTCACTGTTTGCCTTGTGTGTGTGTGCACGCTCAGTGTTTGCCTGTGTGTGTGTGTGCACGCTCAGTGTTTGCCTGTGTGTCTGTGCACTCTCACTGTTTGCCTGTGTGTGTGTGTGCGCGCGCGCTCACTCTTTGCCGGTGTGTGTGTGTGTGTGTGTGTGTTTGTGTGCATATGTGCTCACCATCTACCTATTTGTTTGTTTTCATGTGTGCTCACTCTTTCCTCTGTTTGTGTGTGTGTGTGTGTGTGCGCGCACTGTTTCCTGTGTGTGCATGTGTGCTTACTGTTTCCTGTGTGTTTCTGTGTGCATGTGTGCTCACTTTTTCCTGTGTGTGCATGTGTGCTCACTGTTTCCTGTGTGTATGTATGCATATGTGCTCACTGTATCCTGTGTGTGTGTGTGTGTGTGTGTGTGTGTGTGTGCATGTGTGCTCACTGTTTCCTGTGTGTATGCACGTGTGCTCACTGTTTCCTATGTGTGTGTGTGTGTGTGTGCATGTGTGCGCGAGCTCTCTGTTTACCTGTGTGCACATGCTCACTGTTTAACTGTGTGTGCGCGTGCTCACTGTTTACTTGTGTGTGCATGCTCACTGTTTACCTGTGTGTGTGCGCGTGCTCACTGTTTACTTGTGTGTGTTTGTGCGCGCTCACTGTTTTCCTGTGTGTTTGTGCGCGCTCACTGTTTGCCTGTGTGTGGGCACGCTCACTGTTTGCCTGTGTGTTGGCGTGCTCACTGTTTGCCTGTGTGTTTGAGTGCGCTCACTGTTTGCCTGTGTGTGTGTGCATATGTGCTCACCATTTACCTGTTTGTTTGTTTTCATGTGTGCTCACTGTTTCCTCTCTGTGTGTGTGTGTGTGTGTGCATGTGTGCTCACCGTTTGCCTGTGTGTGGGCACTCTCACTGTTTGCCTGTGTGTTGGCGTGCTCACTGTTTGCCTGTGTGTTTGAGTGCGCTCACTGTTTGCCTGTGTGTGTTTGTGCGCGCTCACTGTTTCCTATGTGTGTGTGTGTGTGTGCATGTGTGCGCGAGCTCTCTGTTTACCTGTGTGCACATGCTC
>CM045740.1:13845724-13850724 GCA_024760905.1 Plotosus lineatus
CGCTCACTGTTTGCCTGTGTGTGTGTGTGTGCGCTCACTGTTTGCCTGTGTGTGTGCGTGAGCTCACTGTTTGCCTGTGTGTGTGCGTGAGCTCACTGTTTGCCTGTGTGTGTGTGTGTGTGTGTGTGTGTGTGTGCGCTCACTGTTTGCCTGTGTGTGTGTGTGTGTGTGTGTGTGCGCTCACTGTTTGCCTGTGTGTGTGTGTGTGTGTGTGCGCTCACTGTTTGCCTGTGTGTGTGTGTGTGTGTGCGCGCGCTCACTGTTTGCCTGTGTGTGCGCGCGCTCACTGTTTGCCTGTGCGTGTGCGCGCGCTCACTGTTTGCCTGTGTGTGCGCGCACGCTCACTGTTTGCCTGTGTGTGTGCGCGCGTGCGCTCACTGTTTGCCTGTGTGTGTGCGCGCGTGCGCTCACTGTTTGCCTGTGTGTGTGAGCGCGCGCTGTTTGCCTGTGTGTGTGTGTGCGCGCTGTTTGTGTGTGTGTGTGCGCGCTGTTTGCCTGTGTGTGTGTGCGCGCGCGCTGTTTGCCTGTGTGCGCGCGCGCTGTTTGCCTGTGTGCGCGCGCGCTGTTTGCCTGTGTGTGCGCGCGCTGTTTGCCTGTGTGTGTGTGCGCACGCTCACTGTTTGCCTGTGTGTGTGCACGCGCTCACTGTTTGCCTGTGTGTGTGGGTGGGCGCGCGCTCACTGTTTGCCTGTGTGTGTGTGTGTGTGCGCTGTTTGCCTGTGTGTGTGTGCTGTTTGCCTGTGTGTGTTTGCCTGTGTGTGCTGTTTGCCTGTGTGTGCCTGTTTGTGTGTGTGTCAGCTCACTGTTTGCCTGTGTGTGTGTGCGCTCACTGTTTGCCTGTGTGTGTGCAGCTCACTGTTTGCTGTGTGTGTGTGTGTGCACACTGTTTGCCTGTGTGTGTGTGTGTGTGTGTGTGTGTGCGCGCGCTCACTGTTTGCCTGTGTGTGTGCGCGCCCTCTGTTTGCCTGTGTGTGTGCGCGCCCTCTGTTTGCCTGTGTGTGTGCGCGCCCTCTGTTTGCCTGTGTGTGTGTGTGCGCGCGCTCACTGTTTGCCTGTGTGTGTGTGTGCGCGCGCTCACTGTTGGCCTGTGTGTGTGTGTGCGCGCGCTCACTGTTTGCCTGTGTGTGTGTGCGCGCGCTCACTGTTCGCCTGCGTGTGTGTGTGTGTGCTCACTGTTTGCCTGTGTGTGTGTGTGTGTGTGTGTGTGTGTGTGTGCGCGCGTGCGTGTTCACTGTTTACCTGTGTGTGTGCGTGTGCTCACTGTTCACCTGTGTGTGTGTGCGTGTGCTCACTGTTTTCCTGTGTGTGTGTGTATATGTGCTCACTGTTTACCTGTACGCTTGTGTGCTCACTGTTTACCTGTGTGTGTGTGTGTGTCTGTGTGTGTGCACATGCATGCTCACTGTTTACTTGTGTTTGTGTGTGTGTGTGTGTGTGTGTGTGTGTGTGTGCGCGCGTGCTCACTGTTTCCTGTGTGAGTGTGTGCGAGCTCTCTGTTTACCTGTGTGTGTGTGTGTGTGTGTGCGCGCTCACTGTTTGCCTGTGTGTGTGTGCGCGCTCACTGTTTGCCTGTGTGTGTGTGCGCGCGCCCACTGTTTGCCTGTGTGTGTGTGTGTGTGTGTGCGCGCGCTCACTGTTTGCCTGTGTGTGTGTGTGTGTGTGTGCGCGCGCTCACTGTTTGCCTGTGTGTGTGTGCGCGCACTCACTGTTTGTCTGTGTGTGTGTGCGCGCGCTCACTGTTTGCCTGCGTGTGTGTGTGCGCGCGCTCACTGTTTACCTGTGTGTGTGCGCGCTCACTTTTTGCCTGTGTGTGTGTGTGTGTGTGTGTGTGCGCGTGCTCGCTGTTTACCTGTGTGTGCGCGTGCTCGCTGTTTACCTGTGTGTGCGCGCGCTCGCTGTTTGCCTGTGTGTGTGTGTGTGCGCGCTGTTTGCCTGTGTGTGTGTGCGCGCGCTGTTTGCCTGTGTGTGTGTGCGCGCGCTGTTTGCCTGTGTGTGCGCGCGCTGTTTGCCTGTGTGTGCGCGCGCTGTTTGCCTGTGTGTGCGCGCGTGCTGTTTGCCTGTGTGTGCGCGCGCTGTTTGCCTGTGTGTGCGCGCGCTGTTTGCCTGTGTGTGCGCGCGCTGTTTGCCTGTGTGTGCGCGCGCTGTTTGCCTGTGTGTGTGCGCGCGCTCACTGTTTGCCTGTGTGTGTGCGCGCTCACTGTTTGCCTGTGTGTGTGCGCGCTCACTGTTTGCCTGTGTGTGTGCGCGCCCTCTGTTTGCCTGTGTGTGTGCGCGCGCTCACTGTTTGCCTGTGTGTGTGCGCGCGCTCACTGTTTGCCTGTGTGTGTGCGCGCCCTCTGTTTGCCTGTGTGTGTGCGCGCGCCCTCTGTTTGCCTGTGTGTGTGCGCGCGCCCTCTGTTTGCCTGAGTGTGTGCGCGCGCTCACTGTTTGCCTGTGTGTGTGTGTGCGCGCGCGCTCACTGTTTGCCTGTGTGTGTGTGTGTGCGCGCGCGCTCACTGTTTGCCTGCGTGTGTCTGTGTGCTCACTGTTTGCCTGTGTGTGTGTGTGTGTGCGCGCGCTCACTGTTTGCCTGTGTGTGTGTGTGTGTTTGCGCATGTGCGTGTGTGTGTGTGTGTGTGTGCACGCGCTCACTGTTTGCCTGTGTGTGTGTGTGTGTGTGTGCGCGCTCACTGTTTGTCTGTGTGTGTGTGTGTGTGCGCGTTCACTGTTTGACTGTGTGTGTGTGTGTGCGCGCTCACTGTGTGCCTGTGTGTGTGTGTGCGCGCGCTCACTGTTTGCCTGTGTGTGTGCGCGCGCTCACTGTTTGCCTGTGTGTGTGCGCGCGCTCACTGTTTGCCTGCGTGTGTGTGTGTGTGCGCGTGCTCACTGTTTACCTGTGTGTGTGCGTGCTCACTGTTTGCCTGTGTGTGTGTGTGTGTGTGTGTGTGTGTGTGTGTGTGCGCGTGCTCTCTGTTTACCTGTGTGTGTGCGCGCTCACTGTTTGCCTGTGTGTGTGTGTGTGTGTCTTGCGTCGCTGTTTGCCCAGTGTGTGCCGCTGTTTGTTGTGTGTGTGTGCGCCTGTTTGCTTGTGTGTCTGTGTGTGTGTGTGCGCTCACTGTTTGTTTGTGTGTGTGCGCTGTTTGTTGTGTGTGTGTGCGCTGTTTGCCTGTGTGTCTGCGCTGTTTGCCTGTGTGTGCGCGCGCTGTTTGCCTGTGTGTGCGCGCGCTGTTTGCCTGTGTGTGCGCGCGCTGTTTGCCTGTGTGTGCGCGCGCGCTCACTGTTTGCCTGTGTGTGTGCACGCGCTCACTGTTTGCCTGTGTGTGTGCGCGCCCTCTGTTTGCCTGTGTGTGTGCGCGCGCCCTCTGTTTGCCTGTGTGTGTGCGCGCGCCCTCTGTTTGCCTGTGTGTGTGCGCGCGCCCTCTGTTTGCCTGTGTGTGTGCGCGCGCTCACTGTTTGCCTGTGTGTGTGTGTGCGCGCGCGCTCACTGTTTGCCTGTGTGTGTGTGTGCGCGCGCGCGCTCACTGTTTGCCTGTGTGTGTGCGCGCGCGCTCACTGTTGGCCTGTGTGTGTGTGTGCGCGCGCTCACTGTTCGCCTGTGTGTGTGTGCGCGCGCTCACTGTTCGCCTGTGTGTGTGTGCGCGCGCTCACTGTTTGCCTGCGTGTGTCTGTGTGCTCACTGTTTGCCTGTGTGTGTGTGTGTGTGTGTGTGCGCGCGCTCACTGTTTGCCTGTGTGTGCGTGTGTGTGTGTGCGCGCTCACTGTTTGCCTGTGTGTGCGTGTGTGTGTGCGCGCTCACTGTTTGCCTGTGTGTGCGTGTCGCCACTCACTGTTTGCCTGTGTGTGTGTGCGCGCGCTCACTGTTTGCCTGTGTGTGTGCGCGCGCTCACTGTTTGCCTGCGTGTGTGTGCGCGCGCTCACTGTTTGCCTGCGTGTGTTTGTGTGTGCGCGTGCTCACTGTTTACCTGTGTGTGTGCGTGCTCACTGTTTGCCTGTGTGTGTGTGTGTGTGTGTGTGCGCGTGCTCACTGTTTACCTGTGTGTGTGCGCGTTCACTGTTTGCCTGTGTGTGTGTGTGTGTGTGTGTGCGCGCTCACTGTTTGCCTGTGTGTGTGTGTGTGTGCGCGTGCGCTGTTTGCCAGTGTGTGCGCGCGCTGTTTGCTTGTGTGTGCGCGCGCTGTTTGCTTGTGTGTGCGCGCGCTGTTTGCTTGTGTGTGCGCGCGCTGTTTGCCTGTGTGTGCGCGCGCTGTTTGCCTGTGTGTGCGCGCGCTGTTTGCCTGTGTGTGCGCGCGCTGTTTGCCTGTGTGTGCGCGCGCTGTTTGCCTGTGTGCGCGCGCGCTGTTTGCCTGTGTGTGCGCGCGCTCACTGTTTGCCTGTGTGTGTGCGCGCGCTCACTGTTTGCCTGTGTGTGTGCGCGCTCACTGTTTGCCTGTGTGTGTGCGCGCCCACTGTTTGCCTGTGTGTGTGCGCGCGCCCTCTGTTTGCCTGTGTGTGTGCGCGCGCTCACTGTTTGCCTGTGTGTGTGTGTGCGCGCTCACTGTTTGCCTGTGTGTGTGTGTGCGCGCGCGCTCCCTGTTTGCTTGTGTGTGTGCGCGCGCGCTCACTGTTGGCCTGTGTGTGTGTGTGTGCGCGCGCTCACTGTTCGCCTGTGTGTGTGTGCGCGCGCTCACTGTTCGCCTGTGTGTGTGTGCGCGCGCTCACTGTTCGCCTGTGTGTGTGTGCGCGCGCTCACTGTTCGCCTGTGTGTGTGTGCGCGCGCTCACTGTTCGCCTGTGTGTGTGTGCGCGCGCTCACTGTTTGCCTGTGTGTGTGTGCGCGCGCGCTCACTGTTTGCCTGCGTGTGTGTGCTCACTGTTTGCCTGCGTGTGTGTGTGTGCTCACTGTTTGCCTGTGTGTGTGTGTGTGTGTGTGTGTGTGTGTGTGTGTGTGTGTGTGTGTGCGCGCGCGTGTTCACTGTTTACCTGTGTGTGTGTGCGTGTGCTCACTGTTCACCTGTGTGTGTGCGTGTGCTCACTGTTTTCCTGT
>CM045740.1:13860724-13893224 GCA_024760905.1 Plotosus lineatus
GCTGAGTTTATCCTCCAAACAGTAATAGAAGTGTTCACTTTGTCTCCGCTTTGCTCAACATTACTGTTTATCATTATACAGAGAGTTTAATCTATATAGCTGTGCTGCAAGACATGTCTTCATGCAGCCAGTGTTTGAATCCCTTGGAACCAGGCATCAGCACTGACCATCCAAAGTGGGCCTACCCTGACTGTGTAGCGATGCCTTTACTGCATGCTGTTCTTGCAGATTTAGATTCTGATTCTCAGTCAAATCACAACCATCCACTCATTTGTCAAAGCGCTTAATCCTAGTAGGTTCAAAGAGATTCTGGAGCCTTCCTCAGCTGACACTGAGTAAACGCAGGGTATACTCTGAACAGCTTGCCAGTCCATTGTCGAGCAACACACATACAACCATTCACATGCACACATACGTACACCCAGGGGAAATTTGGAACCCCCAATTAACATCACATTTTTACGTAAAAACTTGTGGATTGTGGGAGAAAACCGGAGTACCAGGATGAATCCATGCAAGCCTGGGGAGGTCATGCAAAGTCCACACAAAATCGCCATACCAAATCTCTAACTTAAACAACATACCTTCTTGCTCTGAGATGGCCAATATAACCGCTACGTCACCATGCCACCCCAATCCGCAATGAAAAATTAATCACTCCTGAAAGTAGTTGTTGTTTTGAATTGGATATCTGAAATAATCCAACAGAGGTTTCCTTACTGCCCATGATTAATCATCCTCCTTAGCCAGATCTATAGCCACAGCGAGAAAATTCTTCCAAGGTAACGTTGAGCTAGATTATGTGCAATCTAGCCTTAAATCTATATGAAAATGTCATACAATAGGCATACAAAAAAAGGGGGGGGGGTAAATCGAAGACCATTGTGGGGCTGCCATACAAAACTCAATCCTGTTGTGTGACAGAAAAAGGTTTTGAACGTTTTGACTTGCCTACAAGTCTATCATATCAAGTGTTTCCTGGGTCCGTTGTGATCTGGCTTACAGCATCCTATGGCTGTGTAATAGCAGCTATGTGAAATTTAAATACTGGATTGGTCATCTGATGCCCTCAGAGTCATACAAGTTTTCGTAATAATGCTAATATGATTGTGCTACGTCAAACTCACAGACCTCTTTGTCTATCTGTGAGTTTGATGCAACATTTTCTTGACAGTATGAGATTGAGCATATAATGTATGTGTGGTGGTCCCACATAAATCAAGTATTACAACAATCATAGGAATACTATTCAATCTGACTTTTCCCCATAACACACCGAAGCTGCAAAACATATTTTATATTGGAAAGCTAATACAGTGATCCCTCGCTACTTCCTGCTTCAGTTTCTGTGGCTTCAGTGCATCGCGGGTTTTTCAAAAATATTCATTGAAAAATAAAAAAATAAGGAAATTAAGTAAAAAGCAGCAAAATAAAGCCAATCATGCAGAAAAACAAACAAACAAAAAAAATCAATCCAACAAAACGACTTACATTTTATGTGAGGTGCGCATCTGTGTGTGTGTGTGTGTGTGTGTGTATTTATATTTTATTTACATTTTATGCATTATTTTTACATATTTAATTATTAGAAGCATTTATAGCATTGATTAAGTATTCATTGATATTATGTACACACATACACAAGAGGTGAAGAAGCGTGTGCAAGCAGGTTGGAATGTTTGGAGAAAAGTGTCCGGTGTGATGTGTGATAGGGAGATATAGGCAAGAATGAAAGCAAAAGTGTACAAGACGGTGATGAGGCCAGTGATGTTGTATGGTTTAGGAACAGTGACCCTGGGGGAAAAGACAGGAGGCAGAGCTGGAGGTAGCAGAGATGAAAATGTTGAGGTTCTCTTTGGGAGTCATGAGGATGGATAGGATCAGGAATGAGTCCATCAGAGGGACAGCACATGTTAGAGGTTTTGGAGACAAAGTCAGAGAGGCTAGATTGAGATGGTTTAGACATGTACAGAGGAGGGATAGTGAGTATATTGGTAGTTGGACGCTGAGGTTGGAACTACGAGGCAGAAGGCCTAGAGGAAGACCAAAGGGAAGATTTATGGATGTGGTGAAGGAGGATATGAAGGCAGTTGGTATAAGAGAAGATGCAGAGGATAGGATGAGATGGAGGCAGATGATTCGCTGTGGCGACCCTTGAAGGGAACAGCCGAAAGGAAAAGAAGATACGTCAGTCTGGGGGGGGGGGTCGATCCTACATCGGGGAAATCGGCGGTCGCGGGGGGTTCTCAGTCTCCATTAACCGTGGAAAGTGAGGTGTCCCTGTATACAGCTTTTGAATCCAAATAATTTAAGCATACTAGCTCTGCTCTTTTCATACAAGGGTAAAAAACAAGTTGTTTGTAAAAGGGGTTTAACAGGTGCCAACATGAGAACCTCTTTAAAATGCCCAAATTGGATTGGACATTGCTAAGCATTATCTGTGCTCTGTCAGACAACTTTTAATACAATTGCCTGTACAAACAGTTCAAGAGTTTTGGACTTGGTGAGTTAGACCAGGAGGTATGGTGTTGTAGCGATTAGCATGTCCACCTCACAGCAAGCGGGCCCTGGGTTCGAGTCCCAGGCTCAGTGTTTCTCTGTGGAGCTTGAACATCCTCCCCATGCTTGGATTTCCTGTGCACTCCTTCCTGTTTCCTCCTATAGTCTAAGGACATGTAAATTAGGACAACTGGCTGTTATAAATTGTCCCATAAGTGTGAGTGTATGTGACTGGCTGTGAGAGATGGCGAGCTATTCAGGGTGTACCATACCTTCATTCAGTGTATGCTGAGATGGTCTCCAGCCTCCTTGTGACCCTAATATGATTAAAGCAGTTTGGCAAATGAGTGGGTCACTGGGTGAGTGTTTGAGACTGACAGTTCATGTGTTGTAGATAATACGTTAGGTCATCAGCAGGTCAGGTTCCGTCACATTTCTCCTGCTTATTCAATGCAGCAGTCAGTGGGAGAAATGTGACAGGACCTGACCTGCTGATGATCTGTTATCTGATGATTATGAAGTAAGACTCGCTTGATGGATTTAATAGGTTGCCTTAGACGAGAACTGAAGCTGTTTTTTAAGTAATAAGATGAACCTATAATTTCAGCCTCCCATTATAACGTCCATTTCAACCATCCTGTAACTATCATCTATCCAGCACATACTATCATCACACCTAAGACCGAATAAACTGAAGAATGTGTCTCAGTCTTGAATTATTTGGTCTGAGTTTGTGCTATAGTTAATATCAGCTATGCTAAAGCACACTTAATCGTTCTTCATTTCTCATTATGCTCAAAATGACATAACGAGAGCTTTATAAATAAGGAAGGGGTTAGTTGGGGTTGAAAACAGTAAACTGCTGATGCAAAAGGTTCTTGAAATGCTGTGTAAGCAACTAAATAATATCAGATTTTTTTCAGGACAATTACTCACTCTATGTGACTTTCTGATTTTTATTCCCTGAGGATACTTTGTGTGTGGATGTGTTTCTGCCTGTCCAGGCTGTGTTCCTTCCTGCAATGCTGTTATCTGAAGTAATGACTGGCCAACGTTTCTTATGGTTATGGATTCTTTGTATTTGTGTAATGCTATGTTTACTCCTTCTGATGTCATCATGTTATGCTGATGTCATCCTATCTAAATTTCTGTGAGCTGCATTTTGACTTGCTCCAGAGCTGGACATTCATGGATGTCCAGTTTTGTGTGGTTTTTTTTTTTTTTGCATTTATTACTTTGGGGTATTTGGAGGGCAGGCTGGTGGTTCATTCTGTGGTTCATTGCGAAACACATCAGCCTCACATCAAGAAGGTCCTGGGTTTGGGACCTGTATCTGACAAGGATGTTTCTGTTTGTTTCACCATGTTTGTGTTGGCTTCTGCTGGGTACTCTTATTTCTTCTCAGAGTCCAAAGGGCAACTGGATGTTCCAAATTGCCTTAGGTGTGTGTGTGTGTGTGTGTGTGTGTGTGTGTGTGTGTGTGTGTGTGTGTGTGTGTGTGTGTGTGTGGTGGTCCTACGATGAACTTTTTCAGGGTGTATCCTGTTTTTGCTTAGGGATGGCTGAGATAGCTGCACTGTGATCGTGGTATGATTAAGCAGTTTGGCAAATGATGACTATGTATATTTAAAAAATATATATGTAAAAAAAAAAAAAAAAAAAGATGGGGGGGAAAAGTACTGAAATGTTTTAACAAATTTGGATCAGTCTCAGTTTCGAACTACAAAAGAATCAAATCGAGAAATAGACCTGCCGTTGACTGTTAGAAGTGTCTGTGAGTATGAATGTATGGTTTACCCCGATCCTGACTCTATGTATAACAGTGCCTCTATTTCAAGCAATGTGGGACCCGAATTGTTACAGCTAAATTCTTAACATACTTACAGCGAGATAAGAGTGTTTGGCGGTGGACAGAAACTCAAACAAAGCAGTTGTTTATTGGACAGTGGGAAACCTGAGGGCAAGACTTTTTTTCCCCATCACTCTTATCAAGTTTTCCTTTTTGATGGAGCTTTTTGTTTCATGCTCTCATCACACTGGATTGCCTGGTGCGCGGACATTTGTTCACAGGACAAGTGCTCACAACCTTAATGAAAAAACGGACATTTGCTCATATCTTTTTTCTTTGTTCTAATAAATGTCTTCTTCTTTTCCTTTCGGCTGTTCCCTTCAGGGGTCACCACAGCAAATGATCTGCCTCCATCTCACCCTATCCTCTGCATCTTCTACTCTTACTCCAACGACCTTCATGTCCGCCTTCACCACATCCATAAATCTTCTTTGGTCTTCCTCTCGGCCTTCTGCCTGCTAGTTCCAATCTCAGCATCCTACTACCAATATACTCACTATCCCTCCTCTGTACATGTCCAAACCATCTCAGTCTAGCCTCTCTGACTTCATCTCCAAAACATCTAACATGTGCTGTCCCTCTGATGTGCTCATTCCTGATCCTGTAAATCCTCGTTACTCCCAAAGAGAACCTCAACATTTTCATCTCTGCTACCTCCAGCTCTGCCTCCTGCCTTTTCCCCAGGGCCACTGTTCAAAACGAAATTCTAATAAATGTATAATACAAAAATATCACAATGTGTTATAAAAATGATTTATTCCTATAAATACCCAATGTGAAATTAACTCGTGATGCATTAGGGTTAAGGTTTAGGGTTAGGGTTAAAATTGAACAAAATTTTTTATGTTGTGAGCAAATGTCTGTTTTTTTTTTTTTTTTTCATTTAGATTGTGAGCATTTGTCTTGTGAGAAAATGTCCTAGAACCGGATTGCCTACATATAAACGAACCGAGTCACACTTTGAGTCAGAGACAGTAGGATGGAAGCAGTCTGTCTTTTATTTGTGGTTGGAACACATACAAGATTGGATTTTATTCAGCATTAATTCATTAATGTGTTGTTAACGATGTCATATTGGTTTCCATTATGAAGCCTTTTACAATTTACTGCATTAAATTTTGAAGTTGATTTTGATCAAATTCTGAATCCAGGAATTTGTTTAAGGATTCTTTGAACACAGAGGATATTTTGGTTCATATGGTGGATTTCTGGCCTGGTAGAGGTCTGCGCTTTTGTTACATATAAAAAAAAGTGGTTTCCATTCATGTTAATAGAATGTGTCTCAGTTTGAGCAAAGAAGAAATCTGGTCAGTTTTATACAAAACAAAGCCATATTATGAAAGCCATATTATGTGGCACCTTTGGCATGCTGAAGTGATGTTCAGAGCATTCGATTATGAAATTGTGATGACATTCATTCATTTTTCTGAACCACTTAATCCTAATTAGCATCATACGGAGGCTAGTACCCATCTCGGCCAACTCTGGGTGAGGGTAGAGTACACCCTGGACAACTCTTTAGGGCATCACAGAGCAGAAACACGCTGATGGCTATGCAGCTACTCTCGTCGAAAGTCAGCAATGGTTCTTTTACATGAACCTCACACCACAGACAGTGAGAGACATGGCCGGACTTTGATAACCCAGTTTTGGTTCGGGTCCAGGTCCGTAAAAGGTTTCTGAACAGTCTGCAGACCAGACACAAATGGCTTGTATTTTATTTTTAATGTATTTTTTCGCAGACAGTTGCAAATGTTTGCAAAAACGTTGCAAGTGTTGGCAAACAATTGTAACATGGGTCACTAAAGTTCTTTTTGGTTTGCCAAGTATTGAACACAATACTGGGGAGGCTTTGCTCACCTTTTTATAGGGTTAGTTTCATCAACCATTCTTTTTTTTTTTTTTTTTTCCTTCTTTTTCTTCCTCCTCGTTCCTTCTCTTCTGTTGCACAATAGATGCTGCAGCAGCCAAACAAAGCAATCCTTCCTCAAGGGCAGAAGCATGGTGGGCATCTTCCTGACAGAAATCCATTTCCTTTCTCTGGGAGTCTATCTTTGATGTCTGGGGAGAGTTTTCTCACCCTGTTTTAAAGTTCTGGTGGTAATCTTTCACTGCCAATAATTTTTGTCACCAAACGTGAGTGGCGAATTCTGACTTTCATCAGGAAGGTTAGCGAATCTAAAATTAGCATTTGGACGCTCTATTATGCTCAGGCTTTAAGCTGGTGTTTTACGCGTTCCATTTTGGCTGAAACGGTATTGCCCTTCTCCTGCCCTTTGAAACTCACAAGAGCACTTCAGAGTTGGATCCGAAGCTCTACAGCCCACTTAAAAACCATGGGAAATGGGTCAAGTGGATTGTCTACAAAAAAGCTAAAAAAAAAAAAAAATCCAAGGCTATTACTCTGATGCACTGTGGCTTTTGAACATGACCTAAAAAAATCTCCAAACGTTGTTATTATTATTGTAGTTGTAATTCGGGATTCATGCTCAGTTGGATAAACATTCATAAATCTTTTTCTCCAACTAAATGTATGAAAGAAAACATTTCAAAATCTTAACTACTTAACAGTGCCATTTATCTGATTAAGTCTATTAGATAAAGCCCGGGCTGACTCACTTCACCCTTGGGAGGGTACAATTTCTTTCTGTCAGCTCTGTAATGTGATACCCTGGAGAGCAAAGAACAGTTTTTATGATAATAGCCCTTCATAAGTTACACTTACCACGGCCCCATTGTTCTCGGTCTTCGTAAGACTATTTTAAGCATTGTCCTGTGGGAATTTATTAAAATTAACATTCATAAAATAATCTCTTTCACCCCCTTGACTTGCAGGTAAAGATCTAATTTTAGCTCCGTTAGTATTTCATTAGGTGCCTCTTTCTGATTGGTGCTGTGATTTATTTTTGCCGTGAGCGTGAACACGGGGGTTTTGTGAAAATTCAGAGGAACAAATCCAAAAAGGTGTTAGATTGTTTTTACTGTGGCATTTGCAAGGCTGCTGATTTACTCTGTGCTAAGAGTCAGCTCAGCAGGCTGCGCAAACGCTTCTGTGAGAAACCGAGTAGGGTGTGGGGGAGGAGGACGTTTACTGGACTTTGGATGAAGGAAACATTCTTCCCCAGCAGAGCTGCAAATGTCAGACCTTCAGCATGTAGTTTACTCTTGGGATGTTTGAGATGTTATTTAGGGCAGTAGAACAACAACAACAATTATAATAATAATAATATACCAATTATAGTCTTTTACTGTCGTTGACACAGACTGCCATCTTTAAAGATACTTTATTATTATTATTATTATTATTATTATTAACATCATCATTTATTTATTCATCTTCCAAGTCAATTAATCTTACTAGGATTCTCAGCCTTCACTGGGCGAAGACAGGGAACACCCTAAACAGCTCACCAAACCATCACCAGGCCAACACACTCAAAACCAATCACACTCACATACACACCTAGTAAGTGGCAATTTTGAACATACAATTAGAATTACAGACACTCCCCGACTTATGTCCATTTTACGGGGGGTGGGGGGTTGTTTTTTTCCCAAAATAAAAGTCAAATTTTGAGTTTAGACGTCCCTACGTAATACGCTGACGCAATGATGCTGCATTTATTGTTTACAAACTACAGACTGAGTGTGTGTGTGTGTATGTGTGTGTGTATGTATGTGTGTATGTATATATATATATATATATATATATATATATATATATATATATATATATATATGTGTGTGTGTGTGTGTGTGTGTGTGTATGTATATATATATATATATATATATACATACAGTAAAACCTCCGGTGACGAACGCTTAAGCTCACGAACTTTTTGCCTCAAGAACATTAAATTTGCGAGCATATAGTCTCTGCTGACGAACTATACCACGCGGTCGAATAGCACCACGGTGGCGGCCACGAGAAGCTGACGCACGCTCACAGCGTCACAGTTCGTCACCCCCTTTCTTTGAGTGCGGACGTGGTTTGTGTTTGATAGACATTTTGGACCATATTGAGTGTACTTTTGCTATTATGGGACCGAAAAAGACCCCACCACAGGCGGAGATCATTGAAAAACACGAACGAGGTGTGCGTTTGTGTGACTTAGCGTCCCAGTACCAGTACGCTAAGTCTACCATTGCTCCCATCCTTAAGAACAAGGAAGCTATTAAGGGTGCGTGTGTGGCAAAGGGTGTTTCCAAACAGTAGGCGTTTCCAAACACTCCTTCTAAACAGTAAGTCCCTCCCTCCCTCCTCCTCCCACTCCATTCCATCAAGCCATCAACTACCATCACAAAGGTAAATAAAACCACTTTATTGTACAGTACAGTTTATTTCTTTAATTACAATACAATAGCACATTTATTATACATAAAATAAGGTATATTTTTGTGTAGTTTTAAGGCTTATTTAGTAGAAACTTATGTTTTATGGGGACCTGGGAACGGATTGTTCTCATTTTAATGGTTTCTTATGGGAAATAAATGTTCGGAAGACGAACTTTTCGCCTTACACACACTTTCTGGGAACCAATTATGTTCGTGAGCTGAGGTATCACTGTGTGCGTATATATATATATATATATATATATATATATATATATATATATATATATGTTATATAATGTTATATAGCGTGTTACCCTTGTGTTAAGACGCCGTCTCTGTGATCTTTGTGTTTACACTGTTTTGTGGACTTTTGTAACCCTAAGCAAATATGGTTGGTCAGAAGTGTAAGCCTACTAGCATGGGTGCAAGTCTCATACACAGAGATCAATTAACTATCTGTTCAGATCGGCACAATATACCATGCATACTCAGATAAACAAAGAGAGTTGTAATATAAATGAAAACCCGCATGCACAAATTACAGAACAATTACAGTCATCCCTTGAATATCACGGATAATGTAGACCAGACCTGGCCACGATATTCGAAAAAATGCGAAGTAAGAACGCCCCTCTCATTTCTACCATGTTGTCTCATTTCTATGTTTTCGCATCTATATAATACAAGAAGTGTATATTAAACGTTACACAGTTATATGCATATGTAAATACTGTAATGTATTAATATTTAAATAGAATTTATGTGAACGTCCGCGGTGCAGGATGTTCACAAACACTATAAGATCACAAAACCACAAAAAGTCCCGCGGGAATGTGCGAGGCAACGGCGTCACGCGTCTAAGCCAATCAGCTTGCGAGATTGAGTTGAGTAGGCGGTCCCTGCCTGAACTGGGGACATTTCAGTCTGTCGTTTGGAAGCTTGCTTACATGCGAGCTTCAGCGCAAATTTTGAATTTTTTTATTAATTAATTAATTTTTTTTTTTTTAATGCCGCGATGTGCCAAGACCGCGATGCTCAAATCGCGAAGTGGCAAGAGATGACTGTACAGATATTTATTATCTTTTAGCAGAATCCTAAGGGTGTATACTTATTTTATATTAATATTCATTCGGATTTGTACTTGTTCTTTGTATGCATCTCTTGAATAACGTTTGCTTACTTACACAAAAGAACGAATGCTCCGCTTTGCTGGGATTCACACAGTGCAGGCTGTGTTCTAAACGGGTTCAACGGCACCCTTGTGCACTTAAAGACCGGAAGTCTGTATAACCCACAGCAAGTACACTACTTTCGGTATTGAGCGCCTCACATATTGTAAATGTTGATTGGCTGTTTTAAGCTTCATGTCAAGTAACTCGGTATAAATAAGTGACTTATTTAAAATGAATGTTCATATTATTTGATATATTTTTATGAGATATGGTAATGATATTTATGGGTGTATAGTACAGTATGAGCGTCATACGTCACATGTCATACGTCATTGTAACAAGTTACGTTCACTTTCAACTTGCGTTCGGCCGTTCAGAACCAATTAAAAACGTAAGTCGGGGAGCGTCTGTATATACATGTGGGAGGAAAGCTATGCAAGTACAGTAGGCCCCCATTTTTCGTGGGGGTTCGGTTGTAGCCCTTCCCGCAGATCAAGAAATTCTACAAGTGATTTATTTACCTGGAAGTAAAACCCTATGTATGATATCACATGTGCTAAAATATGCTTGTTAAACACATTCTATAGACAGTCTTACTCATTAATACAGTAATAATGCAGGAAACTGTAGTAATGATTAAGTAAAAACGTTTTAATTTTGTACTGTGATATTTATTGATGATAAGTATACAGTGTATCTGTGTGTGTGTATAAAAATATATCGGGATCCCTAGCTACTTCACGCTTCAATTCTTGTGGCTTCAGTGCATCGCATTTTTTAAAAGTATTCATTGAATTAAAAAAATAAAGGAACAATAGGGGAAAAACTTGAGGAAAATGCTGCAAAGCAAAGCCAATTATGCAAAAAAAAAAAAAAAATCCCAAACAAACAAAAAATACCCCCCCCCCAATGTGAGGTGCGCATCTGAGTCTATGCATGTGCATCTGTATGTGTGTATATTTATATTTTATTTACATTCTATGGAATTATTTTTGAATGTTTGTTATTATAAGCATTTATAGTGTATATACATGTACGTATACGTCAGTCAGGGGGGTTGATCCAACTTCGTGGAATTCGGCGGTCGCAGGGGAATCTCGGTCACAATTAACTGCGGAAAGTGAGGGATCCCTGTATATTCATTCACTGCATAATGGCGCCCTATTGCAGCATAACGTTTTCCTTCCTGTATCATATCAAGCAGTTCTACTTTATCCAACATCATTACATTTTCCTGGCGCTTAGGCTCCTTACCAGAAGCTTGAGAAGATGCACCATGTTTCGTCATAGAGCTTAATGGGTAATTAAAAACACGCACAAAAACAACGCACATTGACAACTTGTCCACGAATGAGAAAAAAGGGGCGTATACGTCATCTCAACCAATCAGCAGGCGGGAGAAACAAAAGCTCTCAGCCATTGGCTAAATTTGAATTACGTGCCAGTTACTTCTGGGTTTGTCGGTAATCCGTGAGTATGCGGGGGCGCAAGTGCTGAACCGGAAATGGTCAATGGCCTACTGTACAGGGATAACATGCAAACTCCACACAGAATCCTCGAGCCTTGGACCCACTTGCTCTGAGGTGGACGTGCTATGCTATCGTGCCACCCATTATATTATGATAATTATTATGGTTATTATTATTCATACTACGACTACTTCTACTATTACTACTGTATTTTATGTTTATTAGCCTTTTCAGCTCACAGCTACTTTTTTTTGAGAATAATCATTAATTATTTTTATTAAAGTCCACAGTGTTCATTGATTTTTTCATTAGGGAACTCAACAAAGCAAAGCATTCTACACATCAACATAAGTACAGCATTTTCTCCGTAATTAGTCATCTACTTTAGTCGGAAGTAAATATGTTGACTAATTAAACAGAAAAAAACAATCTGCTTTCAGGTATGTATTCTCAGTGCTGTTTTTTTTTTTCCATCTCCATTTTATTTATTTATGCTCCATTAACACATTAACAGCCTTGTCTACTTGTCAAGCATAGACAAAGGTGCTCAAAAGCATTAGAGTAAGGTGTTTCTTTGCTCTTCACTCGGGTCCTATTATGTACAAAATAATATATAGATGTAAGCACATCCCAAATGCAGAGTTCTCAGTAGATCTCTTGATGGGTGATGAAGCCTCAGTTTATTTTTTACTGCCCTTCTGATTCCCATTTTCATGTGCATCACTGCCTTTTTTTATTTAAGTGTCCGGTTAACAAGTTCATGTTCTGTGAAACTTCTGAATTCTTTGTTTGCTGAACAAAACATTTATTTACCTGTAAGTTTGTCTGCCTACCTCACTTAAATTGTGTGTGTTTTATTCTGGGAGAGGTTGACCGGTGGTGTCCGAGTCTTTGATTATTTTGGGTGTCAATCTTTTTGTAATTAATAAATGCTTGTTTTTTTTTTTTCTATTCTTCTTCTTCTTTTCCTTTCGGCTGTTCCCTTCAGGGGTCGCCACAGCAAACCACCCGCCTCCATCTCGCCCTGTCCTCTGCATCTTCTTCTCTTACTCCAATGACCTTTATGTCTTCCTTCACCACATCCATAAATCTCTTCTTTGGTCTTCCTCTAGGCCTTCTGCCTGGTAGTTCCAACCTCAGCATCCGACTGCCAATATACTCACTATCCCTCCTCTGTACATGTCCAAACCATCTCAATCTAGCCTCTGACTTTGTCTCCAAAACATCTTACATGGGCTGTCCCTCTGATGTACTCATTTCTGATCCTATCCATCCTCGTTACTCCCAGAGAGAACCTCAACATTTTCATCTCTGCTACCTCCAGCTCTGCCTCCTGTTCCCTTTTCCCGTAATTATGCAAGTCAGCAATACATCACAACCAATCATCATCAACTTATTGATGCAGTATCCTTATTGGGTTTCCTGTAGTGAGTATGCATGGACAGCAGACAGGACAGAGGGCAACTACCCAAGCTATGTTTCATGACTTTGGTGCACTGTTCAGGGAGCTTCACTAAATAGGCAAAAGAAAACTTAAACTTGTATTTTAAGATTTGATACAATACAATCCTTACTTCGAACCCATACTTGGGTAAGCTCTGACTTGATTTTGGATGACTTGTACACATATGTATCAATGTTTGTATGCACCGCGCTACGTATTGGCTGTTGTGCCTAGCGATGTTGATCGGCTGCTTGCTCTTTGGCAGGAGCTTGATGCATGCTGAGATCCAGGAATAATGACAGTCTCTGTTTTTAAAAACTTTTAAAGATTTTTTTTTTAAACCAACATCCAAATGACAACAAATTAAAAAGCTCTTATAGATTCTGTTTGGCAATGTGTCTACCAAGTTTACTGATCAACACAATAATTAATTATAAAGAGAAAAGAAACGCAGACTATAAAAATCTCATGGAGAGCTCCAAGCACAGACAGCGCATAGATCTGTATATTAATTTTTTTTGCTAAAGCTGCAGGCACCACATTTTCTAAAAATAACTAAAATTTCGTAATTTCATTTTAAACACAGATTATTGTAATCTATTCCCAGTTCTATCTCAAGTATTGAGTTTTAAATACTTTTTTCAATGCCTCTTTGTTGCTAATTTCTAGTTTCCTTATCCATGCATTGTGTGCTATCCAAGGTTGTATACTTGCATCTACATAGTATACAAATACTATAAACTAAATGTTCGATTGTTACTTCAGGCAGTGTAATAGAGATACTACACACTGTGTGTACTTGGAGAATTGTATACCGCTTGAGACACCCACTGTTGCGTCAGCTGTGCAAGTTGTGTGTCTACTGCGTATTATTTCTACCGGCATAATTTCGGTAAACTTGCACTTTATTTCAATTTAGTAATTTGGTTTATTTTGTGTTCAGTTGGATTTATCAGGCTTCTGTAAATGTGTTTTTGTAGACAGCATGAAACCGACAAGATGTTTTAATACACTAGTATGAACTACGCAAATCTCTGAAGATCCTGCAAGTGAATCAGCTTATATAAGTGATCTTTAGAGAATGGAGGCGAAGGTGTGAAAGACTAACCTGATTTTTTTTTTTTTTTTTTTTTTTTTTTTTTGGTACAGTACTAGGATGTCAGGCACCAACAAGGCAGACAACTTTTACTTCCTTGGATTAGTTTTGAAATAGCAGCTCAGAACAAACAAAGGTCATTATTGTCCCCACCTGCATTTCCCGAAACTGTCCTGTAAGTTTTTATATACACCTACATCCGGATGTATTTACTGTAATTCATCCGGATGTAGGTTTATATAAAAGCAAAGCCTTTTTAGTGGTTTACGGAGGGTATAGGGAGACACAGTATCCTTAAACATGCCTGTTTGGAGCAGTTGACTTCTAATCAGCTCTGTTTCCCTGAGGTGAATCAGCGGGCCCTGCCATATTTTTATAATTAGTACTATTCACCTTGAACAAAGTTTACAGAGCAACTGCTTTGAAGATGAAAGACGGGACGATAGATCCTGTGGTGTGTTTTATTGCGAAGACCAGCTTTATCTCCTTTTGATGAGGACTGTGAAGTAGATACTTGTTTTGCAATGCTTCTCTGTATACCTGATATCCAGGGTTATTAAATTATCCTAGTCTTTCGCTCTTGTTCTATTCTGTCCTTTCCTGCTCGTTGTTGAGCGATTCCCACGGTCCGCACAGTTACTACAAGTAGGATTTCTTTTTTTAGTATCATTTAGGACTAAAACGGAGATTTATGCAATTTTATCTCCACCTAACTTGATGTGATGACTACAAGAAGAAAAATGCCGCAAAAAGACTGTCTTTTATATCGATTGTTTAAATTACATTTAAATATTTAAATATTCATATTATATATTAACTATTCAAATACCATTAATGTTACAAGTAAATGATTCCATATGTAATATATTTGACCCATCAAAACAAAGTGGGTCAGAAGTTCAGTCAGAAGTTATTAAATGCTTTGTTGAACTTTAAATGCATTTTTCTCCAGTTACATATTTAAAAGACGGAAAATTCCTGTCAGGTTTAGGTTAAATACTCTGGCAGTTATGGTACAAAATTTGCCCGAATTTTAAAGCTTAGCAAAGTGAGTGTTATGTCAAATTATTATTTTTTTACATTATTGACAGTACAGTGATACCTCAGCTCATGAACATAATTGGTTCCCAGAAAGTGTGTGTGTAAGGCGAAAAGTTCGTCTTCCGAACATTTATTTCCCATAAGAAACCATTAAAATGAGAATAATCCGTTCCCAGGTCCCCATAAAACATAATTTTCTACTAAATAAGCCTTAAAACTACACAAAAATATACCTTATTTTATGTAACAAACCACTTCCGCACTCAAAGAAAGGGGGTGACGAACTGTGACGCCATGAGCGTGCGTCAGCTTCTCGTGGCCGCCACCGTGGCGCTGTTCGACCGCGTGGTTTGATTCGTCCCCCGAAAACTAGTTCGTCAGCAGAGACTATATGCTCGCAAATTTAATGTTCTTGAGGCGAAAAGTTCGTGAGCTTAAGCGTTCGTCAACGGAGGTTTTACTGTATTTTGTAGCTAATATCCTGTGATGCGTCACATCTCATAAAAATTATGGATTATTATTACATGGCAACGACTGTATATCCGACTGGGAGACACATGGGCAATAAATCATGTATCGGATGGTACCAATCACTTTGCAAGGTAGACATTACCTAGCTACACTGTGTGGTATGATCTTTAGCAACTGCTACAGGAAGAGAAATGAGCTGAAAACCAGTGGCTGTCTTTGGCTATCCAGGCTAGAAAAAGTAAGCTAGTGTATGGTACGTGTGTCTCTCGGTGTGAATGTGCGTGTGTGCATGATGCCCTGGACTGGGATTTAACCTTGACCGGGATAAAACACTCACTGAAAACGAATATTCTGAGACAGTGGTTACTGTGGTAGCAGCATCTACATCCATCTGACTATTCATTCATTATCGGTACTTCTTATCTGTCACGGCTGGAAGCAATCCCAGATAACTTCGAACGAGTGGTGGGGAGGCAACCTAAATAAGTCTATCGCTGTTTGCCAAGTTCGTACTCCCTTACTTGGGCGTACAAACTTATCAAGTGCGACCCGTGAGGGAATGCATGTCAGAAAATGGTTGCAAATGGATTGTTGTTATGAATGATAACAGTTGTGTTTGGCAGGAGACCTGATGTAAAATTAATGAACAAAAAATAAAAATTGGACACATAATACACAATTATGGGATGTTAGATGATATGTCCACAGAAGTCACCAAATGTGGCATTCATAGTAACATGGGAGGAGCATGAACACATCCGGGTATTTGGACTGTGTTTGGTTTGGGTATCTACGAATTGGAATAGTACTTGGTCTGCGAACACTGACATTTCACGAATTTCGCAAGAATGAAAATACGGACAAGGACGAAAATTGAGAAACAGATTATTACAGACTTTGTTTCTGCGTACTGCAATTAAAACATCTTAATGATTTCATGAAAACATTTTTTAAAGATCATGTGGTGTTATTTTTGTCTGTGACATTAATGTTTAAATAAAGTAATGTATTTTAAGTTTCATATCATCAAAAGTGAAATAAATAATTTCAAATTTAAACTATAATTTATTCAACAGTTTAAAAGATTAATACGTTGAAATAATTCCACAATTCAGTTACTGGTTTTTAGGTATTTTGAGTCTCATGCATAGATAATGACACATCGCTCACACGCTGTTTTGAAGTTCTTTTGTAGGCTTTTGTATCATCAGGTTTCAAACTAGTCTCATGGAGCAGCAAATGCTGACAAACGTCGCAAATTTTTAATTCCAGGGTTCGTCTCCATCATTAGCACCATTTTATAGACGATTAGCAACAGTCACACAAAGGTTTGTGGAAGTTAAATGCAGTTAGCAAATGTTTGTGACAGTGTTTGCGAAAATTAGCAACTACAGTGATCCCTCGCTACTTTGCGCTTCAATTCATGCGGCTTCAGTGCATCGCGTTTTTTTTTTAAATATTCATCAAAAAAAATAAGGAATTTAAGGAAGAATAGGTGGAAATTTTAAGAAAAATGCGGCAAAAACAAGGCCAATTATGCAAAAAAAAAAACACGTTAACAAACAAAACAAAAAACAACCCAAAACCTCCCATCAAAACTAATTTTTTTTTGAGATGCGTGTCTGAGTGCGTGCAAACGCATATGTGTGCGTATGTCTGTATGTGTGTATTTATAATTTATTTCCATCTTATGCATTATTTTTAATGTTTAATTGTTATTATAGCATTTATAGTATTGAATATGTATTTATTGATATTATATACACATACATGTACATATACGTCAGTCGGGGGTTTGAGGGGGGTGATCCTACTTCGCGGAATTCGGTGGTCGCAGGGGGACCTCGGACTTTTATTTACTCCAAATACTAGTTAAATGTCAGGAAAATTTTGGAATTGATGGACCCAACCCTGTAATGTCGTCTGTCTGTCTTCTTTTCGGCTTTTTCCCTTTTACTCGGGAGTCGCCACAGCGAATCATCAGATTCGCACGTTTTGATTCGGCAGAGGTTTTTTTTTACGCCGGATGCCCTTCCTGTCACAACCCTTTTTAGCAAGGGACAGAAACACACTGACGGCTTTGCAGCTTACTCTTGTCGAAAGTCAGCAATGGTTCTTTTACATGCCTCTCACCATAGACAGTGAGAGACATGGCCCGCCTTTGATAACCCAATTGATAACTGGGATGGGGGGGGGCAGTGACAATCTTGTGGAGAATGGGACTCAAACCCCCAACCTTTGGATCAGCGATCCAGCATCCTATACCACTAGACCACCACTGCCGCTGGACCCAACCCTGTAATGACGATGAGCAAATCAGTTGCTATTATTCGCAACTTAGCAAACCAAAAATAACTTTAGCGACACATGTTTGCAACTGTTTGTGGAAAAATGATAGTGTTACAAATTTCGTAGTGACAAAAATAAATTGTTTAATACCCGAAAAACTGTTTGTGAATTGTTTTATAAATGTTTTGCGAGCCCTGAGGAAATCCAAAAATTTGCTGCATTCATCAACATTCGCCGCTTCCTGAGATACCAGCTTCAGGATCTTGAAGGCTCTGGATTGACGAACAGTATTCCGCTGTGATTTCCTGTAAAGAGTTTTACAAAGTGAATCAATGGTTTCATTCCTTGAAAGCGCTGCTCCAGGGCCTCCTACACAACTTCCGAGCAAACATGTATTGGTTGCTGAGTCTAGGCAATGAAAATTGATTAGAATACCGTTATCAAATGATTTGTATTAGCTTTAAACCTGCTCTTTTAAAAAAATAAATAAATAAAATACAACATTGTTAACAATAACCAGAGCTGCGTTATACGTCTGTGATTGCTCACTTGCTATGCTGCCAAAGTCATGATCATCAGTGAGTAAACATCACTCAGCTTTGCAGCAGAATGCAATTTACATCCACCAGCTGGTGGGTTTTTTTTTTGTTGTTGTTTTTTTGTTTTTTTCTCTTTTTGCATCCGTGCTCATAACAAGCTGTCATTTTCTGTATCAGATCATTGAATGCTATTTTTGAACACCACAACTGTTTGAGGAATTAAATGGACGGCACACAAACAGGATGCACAAAAAAAAGTAAAATGATTGACTTTTGAAGCCGGAGTTTGTTGACAGCAGAATTCAAACTGAAGCGTGTTTGTTACTTTGTGCTGTGAATTGAATTATTTGCTAAACATTCTCGGGCCCTGTGATGTAGGTAAGTGAAAGACTTTTGGGATGCACTGACTTACACGTACCTTGTCTCTTAATTCCAGATGATCGTGTCCAAGTACGGCGCTCAGTTCAGAGGGAATTCCCAACACGATGCGCTGGAGTTCCTGCTGTGGCTACTTGACCGTATCCACGAAGACGTCAACTCCTCAACATCATCCCCATGTGGTAGCAACATGATAAAAACCAGTGGAAAGGTCAGTGTGCGTATATAATGGATTTATTTATCTTGTCCGTCACGCAATTTACAACAGCCTCGACAAAGAACAGCATTAAACGGTATTTATTTATAATAATCCTTTTAGGGTTTCTGGGAGGCTGGAGCCTATGTCAGCCAACTCTGTGTATCACATCGTCACACATTGTTGGCTGACATAGGCTCCAGCCTCCCAGCAACCTGAGAAGGATGATTACAAATGAATAATTTGATTTAATTGTTTTTCGTATGAAATTATTCATCCTCATTCATTTTCCGAATAGTTTAATCCTAATTAGGATTGCGGGGAGGCTGGTGCCCATCTCAGCCAAGGCAGGGCGAGGGCAGAGTATACCCTGGATAGCTCGCCAGGCCATCGCAGGGCAGAAAACATTCTGACGGCTATGCAGCCACTCTTGACAAAAGTCAGCAATGGTTCTTTTACAGCCTCACATCATGGGCAGTGAGAGACATAGCCGGCCTTTGATAACCCAGTTAGCTGCACTGGGTGGTGGACAGTGACAGCCTGTTAATAGTGGGGTTTGAACCCCCAACCTTAGGATCGGTGATCCAACACCTTACCACCAGGCCACCACTGCCCCAGCATGAAATTAAAGTCAAAATACAAACAAAACACTTTCAGGAGACGATGTTTTGACTGCAGGAATGTAGGTGAGTCATGTTTGTCTTTGTGTACATTAGTATATAAATTTGTTTGTTTTGTGGTTCATTTGGTGAGGAATGTGCTGCGAGCTGACTTGTTTTCTTGTCAGCATTAGTCGTGATTGCTGATGTTATCCTGCTTGCTGGATTAGACATTCTGACATTCCTTCGCTGACTCACAGGTGTGTCTCATACGTGACGACACAGTGTATTTATTTATTCAACATTGTTTGAATGGTGGAAGAGTCAGTAGTGTTTTTATTGGTTACGTGTGCATGCATGTCAGTTTCCATGCGGGACAGGCGTGACTAACATGGCGAGAGTGAAAGTCATACATGTTCTTTACGAGTTCATTATTGTGAATGCACTTTTATAGTCATTAATTTGTCAAAACCTTTATCTGTTTGAGAGAAATGTGATTTGAAGGTTTTATTCTCAAAAGTAAATTTTAGTTGACCTGATTTGAGTTAATTACGCGATAAATAAGTACCCACTAATTTAATTGTTTCCCTGTGAAGTGTAGGAGATGCTTTGTTTTCAGGGACTGTCCTCATCCACCGCTGCAGACACGTCTTGTTCACACTCTAACAGTGCCAGTCGTTTCTTGATTTATTTTATACTTATGTTGAATGGTCTTTGCCTATCGAAACTAGGTCACCTTGTCCTATTTTTTTCAAGGTCACAGAGGTATTAATCAAAAATAGAGTTATAACACTCTCGTTGACCACGAGAGGTAATCACCTAGTGTTCTGTGACAAAAAAATGAATTTATAGTTAATATGTTTGCCCTTTGTGCCTGTATTGACTTATGTATCTTGGTTTAAAAAAATAAATAAATAAAAAGTAATTAAAATATATACTGGGTTTTTCTCCCCACCTGGTTTCAGCAGCATCTTCAATGCACCGAACTTCTTTTAGTGTACAGGTGTTAGGTGGTAGAATTCCAGTAAGATGATTGGGTGATTATTACAGTTCTAGATTACTAACCTTGGCCTTATGTCTTTCTTTCTTTGAAAAAAATAAAATAAAATACAAGGATCCCTCGCTACTTCACACTTCAATTCATGCACCTTCAGTGCATTGCAGTTTTCAAAAAAAAAATCATCGAATTAAAAAATAAGGAAATTAAGGAAGAAGAATAGGGGAAAAGTTAAGGAAAATGCCACAAAAACAAGGCCAATTGTGCAAAAAAAAAAACCCTAAACCAACAAAAAACAACCCAAAACCTCCCATCAAAACTACTTACATTGTTGTGAGGTGCATGTCTGAGTGCATGCATCTGTATGTGTGTGTATTTATATTTTATTTACATCTTATGCATTATTTTTTTTTTTTAATGTTTAATTGTTATTATAAGCATTTATAGCGTTGAATATGTATTTTGTGATAACATATATGCAGATACAGTAAAACCTCCGCTGACGAACGCTTAAGCTCACGAACTTTTCGCCTCAAGAACATTAAATTTGCGAGCATATAGTCTCTGCTGACGAACTAGTTTTCGGCGGACGAATCAAACCACGCGGTCGAACAGCGCCACGGTGGCGGCCACGAGAAGCTGACGCACGCTCACGGCGTCACAGTTCGTCACCCCTTTTCTTTGAGTGCGGATGTGGTTTGTGTTTGATAGACATTTTGGACCATATTGAGTGTACTTTTGCTATTATGGGACCGAAAAAGACCCACCACAGGCGGAGATCATTGAAAAACACGAACGAGGTGTGCGTTTGTGTGACTTAGCGTCCCAGTACCGGTACGCTAAGTTTACCATTGCTACCATCCTTAAGAACAAGGAAGCTATTAAGGGTGCGTGTGTGGCTAACGGTGTTTCCAAACAGTAGGCGTTTCCAAACTCTCCTTCCAAACAGTAAGTCCCTCCCTCCCTCCTCCTCCTCCCACTCCATTCCATCAAGCCATCAACTACCATCACAAAGGTAAATAAAACGACTTTATTATACAGTACAGTTTATTTCTTTAATTACAATACAATAGCACATTTATTATACATAAAATAAGGTATATTTTTGTGTAGTTTTAAGGCTTATTTAGTAGAAAATTATGTTTTATGGGGACCTGGGAACGGATTATTCTCATTTTAATGGTTTCTTATGGGAAATAAATGTTCGGAAGACGAACTTTTCGCCTTACACACACTTTCTGGGAACCAATTATGTTCGTGAGCTGAGGTATCACTGTACATGTACGTAAACGTCCGGGGGGGGGGTCTGGAGGCTGGAGGGTGTGATCCTACTTTGTGGATTTCGGAAAGTGAGAGATCCCTGAATTCCTGTTATTGTTGAAATGATGAAGCTCTCTCTCTCTCTCTCTCTCTCTTGAGGAGAGTTTACGGTCTCCAGGTCCCCAGTCTTCCAGCTGGTGAGAATGTGACTGTTTCTTACTTTGCAATATAAATGATAATTCGAGTAACTTGATAGAATGGTTAGATTGTTCATACAACGCGCCACTGTTTAAGAATTAATAATCTTAAAGAAAATGGGCGGTTATTCTGGCTGGCATCCTGTCATTGATTGTTTACCTACAAAACTTCACGTTTTCCTTTTTTTTTTTTTTTTTTTTTTTTTTTTTTCAACCACTTCCACAAAACTGCTATCTTGGAATTATATGGTGCTGTTTGATTTTCTTTAGCTAAAGGCAATGGCAGCTGGTGGCCTGTCAAAAAGGGGAAGTATATTTTAGGAGTGTATCATAAAATTCGTCCATTATTGCATCATGTTATTTATATGTAAATTCTTGTGTATGTTCTGTGAAAGTTAACCAGATTCCCAGAATGCAATTTTGGCCAGTCACCTTGAGATGGTTTCATTAACAGTCCTGCCATACATCCTCACTATCTCAGTGCTTTCAGTCAGCTGGCTCAAACACCAGAGACTCCTGAACCAAATACATCTTTGGGTGTTGATCTGCCCGCTGTTTAATTCGGAGTCTCTCACATGGTCTGCCATCATGGACAGCTAGCTTTTGAACTTTAGTAAATAAATACATTTCACAAAACTAAAGCGAGGAACAAACTCAAGAACACTATATTTGTTTTTATTCACAGTCGGATGTGGACCAATGACAGCTGTATGCTTTAACACTACTATGAGCAGCAGTGACTAGCTAAAAATCCATGTGGTACTAACTTTAAAAGCGTCTACGTCACTGTCTGTCAAAAAGTGATCCCTTCACTTTGACACTTCCTCAAATCATCATGCAGCAGCCCAGTGTCCTGACTCGCCCACTTGTCATGGAGCCTCAGAGGAGGTGAGAGTCCATGGGCGTGGAGTCTATCAAAAAACATGTCAAATAAATGTTGAGATATGCTGTGCTGGGTGTGTACAGCAGCAAAGGAATCTAGTGACGCTACGCTTCTATGAGTTTTAATGGCTTATACTGGTATGGAAATAAATTCTTCGACAAATTGCTAGCGATTATTACTTTCTGAGTGAACTCTTTCTCTGAATCTGAACACATTGTTGCACTGTTTTTGTAAAATCAACATAAATATAGATGAGCATATTTATTTGACAAACTCTTGGATGACACTTTAGTGGGACCAGAGTTTCCGTCGTAGTCTTTGAGCGGCCGCTTTTGGCTACAGGTTCTCGTGTACTAGGAATTTTTATACTATTGTGAAGGATGTTAGGCACCTTCATTGCCACAAAATGTGTGCTTTAAGTTTTTGTAAGTACATTTTTTTTGTAAAAAAAAAAAAAATGAGTGTCTAAATTAACCTTGCTGAATAGTATAACTTTGATCAAATGCACTTATGCAGAAACTTTGGAGTTTGGAGATTTTGGGCCTGAAAGTAAAAGGTGATGCTATTACTGTAGGTGAGGGAATGAGTTATTCTCGTGACTCATAAACATATGCTAATTTAAATTATCATACCAGCTATTTACATTATACAGAGAATAAATTTATCATACCTCGAAGGACACCGAAGACTACACAGGGCTTACAAGACCATAGAATGTGCAAAATTACAGAACAAAGCAGGAGCGTATAAGTGTAGCAAATGCAGTAGAAATATTCGGAACACTAGATGAGTAAAAAGTAAACGTTACTCAGAAAACTAGGATATCATTGACATTTTGATTCTGCACAATAAACTCTGTTCCCTGTGATGCCCAGGCTACTATTTAAAATTCATCTTTGACGACCCCCTGAGAAAGATCCTGTGCTCTCCTGAATGGCAGGATTGAATTCCGTTGCCCTTTTCTGGAGAAGCAGAGGTCAAAGGACATGTCCGTAGGTATGATCACAATGCTGATAGAACGACTGGTCTCCGAGGCTTCCATTAAAGACGGGTCACTATCCCAGCAAACTATTATCTCGGCTGATATTTATTTCACGTCACTGGACTGGCATGCAAGCATGGAGAAAACGTGCACATGCCACATGGATACGCCCTCGATACGTTCGCAGTGCGAACCCAGTACCTCCTTGTTTTTCATTCCACTCGTATTCCTGTTATGTTGGCCTGTGTTTAAAGATGGTGGCACAGTGGTGTAGTGGGTAGCACCATTAACCAACAGCAAGAAGGCTCTGGGTTTGAACATCACAGCTATCGAAGGTCTTTCTGATGGAATCCGCATGATTGCCTCATGCCTTGCTGGGTTTCCTCTGGATACTCCAGATTCTTTACGCAGTCCATAAAGGTTAACCTTTTGCAGAGTTGCTCATAGCTGTGAATGTTGATGGAAATAGATGTTTGTCGATATGAAATTGATTGGTGACCTCTGTAGGGTGTAACCCACCTCTCACCCAAATTCAGCTAGACAAGGATCCAGCTTAGTGGTTAAGGCGATGAGTTACTGATCTGTAGGTCAACAGTTCAATTCTCACTATCAGCACTGTTGGATACTCCAGTGTCCCCATGACCCTGATGGATAAGAAAAGCTTGAATGAGTGTCTAAAGTTAATACGTAAAATGCATATATAATGTATACGTGTGTGTGTGTGTGTGTCTATATATATATATATATATATATATATATACTAGTCCTTCTCAAAAAATAGCATATTGTGATAAAGTTCATTATTTTGTGTAATGTACTGATAACAATTAAACTTTTATATATTTTAGATTCATTACACACAACTGAAATATTTCAGGTCTTTTATTGTTTTAATACTGATGATTTTGGCATACAGCTCATGAAAACCAAAAATTCCTATCTCAAAAAATTAGCATATTTCATCCGACCAATCAAAAAAAAAGTGTTTTGAATACAAAAAAAGTCAACCTTCAAATAATTATGTTCAGTTATGCACTCAATACTTGGTCGGGAATCCTTTTGCAGAAATGACTGCTTCAATGCGGCGTGGCATGGAGGCAATCAGCCTGTGGCACTGCTGAGGTGTTTATTGAGGCCCAGGCGGCCTTAAGCTCATCCTCAGTGTTGCGTCTGGTGTCTCTCAACTTTCTCTTCACAATATCCCACAGATTCTCTATGGGCTTCAGGTCAGGAGAGTTGGCAGGCCAATTGAGCACAGTAATACCATGGTCAGTAAACCATTTAGCAGTGGTTTTGGCACTGTGAGCAGGTGCCAGGTCGTGCTGAAAAATGAAATCTTCATCTCCATAAAGCTTTTCAGCAGATGGAAGCATGAAGTGCTCCAAAATCTCCTGATAGCTAGCTGCATTGACCCTGCCCTTGATAAAACACAGTGGACCAACACCAGCAGCTGACATGGCACCCCAGACCATCACTGACTGTGGGGACTTGACACTGGACTTCAGGCATTTTGGCATTTCCTTCTCCCCAGTCTTCCTCCAGACTCTGGCACCTTGATTTCTGAATGACATGCAAAATTTGCTTTCATCCGAAAAAAGTACTTTGGACCACTGAGCAACAGTCCAGTGCTGCTTCTCTGTAGCCCAGGTCAGGCGCTTCTGCCACTGTTTCTGGTTCAAAAGTGGCTTGACCTGGGGAATGCGGCACCTGTAGCCCAGTCCACTGCTTCCACAGGTCCCCCAAGTTCTGGAATCGGCCCTTCTCCACAATCTTCCTCAGGGTTCGGTCACCTCTTCTGGTTGTGCAGCGTTTTCTGCCACACTTTTTCCTTCCCACAGACGTCCCACTGAGGTGGCTTGATACAGCACTCTGGGAACAGCCTATTCACTCAGAGATTTCTTTCTGTGTCTTACCCTCTTGCTTGAGGGTGTCAATGATGGCCTTCTGGACAGCAGTCAGGTCGGCAGTTTTACCCATGATTGCGGTTCTGAGTAATGAACCAGGCTGGGAGTTTTTAAAAGCCTCAGGAATCTTTTGCAGGTGTTCAGCGTTAATTGGTTGATTCAGATGATTAGGTTAATAGCTCGTTTACACTACCTTTTCATGATATCCTAATTTTTGAGATAGGAATTTTGGGTTTTCATGAGCTGTATGCCAAAATCATCAGTATTCAAACAATAAAAGACCTGAAATATTTCAGTTGGTGTGCAATGAATCTAAAATATATGAAAGTTTAATTTTTATCAGTACATCACAGAAAATAACAAACTTTATCACACTATGCTAATTTTTTGAGAAGGGGTAGTATAGATGTGTGTGTGTGTGTGTGTGTGTGTGTGTGTTAGCTTCAGAATCATAATGGATGAAATTTTATCTACTTTTTCAAGCAACCCACCCCCTTTTCCTTAATGCGTTTTGACTCTTGGGAAACCGCTCAACTTAACCAATACTTCATTTCACATTTTGCCTAATATATCAAAGATATATGGCAGCATGGAGGCGTAGTGATTAGCACATCTGCCTCACAGCAAGCAGGTGCTATATTCAAAGTACAGGGGTACCTCATCATACGAAATGAATCCGTTCCAGAGCCTTTTTCTTGACCTGGATTTTTCATAAATTGAACCGCATGTTACATGTAAAACGTCTCATTTGTTCCAAGGCCCCCAATACTACCCCCTAAACCCTTAGCAGAGTTATAATATTACAAATGTTTATGGAAGGTTATAAAAGCCTGAGTAAAAAAATATAGCAAGAAACTCATGAAACAACAGTAACTTATACATATATACAGTCACTATCCGAGTTACGTCCACGTCTAGCCGATGCCTATTATGAGTTTACTGTATATGTCCGGCAGCGCAACGCGCAAGATAGTTGTGGCATTACAGCATCTCACACTCACAGAATTCTACCACGACACTCATTGACTAGATATCCTCTCAGTAACATCTCTTTTACGGTACAATTTTACATTTATTTACTGTACACCGTTACCATGGCCCCCAAGAAGTTCTATTTATCAGATGGCAATTCTACCAAGAAATCAAGGACGGCACCGTCATTGGAGACAAAGATGAAAGCGATAAAGCAGTATGAAGGAGGAAAAAAAAGGGAAATTCCATCACTCGAGATCTCCATCATTCCCACTCCATGGTGTCTACAATAATATATATATTATACAGTCGGCCCCCTTCTTACGAAATTAATTCGTTCCACCTTTTTCAGAACCTGGAGTTTTCGTAAGTAGATGCACATTTTACATGTACTCTTTACGAAAGTCAGCAATAGTTCTTTTACATGCCTCTCACCATAGACAGTGAGAGACATGGCCCGCCTTATAACCCAGTTAGCCGCACTGGGGGGGAAAGTGACAACCTTGTGGAGAGTTGGACTCGAACCCTCAACCCTTGGATCAGCGATCCAGCGCCCTATACCACTAGACCACCACTGCCCCTTTTATATATATATATATATATATGTGTGTGTGTGTGTGTGTGTATATATATGTATGTATGTATATTTATATATATATATGTATGTATATATGTGTGTGTGTGTGTATATATATGTGTATATATGTATGTGTGTATATATATATATATATATGTATATATGTGTGTATGTATATATACATATGTATATATATATATATATATATATGTGTATGTATATATACATATGTATATATATATATGTGTATGTATATATATATATATATGTATATATATATATATGTGTGTATGTGTATATATATATATACATATGTATATATATATATGTGTATGTATATATATATATACATATATATATATGTGTATGTATATATATATATGTGTATGTGTATATATATGTGTGTGTGTGTGTGTGTACAGTGTATGTGAATTCAGATTTCTTTTTCTGCGCATGAACCAAATCGGGAAGAAAAGTCTGTTGTACAGCAACTCGTAAATAATGCAATGGTAAAAGGTTCACCTCATGGAATCCTCCCAATGCCAAAGCAATGATGCCCTTCCTATCGTAGTACAATAAAAAAAAAGCTGTGTCAGCTTCACATATCTCAGAGGATTCACAATTATAGTTTGTAAGCCTTTGTATGGAAGACAGAGGGCTACATTTATCTGAAAACTGGAGTATTTGCATACATACCATCGTAAAGCAAGACATTTAAAGTATAGGGCTTCTTCACAGTAAACTCGAAACAGTAATTGGTAAACTTTAACTATCCATTTGTGTCCCAGCTTCAGTTGAAGCCAGTATAGAAATAGGACACTGACTGTATGTGAATATCAATTCGCCATAATATTAATATGTACCACCTGGCTGATCTGCAGCTTGGCCGTTCTATGCACAGTGTATTCTGACACCTTTTTATCATGACCAGCATTAACAGTTTTAGCAGTTTGTACTACAGAAGTTTTTCTGTGGGATCAGACCAGTCCTACTATCCTTCTCTTGCCATGTGTATCAGTGAGCACCCATAAGATTTTTGCCAGTTCACGTTGCTCCTCATAGGATCACCTTGGGTGGGTATTCTTCTATCGTATGCTGTTGTTTCTCAGCCATTCAACCGCGACATCCGTGGCCTCATGTAGTTCATAGAGGCCTCCTGTCAGTTGTGTTTCAGGGCACTCTTGTAGTATGTGCTGCATAGTTTGGATAGCTCCACAATCACAATTTGGTGAGTCAATGTATCCCCATTTTTCCAACATGTATCGGCACGGGCCAGTACCGCAGCGAAAACGATTCAATTTACACCACAGGTCTCGACGAATATCCATACCATTTAGTGCAGTTGTTGGATCATTCACGATGTCCCTGTTTGGTGCTGTTCCATTATTCCATCTGGATTGCCAGTTTTCTACCATGGAGTAGTTTGTTGTGGGCAGGTTAGACCAGATGGGTTTTCTTGAAGTCAGTCGGTATCGTGGGTGGTGCTCAATATCATTCAGCAGGGAAGGCCTGGGATCTGGAGTGTAGAGTCCAGTAACTTTGCAGTGACAGCTTCCCTGCGGATATCTGGCGGGGCAAGATTACACATAACTGGCAGCCAGTCTGTATGTGTTGATTTTAGTGTACCTGATATGGTCCGCATAGCACAATTCAATCTGGTGTCAACTAGTTTGCAGTGAGCTGAGTTCCTCCAGACAGCAGCACAGTATTCCGCTACAGAGTATGACAGTGCTAATGTTGCTGAACGTAGTGTCCTTGCACTGGCTCCCCATGTAGTACCAGCCAACATCTGCACAAGGTTGTTTCTTGTTTGAACTTTCTTGGCTACTTTTTGCAGGTGGGCTTTGTATGTCAAAGTCCTGTCCAAGGTGACTCCAAGGTACACTGGTTTTGCATCATGAGACAGGCGGCTGTTGTTGAGTGTTATATCCAGCTCTTGTTTACTTCTAGCGTTGTGTAGATGGAAAACACTAGAAACGGTCTTCTTCACACTAGGTTGAAGCCGCCACTGTTTACAGTAGGTGCTCATATGACTCATGTCCTCAGTTAATCTCTCATTCAATTCATCAAATGTTTTTGCTTGGAGAGCAAAGCATATGTCGTCTGCATATACAAATTTACGAGAGTGTGTGATGGGTAGGTCATTAGTGTACAGTGCAAATAGAGTTGGTGCCAGGACAGAACCTTGGGGTAGTCCATTCTGTGTTCGCCATGCACTGCTGTATCCACCAAGATGAACACGGAACCGTCTGTGCTGGGGTTCCAGCTGTTCCAGTTCCAACTGTGCTGGGCTGTGCTGTGTGTGGGTGGGTATTTACCACTGCATAAACCCTGCAAAACCTGCCATTTTGGAGATAAATAGACCCAGTTCTTTAGATACAGTGGAGATATTCAGTACCTTACATGTGCTTTTCCATCTTCGAAAACATCAACTTCTATAAATGAGTGTTTGCTTTTGCTTTTCAGCAGGGAGCACTGCCGAAAGATCAATATTATTCACTTGACCATAATGTGTTCATAGTGTTTACTTCTGGAAATCTTATTTTAAACAGTTAGCAGTTTATTTTAGCCTGGTGACATTTCAGAGTATAAAATTGCACAATGGCATCCCTCAGGGTTCTCCTGTAAGCCCTGTTTATTATATACATCTTCCTGAACATGTACAGCCACTTCAAAAATCTAACTCAAATCAAATGAAAACTAGAGACCGGTAGACTGGGTCATTATCATTTAACATAAATGCTTTGACCTTTTTGTTCTCCTATAGGTAAACCAGAACAGCAGTAGGCCGTAACAATTTCCAAACATAAATTGCAGAGGGAACAAACTGTTATGTAACCATTATCTAGAATGTGTAGTGAATCTTGTACAGAATAAGGAACACAGGACAGTGTGCAGGCACTAGAGATTCTGTGCTTTTCATTTTTATCAGTGCAAAAACATGTGGGCTGATAGGGCACCGCTTGGTACTGGAAGCATCCAACTCCCACTGCACTGTACCTTTTTAATGGTGATTTGCTCATGCAGGGAGCATGCCTAATACTCAGCTTTTGTCCTTCGTGTCTTCCTTTCTATCTCTTTTTATTATTATTATTATTCTTATTCAATGTTATTCACGCTTCCTTGCCAATATAAATATATTTCCTTTGAACCCCAGAATGGACCTCATGGGGTGTGTTTGGCCCTTCTTTGTTGTTTCACTCTGTTGGACTGGGTTACTGCATCTGCTTAATGTGGAGCAGAATTCTAGAGGTGAATGTGTTCTGAGTACTTTTTGATTTTTTTTTTCTTTCTCTATAATCATTTGCCAAGCTGCTTAATCATACTCGGGTAGGCAGGGTACACCCTGAACACCTCTGCAGTCTGTCACAGGGCCAGTGCGTGCAACCATTCACACTCATTCCCAAAATTTTTGCCTCTGGATACGAAAAGTACACGAAAGCGCCATCTTAAAAATTCAAATGTGCCATTCAAACATTAAAACGCGCAATTGAAACAATGCATGAGCTGCTTTCCCATCAATGACGTTCGCACATCCTGCCCCGCTGGCCTCCCATTGGCTAGGAGAGATGATGCAGCTCCCTCTTATTGGCTATATCCCAACATCCCACCCTGCTGGCCTCCCATTGGCTAGGAGAGATGACGCAGCTCCCTCCCATTGGCTATTATGGAGTTACATGTACTGCATAATGTTTTTTGTGTAAAGAACAGAGTTACTGTTGTTTCATGCTTTATTTCTTGACTCAGGCTTTTAACATTCCATAAACATTTGTAAGATTATAACTCTGCTAAGAAGACATGGTCAACACACACACGCGCGTGCACGTGTGATTTCTGGTGCGAGTGAGAAGAAACGGGCTCTAGTGATATCGCAAAGAAATATGGCCAAACCCGTCTGCCATCAGTACGATATTGAAGCAGAAGAAGGTCTTAAAAGGTATGCTTTTTAAAGGGTTTAGGGCAGTGGTTCTGAACCTGGGTTCGATCAAACCCTAGGGGTTCAGTGAGTCAGTCTCGGGGGTTCGGCGGAGGTCAAGACACACACCCGACTCCTATTCATAACGACACGCCCCACTTGGCCATCATTGGCTGCAGGTGATCACGCTACATTGCTTGGCCAGTCTGTGCTGCAGGAAATTTAGTAGTCGACCTGTGACTGTTGTGATGGTACGTTGTGTGATTTCTTTCTTAATCCATACTATGTTGAGCAAAAAAGAAAGTGGTCGGACAAATATGTACAACATGGATTTACATATATAACGGAGCATGATGCTAGTCAGCGTCCTATCTGCATGATTTGCAACGTAGGATCAACCCCCGCTGACTGACGTATATGTACATGTATGTGTATATAATATCAATAAATACATATTCAATACTATAAATGCTTATAACAATTAAACATTAAAAAATAACGCATCAGATATAAATAGAACAAATACACACACATACAGACGTGCGCGCACACACACACACAGATGCGCGTACACGCACTCAGAAGCGCACCTCACCTAAAAATGTAAGTAGTTGTGATGGGGGAGTTCATGCCTTGTATTGGTTTTGTTCTTTGAACACAGTGATGTTACCTATGTCTTGACATATACCTATGTCTTGAATTTGGAAAAAAAAAAAAAAAATTATTTTTCAATAAAGAAGGGTTCGGTGAATAAACATATGAAACTGGTGGGGTTCAGTACCGCCAACAAGGTTACGAACCACTGGTTTAGGGGGTAGTATTGGGGGCTTGGAACGAATCACACGTTTTACATGTAAAATGTGGTTCAATTTATGAAAAATCCAGGTTAAGAAAAAGGCTCTGGAACGGATTAATTTCGTAAGTTGAGGTACCACTGTACTTTGAATATAGCACCTCCTTGCTGTGAGGCAGATGTTTTAATCACTACGCCTCCATGCCACCATATATCTTTGATATATAAGGCAAAATGTGAAATGAAGTATTGGCTAAGTTGAGCGGTTGCCCAAGAGTCAAAATGCATTAATGAAAATGGGGTGGGGTTTGAAAAAGTAGATAAAATTTCATCCATTATGATTCTGAAGATAACACTAAAGCTGCAAGGTGACTAAACTTTGCTCAGCATGCACTGAAATTGTGGTTTGAGTAATACACCTGCTTCAAGCCAATTCCATTGTTGGTTTCTTTGGTATAGTGCTGTTCTGTTGCTCCGGTTTTTGGAGCCAGGCACTCGTGTCTGAGGCAAAAAATCCCTTCATTCACGATTCACTGCACATCCCAGTGAGCAGGAGGGTGAAGAGCCCGGGTTTACCCCCTGCTCCTGTTTCAGTAAATGTTTTAAACATGCACTGGGTTATTTCACAGGGAACCGACTACA
>CM045740.1:13900724-13948224 GCA_024760905.1 Plotosus lineatus
CTCACATCTTTTTTTTCTTTGTTCTAATAAATGCATAATACAAAAAGAACACGATGTGTTATAAAAATTCTTTATTCTTATAAATACGTAATGCTAAATTAACTCATGATGGTTTAGGGTTAGAGGTTAGGGTTTAGGGTTAAAATTGAACAACATTTATGCTATGAGCAAATGTCTGTTTTTCATTAAGGTTGTGAGCATTTGTCCTGTGAGCAAATGTCCTGGAGCGCCCTTATCCAGAATACGGAGCCTCAAGGATCCAACAAAGGCCGCTAGGCGGTACTGGGGCTTGAACCGCCAACGTTCTGATCAGTAACCCAGAGTCTTATCCACTGACCGACCACTGCCATCTCTGGTTACATGACATTACATCAGTGATGGTGTCCTCAAGAACGGCTTGGACTTTTGAGATGTATGAGAGATGTAAGCCAGTGGTGAGGTGTGCTGTCAGTGTGACACGAGTTCAAGGTGGAGGTGGGACTGCATCAAGGGTCAGCTCTCAGCCCCTTCTTGTTTGCTATGGTGATGGACAGGCTGACAGACGAGGTTAGACAAGATTCCCCATGGACTATGATGTTTGCAGATGACATTGTGATCTGTAGTGAGAGCAGAGAACAAGTGCAGGAAAATCTAGAGAGGTGGAGGTATGCCCTGGAAAGGAGGGGAATGAAGATTAGCCTCAGTAAGACAGAATACATGTGCATGAATAACAAGGACCCAAGAGGAACGGTGAGATTACAGGGAGCAGAGATAAGAAAGGTGGAGGATTTTAAGTACTTAGGCTCAACAATCCAGAGCAATGGAGAGTGTGGAAAAGAGGTGAAGAAGCGTGTGCAGACAGCTTGGAATGGTTGGAGAAAAGTGTCCGGTATGATGTGTGATAGGAGAGTGTCAGCAAGAATAAAAGGAAAAGTGTACAAGACGGTGTTGAGGCCAACGATGTTGTATGGGTTAGAAACAGTGGCACTGGGGAAAAGACAGGAGGCAGAGCTGGAGGTAGCAGAGATGAAAATGTTGAGGTTCTCTTTGGGAGTAATGAGGATGGATAGGAACAGGAATGAGCACGTCAGAGGGACAGCCCATGTAAGACGTTTTGGAGACAAAGTCAGAGAGGCTAGATTGAGATGGTTTGGACATGTACAGAGGAGGGATAGTGAGTATATTGGTAATAGGATGCTGAGGCTGGAACTACCAGGCAGAAGGCCTAGAGGAAGACCAAAGAGACGATTCATGGATGTGGTGAAGGAGGACATGAAGGTCGTTGGTGTAAGAGAAGAAGATGCAGAGGATAGGGTGAGATGGAGGCAGATGATTCGCTGTGGCGACCCCTGAAGGGAAAAGCCGAAAGGAAAAGAAGACGACGACATGGTGGACTTTTCATGTACCACAAATATAATGTAATTATTGTGAGTTTGCTGAATTGTGGTTGCCATGAAATTGGTTTGAGCCCAGCTATCTTGTTGCAGGCGGTGGTTTGCTGGTTTGGGAAGCCGAAATGCTGATTTAAATTGTTGCAAGCTAAACCATGTGGGGGTTTTTCTTTGAAGATATTTCATTACTTATTTATTTATTTACATGCACAACTTTTTACAGGCAGAGAATGTAGATTAGGTGCATTTAAATCCTATTATTGGCCGTGTTTAAAGCTTCGCTGTCTCCAGTCAATTTGATAAAATAGCTGTTCTGGGAACAGCTGCTATAATATACCCTGGGTAGAAGTGCGCTTCCCCCCACCCCGTTCTTTTAAATGGCTATTTTTAGAGAGGACCTCAGCATGTAGTCTTGCTATCACTTGAATAAGAGATCTATTATTCATTTACACTGTGTGCGTTTCTGTGTCTTTGTTTTTCATATGCATTCTTTTTTTTCCATCCGAGTTGCACTTTTCAGGGTGAGTGTCTCTCCTCCTGTTTTCACAAACTTAAATTATTCATCCTTTTGCTGATGTGGAGCTCAAAAATTCTTTCAGTGTCCATCAGCACGATTGGCTGCACGCTCGTTCGTGAACACCATGCTGGGTGATCACCCAGGTTGACATGAGGGTTAATTCATGCGGAAGATAAAAATCAGCCGTGATGAGACTCCTTCTTTTGGTGCTGGCTGCATGCTGAGGCCGTGTGTATGAGTTGTGTGATATCGGCTAATCACTGCGATCTGGCCTAAATCATAAATCGAGGCGCTGCTAAATGATCGTGATGATAGTTATGATTATTGATTATTGATTTATGAGTCATCGCATTCATTTTTAAAGCTGATGCTCTCAAAAGAATACGCATGTCCAACGGCGTCCGCTTTTTATTTATGAATGCTCATAAAGTGAATGCAGATTATCAGAGTGCTATCTGTGAGTCTTGCTGCTGCATTTGTCCAATTCACAGCCTACTCATTCCACACTCTGCTTCATTTGACACGCCGGGCCAAATTAGATGGTGACAGAATCCTTTTTCAGCCTACACAATAGCCTGGGGTTTAAAGTTCCTGTCACTTGGTTTAGAGCTAAATCTTATCTGCATCAACTTTACCTCTATAATAGCCATTCCACAGTGTCAATAAAGTACTTTTTGTGTTTTGTTTTGCTGTTGTGCACAAACCATTGTTAGCAAGATCCCCAGTAGTGGATAGATAATACACAAGCACTGCAAATCCAAATCACCGCTGTTTAACCTGCTCGTATATTTTGGTAACCTGGAAGCTGATTAGCCAAAAAAGGGGGTAGCTATCATGTAACGGAAAATATACAGCAAATCATTCAAATGAGCTCTTATTGTATGGCTGATTGATAACAGAATAAATAATTTGACACTAAGGGCAGTGGTGGCCTAGTGGTATGGGGTGCTGGATCGCTGATCCTAAGGTTGGGGGTTTGAGTCCCACTCTCCACAAGGTTGTCACTGTCCCCCCCCCCCAGTGAAGCTAACTTGGGTTATCAAAGGCCGGCCATGTCTCTCACTGTCTATGGTGTGAGGTTCATGTATAAGAACCATTGCTGACTTTTGACAAGAGTAGCTGCATAGCCATCAGTGTGTTTCCGCCCTGGGATGGCCTGGCGAGCTGTCCGGGGTGTACTCTGCCCTCGCTCAGAGTTGGCTGGAGCTTCCCCGCGACCCAAATCAGGATTACGCGGATATAGAAAATGAACTGAACTGAATTTGACACAAAATATCAATTGTATTGGTGAAGCACGGTAGTGTAGTGGTTGTCCACCTGTCCACCTCACAGCAGGGAGGTCCTGAGTACAAGTCCCAAGCTCGGGCACTTCTGGGTGTATGTTCTTCCCATGCCTGTATGGGTTTCCTCTGGGTAATTTGGTTTTCTCCGAAAGTCTAAACACATGTACATTAGGCTAAAGGACTGCTTCAAGTTGAATCTAGGAATAAGTGTAAATGGTTGTGTTTGCTGACCGGCGATGTTCACGGTGTACGTAGCCTGTGCCCAGTGTTGGCTGACAGAGGCTACAGAACACACCCTAGTAGGATTGGCAAAAAATTGAGTCATGATTTTATTGTTTCTGTTAAGTGATATGCACCATGGCAATGTTCTCTTATACATAGCAATAGTGTGCTATACATGAATGCGATGATTGACCAATGAGAATCAAACATGCAAATGAGCTGTGTAATAGAGTAATATTTGTCGAGCTAGTTAACGAATTACAGATGAAGAGAGGGTGAATATTATTCATTACTTTCTTGTGACATTGTTTCCAGTGGCAAACATTCTGTTCATACTGTTGATAAGAGCATTTTTGTTTGTTTATTTGTTTTTCTCTGTGTTTCCACATGCCTGTGAAATATTATTTACAATGTCAAGAATATTGCCTAGACGATGGACTTTCATCATACCACCACCAAGCACATTTTAATTATACACATGGAGCAAAGGAAAACTTTTGTTTTGCAAAAGTCTATCAGCTCAACTTTTTTTTTGTCAGATTTCATGGGAACAGAGCAGATATCTTTTACATGAGGTTTGTTTTCATAAGACTGTAACATTTAAAGGTCTTCCATTCTTTGTCATTTATCCAACTGTTAAAAGAACCTGCAATGGTCGTGGATATTTACAAAGAAGGTATTACTGTGGAATGTATTGTGATTGTGTGCTTTTAAATGTCACATAGTGTGCAGTCAGCTCTAGACAAAAGATGGCAGTGACTGCGGGTGGTGGTGATGGCACTTTAAAATCAGATGAAAAGATGGTGTCGATTCCAGCAAATAAGAAGGACAGAATTAATCTAATTAATAATTATACAGGTATCCGTCACTACTTCGTGCGGCTCCAGCGCATCGCTTTTTTTTTTTATTTTAATTTTTTTATACATATTCATCAAATTAAAAAAGATGGAAATTAAGGAATAATAGGGGAAAAAGTTAAGGAAAATGCCGCAAAACAAGGCCAATTATGCAAAAAAAAACAAAAAAAAAAAACCAACCCAAAACCCCCCAACAAAACTACTTACATTTTTATGTGAGGTGCACATCTGAGTGTGCACGCACACGTCTGTATGTGTGAGCATTTATATTTTATTTATAGCTTATGCATTATTTTTGAATGTTTAATTGTTATTATAAGCATTTATAGCATTGTATATGTATTTATTGATATTATATACAAATATACATGTACAGTAAGCCCTCGATATTCGCGGGGGTTTGGTTCCGGCCCCTCCCGCGAATGAAGATAATCCGCAAGTCCGGTACCCGGAAGTAAAACCCCATGTATCATATTACATGCGCAAATGATCAACTGGAAATAAAAGACTATGTATCTATTACATGTTACAGTATTAATGTAGTAAAATGTAATAATGATTAAGAAAAACCTTTTAATTTTGTACTGTGATATTTATTAACGAAATATATAAACATTATACAGCATACTTTATCTATCTATCTATCTATATAATGTGCATGTATGTGTGTGTGTGTGTATGTATGTATGTATGTATGTATGTATGTATGTGTGTGTGTATATATATAATATATATAATATTATATTGTGTGTGTGTGTGTGTGTGTGCTAGTCCTCAAAAAATTAGCATATTATGATAAAGTTAATTATTTTCTGTAATGTACTGATAAAAATTAAACTTTCATCTATTTTAGATTCATTGCACACCAACTGAAATATTTCAGGTCTTTTATTGTTTTAATACTGATGATTTTGGCATACAGCTCATGAAAACCCAAAATTCCTATCTCAAAAAATTAGCATATCATGTTCAGGTAGTCTAAACGAGCTATTAACCTAATCATCTGAATCAAACAATTAACTCTAAACACCTGCAAAAGATTCCTGAGGCTTTTAAAAACTCCCAGCTTGGTTCATTACTCAAAACCGCAATCATGGGTAAGACTGCCGACCTGACTGCTGTCCAGAAGCCCATCATTGACACCCTCAAGCAAGAGGGTAAGACACAGAAAGAAATCTCTGAGCAAATAGGCTGTTCCCAGAGTGCTGTATCAAGCCACCTCAGTGGGACGTCTGTGGGAAGGAAAAAGTGTGGCAGAAAACGCTGCACAACCAGAAGAGGTGACCGGACCCTGAGGAAGATTGTGGAGAAGGGCCGATTCCAAACCTTGGGGGACCTGTGGAAGCAGTGGACTGGGCTACAGTTGCCGCATTCCCCAGGTCAAGCCACTTTTGAACTGGAAACAGCGGCAGAAGCGGCTGACCTGGGCTACAGAGAAGCAGCACTGGACTGTTGCTCAGTGGTCCAAAGTACTTTTTTCGGATGAAAGCAAATTTTGCATGTCATTCGGAAATCAAGGTGCCAGAGTCTGGAGGAAGACTGGGGAGAAGGAAATGCCAAAATGCCTGAAGTCCAGTGTCAAGTACCCACAGTCAGTGATGGTCTGGGGTGCCATGTCAGCTGCTGGTGTTGGTCCACTGTGTTTTATCAAGGGCAGGGTCAGCTAGCTATCAGGAGATTTTGGAGAACTTCATGCATCCATCTGCTGAAAAGCTTTATGGAGATGAAGATTTTCATTTTTCAGCACGACCTGGCACCTGCTCACAGTGCCAAAACCACTGCTAAATGGTTTACTGACCATGGTATTACTGTGCTCAACTGGCCTGCCAACTCTCCTGACCTGAAGCCCATAGAGAATCTGTGGGATATTGTGAAGAGAAAGTTGAGAGACACCAGACCCAACACTGTGGATGAGCTTAAGGCCGCTATCGAAGCATCCTGGGCCTCCGTAACACCTCAGCAGTGCCACAGGCTGATTGCCTCCATGCCACGCCGCATTGAAGCAGTCATTTCTGCAAAAGGATTCCCGACCAAGTATTGAGTGCAGAACTGAACATAATTATTTGAAGGTTGACTTTTTTGTATTAAAAACACTTTTTTTTTTTTTTTTTTTTTTTTTTTTTTTTGGTCTGATGAAATATGCCAATTTTTTGAGATAGGGATTTTTGGTTTTCATGAGCTGTATGCCAAAATCATCAGAATTAAAACAATAAAAGACCTGAAATATTTCAGTTGGTGTGTAATGAATCTAAAATATATGAAAGTTTAATTTTTATCAGTACATCACAGAAAATAATGAACTTTATCACAATATGCTAATTTCGTGAGAAGGACTAGTATATTTGTATATATAATATATACTGTATCTGTCTGTCTTCCTTTCGGCTTTTTCCCTTTTACTCGGGAGTCGCCACAGTGAATCATCTGATTCGCACGTTTGATTTGGCAGAGGTTTTTACGTCGGATGCCCTTCCTGTCACAACCCTTTTTAGCAAGGGACAGAAACACGCTGACGACTTTGCAGCTACTCTTTACGAAAGTCAGCAATGGTTCTTTTACATCAACCTCTCACCATTGACAGTGAGAGACATGGCCCACCTTTGATAACCCAGTTAGCGCTGCACTGGGGGGACAGTGACAACCTTGTGGAGAGTGGGACTTGAACCCCCAACCTAACCTTTGGATCAGCGATCCAGCGCCCTATACCACTAGACCAAAACTGCCCCATATAATATATACTGTGTGTGTGTGTGTGTATGTATGTATATGTATATACATACACACACACACACACACACACACACACAGTACTTATATGTTTTCATTTTGTATGTATAATATATTATCCAGTTAAGCTCTATGATGCCACTCAAACGCCGGGTAAGCGCTGTCTCTTCTGAAGAAATAAGACTTTCTCCTGAAGAAATGACAGTTCTACTGAAGTGCCTGAATTTGAATTAAGTAATCTCATTTACTCCCTATAAACACAAACCGCACACTCACCTCAATTAAGGCGCACTTCTTAAGTCCTTCCCCTTTGAATGTGAGGCGTTTCTTGCAGGTGACACATGGAGCTTGATCTTGCACACTTAAAAGATCAGAAGTCCGGATGAGCCGTGCTTCGTCTCACAAGCTCCGTGCTTGGCACCTGTTGGTTAATTCTTTAGCGCAGAGATAAACATGCTTGTGTTTAATGAGAGTATATGAGAATGAAATTCAGGTGTGAGCCACGGAGCAGATCAGCCACGCCCCTCAGCCAGAGCGGATGGTTAGAGTTAGAGAACACAGTCGTCAAAATCAAAGTCTCCCCAAAACACAGACCATAACAAAAAGAACATGCAATGTAGTGAATTGGATAAATTGGCATCATAGAGCTTAACTTGTAATTAAAACACAGTAAAAAAAAGAGGCTCATTGAAAACTTGTGCACAAATGAGGGAAAAGGGGTGTTACATCATCTCAACCAATCAGCAGGAAGGAAGACAGCCATTGGCTGAATTTGAGTGACGTGTCAGTTGCTTGGCAGTCCGTGAATACTGAAACCGTGAGTGCAAAACCGCGAACAGTTAAGGGCCTACTGTACGTATATGCAAGACGGGGGGGGGGTCCTACTTTTCGGAATTCTGTGGTTGCCGGGGGATCTCGGTTCCAATTAACCACAGAAAGTGAGGGATCCCTGTACTTCAACAAAGTGGTGGATGTCATTGAATATTCAATTGTCCAGCATCCACTGAGCCCCAAGGTGAGTAATTACTACAGTATATACTACATAGAAGCGGAAAGAAAAATGTATAGCTTATTTTTACCAATGGTGACTATTACAAAGGCGGGTTGGGCGAGCGAGAGCTAAGTGCTGTGTAGCACACACAGTACTGTATTTTTAAACCCATTTTGAGTTAGATATATTTTACACAGAAACATAAGAAAACCACACTTCATAACAGTGTGTTTTTAAAACTCCAAGTTGAAGTTTATACTGTACAGAACCAGCAAGAAAAGCAACGTGTGACACTATCAGCTCCAAATGACTTTACAAAACAGTGGGTATCTGTAGCAGACCAACTTGATCAAGTTGTTCCTGTGTAGTACGGATGCAAATAGACTTTCATTATATGCGACCAAAATGTCTACAAAGGATAAATAAATAAACCAAATTTTCACAAATAAAGCAACAGTTTTAACTTTAAAGAGCTCAAATGTGTTCCAGTTACAAACCACCCTGATGAAGTGGCTAAACAGTAAACCTGCTGAACATACAAAAATGCGAACTGCATCTTGAAGCCTTATTTATATTTCTTCTGGACAAAATATCCTTTGATTTGATGAAATAGTGTCTAGATGTGACCTTTTTAGGACTATTTTAAGTTTGACACGAGTAGAAATGTCTACAATGTATGTATAATAACCCAAAATTTAGTTTTACATTTGGGATATTTCTCAATCAGTGAGATGTCAGAAGTAAGCCTTTTATAAATCCTGCTTCACTGCTTTGCAGAGTAAAATAAATGCATGCATGGAGATAATTCTTGCAGTTTAGCATGACTGATTTTTCTTAGGATGGTTCCACATGAACCATGGAACCCTGCTGTGTTACCGCTGTCCCTTTTTCACGTTCTCCCGAATGCCTACTGTGCTCCATGAATACAAATGTGGGCCATAGCTATTGCCAGGGAATACTCTGCATGCCCTGCCATGAACTAATAAATACTAAGAGAACATATAATTGTAGTCCACCTCAGCCGTGTCCTTCCACAATGTAATCTGAGGCATTTGTATAAATCTCAATGTAAAATGTATGGATGTTTGTGTCAATATTCTGGCTTTTGGAAGACAACCCCCTCCAGACTCTCCTGTAACGACTACTGGCAGATTATACCCAGTTAACTCTTTCCTTCATATAACATGTTTTGACGTCCTGTCTTGTTCAATGTATTACACACGATCTCCGATATACTGTATCCATCTATTTAGAGCTACATGTAATGTACATTATGTGGGTTGAATGGTAACTCGAGCACATGGTTTTGCTATGAGGGAAAGAGTTAAGAGTGCAGTGTTACTTCACCTTACGAAATTAATCGGTTCCAGAGGCAGTTTCATAACCTGAATTTTTCGTAAGTAGAACCGCATTTTACATGTAAAACGCGTGATTCGTTCCAAAGCCCCCAATACTACCCCTAAACCCTTTAAAAATTATAAAAGCATACATTTTAAGGTACTTACTTCGTGTTGACCATGTCTTCTTAGCAGAGATATAATATAAAGTTGCAATGAGCACACTCGAAAAACTCATGAAACAACAGTAACTCTCTGCTTTACATGAAAAGCATCATGGGTATTATGGAGATACAGCTCCATAACAGCCAATGGGAAGGAGCTGTGTCATCCTTCCTAGCCAATGGGAGGCCAGCGGGGTGGGATGTTGTGAGATAGCCAATGGGAGGCCAGCGGGGCGGGATGTTGGGAGATAGTCAAGAAAGCAACTCGTACATTGTTTGAATTTTTGAGATGGTGCTTTCGTAACGTGAACTTGTTCGTATCCAGAGACAAAAATTGTAGGAAAATGTTTTTTGTAACCTGAATTTTTTGTTTGCTGGCACTATCGTAAGGTGAGGTACTACTGTATATTTAACATTTAATACAGTGATCCCTCGCTACTTTGTGCTTTAGTTTTTGCAGCTTCAGTGCATCGCGGGTTTTTCAAAAATATTCATTGAGAAATTAAAAAATAAGGAAAATTAGGGGAAAAGTTAAGGAAAATGCCACAAAACAAGGCCAATTCTGCAAAAAACAGCCCAAACCCCCCAACAAAACTACTGTACTTACATTTTTATGTGAAGTGTGTATCTGTGTGTGTGTGTGTGTGTGTGTGTGTGTGTGTGTGTGTGTGTACTCGCATCTGTATGTGTGTATTTTATTTAAATCTCATGCATTATTTTTGAATGTTTAATTGTTATTATAAGCATTTCCCCAGTGCGGCTAACTGATGATTCGCTGTGGTGAGCCCTGAAAAAGGGAAAAAGCCGAAAGGAAAAGAACAATTGTTATTATAAGCATACATATATATGTGTGTGGGCAGTGGTGGTCTAGTGGTATAGGGTGCTGGATCGCTCAGCCAAAGGTTGGGGGTTCGAGTCCCACTCTCCACAAGGTTGTCACTGCCCTCCCCCCAGTGCAGCTAACTGGGTTATCAAAGGCGGCCCATGTCTCTCACTGTCTATGGTGAGAGGCATGTAAAAGAGCTATTGCTGACTTTCGTAAAGAGTAGGCTGCAAAGTCGTCAGCGTGTTTCTGTCCCTTACTAAAGGGTTGTGACAGGAAGGGCATCCGACGTAAAAACCTCTGCCAAATCAAACGTGCGAATCAGATGATTCGCTGTGGTGACTCCCGAGTAAAAGGGAAAAAGCCAAAAGGAAGACAAATATACACATATATATGTACGTATACGTCAGTCAGGGGGGTTCGATCCTACTTCACGGAAATCGGCGGTCGCGGAAGGGGAGTTCTCAGTACCCATTAACCGCGGAAAGTGAGGGATCCCTGTATATCACAGTGTTAGTATTTGCACAGTAAAATTGAGTTTCAATTTAGAAAAATAACACAATCCTGACATTAGTATTATTCATTTACTCTTACCTGTTGCCCCCTGGGAAGTATTGGTAGATGACTATAAAAGGGGAAGAGGGAAAGCTACTGTGCTTTTTGTGCTCTTTATCCATACTAAACCTTTATTTGTCAACAAATGCCAAGGGGGATATTTAGCTATACAGTCAGCCCCCAACTTACGAAGACCACTGTGTACGAAATCCCCGGGTTACGAAAAACATTTTCTTGCGTTTCCGTTCCCAAGATATGAAACAACCCCCTCTAACGAAAAGAAATTCAAAATTCAAATGCGTCAATCGATGCGCGAAAAAATGTTTAATCATGGTTTAATGAATAAATATGTTAATAAAATGGTTTAATATGTTAATAAAATGTGTAAACGGTTTAATAAATAATTTTCTTTTACTTTTAACACATATTTCATACAAAATTGGTGTACTTTTATCATTTTTAAAGGGTTTATGGGGTTTATCATGTCCAAAGACTGGAGCCTTGGAACAAATTAGGTATTTAACATGTAAGATGTCACCCCTAGTTACGAAATTGAACTGGATACTGTCTCTGGAACTGATTAATTCCATAAGTTGGGGGCCGACTGGAAATCCATAAAGGCTGAGGCAAATAATTATTCAACATTGAGACAGGAAATCAAAGATTGCTCAGTTCCAGTGCAGGCCAGAAATCATTTTTATTTATGGGAATACAAATTGTTGAAAGGATGACGAAGCCATAAGTGCCTGTAGCAGATTGCAGCTTTTTATCCATAATTCTAACTCGCTGTTCAGAAATAAAATCAGCTTTATTGGCCAAATTTGGAATTTGACTCTGGTTTTACTTCTCTTACTGTACAGGCAAACATTTTTAGATTATAGACAAAAATGTATGCAAATAAATATAAATATTTGCAAGATTTGTAAATCAGTCAAACCTGTCATTATGTTTTAACTATGAAAATTGAGGTAAAAAAGGCTTTGTATCTTGGTACCCAGGAAGAGCAAAGAATTCAAAGTACAGACACTCCCCGACTTACATTCATCCGTTTTACATGTTTTCAAGTTTACTTTTTTTTTTCAAAAAAAAAATTGTCAAATTTTGAGTTACGACGTACCTACATAGTACGCTGACACAATGACGTAATGACGCTGCATCCTTTGTTCACAAACGACAGACTGAACGTGCCCCTCCTTCTTCCCAGTTCAGTTCTATATCAGTTATATAGCGTGTTACCCTTGTGTTAAGACGTGTGATCTCTCTGTGATCTTTGTGTTTACACTTTTTTGCGGACTTTTGTAACCCTAAGCAAATATGGTTGGTCAGAAGCGTAAGCCTATTAGCATGGGTGGAAGTCTCATACACAGAGATGAATTAACTATCTGCTCGGATCGGCACAATTGACCATGCATACTCAGTTAAGCAAAGAGAGTTGTAAAATGAATGAAAACCAAAATCCAGAAGAGAAAGAGAACTTTCCGCTCTGCTGGTGATTCACATCAGTGCAGGCTGAGTACTAAACCAGTATTCAATGGCGCCCTTGCTCACTTGAAAGACCGGAAGTACAAATAAGTAAACTACTTTCGGTGTTGAGTGCCTCACATATTGTAAGAGTTGATTGGCTGTTTTAAGCTTCATGTTCAGTGACTCGGCTCAGCTTCATGTAAAGTGACCATTCGTTGACCATCGGAACTATTTACAAGCAGAAAGATCGAATCATATAGAATGTTAAAGGTTATATTTGATACTGTATTTGATATTTGATGAGTGAATTTGATTAAAATTTATCTATTTGAAATTATTTTGCTTTAAGTTAATTTATTTGAAATTATGTTGATATTATTTGATATATTTGTATTTGATATTATTTTACAATGTTATGTTTATAATAATTGATTTAGGGAAGTTTTCTGAGATACGGTAATGGTATTTATGGATGTATCGTGCCGTATGAGCATCATAATTCACTGTAACAACTTACGTTCAGTTTCAACCTTGTTCGGCCGTTCAGAACCAATTAAAAACGTAAGTCGGAGAGCGTCTGTACAGACTGAAGCTCTCTGCTGTTTGGACATGCATATCACTCGCACATTCTGTATCAGCAAGCAGAGCTTTTATCAAGTACTCAGGCATGAAGTCCTCAATTCTGACTTAAAGTTTTACACCTGACTTTTGTCAGCTTTTATTTCTCAGCTTCATAAACAGCATGTTAAATGTTACTTGTTGAGTAATGAATATGGTATTTACAAATACAGTAGGCCCTTGACTATTTGCTGTTTTGTGCTTGCGCCCCCACATACTTGCGGATTGCCGACAAACCCAGAAGTAATTGGCACGTGATTCAAATTTAGCCAATGGCCGAAAGCTTTCACTTCTCCCCCCTGCTGATTGGTTAAGATGATGTATACTCCCCTTTTTCTCATTCGCGCACAAGTTGTCAATGTGCATTTATTTTGTGTGCTTTTAATTACCAGTTAAACTCTATGATGCAACTCAAATGCCGTGCATCTTCTTAGGCTTCTGGTAAGGAGCCTAAGCGCCAGGAAAAGGTAATGACGCTGCATGGAAAAGTAGAACTGCTTGATATGATACACAGAAGGAAGAAGTCATGCTGCAGTAGGGCGCCATTATGCAGTGAATGAATATATACACTGTATACTGTTTATATATTTTATCATCAATAAATATTATCACAGTACAAAATTAAAAGCATATTTTAGCGCATGTAATATGATACATAGGGTTTTATTTCTGGGTAAATAACTCACGAAATTTCTTGATCCGCGAAAAGAGCCAGAACCGAACCTCCGCGACAAACGGGGCCTACTATAGATTTTAATTGTATTTGTATTTTAGAATGGTGAGAATATGTGATTTGAATTTTAAATGTTGAGCGTTTTTAAATTGTAGCAAGTAGCAGTACAGAAAAATTCATGCTTGTATTTTTTTACCCCCCACATGTTATTCTACACACCAGGAAGAACGTATAGTTATATTTTAGTTCTATAATTAAAAAAAATATTTAAATATATTTGTAATGTAATATTTTACTTCCATATAAGACAGTCTCTGAATTAATATACTGCATTATTTATTGGCATACAAAATTTTTTGTTTAATTTAATTTGTTCTAGAAAACTAAAGTTTGGAAATCTAAAACTTTTTTGTGCTGATTTGATCATATGCCAATATGAAAAGAAAAATCTATGGCAAGTTTATAATAAAATTGAACGACTGCAGGAATCCCTCACTTTCCGCAGTTAATTGCGACCGAGATGCCCACGAGACCATCGAAATCCGCGAAGTAGGATCAACGCCCCCACCCCCACGACTGACGTTTATGTACACGTATATGTGTATATATCAATAAATACATATTCAATGCTATAAATGCTTATAACAATTAAACATTAAAAAAACATAACATGTAAATAAAATATAAATACTGTACACACACAAACAGATGGTATTGCATGAGAAGAAGACGACGACACATACACGCGCGCCGTGCACACACAGATGCAACAATGTAAGTAGTTTTGATGGGAGGTTTTGCGTTGGTTTAGGTTTTTTTTTTTTTTGCATAATTGCCCTTGGTTTTTTGGGGTTTTTTTTTGGCATTTTCCTTCACTTTTTCCCATATTCTTCCTTAATTTTCTTATTTTTTTTAATTCGATTAATATTATTTATTTTTTCGAAAACGCGATGTACTGAAGCCGCATGAATTGAAGCGCGAAGTAGCGAGGGATCCCTGTTTACAAAAAGAAAAAAGTGGTGATTTAAAACGTTTTGCACAGTATGGTGTGTGTGCGTGTGTATAATTTATTTCAGATGAAACTCATGCAGAATTTAGAAGGTCTGCACCATTTTAATAAACCTTGCATGTTGTTGTGGGGGGGAAAATGCAACCAAGATAAATCATTTATTCTACAATTACAAGGAGAACAACAAACAACTAATGTGTGAATAGAGTCATGACATTTGTATTGAGATTCATCTCAATGACAGTCAGTTTTTTATGTTTTTAAAAAAAAAAAAAACAAATTGAGCATTAATGGCTGGTATTCGATATGATGTTACATAAAACCAAGGCTGCTTTGAGCTACTCTTTTGAAGTAAATAAAAAAAATTCTTAATGTTTATTCGTATACCTGCCAGCTATTTTTAAATTAATTTAACTGTGGTTTGTCTCTCTATTTTTTTTTGACTATTTATCAATAAACACACGGTATACATCCGATCCTGGTGAAATTCGGTTACTCATGAACCATGAGCTTTTTGCAGAAATGCCTGAACAGGAGGCTGTAGAGGAATGATGTCAAAGCTCTGGCGAAGTCCACCACTGAGAAGTGACACCTTTGCCAGCCTGCGGGTTTGGCAGTTTGCCAATAATTCCTGAGTGGACCTACTGTCCCACTCACTGCCAGACGGTCTCTTTCCTCAGAGTCTTTTGATGTTTTTCACCTTCCTGCTCTGCCTCAAGGAGCTCATTAGGTATAGATGATGTTTATTAGTGGCAACCAGACAGCAATCAACTTTAAAATTATTTCACACACCCTCCAAGGTACATTTGCTTAATTGTGAGAAATTTCTCAGCGACAGCTATTATCTGAAATTTGACACTGGATTCTTGATCTGTGAATTGCCTAGTACTAAACATGATGTAGGTTTAAAAGTATGTTTTTTTTTTGTTTTTTGTTTTTTTTATTGTTTGTTTGGGGTTTTTAAACATTGAGGGCCATTTGTTCCGCAAATGGGAAAAAGTAATAATAATAAAAAAAAAAAAACAGGTTAATACCATTCATCCATCTGTCCATTCACTATCTGTTAACACTTGCCTTTCAAGGTCATGGGGGCGTCCATTCCAGCTGACTTCAGGTGAGAAGCAGCGTACACCTTGAGCAGGTTGCTAGTTGAGATGCACTGATTATAATTTTCCTGGCCAGTTCCGATTTCTTATATTTCCATAAATGTGACGTGCTCCGCCGAAAGTAGGTGCTTGTCGCAAGTGACGCACGGCGCTTGTGAGACATAGCGCGGCTTATCCGAACTTTCGATCTTTCAAGTGAGCAAGTGCGCAACCATAACTTGCTCACTTGAAAGATCAGAAGTTCGGATAAGTCGCGCTATGTCTCACAAGCGCCGTGCGTCACTTGCGACAAGCACCTACTTTTGGTGGAGCGCGTCACAAATGTGACCTGCCAATAATGATTTTTTTTCCAATCCAGATTTTCTTTTGGTGTTGATAGTTGAACACCGTCTACTCATCTCTCCATAAACTGAGAGTTTTACTATTCTAGAGTTTAGAGCAGGGGGTGGGCAATCTTACCCACAAAGGGCCGGTGTGGGTGCAGGTTTTCACTTCAACCAAACAATAGCCACACCTTCCACCTGTTTCCACCAATCACTGATCATCAAAAGAAAAGAAAAAAAACTAGATTGGACATGACTGTTTCAGTTCTGAAGTGGGGCCATCTTGGTGAGATCACATTACTGTTTAAGACTTAAAGCAAGGTGATCTCACCAAGATGGCTCCACTTCAGAATTGAAACAGTAATGTCCAATCTAAGTTTTTTTTTGTTTTGTTTTGTTTTTTTGTTTTTTTTTTCTTTTCTTTTGATGATCAGTGATTGGTGGAAACAGGTGGAAGGTGTGGCTATTGTTTGGTTGAAGTGAAAACCTGCACCCACACCGGCCCTTTGCGGATAAGATTGCCCACCCCTGGTCTAGAGTTTTACCATTCTGGCCTCGACAGTCCAGGCCTGTTCAATTGGGTGATGGTGCTTTAAGTATGCGATTTCAATTTTTCCACATATTATGTCTTTACTCATTTCCACGCTAATAATATGATGATGTGAACAATATGAATCATACCTACACAATATGATGGGGACCAGCTCAGAATCGGAAATACGTGGTAACTGATACCAGGCCGGTTTCTTTGTACATCTGTATTTGGCACTCTGCTGCAGGACTGAAACTGACAAGCATCCAAATTCGCACCTATGGGCGGTTTAGAGTAGCCTCGTAACTTGGTGTGTACACGATTGGACTGTGGGAAGAGATCAGAGTATCCAGAGGAAACTCACACAAGCACTGGGCACACAAACATGCAAACTTCACACAGAAAGACCATCCCTAAGCATCACCAGCGACCCACTTAAGATAAAGTGGTGTCGCAAATGAGTAAGTGTTAAGTCATTCTGAACTGCCTGGACAAAACTAAAATCAAAATGCTTACCCTGAGCTTGCGACAAGCACTAGCTGCTTTTAACCTAATACTGCATGCATCTCTGTACTGCGTGTATTTCTTGAATTATGTCGTTACATTAGGTATTACATCACCGGATGATTGTATTGTAGGGTTGAAAAGAATGAGGTTATTTATATGTTGGCTCATCTGTGCCTCACGGTATGTGATTTATTAAATGCCCTAACTCGAGCGTGAAGTGTTTGTTGATTTATGAGCTCTGCTGTGGCCAGTTGCATGAGGACTAGACAGTCTTAATTGCGAACCTCGGCAGTAAAACAAATGTTTGTAATGCTTTAACCCCTTTAAGGCAGGTTATATTATATAGATGAGGTTCTTCTTCTTTCTCTTCTTTTCCTTTCGGCTGTTCCCTTCAGGGGTCGCCACAGCAAATGATCTGCCTCCATCTCTCCCTATCCTCTGCATCTTCTACTCTTACTCCAACGACCTTCATGTCCGCCTTCACCGCATCCATAAATCTTCTCTTTGGTCTTCCTCTGGGCCTTTTGCCTGGTAGTTCCAACCTCAGCATCCTACGACCAATATACTCACTATCCCTCCTCTGTACATGTCCAAACCATCTCAATCTAGCCTCTCTGACTTTGTCTCCAAAACATCTAACATGTGCTGTCCCTCTGATGTACTCATTTCTGATCCTATCCATCCTCGTTACTCCCAAAGAGAACCTCAAGGTTATATCCCTTAAAAAAAAAACTCCTGAGTAATAACCTTGTGTGCTCCCGAGTGGCGCATCAACAAGGTGCCTGACTATTAACCCAGAGATTGCAAGTTCGAATCCAGAACCATTCGTGACCGGGAGTCCATGAAGTGGTGGCTCGTACTGCATGTCAAGCAGTTGCATGTGCGTGTTTTCGCACCTCCATGGTTGGTGGTGGTCGTGTGACCCTGTGACCGGGAAAGCAGCACTTGATGAGTTGAAATTGGATATGAATAAATTAGGGAGAAAATTGGGGGAGACGTCAAAAATAAATAAGTAAATAAATAACCATGTGCATAGTGTCTCTACTTGTAGGTTACTTTAATAGTCCATTACTTTTATATTCATTTAAGTCTTCGTTATGACAGGGGTCATGGCAATAAAAGTCCAGCTTCTCAGTCGTCCAGTGGCATCAGGGGGAAAAGACTACTTATTCTGAGAACTTAATAACTCCTGAAAAAAGATGTACGCTGTTTTTTTAACATCGTGGTAGAGAAGTCCATATGGATGCATTATTCATTGTGAGATATACAATTTGGTGTGATTTATCCTGAAACCTAATTTATGTGGATGACCCACAACCTAACCACAAAATTCATATACTGTATATCATAGTTTAATATTAAAAAAAAACACCACAGGGGTCCAGGTGTTCCTGCTGAAAGGAACATTTCATAATATAAAAGTACACAACAAGCCGAGCAAGTTTGAAAGCCCCAGTTTCAGCATGAGGCAATTATTCATTCCTTTTCTAAACCGCTTAATCCTACTTGGGGTCGTGGGGAGGTTGTTGCCCATCTTTGCCAACTCTGGGTAAGGGCAGCGTACACTTTGGACAGCTCACCAGGCCATTGCAGGCAGGGCAGAAACACACTGACGACTATGCAGCCTACTCTGATCAAAAGTCAGCAATGGTTCTTTTACATGAACCTCAAACCATAGACAGTGAGAGACATGGCCGGCCTTAGATAACCCAGTTAGCGGCACTGGGGGATGTGGCAAATAAATGTCCGGAAACCTAATACAGTGGTACCTCGCCTTACGAAAGTTGCACCAAACAAAAAAAATGCAGATTACGAAAAGCATTTTCCTAAAATTTTTGTCTCGGGATATGAAACAAGTTCACGTTATGAAAGCGCCATCTTAAAAATTCAAACGCGCCATTCAAACATTAAAACTCACCATTCAAACATTCTAACAATGCACGAGCTGCTCTCCCATCAATGACATTCAAACATCCCGCCCTGCTGGCCTCCCATTGGCTAATAACCAAGCTGTTGTTCACTCGAGCGCCATTTTGGACAGGTCCACCTGACGCCATCTTGGACAGGGAGCCCATTGCCTAGGAGGAATGACGCAGCTACCTCACATTGCCTATTATAGAGCTGAATCCACCATGATACGTATCGTACAAAGGACAGAGTTACTGTTGTTTTATTCTTTATTTCTTGACTCAGGCTTTTAACCTTCCATAAATATTTGTAAGATCATAACTCTGCTAAGAAGACATGGTCAACACACGCGCGCACACATACACATACACACACAAACACACACACACACACACACACACACGCGCATGTGATTTCCAGTGCGAGTGAGAAGAAGAAACGGGCTCGAGTGATATCGCAAAGGAATATGGCCAAACCCGTCTACCATCGGTACGATATTGAAGCAGAATGAGGTCTTAAAAGGTACGCTTTTATAATTTTTATTGGGTTTAGGGGTAGTATCGGGAGCCTTGGAACGAATCAGGCGTTTTACATGTAAAATGCGGCTCAACTTATGAAAAATGCAGGTTATGAAAAAAGCTCTGGAATGGATTAATTTCGTAAGGTGAGGTACCACTGTATACAGTGTTCCCTCTGTGACCTTGAAAAGTAGGTCAAGGTCACTCGCAAACTCCCGATGGGCGGGAGCTAAAAAGAACGTTTTAATCATTTGGCAAATTGGTGGTGTCTGCAAATAACAAGGTTGTCTCATTAGAAATAATTGATTTCTCATCATGGCATATCTCACATGACTGCGGTGTTTGTGAATTAATTTATTTAAACAGCATGCTGCATTGTGGGTTATCACATAATTCATACACTAGTTACACAATGGGTCTCTAACTGGAACAAGGACTACATTTGGAATGGGATGTTCAAAAATAACATGTATATGTGATGATCAGGTGTCTGCAACCTTTTGGCATTATGGTATAAATTTTAATATAGAAATTTGTTTTGTCTGACTTTGAAGTTATCCATTCACTAGTGAATAAATTATGTTTTTATATTCCATTATTGATTCATTTTGGATGAATACAAATGTTTGATGGTTAAATCATCCCATCTCACGGGCTTAGAATTTCTTATTCACCTGTTTTACATTTTGTTTTGATTCTGTGTCTGTTTATAATAACCAGGCTGCATGACTGGAGGATCCAGCTTACACATACAGTCGTGTTCAAAATAATGGCAGTGTGTTTTTAAAAAAAAAAAAAAAAAGTGAATAAAGATCAAAATCCGTATAATAGCATGGAGTCCACCAACTTCTGGCACCTGTGAACAGGTTCTCCAGACCAAGATGATTGAACTGCATTCCACTGTTTTGTATTTATTGTTTTTTTTCCTCAAAAACTGCATTTTTGATGTCACCCCACAAGTTTTCTATTGGATTAAGGGCCGGGATTTGGGCCGCTCCGCCATAACTTTAATCTTGTTGGTCTAGAACCAAGATTGATTTTTGATTGATTGATTAACTGTTTGGGTTTTTATACCTGAGCCTAGCGGCTCATCAGGCCAGTGCTTATCCCCGGTTTCCGTAGCGTGAAGCAATCAGGAGTTGAACTCCTCCTGGATGGGATGCTAGTCTATCGCAGGTTACCTTCCCAGTATATTTTTACTGGTACCCATTTATACTGCTGGGTGAACAACCTAGTGGTTGAGACCTTGCCCATGGGTCTTAGCACGGTGAGGGTCTCAATGGGATTTGAACTCGCAACCTCCCGATCATGAGCCCAACACTCTAACCACTACACCACCGGCTCCACTAGAACCAAGATGTTGCTTGTTTACTGGTGTGTTTGGGGTCGTTGTCTTGTTGGAATGCACATTTTAAGGGCATTTCTCTTCAGCATAAGGCAGCACGACCTCTTCAAGTATTGTGACGTATTAAAACTGCTCAGTGATCCCTTTGATATGATAAATATGCCCGACACTGTAGTATGGAGAAACATCCCCGTATCCTGATGCTTGCGCCACCATGCTTCACTGTCTTCCCAGTGTACTGTGGCTTGAATTCAGTGTTTGGGGGTCGCCTGACAAACTGCCTCGGCCACTCGACCCAAAACCAACAATCTTACTTTCAGCAGTCCACAAAATTATGCATTGATTCTCTTTAGGCCAGTCAATGTGCTCTTTGGCAAGTTGTAACATCTTCAGCACATCTGTTTTTCTACAGTGGGATTTTGCGGGGGTTTCTTGCAGATGGCTCGGCTTCACATAGGCGTCTTCTAATTGTAACAGGACTCACAGGTAACTTTAGACCTTCTTTTATCTTCCTTGGGCTGATTGGGAGCTGAGTCCTTACCATTTTGGCTCTTCTTCGATCCATTCCAATGGTAGTTGTTCAGTTACTTGCACGTCTTTCAGGTTTTGGTTGCCATTTTAAAGTATTACTGATCATTTTAGCTGAGCAGCTTCTCATTTTCTGTAATTCTTTATATGTTTCCCCTCCAATCAACCTTTTAATTCAAGGTACACTGTTCTTCTGAACAATGTCTGGAACGACCCATTTTCCTCAGAATTTCAGACAGAAATGCTCTATAACCAGCAGGTTCAACATTTGCCGCCGTCCTTCTTTAAATAAAGACAAGAACTGCCACCTGTTTTTCAAAGAATGAATGACACCACGAATTGACCTCCACACTGCTATTATTTTGAACACGCCCCTTTCAATTATTGATTCATTTAAACAGAATCCAACAGACCCAACAATCATGACATGCTTTCTGCTGATTCTATTACTCTACTACACCTGCTCGTGAATTATTTTACATATAGAAATATAATTTCTACCCAAAACACTGATTGATTAGGTTAGTGATGTCTGACTGATACTATGTTGAACACAACTGTACATAATAACTTGGCAGTTCAACATTGAGGCCAGTGGCGTAGTGGTTAGGGTGCTGCGCTCATGATCGGGAGGTTGTGAGTTCGAATCCCACTGAGACCCTCACTGTGCTAAGACCCCTGGGCAAGGTCTCAGCCACAAGTGTGCCTCTGTTCACCCAGCAGTTTAAATGGGTACCAGTAAAATATACTGGGAAGGTAACCTGCGATGGACTAGCGTCCCATCCAGGGTGAGTTGAACTCCTGGTTGCTTCACGCTATGGAAACCGGGAATGGGCACCGGCGTGATGAGCCACGAGGCTCGGGTGTAAAAATCCAACAGACAGACTTACTGCAACATTGATTAATAGAAAGTGGAAAAGTCTGACATCATGTTAAGAAACAGCAGGAGGCATATGTGATTTCAAAAGAAATAAAATAGATGGACATTTTTACTGTTATCATTGCTCCCGGTGCAGGGTTCACGGACACTTGTGTACAGGAGTAAGCAAATAGTTTCAGAAAGACAACACCAGAAAGGGAAAGAAGACGACTATGGCTGATTCCGTTTTATTTCAAACAGATAGCACTGTATTTTATGCTCACTTGATATGCCTGGGAAGTGAATAGGCACTGTTAACTTGCAAAATCGTGACTAGTATTATGGGTAGCGTGGTAGTTAAGTGTCTAGCACTGTTGCTTCACTGTGGGTAGATGCGGTATGTGGATTTTGCATGTTGATGTTTTTCTCACGTTTGCATTGGTTTCATACAAGTCTTCCAGTTTTCTCTTGGAGTCCAAAGATATGCAATTTTGGCCAAATTGCTACTCAAAATTTCCTGCAGGAATGAATGTGCATGTGAATGGACGTTGGCTCTGCAGTAGGTGGGATATCAGTTCAGGGTGTAGCCCATCCCTCTCTTGAAGTCGGCTGTGAGTGGATCCAGCTTCTTTCCTGACTGTCATAGATAAACAGTACAGATAATAGAATAATAATATATTTACTACATACATTCACTATGATACTGTCTGTATATTGATAATACATATCGTTTCCTATCAGTGTTAAGACGCATGGATTTAATCTTTGTTGAATGTATTATTTTCATTCTTATTATAAATAATTAATTTGTGAACTTGCTGAAAAGTTGAATTGCGGCTGCTTTAATTTCACCAGAGATGCTACTGAACCTTTCAACCTTGGGTGCTATTAACAATGGAGTTTGAGATTATTTGGTCCCATGTTGGGGGATCAAGTGTCACTTTGCATGCAATTTCAAGACCCTAATTATTAGCTAAGGAGAATTGGATTGGAATAGCAAATGAGGATAATGAGAGATAATAAAAGGAAGAAAAGAGGAAAGGCCACGTGAAGAAGTGAAGAATGCAAGATTGGGGGGGGGGGGGCTTGAAGTGGAAAGACGTGATAATGAAAGAAAATACAGACGCCCCCCGACTTACGTTCATCCGTTTTAGGTTTTTTTTGTTTGTTTGTTTTTGGTTTTTTTTTCAATTTTACGGGTTTTTATATTTGATATTATTTTACAATGTTATGTTTATAGTAATTGATTTAGGGGTGTTTTCTGAGATACGGTAATGGTATTGGATGTATAGTACAGTACAAGCGTCGTACGTCATACGTCACTGTAACAACTTGTGTTCACTTTCAACTCGCGTTCGGCCGTCCGGAACCAATTAAAAACGTAAGCCGAGGAGCATCTGTAATGCATTTCTTCAGTGAAAAGAAGTCTCTATAAACTTGGCAGATCTGGTTTCATTCATTTGCTGCCATGAAATGACTTTCATCCATATTTTTTTTATTTTTACAGTGACACACCTTTACTTGAGTTTAGATTACGTATACATGAATTTGAATGCATTTTTTTTTCCTCTAGGTAGCACGGTGGCATAGTGGTTAGCATGTCTGGAGGTCGGAGCCTATCTCAGCTGACTTTGAGCAAACCCTGGTTATACCCTGAACAGCATGCCATTCCATCACAGGGCCAACGCACACAATTAATCACACTTGCACATAGGGGTCATTTGGAACAGCTAGTTAGCCTAATGTTTATGTCCCTGGACTGTGGGAAGAAACCCACATGACCACTTAGAGAACATGCTGGCTCCAGACAGAAAAACTCTCAGGACATTTTTACTGTGAGGATTTGATAATCACTTCACTACTGTAATGCTCAAAATGGAAATTAAATTGTAAACAACCTTTGACATAATATTGCACCCACAGGGGCAGTGGTGGTCTAGTGGATAGGGTGCAGGTTCGCTGATCCTAAGGTTGGGGGTTCAGTCCCCACAGGGTTGTCACTGCCCCCCCCCAGTGCAGCTAACTGGGTTATCAAAGGCGGGCCATGTCTGTCACTGTCTATGGTGAGAGGCATGTAAAAGAACCATTGCTGACTTTCGTAAAGAGTAGCTGCAAAGTCGTCAGCGTGTTTCTGTCCCTTGCGAAAAGGGTTGTGACAGGAAGGGCATCCGACGTAAAAACCTCTGCCAAATCAAACGTGCGAATCAGATGATTCGCTGTGGCAACTCCCGAGTAAAAAGGGAAAAAGCCGAAAGGAGAAGATGATATATTGCACCCATAACAGTACAACACCAAATAATTTGTTTGCCCTCATGAATTTCATTTTTTAAATAACCATTTGTAAGCTCCTGCCCACCAGGAGTGATAAGAATGGGTTCTGTCTGTCTGAAACCCTTTATTTTCCGGATATTTACTTGCAGCACATTGAAGCTTAAGCTTTCAAACTTGCTATGCTTGTTGACTACAATGAGTGCTATGCTGAATTTCTGTATGAGTCGCCTTGACTTACTTTTCTAAGTCACGTGCAAAACTATATACAGGGATCCCTCACTTTCACCGTTAATTTGGACCGAGATCCCCACGCGACCACTGGAATCCGCGACGTAGGATCACCCCCCCCACACACACACACACACACACACACACACACACACACACACACACACCCCTCTGACTGACGTATACGTACATCTATATGTGTATATAATATCAAAAAGTACATTTTCAATGCTATAAATGCTTATAATAACAATTAAACATTCAAAAGTAATGCATAAGATGTAAATAAAATATAAATACACACACATAGATGTGTACGCACTCAGATGCGCACCTCACAAAAATGTAATGGTTTTGATTGGAGGTTTTGGGTTTTTTTTTTTTTGTTGAGGGTATTTTTTTTTTTTTTTTGTATAACTGGCCTTGTTTTTGTTTCATTTTCCTTCACTCTATTCTTCCTTAATTTCCTTATTTTTTCAATTCGATGCACTGAAGCCACATGAATTGAAGTGCGAAGTAGCGAGGGATCCTGGTACCCGGCTGGGAACTTGCTATGCTTGTTCTGTATTGGCATGTTATGAAATGGTCCTTTCGGCAGAAACACCTGGACCCCTGAGGTCTATTTTTATTTTTATTTATTTATTTATTTTTTTAATCAAATTGAGTATCGCGACATACGAAGTTGTGATGGTAAAGTATATAGCAATTTGTAATGCTGCCATTTTTTTTTCCAAAATGTATGAAATTTAGGGACTGAAGACATGGAATTGATGAAGGGTTTCAGGTGTTATTTTGTCCCATTCGTCTGGCAAACAGGTCATAAGATGTGTGACAGTACAGAGTCATTGTCATGTTTTTCGTTTCGATATTTGCCACGCATTCTTTGAAGATGGGTAAGGAATGCAGGCAGACGAGTCCAGTACTCTTGCACCCTCTTCTTCCGCAGCCATACCTTTTGTAATCTGTTCTGAATGTGGTTTTGCATTTCCATGGGTGTCCCTATACAAAACTTCACTTTAGATTGTAGCCTGTTTTCTCATTTCCTGCTTCTCATATATCAGGGTGTAAATGATACATGAGAACCGTGGCAGGGCTTACTGTGGCCGTTTCATCACCACTCCAGCATATTTTGAGAATCTCTTATAAAAAATTTGGGTGGATGAAATATGCATACATCAGTCTTCATAACACTCATAGGCCACGTGTGCTTTACGTTCACCTACGTGGCTACGTCAGTTGAATTGATTGATCATTTTACCCACAGCCATTTTCAACATGATCAAACGTTCTGTACAGGGAAGCCACACCCTCCTGGTTCTGTACGTAGCTCACTGAGTCTCACATACTCCAGCCATAGTGGTCAGAACAATTGGTGGATGATGACGTCTATCATGAATTGGGCTCAGCTATGTTAGATCCGAGGCAGAAGGAGGTCAAAACGATGTCTATCCCAATAATCTGAATAACATCCTGGTATAAGTGTGAAACCGAAGCCAGGCCTCATATGATGTGGAAATTTTGTGTAACAGCTCAGCTTCACAGTGGGAAAGAAAGGAAGCAAAGGTGTGTGTGTGTGGCTCGAGAGCATAACAGATGAAAACCCACTTGTCCAGCTGACTCTGTATTTCCCGACAAAATTCAGCACGCCATTTCTCTCAGCTCAGGAAAAATCATGCTGTACAAAAATAATAATAATAATAAAAATGCAATGTTACTTTTCTTGTCTCCTGCTTAGACGTGAATGCTTTTCTACTGAAGTTTTTATGTGTTTGAGGGAAAATATTTTTTTGACAGCAATGGATTTTAAACTGCCCTTTTGTTGTTGTTTCAGGATATTGCGGGAGGGGAAGATTTAGCTATCGCTGAGCTTCCAGATCGGCAGCCTGGTGTACGTCACAGCTTTGTACAGGAGCATTTCCAGGCTCAGTACAAGTGAGTGCCTAATAACTACAACCAAGATACAAGCTACATATGCAATAACATTTCAGATGCCTTTTATAATAGCAGAACCCTCTTTATCAACCTTTTATTTCAAGGGCACTTCCACATTTTACAAGAAGGGCCGGAGCCGTCTTGATCTTTTGAGGTGGTTAAGGTCGTTTAACGTCTGTCTGACACTACTCAGGATGTTTTATGAGTCTGTTGTAGCCAGCCCTGTCCTCTATGCTTTTGCATGCTGGGGCAGCAGGCGGAGGGTGGCAGACGCTAACATATTGAATAAAGTGAGCCGCAAGGCCAGAAACACTGTGGGGATGGAACTGGACTCTCTGACGGTGGTGTTGGGGAGCTGAATGTTGTCCAAAATTCAGATAATATTGAACAATAAATCCCACCCACTTCACAACCTGCTGATCAGTCACTAATACCACTGAAATATACCACTGAACGACACAGGAAATCATTCCTACTTGTGAATATTAACCTGTCATATGTCTCTGCCATAAAGAAACAAAATACGTACACTGAGACAACGTAAGTCAAAAACGACTTAACTCGAATTAGCTTGTCTCTAGGCTAGCCTAGGCTATGCTACTCCAAATTTCCTTGTGTGTGTATGTATGTGTGTGTGTATATATATATATATATATATATATATATATATATATATATATATATATATATATACAGTGATACCTCTGCTCACGAACATAATTGGTTCCCAGAAAGTGTGTGTAAGGCGAAAAGTTCGTCTTCCGAACATTTATTTCCCATAAGAAACCATTAAAACGAGAATAATCCGTTCCCAGATCCCCATAAAACGTAATTTTCTACTAAATAAGCCTTAAAACTACACAAAAATATACCTTATTTTATGTATAATAAATGTGCTATTGTATTGTAATTAAAGAAATAAACTGTACTGTATAATAAAGTCGTTTTATTTACCTTTGTGATGGTAGTTGATGGCTTGATGGAATGGAGTGGGAGGAGGAGGGAGGGAGGGACTTACTGTTTGGAAGGAGAGTTTGGAAACGCCTACTGTTTGGAAACACCCTTAATAGCTTCCTTGTTCTTAAGGATGGGAGCAATGGTAGACTTAGCGTACTGGTACTGGGACGCTGAGTCACACAAACGCACACCTCGTTCGTGTTTTACAATGATCTCCGCCTGTGGTGGGGTCTTTTTCGGTCCCATAATAGCAAAAGTACACTCAATATGGTCCAAAATGTCTATCAAACACAAACCACTTCCGCATTCAAAGAAAGGGGGTGACGAACTGTGACGCCGTGAGTGTGCGTCAGCTTCTCGTGGCCACCACCGTGGCGCTGTTCGACCGCGTGGTTTGATTCGTCCGCCGAAAACTAGTTCGTCAGCAGAGACTATATGCTCGCAAATTTAATGTTCTTGAGGCGAAAAGTTTGTGAGCTTAAGCGTTCGTCAGCGGAGGTTTTACTGTGTGTATATATATATATATATATATATATATATATATATATATATATATCCTCAAGGAAACAAGTTAATGTTGAGTCCGAGTCCGGACCTCAGATCTATCAAGCGCGCTTTGAATACCCCGTCTCAAAAGCTCAGGCGTCGGCTGCGCACTGTGTGTGGGCGGAGCGCGCCACAGTGTGTTGTTTGTGTGTGTGTGTGTGTGTGTGAGAGCGAGAGAGAGAGTGTGTGTGTTAATAAAAATGTCTAGTAATGGTTTAATAAATATGTTAATAAAATGGTTTAATATGTTAATAAAATGTTTAAATGGTTTAATAAATAATTTTCTTTTACTTTTAACACATATTGCATACAAAATTGGTGTACTTTTATCATTTTTAAAGGGTTTATGGGGTTTATCCAGTCCAAAGACTGGAGCCTTGGAACGAATTCGGCGTTTAACATGTAAGATGCAACCCCTACTTACGAAATCCCCGCTATACGAAAAGGGCTCTGGAACGGATTAATTCCGTAAATTGGGGGCCGACTGTGTATATATGTGTGTGTGTGTGTATATATATAAATATACATACAGTGATCCCTCGCTACTTTGCGCTTCAGTTCCTGTGGCTTCAGTGCATAGTGGCGTTTTCAAAAAATATTCATCAAAAAATAAAATATATATATATTTTTTTTTTTTTCTTAAATTTTCTTTATCAAGACTTTATCTCTCTGTGCTTGTATAGGTAGCAAATATGTGCACACAATTTGCTCTGGGATCAATAAAGTATGATTCTGATTTACATTCAGTTGACATTTAGCTAATTAATGTGAAATATGAATGTATGGTATAATATTCTGTCTCTGGAAATATTTAAAGATGGCTACCTCACTCACCCTCAGTGAATAATTGCTTTACTATATGCTACATGGGGAACATAAAAGAAAAATAAAGCAAACTTTTTCAATAAGCTTCTGAGCAGAGCCTCACATGACTTGGATGGTTATATCTCTTGTCTCTGCCATCACAGGAAACCCAATCAGGTGATCACGTTAACGATACCAAATCAGATTTCATATTAATAATGAAACTGACACCCAAAATGTTGAGGCGCATACACCAGCACTCAGACTCGGGTAGAGTGAAAGCACAGTCTAACTCGGGCAGGTAGATAATCATTCTTCAAACTAAATGCTACCAAATATTAACCAATTAAACCAACAAGACAGGTGATAATGAATGCAGAAATCAACTTGTGTAACGATGTGAAAGGGAAACAGAGTGAACCCTTCCTGCTTTTGCTGCAGACTATAGTCTGGAAACACAAGGTGATTTATTTCACGGCTGAAGTTATTTCAGCTCTTAAAGGAGATTAGCTATTCTTAGACCAGCCTCCAAAACCTAACAATGGAGATGTCCATCTTAGCTCCACCCTTATGCACTTAAATCTGTATATTTTGGTTTATTTTGATGTTCTTATGACTTGGAATAAGAAATGTCTTATATAATAGATATATGAAACATCTCTCGAAACACAAGTGAAAAACATCGCATCACCCAAAATGGAGTGCGTTCATTCATTCATTTATTTATTTATTCATTGATAGTTAACTGATATTTAGAGCGGAACTGCTTTCTGACTCGGACTGAACAACAATGACCGGCATGGCAGAGCATTCCATAAATTTAAAGCATGTCGTGATTTGTACCCAAAATTCTTGTCCTATATTCTAGTCTATATTTCTTAAGTAGCCTTTTCAACTTGCAAATTGAAAGAAATTCAAAATTTTTTAACCCAACACAGAGCCGATAGGAATGGATGACCTTCTGATATCTTGCTGGGCCGAACTGTTTTCAAAGATTAAAATGCTGCTCCATTCTCAAAATGTTCTGAAATTTGTCTCGCAATATTCACGGCAATCGTGGAATGGTAGCATAGTGGTTATGTCTACCTCACAGCGAGATGGTCCTGGGTTGAATTCCCAGCTCGGCCATTTCTGTCTGGAGTTTGCTTGCTCTCCCCGTGCTTGCGTGGGTTTCCTCCGTTTTATTCCATTCCTAATTAGGAATAAGCTAAGATGAATATTCGCGGCGTTGCATTTAGGTCGCCTGGTTCATGAACTCGTATCAAAAAATTTGAAATTTTGGAAATTTTCCGTTAATGTTGCAAAATGAGGCTCTTACATGGAGTAGTCTCAAACTTATCTCAAACAGTTCACACATGTTGTGAGACGGTTGCAAAGTTGACTTTTGCTCACAAATTAAAACGACATTTTGGAGACTTCCATGCGGAAAGTTTGAGATTTACTGGTATCCGCCATATTCCATATATCTTGTCGGCATTCGTATTTTATGTGCATTTTATTTGTGCTAATAACATATAAATAAAAAGTAACAAAGAACAAAAAGCGGCTTATTGAGTCATATTGATATAAACTGTTATGCTTGATGTCATCACAAAATGTTATTTAGGCTACTTACTCCACACAACAACGCCATAGCATCTTTAACTTTGAGATGTGAGTCTAGTCTGGGCATATAAAGTGAGAGATTTGCTTTTTTGTCCAGTTAAAATTGGAGTGTCTTCATGGCAGAACATTAACCCCGCATTCCAACAGCATGCTCCACTCGCGCTTTAAGGCAAGAACATCCAGGAGGTACTCATCATATAACCTCCCACGCACTGTAGTTCAGCTTTAAACTCTCACACACATGAATCAATATTGTTTGCAACCTTCAGGGAAAATAAATGCCCTGTGGGCAGAATTCTTGAGTCTTGATATCAACTTCTTCATTTTGTTTTGATAAGATTGCAGTTTTTTATATATATATATATATATATATAGTGGTAAAGCTTGAATATATAGTGGTAATGAGCAGGATTTAGGAGAGTTTAGCAAAAGTTGCTTGTATCCACACAAAACATTCAGGCACCATAATTTTAGAATCATTATCTATATAGTGTATACTACTTATAGCAATTATCCTCAGCTGTGTTTTTGAAAAGAGCGCAAAGTATTCTGGCTTTGTTTCACAAAGATCTATACAGACATCTCATAAACAGCTCATAGACCAGCACACTGAGATGAGGCAGATCTACTACTACTTGCTACTAACGTAGTGCTTCTTAAATAGTGGGGCGCACCCCCCTTTTGGCAGTGGGGGGGGGGGGGGATGCTTTTCTGGAATTGTGTAGGAGAATTAAGTGTAATTGCACCTCCACTCCACTAGTTGGCAGAGGCATTCTCATTGTCGTGCTATGATGTATGTTTTTTTTGCATGAGCAAACAATATGAAGTGCAGTAAACAACCCCTTGTTCTTGGGGGGGCACCACAGAAAATAATTGAGAAGCACTGTACTAATGACTTTGCTGTTCTCGGAACAAACATATTCAGCCACTGACATGAGTTATTAGGTCAGAAAGTCACTCAAGCAAAACAAGTTCTAGTAAATAGGCAGATTTTCAGGTTTTATTCAGGGTGGTATGGTTGTGTGGTGGTTAGCACCTCCAGCTCACAGCAAGAAGGTCTTGGGTTTGAGCCCCATGAGGACGATTTTGTGTAGAGTATGTGTGTTCTTCCAGTGCTTGTGTGGGTTTCCTCTGGGTGCTCCAGTTTTTTTTTTTTCATATAGTCCAAAGACACACATGTCAGGCTACCTGGGCATTTCAAATTGCCCCAGGTTTGAGTATTAGTGTAAATGTGAGATTGTGTGTGTGTTGGCCCCGTGACAGTCTGTCGATGTACTGAGCGCATTAGTTGCCCAAAAAAGGCTTAGGAAATGGGCATGTCAATCATAACACAGTTGTAGGGTGTCACTTAACAGATCTAGGGACTAGACCTCATTCACTCACTCGTTTTCAAAATCGCTTAGTCCTGCTAGGGTCACTGGTACGATAAAGGCCATCTTGGGCAACCTTCAACACTAAGTGAAGGTAAGGTACAGCCTGAACAGCTCAACAGACCATGACTGGGCCAGAAACTCTCACAACCATTTCACGTCACACCTGGAGGCAGTTTGGAACAGTCAGTTAGCTTAAATGTACATGCTTTTGGACTGTGGGATGAAACCAACCAAGCACGGGGAGAGCATGCAAACTCCACATAGAAGCGCCCAAGCCCAGGGCTTTAAAAAAACCTTCTTGCCCTAAGCTGGACGTGTTAATCACAGCACTGCCATACTGCCCTAGGAAAGGACTGGACATCAGAACTCCATAACAGGGGACTCTGTTTTTTTTTTTTTAACCGCATAGCAAATGAGTTTTGGACAACCGTATGAGGAATTTCTAAACCCCCTCCCTCCTTTTTTTTTTTTTTTTATTTATTTTTTTTTTTTTTATTCTTAAGCGATGCATGTGACGGGTTTCAACTACATGCTACAAATTTTTTTGATTAGCTCGGCGCTGGCTGTTCTTTCTTCTTTAGGTAATAGCAATAGTAGTTTAAGTATTATGTAATGTCTGAGAGCTCTGGTAATGTTTGATGATTTGAGAAAGCAAGCACTGTGGACTGATGTTAGTGAATAGCACAGAAAAAGAGAACACACACACTGCGGTACACGGCAGCATGACAGATATTATCATTGACTAAGTGGGTGATTTAATGATTTAGAGCTTAATGGAATAATTTGAGTTTAATGAGACATGTAAGAGTAGTTTTATCCTGGAGTACCATCACTCTCTTGATCAATACCCATCAGTCTCTGTGGAGCAGTTCCTGTGGAGTTGTTTTCCGTCTTCCACGTCTCGGTTCCGCCTCCTAGATGCAGGCCAGTGTTTCTCACAGATCTGAAATTTACAAGTCAGGAGGCCACAGACTGTTATATAAAAAATTTTAAGAGATATTTTGAGTAGGATGGATATTGTGTAAGTGTTACGAGTAGCTCTCATGCAGTCTCGAGAGTCAAGCGCATTGTCCGACACGCTCAATAGAACTGACTCTTATAACACATTATGCTACGGCAAACAAATCAGATACCAATTAGGGTTACTTAACGCAGTTTGGTTCCAGTTGGACTCTGTACCTCTCAACATTCAACAATAGCTTGTAGATTTGAAGAGGACGTAAGAAACACTGGGCGTGAATTCTGTTGTGCTATTCTGTACATTTCACATTTATTCCATGATCAGAAGTCGTGAATGATCTCATAGCTTGTGAGAGGCTTGAAGCTGAGCAGGCTATTAGTCATACACGGTGAGAGGGAGTGGAGTCATGGTTTTATAATGGCTTTATCCACTGGATTATAAGAAAAATAGTAAATTTATTATTGTATTTCTTGAAATTAGTGATCTTACTATAAACTGCAGAGAATGGAGCTGACAGGTTAGCTCAAAGCTTGTTTACTTTACAAGTTTTTCTGGAGGAATAAAGTGCCATATTCTTAAAAAGTAAAATGCATTCTTATAGTCAAATGCTTTAATTCCATATTTTGACAGTTTTTCGTGGAACGAGTCTAGTCCATGGGTGTCAAACTCATTTTCACTGAGCGCCATATCATTAAAGTTCAAGTTCTTTGAGGAACAAATAATCCTGAACAACATGAATGACCTTTCATGGGCATGAAGGTCACATGAAATAAATTGGCAAACAGACTTGGACCACAAACCTTGAGTTTAACACATGTGGTCTGGAGGGAAGACACCATTTGATAGTGGAAGTAGCTCGCGGTACAATAGTGGCACTTCTGGTTTGCAAAGACAAGGCACAATACGCTGTCCTCCAAATGCTGGCATACCGAGACTGAATGGCTGTGTTTCACAAAAAGATAAATAAAGTTCAAGTTTGATGAAGGAGACTGTGTATTATTGAGCATTGAAAAGTAATAACAAATAAATTAAATTATATGATAGGTGCCACCCTTCCGTAAGGCTAATTCAGATTAAGCGGCTTGTATGAATGAATGAATAAATACATGATATTTTTTTTAAATAATAATAAAAAATGAAAACATTTTCACAATCAACTACTTTCATTCCAACTGCTGTGTATTTTCAAAGAAATAGTCCTGCTTGAACGGTTAAAAAAAAATAGTTTCGCTTAGCTTTGCTCATCTTAGAATGCGTCATGACCACCTCAGATTTTTTTTCTGTTGTGACTTTTGTCATCGGACATAACCTGATATCCCAGGAGTGGATTAGCCAATCAGAGCATGCAGTTGCTAATATCTAGTGACCTAGAATAGAATATCTCCTGGTATTTTTTTAGAATATCAGCCATTGCAGAAATATTCAAACTAGCCTATATGTTAGCAACAACCGGGAAGTGACGGTGAATGTATACGCTTAGAGGGAGTTGTGGCCTGGTGGTAAGATACTGGATCACTGATCCAAAGGTTGGGGGTTCAAGCCCCACTCTCAATGGGTTGTCACCCCCACCCCCAAGGTGCAGCTAACTGGGTTATTAAAGGCCAGCTATGTCTCTCACTGTCTATGGTGTGAAGCTGTAAGAATTATTGCTGACTTTCTTCAAGAGCAGCTGCAAAGCCGTGTTTCTGTCCTGTGATGGCCTGGCGAGCTGTCCAGCACCAGCCTCCCCGCGACCCTAATTAGAATTAAACGGTTCAGAAAAAGAATGAATGTATATGCTTAAAAAAGTGATTCTTTATTGTAGAAATCTGATGTTTTTCTTATTGTTGTGCACTCGTTGAATGATCAGGGCGGACTTCCCAAGTATCATCAGTGTGGTCAACAGTATTACTTGAAAGGTTGATTTTATAGCGTTGAAGAAGTTTTGTGATCAGTTAAACCTTTTGACAGGTCACAGACAATATGAAATACATACTGGATCGCAGATGGCTTTTTCGTGGACTTTTGCCAACTCAATTCACAATTCTGAAAATTTAATCAAAGGGGTTTTTTTTTGTTGTTGTTGTTTTGGTTTGTTTGTTTATTGGCATCTTTGGAAATAGCTTCAGTTCGTGGTTGCTAAATAAGCTGCTTCGCTAGCAATAAACTATCCGGAGACATTGTATAACCAGCTATTGAGTCATATTCTCTGTAGGAAAACAGCTTCATATAAACATCTCACCAGATATCATATGTGTTTGTACACTCACTCGCTCAGTCTGCTTTCAAGCAGGAAGAAGGTGTCTACGTTTTGAGCCAGTGATCTCCATCGAAGCTGAAACACTGCGTAACTTTCTTACGTCAGCACCCCACCTGAGCGTGTCCGAACGGAACTGCTGCAAGGCTGAGATTATGTAAAACACACACACACACACACACACTCTCGTATGCAGATTCAATTTACTCAAACAGCCCGAATTTGCATGTATATGCATAGACTTCAACCTTACATCATTTTAAAAAGGCTCAAATATTTGAATTTCCTTATTAAATATAAATAATAAAGTGCAGTAATTTCTATTTCTGTCTGCTTCCATCCACCCATTCATCCCTTATCTATAACACTTATCCATCACGGTCCATCACGTCCTCGCTGACATCAGGTGAGAGGCGGGGTAAATCCTGGATAGGTTGGCACTGCAGTGGTGGCCCGGTGATAAGGTGCTGGATTACCGATCCCAATATTAGGGGTTCAAGCCCTAATGTTCTCCCAATGCGGCTAACTGGGTTATCAAAGGCTGGCCAAGTTGCTCACTCTTTATGGTGAGAGGGATATAAAAGAACCATCGCTGACTTTCGCCAGCCTCCCTGCGAACCTAATTAGGATTAAGCGGTTCATAAAATGAATAAACAACCAACCATTCACATTCTCATCTGTGGTCAATTTAAAGTAGCCGGTTGATTTAGTGTGCATGTCGTTGGGCTGAGGAAGTCAACACAAGTAGTGGGAACTAGAACATGCAAACTCCACACAGAAACACCCTTGACTGAGATTTGACCCCGGAGCCCTCTTGCTATGAGGCGAAAGTGCAAGCTAATAAATGTAAAATAATAAATAAATGTCCAAAATCACATCCTCTCAAGGAGAAATTGGTCTCCAAACATGAATGTGCGGGCGTCGGCTGCTACCACTATTTCTGCTTCACAACAAGAAGGCCACAACAAGAAGGCTCTAAGTTCAAGTCCCGGGTCTGCTGTGGGCGTTGCTGGGTGGAGTTTCATCCTGTGCTTGTTTGGGTTTGGCCCGGGTGCTCAGAGACTTGGATATCCTCTGTTGCCCCGAAGTGTGGGTGTGAAAGGTTATAAGGGCAGTAGTGATATAGGATAAGGTGCAATGGCTGAGTGATCCATAGATCAGTGGTTCAATCTCTACTGTCAGCATTGCTGGGCCTTTGAGCAAGACCCTTAACCCTCAATTGCTCCGTTGTATAAAAATGTTAATTGTCAGTTGCTCTGGATAAGAGCGTCTGCCAAATGCTGTAAATGTTACATGCGTGTGTTGGTCCTGTCATAATCTGGCAAGCTGTTTAGCATTTCCCCCGCCTTCACCTACAGTCAGGTGGGATGGCCCTAATAAAAGATAAAGCAATTCACAAAATGCTTACCTGTCGTCTGTTCTGGTTTCTGTAATGTTGGCTATGATCTATGCATCACAAGTTACAAGCTTATTTAAAGAGTTGTCTATAGCACAATCACACAACTTGAACAGAATGTTATGAATGGTAGCATTTACCATGAATTTACCTCTGTGTGTGGTCTTATTCAAGTATTTTAAATTAGAGGATGTTCTGTACGTGGAATATCCAGTGTTGGCTTGTGTTACAGTACAAGCTTCTGTCAAATAGTTGAAAATCATTAGAGTGGTGTTAGGAAAAGTTTGATTTATCTCCAGATCCCTGATGCATTGTTATCTGCCAGAATTGTAATTTTGGAAACTGTACAAGTACATGCTGTAATTTATACAACCTCAAACTCGGTCAGAAATAATTCTTTTGATTATGATATAGCTCAAAATGGTGTGTGTGTATATGTGTGTGTGTATATATATATATATATATATAAGCCCGGATAAATGCAGAGGGTTGCGTCAGGAAGGGCATCCGGCGTAAAACAAATGCCAAATAAACTATGCGAATCACAAGAAAGAATGACATACCGGATTGGTGTAGGCCCGGGTTAACAACGACCGCCATCAGTGCCGTCAACCAACAGGGTGCTGATGGAAATTGGACTGCTGTTGGTCGAAGAAGGAGAGGCGGGAGGCGTGTCCGTTGCCAGAGAGAGAAGAGGAAAGGCATGAGTCTAGGACTGAAAGTAGGGACTTTGAATGTTGGAACTATGACAGGAAAAGGTAGAGAGCTGGCTGACATGATGCAGAGGAGGAAGGTGGACATACTGTGTGTTCAGGAGACCAGGTGGAAAGGTAACAAGGCTAGAAGCATAGGAGCAGGGTTAAAGCTGTTTTATCATGGTGTGGATGGGAAGAGAATTGGAGTCGGAGTCATCTTGAAGGAGGAGTTTGTCAGGAATGCTCTAGAAGTGAAAAGAGGAGGCTATGGCAGTGTCTAGGAGAGGTAGCAGTAGATTTTCTGACAAGAACATTTAACAAGGTCTTAGAGAGTGAGAGGATGCCAGAGGAATGGAGGAGAAGTGTTCTGGTGCCCATTTTTAAGAACAAGGGAGACGTATAGAGTTGCGGCAACTACAGAGGGATAAAGTTGATGAGCCATACGATGAAGTTATGGGAAAGAATAGTGGAAGCTAGACTAAGGGAAGAGGTCAGCATTTGTGAACAACAGTTTGGTTTCATGCCAAGAAAGAGCACCACAGATGCAGTGTTTGCCTTGAAGATGTTAATGGAGAAGTACAGAGAAGGTCGGAGGGAGCTGCATTGTGCCTTTGTGGATCTGGAGAAAGCATATGACAGGGTGCCGAGAGAAGAACTGTGGTATTGCATGAGGAAGTCTGGAGTGGCAGAGAAGTATGTTAGAGTGGTGCAGGACATGTATGAGAGATGTAAGACAGTGGTGAGGTATGCTGTCGTTGTGACACAAGAGTTCAAGGTGGAGGTGGGACTGCATCAAGGGTCAGCTCTCAGCCCCTTCTTGTTTGCTATGGTGATGGACAGACTGACAGACGAGGTTAGACAAGATTCCCCATGGACTATGATGTTTGCAGATGACATTGTGATCTGTAGTGAGAGCAGAGAACAAGTGCAGGAAAATCTAGAGAGGTGGAGGTATGCCCTGGAAAGAAGGGGAATGAAGATTAGCCTCAGTAAGACAGAATACATGTGCATGAATGACAAGGACCCAAGAGGAACGGTGAGATTACAGGGAGCAGAGATAAGAAAGGTGGAGGATTTTAAGTACTTAGGCTCAACAATCCAGAGCAATGGAGAGTGTGGAAAAGAGGTCAAGAAGCGTGTGCAGGCAGGTTGGAATGGTTGGAGAAAAGTGTCCGGTGTGATGTGTGATAGGAAGGTATCGGCAAGAATGAAAGGAAAAGTGTACAAGATGGTGTTGAGGCCAATGATGTTGTATGGGTTAGAAACACTGGCCCTGGGGAAAAGACAGGAGGCAGAGCTGGAGGTAGCAGAGATGAAAATGTTGAGGGTCTCTTTGGGAGTAACGAGGATGGATAGGATTAGGAATGAGCACATCAGAGGGACAGCACATGTAAGACGTTTTGGAGACAAAGTCAGAGAGGCTAGATTGAGATGGTTTGGACATGTACAGAGGAGGGATAGTGAGTATATTGGTAATAGGATGCTAAGGCTGTAACTACCAGGTAAAAGGCCTAGAGGAAGACCAAAGAGACGATTCATGGATGTGGTGAAGGAGGACATGAAGGTCGTTGGTGTAAGAGAAGAAGATGCAAAGGACAGGGTGAGATGGAGGCAGATGATTCGCTGTGGCGACCCCTGAAGGGAAAAGCCGAAAGGAAAAGAAGTATGTGTATATGTATATATATATATATATATATATATATATATATATATATATATATATATATATATATATATATGTATGTGTGTGTGTGTGTGTGTATATATATGATACCTCAGCTCACGAACATAATTGGTTCCCAGAAAGTGTGTGTAAGGCGAAAAGTTCGTCTTCCGAACATCTATTTCCCATAAGAAACAATTAAAATGAGAATAATCCGTTCCCAGATCCCCATAAAACATAATTTTCTACTAAATAAGCCTTAAAACTACACAAAAATATACCTTATTTTATGTATAATAAATGTGCTATTGTATTGTTATTAAAGAAATAAACTGTACTGTATAATAAAGTCGTTTTATTTACCTTTGTGATGGTAGTTTATGGCTTGATGGAATGGAGTGGGAGGAGGAGGGAGGGAGGGACTTACTGTTTGGAAGGAGAGTCACCTTCCATAAGGACTGTAGGTAACTCAACCTGTGGTGGGGTCTTTTTCGGTCCCATAATAGCAAAAGTACACTCAATATGGTCCAAAATGTCTATCAAACACAAACCACGTCCGCACTCAAAGAAAGGGGGTGACGAACTGGGACACCGTGAGCGTGCGTCAGCTTCTCGTGGCCGCCACCGTGGCACTGTTCGACCGCGTGGTTTGGTTCGTCCACCGAAAACTAGTTTGTCAGCAGAGACTATATGCTCGCGAATTTAATGTTCTTGAGGCGAAAAGTTCATGAGCTTAAGCGGTCGTCAGCGGAGGTTTTACTGTATACATATATATATATATATATATATATATATATATATATATATGTATATGTGTGTGTGTGTGTGTGTGTGTGTGTGTGTGTATATATATGTGTGTGTGTGTGTATATGTATATATGTATATATATATATATGTGTGTGTGTGTGTGTGTGTGTATATATATATATATATATATATATGTATGTGTATATATTTATATGTATAATTGTATGTCTTCCTTTCAGCTTTTTCCCTTTTACTCGAGAGTCGCCACAGAGAATCATCTGATTCGCACGTTTGATTTGGCAGAGGTTCGAACATCGGATGCCCTTCCTGTCACAACCCTTTTAGCAAGGGACATAAACACGCTGACGACTTTGCAGCTACTCTTTACGAAAGTCAGCAAGGGTTCTTTTACATGCCTCTCACCATAGACAGTGAGAGACATGGCCCGCCTTTGATAACCCAGTTAGCCGCACTGGGGGGGACAGTGACAACCTTGTGGAGAGTGGGACTCGAACCCCCAACCTTTGGATCGGCGATCCAGCGCACTATACCAAAAGACCACCACTGACCCTAATTTATATATATATATATCATCTATTTTTATGACTCTAAGGTCCAAGGCAAAAGATAGAGCCGCTGCTCCTTTGCGTGGAAGGGAGTCACTGCCCTTTAGAGGTTTTCAGGGCACAGTTTGGAGTGAGGTCCCAGGGTAGTCCCCAGAGTGACTCTGAAGTGAAAGGTTTTATGATATCAGATGGTGTTATCTGGGTTGTTCTACATGATCTCTCACAGTAAGCCAGAGTGACATCACTGCCAGCGTTGTCAGTCAATGTAAACATACACGCTTGGTGAGGAAAGTATGCAACAACAGTAATGTCTATTAATCTTTTACTAATTCCACTGAAAGACATGCGTGTACATTGAGTTAACAGGGGAAAAAGGAAGCAATGGTTTTGTTTTGTAACTCATTAATCACTGTTATATCATCACACCGAATTTTTCTTCTCTGGGATTTCCCCTTCCGGCTGTTTCCAGCTTGTGCAGTTGTTAATGTTTATTTTCATATCTTGCCTAAGACTCAAGCAAGGTATTTGTAAAAGACAAGAAAATTAACAGCTGTCTAATATTTAGTAATACACTGGAAGCATGTGTTTATTTCTCTTCTTCTTATTATTATTATTATTAGTGAGTGTTAGGCATTACCACAGTATCAAATAATGAGGGCAAGTGCATGTTTTTCTATGTGCTAGACTTTCTGATTAACTGGCCTTCCTCACTGTCCCTCCATGCACAGCAATATCGCTGCTCTCTCTGATCTGCCTCACAATGCAGTGAAAGGAAAGGTGAACCACTTCAGAAAGGCAAACAGTTAAGAGAAGAATAGGTACAGACAGCAGAAAGGCTGGGAGTCCACAAGGGCCAGTTGAATGAGCTCTCATGTGATGGAGGGACGGCATACCCTCACCTCCCTGTCACTCACATCGATCGACAGCCAATCATGAACGTTTGTGAGCTTATTCGTACGAGGGGGCGGATAGTGCTTTCCCTCCGAGTGTGTTAGACCACCCACAGACACACTTGCACCACAGATCGATAAGAGGCGGGTGGCTAGCATTGCATGTCAAGGAGGGAGCATGCGCATGCTTTCTACCCCTCCGTGGTCTGTGGTTGTTGTGTTGGAAAGGCAATGCCTGATAGGTGGGAATCAAACATGACAAAAATTAGGGCGAAAATTGGGAAAAATCTAAAAAATAAAACAAGTGAGCAATTGAGGGATAAGGGCCTTGAGATTGAACACCCTGAGTTTTGGATTACTAACCCAGATTACCACTGATTTCTATATGAATGTACAGGGATCCCTCGCTACTTCGCGCTTCGATTCATGCAGCTTCAGTGCATTGCGGTTTTTTTTTGTTTTTTTTTTAACTATTAAAAGGGGCGGTGGTGGTCTAGTGGTATAGGGCGCTGGATCGCTGATCCAAAGGTTGGGGGTTCGAGTCCCACTCTCCACAATGTTGTCACTGCCACCCCCCGGTGCGGCTAACTGTGTTATCAAAGGTGGGCCATGTCTGTCACTGTCTATGGTGTGAGGCATGTAAAAGAACCATTGCTGACTTTCGTAAAGAGTAGCTGCAAAGTCATCAGCGTGTTTCTGTACCTTGCTAAAAAGGGTTGTGACAGGAAGGGCATCCGACGTAAAAACCTCTGCCAAATCAAACGTGCGAATCAGATGATTCGCTGTGGAGACTCCCGAGTAAGAGGGAAAAAGCCGAAAGGAAGACACATTCATTGAATTAAAAAATAAGGAAATTAAGAAAGAATGGGGGAAAAAGTTAAGGAAAATGCTGCAAACACAAGGCCAATTATGCAAAAAAGCCTATAAACCAACACAAAACAAAAAACCCAAAATCTCCCATCAAAACTAGTTATATTGCTGTGAGGTGTGCATCTTGCATGTGTGCGTGAGCGCGCGTCTGCATGTGTGTGTATTTATATTTTATAATTATATAAATTATATAAATTTATAATTCTTATGCATTATTTTTTTTAATGTTTAATTGTTATTATAAGCATTTATAGCATTGAATATGTATTTATTGATATTATATACATGTACATCGGGGGGGTGGGGGGTTTGATGCCACTTTGTGGATTTCAATGGTCGCGTGGGTATCTCAGTCCCAATTAACCGCGGAAAATGAGGGATCTCTGTGTACAGTCGTTCGTCAGTTGATTGAATATTTTAGACGTACTCCTGTACAAGTGTGTTTGATTCAGCAGGTTAATTCCTACCATAGTCATAGTATGCAGGCTAAAGAACCACCCGGGTTGCCAGGTTTCAGCATAATTTGCGGCACACCTACATGTCTAAAAGCATACAGGAAACAGTTAGGACTTCTTTTTAAAGCATTTTATCTAGAAATCAAGGTGTAGATTTTTTTTTTTTAATTTTAAATAATATTATACTTTTATTAAATCACAATTTCTTTTCTCTGAAATCTGACTATATCTTATAATGGATATAATGTGAGGGATAGATGCCTGGAAATGTTTAAATACATTTAACACATTTTTTTCTTCTTTATTCATTCGTGGTTTCTTTCGTGAAAGAATCCGTCTTTAAAGGGAAAAAATACCAGACTGATGACGTGTAGATACTCATAACAATGGCACATGTATTTAGTCCTCTGGCACTTTTTTTTTTTTTTTATTGTAAACCAGTCCCACATCAATACATACACAGTCTTGTATCATGACATCATGATGGCTTTTGTACACAATCCAGTTCTTTAAACAGGACTTGGGAAGAGCGCTGGGGTCTAAGGAGTGGCCTGGTCCAAGTACCACTACACACCTAGTAAAGCAGGCCACTAAATGTCTGTCCACAACATTGACTTATTTTAGATAATGTCTGTCTTCCTTTCGGCCTTTTCCCTTTTACTTGGGAGTCGCCACAGCGAATCATCTGATTCGCACGTTTGATTTAGCAGAGGTTTTTACGTCGGATGCCCTTCCTGTCACAACCCTTTTAGCAAGGGACAGAAACACGCTGACGACTTTGCAGCTACTCTTTACGAAAGTCAGCAATGGTTCTTTTACATGCCTCTCACCATAGACAATGAGAGACATGGCCCGCCTTTGATAACACAGTTTGCCGCACCGGGGGGTGGCAGTGACAACCCTGTGGAGAGTGGGACTCGAACCCCCAACCTTTGGATCAGTGATTCAGCGCCCTATACCACTAGATCACCACTGCCCCCATTGACTTATTTTAGATAATCATTTAGATTTAAAAAAAAAAAAAATGGTTTATTGTTTCCCTTTTTCATCAAGGGAAGAGTAAACCTGTTTTTCCTACTCAAATCTTTTTTTCATGCTTAAGCCGTGAAGCGTAACAGTATCATGTTCCTGTAAAACTTGTTTCTGCATCCGCAGTGGGGTTTTCACCGGGGCATTTGTGTTCACATTCAATACTTGGTATAATGAAAGCACAACTTGGTGCCATTTAAGGAAGCACACATGCGTACATTCAGTGTATCTACAAACCTTGGCGAGAAACAGGACTACAGGGATTTCCGCGGTTAATGAGGGTACACCCCCCCACCCCCACCCCAGCGACCAGCGATTTCCGAAAAGTAGTCTCGACCCGACTGACTGACGTATACGTACATATATATGCGTATACTGTATAATATCAATAAATACAGACGCTCCGCGTCTTACGTTTTAGTTCCGGACGGCCGAATGTAAGTTGTTACTGTATGTTCCAGTGACGTATGATGTTCATACTGTACTATGCATCCATAAATACCATTACTGTATCTCATAAAACACCCTTAAATCAATTATTAATATATCAAATAATATCAACATTAATGATACGACGTCTTAACGCAAGGGAAACACGCGGAGAACTGGGAAGAAGCAGGGCACGTTTAGTCTGTCGTTTGTAAACAATGGACACAGCATCATGTTACAGTAGTGTACTACATTAGCATACTACGTAGGTACTCGTACTCGTGCTACGTACAGAGAGCACACTAAACTCAACTTATAATTTTTTTTTTTTTTTTTAAAGCGTAAAACCGAAAAATACGTAAAACGAATGAAAGTAAGTCGAGGAGCGTCTGTATATATTCAATGCTATAAATGCTTATAATAACAAATATTCAAAGATAATGCATAAGATGTAAATAAAATATAAATACAGACGCGCGCGCGCACACAGATGCGTACCTCACATAAAAATGTAAGTCGTTTTGTTGGGTTGTTTTTTGGTTTTGTTTGTTTGAGGTTTTTTTTTTTTTTTTTGCAGAATTGGCCTTGTTTTGTGGCCTTTTCCTTAATTTCTTTGTTTTTTTATGATTCGCTTTGGCGACCCCTGAAAAAGGGAAAAAGCCGAAACGAAAAGATTTTTGAAAAATCCGCGATGCACTGAAGCCGCAGAAACTGAAGCTCGAAATAGCGATGGATCGCTGAATATGTATCTTATGTCAGTGTAAACCATCAACTACAGACAACATGGATAACGTGAGTTCTAAAAATCGACGCCATGAAGATTAGCACTTTTGCTGATTTGCTGCATTACAATACTTGACGTGGCCCATCTTCATGAGTTTCACCAGCAAAACTGCCTATTATTCAGGTTTCCTTTCTTATGTGAATCTTTTTTTTTTTTTTTTTTTAATCTGCAGTGTCCATCTCTGTTTTCCCTATGCTGGAAATAAGAAGGCATTGGATGCACTTAGAAAGTGATTGACAGTTATAATCCCCATCATATACCTCATAATTTGAAGTTTTCTGAACAAACTGTTCACCATTTCCAAGATAAACAGTGTAAGCAACAGAGTTAATTGTAAAATTAAACATGTAATAAGATTTAAAAGTTTTATTGTGCTATCAGGGGCGGCACAGCGGTGTAGTGGATACCACTTCCGCCTCATAACAAGGTCCAGGGCTTGAATCCCATACCCAGTGGGGGCGTTCCTCCCACAGTCAAAACTTATACGTTAGGTTAATTAGATATTCTTAATTGCTTCAGGTGAGAATATGAATGGGAATGGCTGCGTGTCTGTGCTATCTCTGCGGCTCTGTGGTTTGGACTCTGACTCCTATCAGAGTCGGCTGGGATGCGCTCCAGCTTTCCTGTAACCATTTTAGAGGATAAAATGGAGAGTGGAAACTGAAGTGAAAATAGGTTAAATTGCGTTAGCTTTTTGGCCATTTAACCACAAAGATCAGTATCAGATTTGAGTGCTAATTACATGCATCCAGCCAGCTTTTTAAATATAAGCATAAGGTTTTTGTGTGTCATTTGGTTGAATCAAGTCAAAACATTAGCATGGATTTTGTCAATGGCTTCCCCTATAAAGGGCAGTACGGTTATGCAGTGCACATTCACCTCACAGCACGAAGGTCCTGGATTCGAGTCCTGGATGTTTCTGTGTGAAGTTTGCATGTTCTCCCTGTGCTTGCATGAGTTTCCCCTGGGTACTCTTGTTTCCTCCTATAGTTCAAGGACATGCTTAATTAGGCAAATTGGCTGTTCCAAACTGCCCTTAGTGTGTGTGTGTGTGTGTGTGTGTGTGTGTGTGTTGGCCTTGTGGTCTGGCGAGTTGCTCTGGATGTCCACTTCACCTAATATCGGCTGAGATAGGCCCTGTATGTGCAATGAGCAGCAGATCTTGTGATACTTGTTACATTTCTCAGCTTGGCTGAAATGTGGTGTAATTCCGTGTGACGTTATGCACGTTTGTGCATGTGGATTACATGGCTTGTATACAGGCTGTAAGGAGAGCACTCAGCAGCTCATGTGTGCAGCTGGAGTGAGTTGTTTGTATGCAGGGAGCCACAGCTGATTGGTGTCTTTTTATAAGAAAAGACTTGGTTTCAGAGACTCAGTGGGTGAGCTGCAGCTCGGTTCTTTAAGGAGGGAGCAGGCAGCTGGCTGGAGCTGAATAGACCTTTCTTAAACCCCCTCTCCTTGCCAGGTGTTGAATATTGATGATGTTATTGTTCCCATTTGTCTTTTAGGAGAGGTTCTGCCTCCAGTTTTCACTGAATAATTACTAGATTGATTTTGTAACAGGTTTGACTGGAATTAATCGAATCATCTCATTGTTGCTTTGGGAGAAATCCCACAGCATTTTCAAAGCCAAGCAGATGTATAAATTAGGTGGAAGCTACAGTACTTTTTTTTTTTTTTAAATGGCACTAGTAGGAATGATGCAATAAACTGGAAATCTTGGCGTGGATCCATTCCGTCTGTCTGGCAAAAATCTAATTTTCTCAGTGGAGTTTTTTTTCTGCTCCTTTGTCTGACATCACATCCCTTTACAACTGGTCTTACTCCCGTTACTATACCTATGCAGGTATGTTGCTGTGGAAGTAATCAAAGACAGCACGGTCTGGCATTACAGAAATATAATCAGCGATTATGTCATGGAGTGGAGAAGTGGTCAGATACTGAAGTTGCTTAATTTCCTATAATAGCACTCGCCATGGGATGCACAGTGATGTTGTGGTTTCCTCTGGGTACTCCAGTTTCCTCCCACAATCCAATGACATGCACATTAGGCAAATTGGCTCTTCCAAATCGCCTGGAGGTGTTCATGCCCGTAGTTTGGCAAATGAGTGGGGGAGTAAGTGAACATCTGTCATATTTAGACAGCTTCAATTTGTTTGTTGGCAAATAATGAATGCATTTGAAGCTAATGTTATAGAAGCTATAAACTAAGAGTTGATATACAGTCGGCCCGCTACTTACGAAATTAATCCGTTCCAATTTTGTATGAAATATGTGTTAAAATAAAATTATTTATTAAACCATTTAAATATTTTATTAACATATTAACCCATTTTATTAACATATTTATTAATTAAACCATTATTAAATATTTTTATTAACGTGCACTCACACATACACACACACACAACACTGTCTCTCCCTATCTCTCTCTGTCTCTCTCCCACACACAAACAAATCTCTCTCTCTCTCTCTCTCTCTCTCTCTCTCTCTCTCTCTCTGAGTGCGCACTCTGCCGAATGCGGGCTCCGCCCACACGCAGCGCGCAGCCGACAGAGCTTTTGAGACGGAGTGTTGTATTTAAAGCGAAATTACTGTACCTGTTTGAAAGATCTAAGGTCCGGATTCAATATTAACTTGCTTCCTTATGAGATCCAAGGTCTTGTGGCGCCGCCCAAATCCGTGTGCAAAAATGCTTCGTGGACTAATATGGAGCTTTTGAGATGGGGCGCGGCTCATCCAGACCTCCTCAAATAAGCTGCAATGAGTACAGTACTCTCAAAACTCATGAACCAACAGTACATCTCTCCTTTACGCGCGTGAT
>CM045740.1:13953224-14003224 GCA_024760905.1 Plotosus lineatus
TTATTAAAAAAAAAAAAAAAAAAAAAACCCTAAACAAGCAACAACCCAAAATCCCCCATCAAAACTAGTTACATTGTTGTGAGATGCGCATCTGAGTGCGTGCGCACGCGTCTGTATGTGTGTATTTATATTTTATTCACATCTTATGCATTATTTTTTAATGTTTAATTGTTATTAGAAGCATTTATAGCATTCAATATGCATTTATTGATATTATATACACATATACATGTACGTATATGTCAGTCGGGGAGGGGGGGGGGTTGATCTTACTTCGCAGATTTCGATAATTGCATGGGGATCTCGGTCTCAATTAACCACAGAAAGTGAAGGATCCCTGTATATACGAAAAAAGATATCATTCAGCCATAATAAAAACATATTACAAGTCAACAGAAAAAAGAGTAACGAGAAAAAGAGTAGAAGAGGTGACTGTTGAGGACCAGGAAGTAGCAAACATTAGTAAGGGAGACGTGAGGAGGGCATTGAAGAGGATAAAGAGTGGAAAGGCAGTTGGTCCTGATGACATACCGGTGGACGTATGGAAGTGTCTAGGAGCAGTAGCAGTAGATTTTCTGACAAGAACATTCAACAAGGTCTTAGAGCAGGGGTGTCAAACTCGTGCCACAAATGGCCATATGTGGCTGCAGGTTTTTGTTTCAACCAAGCAGCAGCACACCTGATTTGGTTCATTTAAACAAATGCTTTGACTCTTCAGACAGTTGATTGGTCAATCTGTGTGCTCTGTACAGAGACTGACCAATCAACTGCCTGCAGAGTCTTATCAGTTGTTTGAATGAGCCAAGTCAGGTGTGCTGCTGCTTGATTGTAACAAAAACCTGCAGCCACATGGCCCTTTGTGGCATGAGTTTGACACCCCTGTCTTAGAGAGTGAGAGGATGCCGGAGGAATGGAGGAGAGGTGTGCTTGTGCCCATTTTTAAAAATAAGGGAGATGTACAGAGTTGTGGCAACTACAGAGGGATAAAGTTGATGAGCCATACGATAAAGTTATGGGAAAGAATAGCGGAAGCTAGACTAAGGGCAGAGGTCAGCATTTGTGAACAACAGTTTGGTTTCATGCCAAGAAAGAGCACCACAGATGCAGTGTTTGCTTTGAGAATGTTAATAGAGAAGTACAGAGAAGGTCAGAAGGAGCTGCATTGTGCCTTTGTAGATCTGGAGAAAGCATATGACAGGGTGCCGAGAGAGGAACTGTGGTATTGCATGAGGAAGTCTGGAGTGGTAGAGAAGTGTGTTAAAGTGGTGCAGGACATGTATGAGAGATGTAAGACAGTGGTGAGGTGTGCTGTCGGTGTGACAGAAGAGTTCAAGGTGCAGGTGGGACTACATCAAGGGTCAGCTCTGAGCCCCTTCTTGTTTGCGATGGTGATGGACAGGCTGACGATGTTAGACAAAATATGATCACGAGAGCGTTAATTATAAACAACACTTGCACTTGATTTTGTCCACATCATTCATTAAACGTCAACAGGACTTTCAATACGAGTTCCATCTGTTGTGTGGTATGGATTTATAACAACTGTATTTTCAGACCAGTATTAGGGCGGTGAAGGTTCAATGGGCTGTAAATATCCATCATTACTTGATTGAGTTCTTCATTTTTGTGCTGCACTGCTCTCCAAAATCAAGTACAGGGAGACATGGGTACAAATGGGTCAGACGTCATACAGTACTTGGATTGAGGTACCATTAGAGAACCTGATACAGAGCACAACATAAAAATATCTGCAACATCCAAGCGTGATCTACCAGATGACGTTTCGGTTCAGTGAATAGTGCAGTTATCTCTCTCTCTCTCTCTCTCTCTCTCTCTCTCTCTCTCTCTCTCTCTCTCTCTCTCTCAGTGGTGGAATGCCACAAAACTGAGTCATTAGCCAGAATTAGTAACATTTCCCACAGACCAAGAGAACATTAGGAACACTTCCCACATCCAATCGATTAAACAGCAGCCTTCCCTGTTTATTGTGACACAGCCTTGGTGGGTGTCCATAAACTGATTAGCCTGTTTGTGTGTAATAGGCTTTTGTCAGTGTAATTGCGTGTCTGAAGGTTTTCCTTTACAGGCTTGGATTGCTATTTCATTCTGTGGATGTGTTTCCTTATAGAAAAACACTACTCGGATTATAGGAAAGAAGGGTGGGATATGCTGTACACAGCTCTTCTGTGTTTATTTTTCTTCATCTGTATATCAAGTCGTGCTCTTAAAGCATCCAAACCAGTTCCGTATGATGATTTTCTTTTATAATATCAAGGAAATATTTTTGATATGGTATATTAATAAAGATCAAAAGACTTGCATTAAATATTAATTTAAACTAATTTATTCATATCGCAACAAGAGAAAGACAAAAAAAGATGTGTCTCAGTCATTCGTTTTTTTTTATATATAGTTGCCAGATGAGCAGGCACGGAGTGAGGTTGTTTTTGGTTTTGTGGTGGTCGTGTGGTAGGGAAGGGTGGGAATTGGATATGATGGGTGGGAATTGGACATGACTAAATTAAGGAGTAAACGGAGAAAAATTTTTAAAAATTTGAATATTGCTGTCCTTTTTTTTAAAGGAATAGTTGTCATACAAGCTCCATTATGGAGTTTGTTTTCCTTTTTTTTTTTTTTTTTTTTTTTTTTAATTAATCCAAAGTTTTGGTATACAGTGATCCCTCGCTACTTTGAGTTTCAGTTTCTGCGGCTTCAGTGCATCGCAGATTTTTCAAAGATATTCATCGGAAAATAAGGAAATTAAGGAAAAAGGGCATAAAAGTGAAGGAGATTGCTGCAAAAAAAGGCCAATTATGCAAAACAAAACCTCATCAAAACTACTTACATTTTTATGTGAGGTGCGCATCTGAGTATGTGCACGTGCATCTGCATGTGCGTACTCGCGTTTGTATATGTGTGTACAGTATTTATATTTAATGTACATCTTATGCATTATTTTTGAATGTTTAATTGGTATTATAAGCATTTATAGCATTGAATATATGTATTTATTGATATTATATACACATATACATGTAAATATATGTCAGTCAGGGGGCGTTGATCCTACGGCAGTTGGATTCGGCGGCTGTGGGGGATCTCGGTCCCAATTAATCATAGAAAGTGAGGGATCCCTGTATTACCAAAAACGTGATGACTAACCTTGTTAAGTTATACACAGAGACAATACACAAGACAATTCCTCCATTATCTGTTTGCATTAGTCTCATTGCATTTAGCCAGCTTGCTCTCTCGCTCTCTCCACAACTTATTACTGTATGTTGACTATTTTTTTTTCTTTAAAAGATTACTGGTAAAAAAAAAAAAAAATCTTGTTTCATATTTACTCGTAGAAAATAGATTTGTTCAATATAAAAGGCGCCACTACAAAAGTAGTATTATTGGTCAATATTTAGAAGTTGTTTTATTGGCTATTCAAAATCAACACCTAATCTTATTTAAAGTAAGAAATCCTTCATAAGATTTGGTTCATTCCAGAAAGATCAGCAAACATTAAGACATCATCCAGACAGCATTATGCTCTACATTTTATTGTATGAATTGATATTAATTTATAAATAGTTCATTTATTTGGCTTGGATATTATAGTATAATATTTTGGTAACAGGTAGATTATAAATTACAGAATGTATTTCATCTATTTTATTAATGATATGTAGGTCATATTTTATGCACTTTCATTTCAAATCCAGTATCTTGAAATGCACTTTTACTACTGGACTTATTTTGTGGTGATGTGTCCCATACATTATTTATCAAGCCCAGGATCTCAGAGGAAAGCTTTTCAGACACTGTATTCAGTTCAGTCAAAGTACACAGTTCTGGCGAACAAGTTTCTTAGTTATGAGCCGTTTTGCGAAGAACTTGGTCAACAGTTCAATTTGTGAGTTGCATGCAGATTTTAAATGAAAAATAACGGTGTTTGGTGTAATAATCGATTTAGATCCAACTAATAGTCACATGAATAACATTAATGTTTAATATTTTAAAATTCATAAATTGTGATGTCCATTTTCACAGAATCATTTTGATATTACACACCCAAAACCCGATGTTGTTCTTAGCCGTGTGCTGAGCTGCACATCTCACTTGTATTGGCCTACTCAAACGCTTTCCTTCATGCTGTCTACTTTAAAATCTGCCGACTGTAATACCCCCCCCCCCCCAATGACCCAACACACATTGTACCAGCTGCATGACCTCTCAACTTCGACCCCATGAACATAGTGTACAGGGATCCCTCACTTCCCACGGTTAATTGGGGCCGAGACACACACCCCTCCCCCCGCGACTGACGTATATGTACATGTATGTGTATATAATACCAATAAATACATATTCAAAAATATTCAAAAACGTTCAAAAATAATGCATAAAATGTAAATAAAATATAAATACACACATACAGGTACGCGCGCACTCAGAGGCACACCTCACATTAAAATGCAAGTAGTTTTGGGCGGTTTTGGGTTGTTTTTCTTTGTTTTTGTTTGTTTGTGTTTTTTGTGTAATTGGCCTTGTTTTGCAGCATTTTTCCCTTAACTTTTCCCCTATTCTTCCTTAATTTTCTTTCTTTTTAATTCGATGAATATTAAAAAAAAAAAAAAAAAAAAAAAAAACGTCTTGCACAGAAGCCGCGTGAACTAGCGAGGAGTCCCTGTATACTGATACAACCTGCAGTATTAAAAGTCACCTGGTACAACAGCAATAGTGCTGTAAAAGTCACACATGTTACATATTTTTGTTTTTCAATTTTACATATTTGTTTGTTTTTGTTGAAATTTGTCAATCAGCTTCTCTTTAAGAGATTGAATTTGTGTTTATTTTCAGAATGGCATTGAGCTTTAATGTTCAATGTGAATGCTACCATAGGTGTGGCGTGTATAGAATTTCAGTGAGAAGTGATCTTTTGAGTGTGAGCTGAAAGCTATTTGAGTTTTAGTTAAGCTGCAGACTCATTCGCTTGACCCTACTAGACTTGAACTCTGTTGAAAAAACTAGCTTAGCCTAGCACGCGTCAGTAGGTAACACTGGCTGAGCTGGTCAAACTGGTAAGCTACCAGTAGGTAGGTCACCTGAGAATAGAAGCAGTTTCTGAATGAGTGTAACTAATGCAGAATTAAAGACAACATGTCAAGCAACATATCAGAAAGCCAATTATACAATTCTCAAATGTGTATTGATTATTACGGCCACGTTTCCAGCTATGTTCTAGCAATTTAAGTAGTTCAGTGCTGTTAAATATCTGAATACAATTGAAATTGAACTGATGTTTAAATAGTATGCAACATTTTCCAAAAAAAATCTTCCAAGTATTGATGGGATAAGCTTATAGTTAATGGCTTCTTTGTAAAATCTGATACATCAGAGCTGCATTTAAGTCTCATATATACGGAAAATGAGGGCAGTCAAGCAGCATTTGAGTTTTTATCACACATTTGCATACATTCAGATTATTCCTAGTCTGCTGAGGCAGTTCAAAAGAGGGCTTACTTTTAAATATATGCTTGATGGGGTAGTCTTGGGTAACGGCATTCTGTCTCAAGTACAAAATCAAGGCCAAATCAGAATGCATGGGAATAAAGATTTCAGGGTTTTTAAATGAATACAAATGCAATTTATGTATAATTCTTGCTTAATGTATTGATTTATTCGTGAAATTCTTGTTGTGACCTTTTATGATTATTATATCTTTGTATTTCTTTGCCTTTGTGTGTGTGTGTGTGTGTGTGTGTGTGTGTGTGTGTGTGTGTGTAGGCCACTTTATGTGACTCTGGTGTTCAACAGTAAAGGGCAGAGGTACTTAAGAGTAGGACTGGCTGTGCCTTTATTCGGCTCTCTGGCCTGCCTGCGCAGAATGCTGGCAGATGAGGGCAAGATATCACCAGACCAAGTAAACACACACACACACACACACACACACACACACGCGCGCACGCACGCGCACACACACAAGCACACACAGATGTATTATTCACCTTTCTTTTTATTGGTCTGATATGGGTTAGAATGAGTTCAACCCTTTCAAAAGTGGTTTTATTCCAATGAACACCCTGCACTTTGCACTACACTGAAAAGTGCACATAGTAGCTCCAGATCAACCAACTTTAGATGTACATGTCCAGGCCCAGTAACTTGTTTATTTCCTGAGCCAGAAACTAACCCTTGTGCACCCCCAAGAAAACCTGTCCATGTAAAATCAAATTCAGATACCACATTCAGCTTGTGTAGTCCATTATTATTCCCCCCAGGCCATTGACTACCAAAACCGGACGCATTATGGTTTCCAGTTGTCCATCTTTGTGCCCCCCACCGCCTGGGCATTCTTTCAACTGAAAATCTCAAGAATTATTATTTTTTTGTTTGTTTTTTGTTTTGTTTTTTTGAACCTTGGTTTAAATGTCCTTCTCGATTTTTATAAAAGCTGTATCTCAAAAACACTTAAACCTTTAAAAAAAAAAAAAAAACAAAGACATCTTTCAATCATACTACTACTGACATCACTCCTCGCCTCCTCACTCAACACTGCACTTTCACTGTCTGCATTTGATACCACATAAAGCCATATAACCGCAAGGCAGTAGCTCGAGCTTTTCCTTTATCAAGTCCAGTTTTTTTTTTTTTTGTTCTTGTCTGACATTGCAAACTACCATGAATGAAAGTAACTACTGTAACACCTAGAGACCCTCGACAAATGCTCATATGAAGACGTATAAGCTATGGAGGTTGCAGGAGGCATCAAAAAAAAAAACCAAACCTCCAACCAAATCATTTACAGAATAGTAGAAATATAATGGGTTGCAAATAATGAGAAGACAACTGGCTCGAGGACAGCAGCCTAGCTGTCCCCTACCCATGGTGGTGCAGGGCTGCACACTCCAGAGAATATGCCATGTAACCAGGTAATAGGTCATTAATGCTACGGCATCAGAAGATGAAAAGCCTGTTTAACTCTGTTCAGAACATGTCATCCCATCATGAATTCTTATAATCTCTAAAAATGTAGAGATATAACTCGTTTGCATTCAGAAGCTCTGTCTCTAGGCGTGATGTGATGGTATGCTGAGAATACCGACACATACATATATAATACAATATACCACATGGTCGAAATGTAGCCTCCTCCCCCGCTCTCTGTCACGTTTCCTCTCCTATTATTTTGCTGTCTTCTCTTCTCTTTTTATTACTCGTCGAGTGTGCCAACTGTACCAGTGTGTGTGATACCGAAGTGATAAATCCTACAGTTCACTTCGGTTCATTAGCCGTTGGTGTAGCAGCTGGATACAGCCACTGAAACAATATGGACAGAGAAATATAGTTATTATTAATATTGCTTTTTTTGTAGAGCGTAAATAAAGAAACATTCGGCTAAGTAGCTCCAATAAGGCTTCATGAAAGTAGGAATTGGCAAATGATGAAAAATATTTACTGGTTGAAAGTGGTTAAAGAATTTCACACTTAATTACTTTGGGATGTTTGCCCTCATTTATCAATCTAATGTAGATTCAAGTGCAGAAATCATTAGACTACGGGTTTCAGATTCGATTCATGAAGCATTCATATGTAGTAACTGATACCTGTCAGCGCTTAAAGATAAAAAATTCTTCAATAAAGAGCAGCCGGGAGTCAGATATATAGAAGAGTCATATAGAACCAAGGCAACTGCATTCGGTGTGAGAGAGAGAGAGAGCGTGCATGCATGTCCTCGCCACCCGAAAAAAAATCCATGTGGCCTTGAAAAATCAAAAGATGTAGAGGTGCTTCAAAAGTAATAGATGTGCTATTTCGGAGATGATAAGCAGCAGGGCTCTTGTTTACACGGCTGACTATATCAGCATCTTACCTTGATGTCCTATACATTGTTTTTTATTGCTTAATTCTTAACTGTCTGGAATTATTTCACTTATCACTCAAATTATGAAAAATATTAGGGATTATATTGTGCACACCTGACCAAGGCATTTGCAAAATATAATACCATACCATACGCTACATATTTTTACATGATGACTACTTACTCTGCATCGGCTCAGCTTTCCCGTCAGACTATCTTCTTCTTCTTCTTTTCCTTTCGGCTGATCCCTTCAGGGGTCGCCACAGCAAATCATCTGCCTCCATCTCACCCTATCCTCTGCATCTTCTTCTCTTACGCCAACGACCTTCATGTCTTCCTTCACCACATCCGTAAATCTCTTCTTTGGTCTTCCTCTAGGCCTCCTGCCTCAGCATCCTACTACCAATATACTCACTATCCCTCCTCTGTACATGTCCAAACCATCTCAATCTAGCCTCTCTGACTTTGTCTCCAAAACATCTTACATGTGCTGTCCCTCTGATGTACTCATTCCTGATCCTATCCATCCTCGTTACTCCCAAAGAGAACCTCAACATTTTCATCTCTGCTACCTCCAGCTCTGCCTCCTGCCTTTTCTTCAGCACCACTGTTTCCAAACCATACAACATCGCTAGCCTCAACACCATCTTGTACACTTTTTCCTTTCATTCTTGCCGATCTAACCCTCCTATCACACATCACACCGGACACTTTTCTCCAACTCGTCAGAGTATACGGCTGAGCAAATATCCTCGGATTCAGCCACATTTACCATTCTACCACAAATCTGAAAACCTGTGAAACTTGATGCATTTTTATTTGTAGCCTCTGCACATGCCTACACTGATGCTGGGTTTTGCAAGGAAATGGCCATGTGCACAGTTTTCTGTATTTATGTTTTGTAAATGTCTTTTAGAATTACATGGCCCACGATGGCATGGCAGGCTGTCCAGAGTGGACTGTGCCCTCGCCCAGTCTCGGCTGAGATAGCCGCCAGACTCCACGAGACCCTAATCAGGATTTAAGCAGTTCATAAAATGAATGAATGGATGAATGAATTCGTGAACTATTAGTAGAAATGAATCATATCTTCAATAAATATGCTTTCAGACAATAAAAAAAGTATTTGAGTTTCAGGACCTTAGAATAAGTCAGGTTTATATATATATATATATATATATATATATATATATATATATATATATATATAGCAGTGCTTCTCAATTACTTTCTGTGGCGCCCCCTCTAAGAAGAAAAGCACATTTCACACACCCCCACCCCACTAAATTATTAGTACACCTCTGCATAACATTGTATTTTTATTAACATTAAAAACAAAAAAAGAAAGAAATATAGTTCAAATTCAATAAAGAAAACCTTCATTAGCATTGTTTTTTAATCTGTAATAGAAAAGATTTAAAGTGCACCAATGTGCCTGAAATAAAATAAAGTACATCTTTATTTAAACTTATTTAATTGCCGTCTCTCTCCACCTTTCTCTTTGTTCCTGCTGGAAATTTTTCCGCGTTGTTTCTTGAGGGGTTGTTTACTGCAACTTCATATTGTTTACTCAGCAAAAACCGCTACAGCATAGCGCAACAATGAACGCGCAACTGCCAACTAGTGGAGTGGAGGTGCAAATACATACAATTCTCGTACACTATTCCAGAAAAGCATGTTCCACAGGGTCATACACGCTCTCCCAGCATCACACCACTTGCCCTACTATTTGAGAAGGACTGATATACTAGTCCTTCTCAAAAAATTAGCATATTGTGAGAAAGTTCGTTATTTTCTGAAATGTACTGATAAAAATTAAACTTTCATATATTTTAGATTCATTGCACACCAACTGAAATATTTCAGGTCTTTTATTGTTTTAATACTGATGATTTTGCCATACAGCTTATGAAAACCCAAAATCCCTATCTCAAAAAATTAGCATATGATGAAAAGGTAGTCTAAACGAGCTATTAACCTAATCATCTGAATCAACCAATTAACTCTAAACACCTGCAAAAGATTCCTGAGGTTTTTAAAAACTCCCAGCCTGGTTCATTACTCAAAACCGCAATCATGGGTAAGACTGCCGACCTGACTGCTGTCCAGAAGGCCATCATTGACACCCTCAAGCAAGAGGGTAAGACACAGAAAGAAATCTCTGAGTGAATAGGCTGTTCCCAGAGTGCTGTATCAAGCCACCTCAGTGGGACGTCAGTGGGAAGGAAAAAGTGTGGAAGAAAACGCTGCACAACCCAAAGAGGTGACTGGACCCTGAGGAAGATTGTGGAGAAGGGCCGATTCCAGACCTTGGGGGACCTGCGGAAGCAGTGGACTGGGCTACAGGTGCCGCATCCCCCAGGTCAAGCCACTTTTGAACCAGAAACAGTGGCAGAAGCTCCTGACCTGGGCTACAGAGAAGCAGCACTGGACTGTTGCTCAGTGGTCCAAAGTACTTTTTTCGGATGAAAGCAAATTTTGCATGTCATTCGGAAATCAAGGTGCCAGAGTCTGGAGGAAGACTGGGGAGAAGGAAATGCCAAAATGCCTGAAGTCCAGTGTCAAGTACCCACAGTCAGTGATGGTCTGGAGTGCCATGTCAGCTGCTGGTGTTGGTCCACTGTGTTTTATCAAGGGTAGGGCCAATGCAGCTAGCTATCAGGAGATTTTGGAGCACTTCATGCTTCCATCTGCTGAAAAGCTTTATGGAGATGAAGATTTCATTTTTCAGCACGACCTGGCACCTGCTCACAGTGCCAAAACCACTGCTAAATGGGTTACTGACCATGGTATTACTGTGCTCAATTGTACTGCCAACTCTCCTGACCTGAACCCCATAGAGAATCTGTGGGATATTGTGAAGAGAAAGTTGAGAGACACCAGACCCAACACTGTGGATGAGCTTAAGGCCGCTATCGAAGCATCCTGGGCCTCCATAACACCTCAGCAGTGCCACAGGCTGATTGCCTGAAAAGGATTCCCGACCAAGTATTGAGTGCAGAACTGAACATAATTATTTGAAGGTTGACTTTTTTATATTAAAAGCACTTTTTTTTATTGGTCGGATAAAATGTGCTAATTTTTTGAGATAGGAATTTTGGGTTGTCATGAGCTGTATGGCAAAATCATGAGTATTAAAACAATAAAAGACCTGAAATATTTCAGTTGGTGTGCAATGAATCTAAAATATATGAAAGTTTAATTTTTATCAGTACATTACAGAAAATAACGAACTTTATCACAATATGCTAATTTTTTGAGAACGACTAGTATATGAGCCACACTACCGAAAGAAGGCTCTTGCATCCAACAATGAAAAATTAGCTTTTACACAGTCGGGTAGAGTAAGCCCAAAGCTGCAAAATGCAGCAATACCTTGAAAACTGACCGAGCTATGCCATTTCTTGTGTGAGCATTCAACTAAACATTTTAAAAGACATTTTAGAGAAAAATGAGCACAAAGATTGCCCTTCTTCCAAGATCATTAGATCTTAGCAACCAAACATTTTTGTGCACCTTACCCAGATAAACTTTGAGAAAACATGTCTAGGAAAAGTTTTAGGAAGAGATGATAAGAGAAATGATCCTCATTTTAATCTGACATGCCCTTTTTAAACCCATCTGTCACCGTGGTAACCCCCAAAAATGAACAAAAAAAATTTTTTTTTCATTTCTGTTTATTCCAATAAGATCAGTATGTATCTTTTCAACCATTATATAAAAAAATTCAAATGACACTGATTTGGAAAAAAAAAAAAAACACTGTCAGGTTCAAACAATAACACTGAAATTAAGAAAACTATATAATATATAACAAAACTCTCTGATCTCTTTATACAAGTAAGCTTCATCAACTCTACCCTCATCATTATTATCTTAATCTATATCCTGCTCAGCAGAAAGGATCACATCATCACCAAAAACACCACTCATGCACATTTTTATTAACAGATGCCTCTTCTTCTTCAACATCAAAATCGAACTCTTCATCAACACATCTGGCATCATCATCATTTTGTTCATCTGTAAAAGGAATTTAAGTATTTTTTCAGGTCTTGACCAATTTTCGTGTAAAACTAAACAACCCATGATCTAGCATGTCCAGTCCAGACAAGATTGCACACAAATCAAATAATCAAAAAAATTCCATAATCAAATTTTGCATGCAGAGAAAAATACTCACCAGCAAAATCTGCAAGAACGCCAAGCATTCTGACATCTTCAAAGCCCAATTCTCGCGTCGACTTTAACATCTATACTAATGCTGCTAGACATCACAGATCACATTTCACTCTCCTTTTCCAGAAACTGTGTATTCACAATGTTATAAATAAACTTAATGACTGTTATTGAAGAGAAAGTCGGAGATAAGTTCCACGTGCAGTGAACCGGAACCCGGAAGTAAACCGGAAGTTAACGTGTGACGGGCACTGCGAATGTGCAAGCCCGAACTGATCAATCAGTGTGCTTGTTTCAGATCTTCCTTAGCAACTAGCCTACATTGTTTACGAGCATATCGTCTTCATAGCCTTTATTTTATTCGCTGAAATGGCATTTTGTTATCAAAACAGTATCCAAAATGGAGAGACGACTTCACGACCGTTCTTCTGGTGTATGGATTATAGTGTCTTATACCGAATTCGGTGAATAATTGCAATGAAAACCAGTAAGTTTTGCTACTGTTTTTTATCTAGTTTTATGAGGATACTTGCCAGAAAAATGGAATAAAAGCCATTTTTAGTGAGTTTTAGGTGTTTTCATGTGAGGAAGTGATAGTTGAATACTTGTTTTAATAGTTTATGCAAAAATCCGTATTTCTATAAAAATGGACCATTTTTAATTTTCTGGCCTTTATCTCAAGAGTGTTCTGTGCAACAAGCGACTACTTTCGGTGGAGCGCTTCACATATATGGAGTCTCCTGTCATGGAGGCTGCCATCACAATTTTTTTTTTTTGAGCAGCGCAGAATCATAGAGGGTTCATGTAATTGCAATCTGGAATTGCATCATTAATGCTATAACATTCAGATAAATCTTACACGCTGTAACTTCATTTGTAAGTTTCAATGTCTGTCCTGACTTTCTCTTCATCCAGGTGATTTTGACTGAAATTTACACGACTGGTTTCCAGCGCTCGTTTTTTGATGACGATGACCTGACCAGCATAGCAGAAAATGATGTCATTTATGCCTTCCAGGCCCCACCCCTCTTCATTAGGGGAGGATCCACTAGAATATCAGGTAAGCAAAAATTTTTTTATAACAACGGTCCAACTGGGTTTCTTCCCAGCATCCATACAAGCCATAGATATTATGGTATTTTTGATATAATAACACCCAATAATTGCTTATTGTACAGTCAGTGAATCTTTTCCTTTTCTGAGTATAGGTTACAGAAATACCTTGACTCTTAATGCCGAATCCTGTCAATGAGGTAGTACTATGAAGGGTACTTCAGTTGTACTTTCATTTTATATGTTGTACCTGGAAAGGTTGTGTATCTTTGAATTAGCTTTTATGTTGAACGTAAACATACAGGCCTGTTTTGTGCCCATTGTAGACAACTCTGTACGTGCCCCTGTGAATATCTTACTACAGAAACAATAAGGTGTTATAAGGACTGCATTATTATAGATTCAAGATTCTTTATTGCCATTTGTGCTTTTACACACACAGGAATTTCTTGTGCAGTCGTGCAAAGAGTCAAACTGTGTGTGTGTGTGTGTGTGGGGGGGGGGGGGGGTTGGGGGGCAGAAAGGCTCGGCGAGAACACATACTTCTGTAGAATAGGTACCTAAAGTCCTATGAATAGAAGGGATCTTACACAGGCCCAGTAAACAGTACCATTATAGTAAAATTATTATAGTAATAATGACAATAGTAATAATAATAATAATCATAATAATAATGATGATACAATATACAAAGTGAGTCAGTAATGCAACAGAAAAAAGATGCAACAAAGTCATTAGACATTATATTATAAATTATATTGCAGTCAGTTATATAGTATTAACTAATATATATATATATATATATATATATATATATATATATATATACACACACACACACACACACACACACACACACACACACACACACACACACACACACACACACAATGTGTACACAGACGCTCCCCGACATACGGCTGAATGTAAGGTGAAAAAAAAAAAAACGAGATGGCTTGCCTGCTTTTTCTGATTACCACTATCACAAGTAGGCTTACGCTTCTGACCAACTATATTTGCTTTGGGTTACAAAAGTCCGCAAAACAGTGTAAACACAAAGATCACAGAGACGACATCTTAACACAAGGGTAACACGCGGTGAACTGGGAAGAAGGAGGGCACGTTCAGTCTGTTGTTTGTAAACAATGGACGCAGCCTCATGCGTAAGTAGTGTATGATGTCAGCGTACTACATAGGTACGTCTCGTACTCCAGAGAGCACGCTAAACTCAAAATCTGACCTTTTTTTTTTTTTTTTTTTTATAAACGTAAAATAAAAAAAATACATAAAACAAATGAACATAAAGTGGGGAGTGTCTGTATATACACACACACACACACACACGCGCATACATATATACGTATATATATATATTCACCTGCAATATTCTCAAAGCTACCGTTTCCAACACCACCACATTTTCTGGACCATAAGGCGCACCAGATTACAAGGCACAATACTACTGAACGATGATTGAACAACCGCCGCCCATACATAAGGCACACCGGAATCATCATCATTGAAACCGTAGTCGATTAGACCGTTGGTGCACCCATTGTTTGACTGTCTCTCGCCACTTGAGTCGGTCTTCTGCAAGATGGCAAAGTCTGGCTAAGCTCTTAATACCAGACCAATCCAAAATATCATCCAGCCATAATCGTTGAGGTCTCCCAAGATATCTCATTCCATTGATGGTTACTTGAATCAGCCATTTCGTCTCACTTGGTGACCAAAGAAGGTGAATTTCCTCCGCATCACAACTGCCATACATCTTTCAGGGAAGCTGTTGCCACAAATTACCTGTATCTTGTCCCACACAAATTTGTTTGATCTTTTGTCTCTCCAAGAGATACCAAGCAGCCGGCGGTAGTACTTCATTTCAAACGCCTCAATCTTCTCCCATATTTTCTCTGTTGTTGTCCAGCTTTCACAACCATACATCAGAATACTGGTAACCATTGCATTCATGAGTCGAATCTTCTGTCTTACATTCAGGTTTCTAGCTTTCCAGATTTTTTCCATCTTTGCCAGAGCACTCGTTGCTGCACCAATTCTACATTTCACTTCATCTTCGCTTGTGGTCTTTTCAGTGATCATTGAGCCCAAGTACTTGAATCTTTTCACTTGTTCAAGATCTTCTCCATTGAGAGACACAGTAATCTGACCCACCTCACCTCTTCCTGTGACCATCAATTTGTTTTTCTCACTGCTGATTTCCATGCCATAGCTGCGCGCCGTTGCATCCAGTCTTGCAATGATTGTTCTCAATTCATCTTCTGTATCAGCGATGCTTTCAGTTTTTGGATGGCATGTTCGACTTCTGTCTTGAGAATTGTCTGATCTTCATCTTTCCCTTTGCTGTCGACATCTTCATCTAGAATACCGGACTATAAGGCGCATTAAGTGAAAAAAAAAAAAAAAAATGTCAGATGAGTCAGACTTGATTCAACTCTCACAATAACTCCCAAAATTGTTCATTTATTACAATATAAAACAATAAACTTACTTTAAACTTAGTTCATTCCTCTTCCATAATTCTATCAAATTCTTCATTTTCAGTGACCGAGTTTAAAAGTTGCATGAGTTGGACATAAAGGCCGGATACCTCTATTATTTTTTATTATTATATTATTTTATTATATTTTATTGTCTATCATTCCCTCACACAATACGAGTCAGAACAATAGAAATGGTGATTAGAAGTCTTCTGGGTCGTGACCGAAACTTCTCTGTCACACCCCCTTAAAGAGACAATGCCATCACAGTAACAAACATGGTGGAGCACAATTGCACCGTGAGTATTGTGTTCGTTACAGAACGGAGATCAGTACCCTTAAGTAAGGAGCTCTATCAGTGTAACCTTAAATTCAAGAAGGATAATCCAAGGTCTCAGGAGGATACCTGGAGCGGTGCTTTATCCCAATGATGAACATGAAACTCTGATTAAGCCAGCTGAGCATCCTGAGAGTAGAGATGGAGGTTAGGTGGAAAACCACTCAGGTATTACTCAGCGAGTCATCTGACTACAATAGCAGCAATGCTGGTATTTGGATATAAAGCCTGGATCACTGTAACCTATGACCTGTTGACGCCAATATCTAGCGGTTGGAGTTCTTTGATTCATCCACTGCAATGATGGAAAGCTCTGAAATAGTTTGCTTCACTTGGGTTTTGACAGTGTCAGTGAGGTGGAGTCTCGCGGCTTCATCCATGCATAAGGCGCACTGGATTATAAAACGCACAGTCAGTTTTTTGAAAATTAAAGGCTTTTAATTGCACCTTATGGCCCGAAAAATACGCTGATCACATTTTGACAAATCACAATCCAGAACTCGGCACCTTTTGACCAATCACAGTCCGGAACTTAACCAGTGGATGCAAAGTATAGGTTAATGACATACTTTAAATAATTCATAAATTAATAATCATAATAAATAATCTAAACATTAAAAATAGAAACCAACCAAAAAAACAAAGAAATAGGACTTACAAAAAGAAACAAACAGTGTCAAAGTAAATCAACAATTAAACATAAAACAAGTGGAAAAAATACTACTAATAAAATAATAATTATTATTATAATCATAAAACAAAATTAATAGATAAAATAGATTATGAATAAATAACACGTTTACATTTTCAGACTGTCTGTCTTCCTTTCAGCTTTTTCCATTTTAATCGGGATTCGCCACAGCGAATCATCTGATTCGCACGTTTGATTTGGCAGAGGTTTTTACGTCGGATGCCCTTCCTGTCACAACCCTTTTTAGCAAGGGACAGAAACACGCTGATGACTTTGCAGCTACTCTTTACGAAAGTCAGCAATGGTTCTTTTACATGCCTCTCACCATAGACAGTGGGAGACATGGCCCGCCTTTGATAACCCAGTTAGCTGCACTGGGGGGGGGACAGTGACAACCTTGTGGAGAGTGGGACTCGAACCCCCAACCTTTGGATCAGCGATCCAGTGCCCTATACCACTAGACCACCACTGCCCCTTACATTTTCAGACTACAACTGCATAATAAAGGTGAAAAACTTATATCCTTGATGATGCCACCTGGCAACCAAACCAAGTACCTTTATTTCTGATTGTGTGTGAGGGTTTACAAGAATAAACTATTCAGCTGTAAGCACTATTCATTAAAATCTTTCAGGGTGAATGTAGCTGTACTGGTAAACATAGATCTGCTCTGATAAAATTCTGTATATAACACAAATAAACAGTATAAAATAAAAGTGGTCATAATTGCATATTTAGTCTGTCAAGGTTATGCAGTTACATGGTTTGAATTATTGTTTTTAGACCAAAACGTCCCCCAAGTCTGATCTGAGCACTTCTGAATGGCATGCAGGTCTTACGTGTTCTGCTGCTGCAGACAGCCTTCTTGTTTAGGAGTGTAACAAAAATCATCAGCATCATTGGTGTCATTTAGTATTTTAGAAACCTCTCGTTACCCTCTGAGTCCAAGACTGAAAGGGTTGTGAGATAAATATATAACAGTATGTTGTATCAAAATGCCGTATTAATGATGATGGCACAATTCCACATCGTGTCATCACATTGTCATGAGTAAGAGGAAATGTTGGGATCTATGTCCGTAGCATTATTGCAACATAAACATACGTATTCCTGTCTGTCTTCTAATTTATTTCAGTAAGTATTAATGTAGGTTATATGCAATCAGTCAGTACCAGTGCAGTATTTGTTAAACCCAGTAAACATCTCTCGGTGCGCTAGCTGTTCATTCTGTGTGCGCACAAATCCAATGTACAAGCCTCGGCAGTGTTGATGGGGAAAAAAAGTGGCCTTCGAGAAACACACAAGGCTATTCTAGCCAATCAGCAACAGATGATGTCATTACGGTAAGATTACTTTGAATATCCCAATAAGACAGGATAGACAGTGGGGTTGTACTCAAGGACAGATATCTGCATTTTTATATATATATATATATATATATATATATATATATATATATATATATATATATATATATATATATATATATATATATATAATATATATATATATAATGTGTATATATATATATAATGTGTATATATATATAATGTGTGTATATATATATATATATATATATATATATATATATATATATATAATGTATATATATATAATGTGTGTATGTGTATGTGTATATATATATATATATATATATATATATATATATATATAGTGTGCGTGTGTTCCTGTAAAATACGATATATCATGATTCAGTGAAATTGTTTTTTTTATATTGGTATCATGCTGTGAAAATCCATCCATCCATCCATTCAACAAACCATTTAATCCTACTAGGGTCACAGGGAGGCTGGAGCCTATCTTACCCAACTCTGTGCGAAGACGAGGTACACCTTGAACACTCCTCAGTTAATTTCAGGGCCATTGCACACAGCCATTCATACCCTCCCTCACACTCGGGGCGATTTGGAATTATCAGTTTGCCTGATGCACATGCCTTTGGACTGTAGGAGGAAACCGGAGTACCTGGAAGAAACCCACACAATCATAGGAGGAACAAGTAATGCTCTCACCAAGCACAAACGAGTGACAATCTTAAAGCTGATGGATGTATTTTAGTGAAGAACGCAGATTAATTTTTTTTTTTTTTTTTTTTTTTTTTTTTTTTTTTTTAATTTTATCACAGCGGTCTGTGTGACCATATGGAGTATGCGACAGCATTTTCTTTCTGATTTCCACGCATATTACACATGCAAGCTGAAATCAGGACAAAGACTATTGGGGGGGGGGTCTACTGTTCACACCACAGAATTTACAAATTATTTTAAACAGACCCAGACATCCACACAAACACAGACATCCTTCTCTTCCACTTTTGTGCTATTCATAGCTGCTGCGCTTCACTGAAAGACAAACACAATACACATGGTGATGGTGAAGCGGCTTAACACTTGCAGGAAGGCCCCCATAATTACAGCAAGCTCCACTGTATTTACATGCGTGTCTGAACCTGTGGCACATGTTTACTAGGAAAAGACAGATACAAGGAGGCTGGGTGATGGAGTCAGAGAGGGACTGATGGCATGCTACCGATTGTTATTCTTAGCCTCTTCCATCTTCGATACTCCGGTTGTCTGAAGTTGTTCCTGTAATAATGCTGTGCTCAGTGTGTAAAGCCCGCTTGGGTTTTGAGATTGCCCTTTGGCCATTCTCTTGTGGACTGAGACACAGGATATTCCTACAGGGGGTGTGAGGTGTTTAATTAAAGATCTGACAGCTTTGGCTCATGCTGACACTCTGCACAGAGGAGCTCTCGGGCAGCTGTGAGGGGTTTTGGGTTGATTCTTTGTGTTATTCACTTAAAGGAAGAGCAAGATGATGAAGGTCATGTGTCTTGAGCTTTGCACTTTCATTCGAACTGTAAGGTAATTAATAAGGATCAGTGAGATTTATCTATCTGAAGAGTTTTCATCGATTGAAACCCCTAGCAAGTTTGTCTAAGCACTGACACTGGAGACTCCTTCCAGAAAGGTGACATTAATACTGTATCGCTCAGATGTACGTATGGACGCTGGGTCTAGGACATTTTCTCACAAGACAAATGCTCACAACCTAAATGGAAAAAAAAAACAGACATTTGCTCACAACATAAAAATTTTTTGTTCAATTTTAACCCTAACCCCTAAACCCTAACCCCTAACCCCTAACCCTAAACAGACAGCGGTGCTCAGTCATTACTGCTGCTGCTAAATTTGGTGGGGCCAGTAGTTGGTGGGGCCGGTGGTGTAGGGGTTAGGGTGATGCGCTCATGATCGGGAGGTTGTGAGTTTGAATCCCACGGAGACCCCCACTGTGCTAAGACCCCTGGGCAAGGGCTCAACCACAAGTGTGCCTCTGTTCACCCAGCAGTATAAATGGGTACCAGTAAAATATACTGGAAAGATAACCTGCGATGGACTAGCGTCCCATCCAGGAGGAGTTGAATTCCAGGGCTCGGTTGTTCAAAACACGGTTCTTTTAACCAGCGGTTAACCCCTAACAGCTGGTTAAATTTTTAACCCGCCGTTAGCTAACCGACCGTTAAATATGCGTCGTTCAAAGCAAGGGTAATCATGTCGTTAGTTCACGTTGCCGTCAAAGTTAACAGTGTGGTTAACATTACTGGTTAGCACTAAGGGGTCATTCAACATTTTCAACATTTTCCTAAGTGTACAAAACGTACGCTAGGGGGGAGGGGTAAGATGTCTGTGTACACTTTTTAATATTATAAAAATGTCGATCAACAATAATTATTATTATAAATAAATAAATAAATATTATTATTAACTCTCAATGCGTGATTCGCCAACCACCTGCGGGCATGTGCACCCCCCCCACACACACACAGCAGGAGTTGACTTCCACTGGACAAGAAATTATGTGTATTCACAATCTTATAAATAAACTTAATGAATGTTATTGAAGAGAAAGTCGGAGATAAGTTCCGCATAACTAGAGTCAGGATGTAAACCGGAAGTTAACGTGTAACGGGCACTGCGCATGTGCACGCCTGAGCTGACCAATCAACAAACATAATATTATCAGTAAGCAATAAGAGCTGAAAACTGTCAATCAAACAAAGTGTGAGAGCTATACGTGGTAGCATAACTACAGGCATTTTGTCGGGGGTGGGGGCTCCAGCGTGACAGCGCCTCGGTGCACTAAATGAGGTTGATGAATACGGAGTCTGCCGAGGTTGGAGTGGAAGAATTCAAATGGCCATCACAGAGTCCTGACCTTAACCCCATATAACACTGTTCACCCAACATCACTGCCAGGAGCAAGATCTCCGTCTGCATCTGAAGAAAGAATCCCGTCTTTAGTTTTGTTGTTTTTCCCGAGAACAGAACCATCATCATTTCAGCCACTTTCCAGTTTTTAGCAATAAAATGTTCAAGTGCAGGTGAAAAGTCTCGTTTGGGTGGTGCTAACAAAATGTGCGGTCTATTACTGCTGATGGAGATCTCTCCAACCTTGGATGTGGCCTGAGACAAGACACATGTGACACGTATTACAGTGTCTGATGAATTGTTTGGAGTTCATGCCACAAATCTGACCGGCTCCTAATGTGTTTTGTACATGGAGTGCGGTGCACAAAATAGCATTCCATGTTCCTCAATCTCCAAAAGCAACTCATAATCCATAATAATAATATGCTTTCTTGAAAAGTTGAAAGGAACAGTAGATGTATTTACCAGTACTGACAACACCTTTACTGTTTTTAATATGGCATGGTTTTACTGAAGCACCATCCTACAGGAATCATCCCATCATTTCTCTGTGTATGTGAATAGTATGGAAGGCTTGGCATGGAAAGATGCATACCATGACCAGTGAACAAATTGTCAATCGTTTTGATTTCATGTCTGTCATAAGTCAGTATACATGGAGACCCTCCGTGCGTCACCTCTCAAGCCTTTAAATTGGTACAAAGTGATTTGGAAGTTAATCATGCAGCAAGCTGTGCTGGAGGAAAGCAGAAACTGCAGTAATTGTGAATAAATATAGATGCTACTAATTAGCCGGCAGTCAAAGAAAATGAATGAACCTGATGTCTTGATACTTCGTGTTAAGCTTGCATGAGGGATGTGATCAGCTCTGCTATTCATGCAGTGAGCTCTTGAGTGGAGGAGACATGAACTTACTGGCATGAAAATGTGGTGCATTCAATGGTGGTTTTTGACTTTCTGGAAAGGTTAGAAATATCCAATGTTTTTTTTGTTATGTATACAAGGATCCCTCGTGACTTCGCGCTTCAATTCATGAGGCTTCAGTGCATCGTGGGTTTTTTTTTTTTTTTTTTTTTTTTTTTTTTTAATATTAATCGAATTAAATAATTATTAAGGAAACTAAGAAAATGCCACAAAAACAAGGCCAATTATGCAAAAAAAACCAACCCTAAACAAATAAAAACAACCCAAAACCTCCTATCAAAACTAGTTACATTTTTGTGAGGTGCGTATAGCTGAGTGCGTGCACGCTCGTCTGCATGCGTGCGCGTCTGTATGTGTGTGTATTTATATTTTATTTACATCTTATGCATTATTTTTGAATGTTTAATTGTTATTATAAGCATTAATAGCATTGAATATGTATTTATTGATATTATATACACATATACATGTACGTATACGTCAGTTGGGAAGTGATCCTACTTCACGGAATTTGGTGGTGGCGGGGGGGGGGGGTTCTTGGTCCCAATTAACTGCGAAAAGTGAGAGATCCCTGTACTGCAAATGGATGATGAAGATTGACAAACATTAGTTTTGTGAATGTATAACCACACTAGCATCATATCCCTTTTCTAATGGGAGAGGAGTAGAATCAGATGTGGTCTTGTGCTGTTGTAGTTCAGTCACTTCAATGTTAATACCCCCATTTCACTGGAGCACGGCAGACTTACGGAAGCAAAAATGTTGTCATTCGCAAACGTGCCACAATTACAGGGATCCCTCGCTACTTCACGTTTCAGTTAATGCGGCTTCAGTGCATCGCAGTTTTAAAAAAAAAATAATAAATAAATGTTCATCGGATAAGGATATTAGGGAAGAATAGGTGGAAAAGTTAAGCAAAATGTCACAAAAACAAGGCCAATAATGCAAAAGAAAAAACCCTAAACCAACAAAAAACAACCCAAAATTTCCCATCAAAACTGAATACATTGTTACATCTGTGTATGCACACACATCTGCGCAGCCACGCCCCCCTCTGCCGGAGCCTAGTATTAAGTGTACCTCAGGATAATGTTTAATCATATTTCCGGATGTATGCAAAAAACGAATTGGAGAGCGTCTGTATTTATATTTTATTTACATCTTATGTTATTTTTTCAATGTTTAATTGTTATTATAAGCATTTATAGCATTGGATATGTATTTATTGATATTATATACATGTAAATATACGTCAGTCGGGGGTGGGGGTAGGGGGTATGTGATCCTACTTCACGGATTTCCATGGTTGCGTGTGGATCTCGGTCCCAATTAACCCCGGAAAGTGAGGGATCCCTGGATTTCCTCATCTTCTGTGTCATTCAGTGTGATTCCGTAGTTATTTCTCAAGTCTTCCTCCACTTCCGTATGCTTCCGGCAGGCCAAAATATTCTGTTTTTCTGGAAAAAAAATTCCATGAGTGTTCCATGGGGTCACTTGGGCGTACCTTTTCCGCACATGCTGTGAACGTTCCGAGAGTGTAAGAATTTCCACTTTTCCGTAGGATTTTCACCCATTTTCCGTGTAAAAATGCCGAAGCTCTTCCGTAGACTGCGTTCTGCCGCTTTCTGCTACAATCCTTGCATGCCGTAGTCCAGTGAAATGGGGGTATAAAGTTATTCTGAGATTGCGCATTCTGAGATTGTTTTTCTGCTCACCATAAGTGTAAAAAGTGTTTGGCGGTACTGTAGCTTTCCTGTCAACACAGGCCAATCTCACTGCTCAGACATCTCTCACGAACAAGACTGAATAAACAATATGGACTGTTGTGCATGAAAAGGGTCGCGTGGTTCATCAAAGTGCAGGGCAAAGCTTCATACTCTAAAATATACAACGGGCAGAATTTTATTCCTTATCTTACATGTACCACTACCGCCTCTTTAGCTTTGTCTTTGCATATCAGAAATTTTGCTTAACTATAGTCGTTCTAATCATTTAATGTACACTGCCCATCCAAAAGAAAGAAAAATCCACTTACAGTGAGTCGTCGACTTACGACCTATGCGAGTTACGTCTGATCGACTTTACGAAAGTGGTGAAGCATGATTCATGGCAGTGCAGCGCGAGTGTTGTGTATGACAGTTGTTTGCGCTGCCGGCAGCGCCAGCATCTTAAAACGCCAAGCAGGAGATGGTGCAGCTTCACTTTCTAACTGCTCAGATTCATCTACTTTCAATGCCACGTCACTGTGGCGCGAAGCGGAGAGCCAATCCTTTGTGTGTGGGCGGGCCCGATACCTTGAAATTCTAATTTTATTGGACTCACATGCTGCAGTGTTTATATGACAGGAAGCGTGTCCCAAGTTTTGGCAATCAGCTGCTCTGCGGGTTGACGTTTTTCCGTGTCTGTCCATTTGTGTTTGTTTGCCAGCTGTGCTTGGCTTCGTGGAAATGAGCCGATCAAAACAAGGGAAATTTATCTCTTTACTCAAAAATAACACGCGCAGTCTGTGGCTGTTGTTATAATCCAATAAAATTGGAGTTTGAAGCTATTGGACCCGCCCACACAGTGGAGTACAGAAAGGATTGGCTCTCCGCTGTGTGTCACACTGACGTGGAATTGAAAATAGATGTATAGATTTAAATGCGCAAGATTTATTCATCTGTTTTTGTTTGACGTGAGTGTATTTGGATGGAAAGTCGACATACGACCATATCGAGTTACGACCCGTCTGCTGGAACCAAACGCGGTCGTAAGTCAACGACTCACTGTATTATTACAGGGATCCCTCACTTTCTGTGGTTAATTGAGACTGAGATCCCCATGACCACGGAATTCCACGCACTAGGATCCCCCCCCCCCCCGACTGACATATATGTGTATATAATATCAATAAATACATATTCAATGCTATGAATGCTTATAATAACAATTAAATATAAGATAAAATATAAATGTTAGATGTAAATAAAATATAAACACACACACAGATGCGGGTGCACGCACTCAGATACGTACCTTTATAAAAATGAAACTAGTTTTGATAGGTTTTGGGTTGTTTTTTGTTTTTGTTTGTTTGGGTTTTTTTGCATAATTGGCCTTGTTTTTGAGGCATTTTCCTGAACTTTTACCCCTATTCTTCCATAAATGTATTATTTTTTAATTCGCTGAATATTTAAAAAAAAAAAAAAAAAAAACGCAATACACTGAAGCCGCATGAATTGAAGAGCGAAGTAGTGAGGGATCCCAGTATTTTGTTGGACATGCCTTGAATACAGGGTGCAATAGCAGTGGAATTGTTTTGACGAACTTCAGCAACGTCACAACATTTATCTCCGTTTAGAGTTGGGCTTGTTTTTCACCAGCTGTTTGAATCGATGATGGAAAAATAGCAAACAGATCAGGACTCTGAGAAAATGATTCCTCATGCTCTTTGAACTCCTATAAAATTTTGAGCATAGATTTTATATCTGTTCTATCAGGGAACAAAAAGCCCATGGATGTGTTAACCTGCTCATTCAGGTCATCGTCTGACTACAGTTTATTGCCACGTTAATGTTGCTGAGCCTTGACTGCACCAAGTGAAGCAACAATGCCATGGTGATTTAATCAAGGCTAAAGGCGGTTCATCAAAATAGTGGACATGCGAACTTGGCCAGGCAGAGTTTATCAGTAACTGAGTTTATTTATATATAATAATTGTGTACTGTTTTTACATTTTGTTTAAAGCTACTAGTTTCTGAGTTGCTCTTTATGGTCTTCTCAGTCATTTTTGTTCTCGTTCAAGACAATTAAAATGAGACAAATAACACTCAAAGGATATTTGCCTGTGTAATAATTATAATTAATATTGTTTCTGTTTGATAGCACATGTAAGACGTTTTGGAGACAAAGTCAGAGAGGCTAGATTGAGATGGTTTGGACATGTACAGAGGAGGGATAGTGAGTATATTGGTAGTAGGATGCTGAGGTTGGAACTACCAGGCAGAAGGCCTAGAGGAAGACCAATGAGACGATTCATGGGTGTGGTGAAGGCGGACATGAAGGTCATTGGTGTAAGAGAAGAAGATGCAAAGGATAGGGTGAGATGGAGGCAGATGATTCACTGTGGGCCCCTGAAGGGAAAAGCCGAAAGGAAAAGAAGAAGATTGTTTATGTTTGATAAATCTACTTGTATATTGCTATTTGTAAATTAAATTTAAGATTTCAGTAATCTTTTCTCTAGGCAACAGTGATCTCGGCGCCTTGAGAAGTCTCAGATGAGACAGTTAACAGAAACGGACTTGAGCTGTCCTGTACTAACGCTGATGTTTCCTCCCCTCTACAGGCTACCATCACAGTCTCCCTTCTTCTCCGTACTCTTCATCCGGGCCCGAGGCTCATAGGTTGGCTGCATCTGGGGCACTTTCTTCTGAGTTCCTCAACCAGGGAGGTGGAACAGCAAAGATTCTCTTGCTGGTGTGTAACGTTGCTGGAGCAGGCCAGCAGGCTGTGAGGTGAGGCCAGTGGAACCACTGTATACCATTATGGTCTTAATTTACTGGACATGGTGTTAAGTATGTGCAAGCCTGATACCAGCTGGAATAAACATAAGTAGTAGGGTCTGCAATGTCTATTAAATGAGCAAAGTCCATAATTTTATTGTTTAACTATGCAGGGCTTAATGGTAACATGGAGTTCAATTCCTCCTGGGTCCATCGCAGGTTCCCTTCCCATTATTTTTACTGGAAGCCATTTATCTGTAGGGTTGACAGATGTACACTTGTGGTTAAGCCATGGTTTAATGGTTGAAGAACTGGGTTTTAAACATGAAGTTTGCTGGTGGCAAAATGTGTGGCAGCAGGAGAATGAGGTGTACCGTCCGGTCCTCCAACTTCAATGCTGAACTACCCATAAGCAAGACCTTGCCTAACAATGTCGAACTGGGATTTGAACTACTGTATGTATTATTCACACCTTCTCAAATGTCAAAATAAAACACAATCGTCACTCAGTTATTTGCCAAACTGCTTAATCCTACTAGGGCCACCTAGAGGCTGGTGCCTATCTCGGCCTGCACGTAGCAAATACTCAACTGGCCAGACTATTGCAGAGCTACACTCGCGCCTTGGGTCAATTTGAAACAGCCAGTTTGACCTAATGTGCAGGTTTTTGGTCTGTTTGAGGCAAGCAGAGTACTGGGAGGAGATCTACGCAAGCACTGGGAGAAACCTGCCATTCCATATAAGGATCGCCCAAACTCGGGACTCAAACCCGGGACCTTCTTGCTGTGAGGTGGATGTGCTAATTGCTACGCCACCGTGAGCCACAGAATGCCTGAATTGTTGAATAAGTGCATGCATGTACTCATGACTATGAATCTTAATATCCTTTCTGTCCGCTGGGAGGACTGGTGTTCTATAGATCTGATCCTTTCAGTAGAAACCTTATAATGACATAATGTGTCACACTGTAACTGATGTAGGAGCTCTGAGAACTCCCTTCCCTTCGGCAAAAGGGGGAAAAAAAACGGAATATAGATTGACAGACTTTTATCCCAGTACGGTTTTCAGCTCTTGAGAGGTTTCAGATAAACTTGACATAGTGGCATGATTCATCAGATAGACTTTAGTCGGTGGCAGTCAGCTAAAGATCAAGAGCCCCCTGTCAGTTCCTTTCTACTTATAGTAACAGTGAAAAGAAAAAGACAAGGAGAAAGAAAGAGCAAGATCAGTATAGAGGAAAGTTTTAAATCGAGTATACGTTTTTTGGAGAAAGTACCACTTTAAGTGCTCCTTTCATGCCATCATATAGTAACACCCCCACCCATTTTCACCATAATTTAGTCATTTTCATCCATCAGGTATTGCCTTCCCTATTAGACGATCACCATCAACCAGAGAAGGGCGAACGCATGCACACGCCCCCTCCGTGATGTACAACACTAGCCACCCGCTTCATTTCAAACTGTGGCACAGGTGTATTTGGGGGCGGTCTAACACCCCTTCATATGAATGAGCTCACTCACAGACCCCTGTGATTGGCTGGTGAGCGATGTGAGTGACAAGGAAGTGAGCGTATGCCGCCTCTCCCTCCAAAGAGAGCTTGACCAATTAGCATCCATTGACTCCCAGTCAAGGATGACTGTGGCATTAACCTGGATTCGAACTCGTGGTCTGTGGGTTAATAATCGTGCAGCTTGTTGATATGCCACTCGGGAGCCCATAACACCTTTAAGTCTGTGCAGAAAAAACTCAGGACAGAAAGATATAGTTAAGAAAAAGCGCTGATGAATCTTGGCGGTATCAGTACAAACAAAAAACAGGTTAATTTATAAACGAAGGGACAAAAGATGGTCACTTTGCCATAAAACGGACATTCGTTTACTTTTTAATTTACTAGGGCAAACATCCTAGCATACGGGTTTGCACATCCGCCGCCGAACAAGAAGCCCCTTGGTTTGCGTTTTGCTCTCAGGCGTTTCTGTGTGGAGTTTGCATGCTCTCTTCATACTTGCATAATTTTACTCTGAGTACACCAGTTTAATTTCACAGCCAAAGACATGCACATTAAGCTAACTGGCTGTTCCGAATTGCCTATAGCTGTGATTGTGAGTGTGAATGGCTGTGTGTGTATTGGTCCTGCCATAGTCTGGTGAGCAGGTCAGGGTGTATCCTGTCTTCACCCAGTGTTGACCGAGATAGACTCCAGCCTCCCCTGCCACCATAGTAGGATTAAGCAGTTCGGCAAATGAGTGAATGGGTCATTCGTTCATTTTCTGAACCGTTTAAACCTAATTAGGGTTGCGGAGAGGCTGGCGCCTATCTTGGCCGACGCTGGGCGAGGGAAGAGTACACCATGGACGGCTCATAAGGCCATCATAGGGCAGAAATACGCAGAAGGCTATGCTGCCTGCTCTTGACAAAAGTCAGCAATGGTTCGTTTACATCCGTCCACCGTAGACGGTCAGAGACATGGCCGGCCTTTGAGAACCCAGTTCGCTACACTGAGGGTGAGTGAGTGTAATGTTCTACTTTTTGTGACTCCAAAGATGAGAACACTGGCACTGATATGAATGCTTTAATGAAGAAAGAAATGTCCTGGTTGACCTCTGGACTTGAACCCAGGATCGTCTTTTCTGGTAGGTAGACGTGCTAACCGCTATACCGCTCTGGCCTTCCCGGAATTTTTAAATCTAGTTGACGTGCCCTTCAGTTCTCAAGTAAGGAGTTCAGAAGTCATCTTCAACTCTGATGACAAAGGTGGACAATGCTAGTACAATTACAGATGGATGGGAATGGTAGAATTTTTAAAATAAATAATTAGAGTTTAGTGTGGGCCAGATGTAGGTGCGTCAATAGCAATGGCACATAATGTAGCTTGATGCACCTGAAATTACCATTAGCTTTACCAAAACTGTCGTTCATCACAGAAACAGCTCCTGAGATCACCTTCTAAATGAATACAATAAGAATGAGGTGCAGATGATTGCTGTTTAAAAGCAATTTTGAAATGGTGGAAATGACCAACCACAGAGTCATCAGAATACATATCGGTACTGTGACCTAGCTGCTGGTTAGCATAAAACATGGGTATGTGTTTTTATGGGTCTGTATGAGAAAGAGCCCTTCACCTTGTGTCTGTACACGGGTTTATTTTGCTGTTTGTGGTGAATAGTAGTCCTTTCCCTGCGGACAGCCGAATGTCCTCACTGCCACATTAGGCATACAACAGGGGAGAGCAGACACACTGCCGGTAACAAACTATCCAGTAATGATTTGAAGCACCGTGATAAGAAACCTCTGGTTTAGGGTATTGAGCAGGACAAGGTCACTGAGTGAGAAATCCTACAGCTTCGGCTGGAAAAACGACAATGTGCAGAATTAAATCATGGCTCTGAAGTAATTTCATGGGCGCTTTAGGGAGAACAGGCGTTGATGTGATTTTATATGTGTAATGGTTTGTAATTTTTTTTTCTTGTAAGTGGCACTGTGGCATACTGGTGAAAATGTCTACCTCATTGCTAGAAGGTTCTATCCACTATCTGAGCAAGAGTATTTCAGTCCCAGTTTGCATGTTCTTCCCATGCGTGGTTGGGTTCTTCCAGGTGCTCCAGTTTCCTCCCATAGTCCGACTGTTGACAGTGACAGTCGGGCGTGAAGTCCCAACCTTAGCGTCCGTAATCCAGCACCTTACCACCGGGCCACCACTGCTAAACCATTTTTTTACTTAATTTTTTTTTTTTTAAGTTTCAACTAAAATGCTTGAGCTATCTGATCTGATCAGATGACTGACTTGGTCACCGAAGTATATCACACAACTTTCTTTAGAAGCTCTTGGGTCGCTTTCCCAGTGTGTTTTGAGTCATTGTACTAGTCCTTCTAAAAAAATTAGCATATTGTGATAAAGTTCATTATTTTCTGTAATGTACTGATAAACATTAGACTTTCATATATTTTAGATTCATTACACACAACTGAAGAGCTTAAGGCCGCTATCGAAGCATCCTGGGCCTCCATAACACCCCAGCAGTGCCACAGGCTGATTGCCTCCATGCCACGCCTCATTGAAGCAGTCATTTCTGCAAAAGGATTCCCGACCAAGTATTGAGTGCATAACTGAACATAATTATTTGAAGGTCGACTATTTTTGTATTAAAAACACTTTTATTATTGGTCGGATGAAATATGCTAATTTTTTGAGATCGGTATTTTGGGTTTTCATGAGCTGTATGCCAAAATCATCAGTATTAAAACAATAAAAGACCTGAAATATTTCAGTTGGTGTGCAATGAATCTAAAATATATGAAAGTTTAATTTTTATCAGTACATTACAGAAAATAATGAACTTTTATCACAATATGCTAATTTTTTGAGAAGGACTAGTATATCTGAACTTATGTGCTTTGCAGCATTTGACTGAATCTGAGCAGAGAGTATAGGTGTACACCCTTATAAAACCCATCCATATATTTCTCTTCCCATCATTCTGGTACATATTAATCTTTGTTGACTCTGTCAAGAAAGTGTTGCTCTAGAAATGGGCAGACTTTCTGTGGTGAGCCACTTAAGATATTTTTCATGGTGTTCCATATCTTCTGTTATTGTTGTTGAACTTCCTTCTTCTTAAGAATGTAAAAAATTATAGATTTAGCCTGTTGTGAAAGTTTTGCATTTTGGGGGTGGTCTAACACACTGATCCCCAACCTTTTTATCACCTTAAACCGGCCAACGCTTGACAATTTTATCGTGCGGGGGGGGATAGATTGTTTATTTTGTAAATATAATGTTATTTATTTATATAAATTATTATTATTATTAATGGTAATAATAAACACTCCATGAATGTTATTTTTCAACAGCTAAAATGAAGTTGGTTGGGAAGTAGCGCTTAAACTTTAAAAAAAATAAATAAATAAATAAATTTAAATACAGGTGATGGTGCACCAGCCGGGAGAATGAAGGCTCAGTCTTAGTCTCACTCAAAATCCCCGCTAATGTTTGAAGCATGTCCAACACGCCTCTATTCACACACCGTCCCCTTGTGGGTTACATTTTAGCTCTCAAATCACCGACATGTAAACAAGAGAATCCGGTTATTTTTCAAAATAAAACATTTTCAAAAATAAAAGATCATTCAGACTCAGATAATTAATTATTTTTTCTGCGACCCAGTACTAACTGAGCCACAGTCCGGTACTGGTCCACAGCACGGGGGTTGGGACCACTGGTCTAACACACTTGGAGGGAAAGAGCTATCCGCCCTCTCGTACAAATTAGCTCACAGACTCCTGTGATTGGCTGCTGTTCGCTGTGAGTGATAATGGAGGTGAGCGTATGCCGTCCCTGCCTCCTGTGAGTTCTCGGCCAATTAGCTCCCATGGACTCCCAGCCACGGTCATTAACTCGGATTCGAACTTACTATCTCTGGGTTAATAGTCACGCACCTTGTCGATGCGCCACTCGGGAGCCATTATTGAGAGAATTTTTAAAACGGTAATGCAATACCATTGTTAAACCGTCAAGCTATGGCTGACAGTTGAAATTTGAAGCTTGATTTCAAATCCATTGTGGTGGTGTTGGAGACAGAATTATGAAGATTGTGACACTGTGCAAATACTTATAGACCTAACTGTATGATCAATGAGGCTCATTTATTAGTAAACGGCCAGGATCTACATACACACATAAATAAATATCATCCAATAAAAATAATTCATCCATGATGATATTTAAAAGAACTGACAATTTTTTATTTTTCTACAGCGAGATTCTCCTCCATCTGTCCTTTCGCATTTTCCACCTCACTTCTCGCACTCCCTGAAATCACACAGCATGAGAACGTGTCAGAGAAGGCTTTCTTTCAAAATCACTCGAGAGCAAGAAAGAGGGAAAGGAAGGGAGTCAGAAGAGTTTATGGTTTGTTTTGGTTCATGACGGCGGGACGCCACTGCAACTGTTACACCAGCGTGAAATTACCCAGTTTTTTTCCCCCGTTCCTTTCAGACGGCCTTGCTGTGCTCAGCTACGAAGCCTTTTTATATATTCTCTCTTTCAGGCGAACAGTATAACCGGCTTGATCAGACTGATAATGATTCCACAAATGCCACCTTGATTCCTCTGAGGTTCTTAACCGTCGTTAACGGACTCACTATACTTGAGGCGTCTGGTTGATTGACACCCTTGTGGGATCCCTCACTGTTTTCAGACTTTGGAACACTACTGAAGAGTACAATAAATTAGACAGGGAAGTCATGAGGAAATCTGTCGTTCCTAGAACAAAAAACCCATGAAATGCTTATTCAGATCAGATAATCTTCATGGCACAGCATAACTCTATTCACTTTGTGACCTGCCATAGAGAATCTGCACAGTAATTATCATATAATAAAGTTGTTTATATATATTTTTTTTTGATGTGCTCTGTTAATCATTCGAAGGAAATTCGACTTATGCATTTAACCAATCTGAAGTGAATACACACATACTCAGAGCAGTGGGCTGCCACATACACACACACACACGCACACACTGCAGTACCCAGAGAGCAGTTGGGGGTGAGGTGTCTTGGGTACTTCAGCCATGAAGGTGAAGGTCACCACCATCACCACACATCTTTTCCTGCTGGTTTGAGAATCGAACCAGTGGCCTGCTGGTTCCAAACCCACTTCTGTGACCATTAGGTTATGGCTGCTCCCAATTCAGATCAGCTTGGAATTGAATTGACCTTGAACCAGATTGAATTCATCCTATGAAGATAAACCAAAGACATTGTACAGAGAATATTGCACATACTCATTTCACTCATTTGCCAAACTGCTTCATCCGACTATGTTTGTGAGGAGACTAAACCCTATCACAGCTGACAAGGAACGAAGACCGGGTGCACCCTGAACAGCGTGACAGACCATCACAGGGAAACACACACAACCACTAACACTCACCTTTGGGCCAATGCGAAACAGACAATTAGCCAAATGCGTATCTTTGTGCGGTAGGAAGAAACCCGAGATCCTGGAGGAAATCCATATATGCATTGGACGAACATGCAAACTCCACACAGATATACACGAGCCTGGGACCTAAACCCAAGACCTTCATGCTGTGAGATGGACGTGCTACTACCCAACCGTTGGCCACTACCCAACCGTGCCACCCATATTGCACATAATGACCCACAACTACTATCAATGCACAAGTAGCAATTTGGGGATTACACAGAAAGATGGGCTTTTGGTTCTTTAAGATGTGAGGATACCTTATTTATTAAAGTTGTAAATATTAAGCCAGGCAGTACATCATCATAAAGGCGTTAAGAGTAACTTTGAACAGAAATAAGCATTGGCGTTTCTGGATACAGTCACGGCGGACCTTGATGACAGTCCTGAGAAGAACGGATACATTCATTTGGTTTATCAAACCGTTTTATACTTTATTGGGGTCACAGTGAGACTGGAGTCCATCTGAAGACAGGATACACCCTGATCAGTTCACAAGACCATCCCAGGGCCAACACACCACAACCGTTTACATTTTAATTTACATTGAAGGCAGTGCTTTTCAATCGTTTTCTGTGGCATCCCCTCTAGGAAGAAAAAAACACACACACACACCCCCCAACGCCCCGCGAGCAATTATAAATGGTATCATTTGTCTATAAAATTATTAGTACATCTTTGCACAACAATTTCATCTTTATTAACATTAAAAACAAAAAAGAAAGAAATATAGTTCAACTTACAATAAAGAAAAACTTCATTAACATTTTTAATCTGTAATAGAAAAGATTTTAAGTGCACCAATGTGCATGAAATAAAAAAAATCCTTATTTAAACTCATTTAACTTATTTATGTTTTAATATCTCAGTCTCTCTCCACCTTTCTCTTCATTCCTGATAGAAAACTTTCCGTGTTGTTTCTTGAGGGGTTGTTTACTCCCGTTCATATCGTTTGATTGTGCAAAAAAACGCTATACCAGGGGGCAAAAATGAGAGCGTGACTGCCAACTACTGGAGTGGAGGTGCACTTACACTTAATTCTCATACACTGTTCCAGAAAAGCATGTTCCCCAGGGTCATACTATATGATAAGCTCTGATCTAGGGTCAACTGAGAATATCTAGTTTGCCTAATATGCATGGAAACTGGAGCACTAAGAGGAAACTCATATACTCACAAACACCCTCAAAAGATATGGGACTCCAACTCAAGACCTTCTTGCTTTGAGGTTGAAGTGCGAACCACTGCACCACCATGCCATGCAATCTGGATCCATATCAACCTGAATACATGTACAGTATATGTATAGCCTGTACATAAGTAATGGGGTTGTGATTTTTTGGGGGGGGGGGGGGGGGCTATTTTTTACCTGCTAGTTATTGTTCTTACCTTATAGCATCATCATCTGTTAGGGTGAGGGTTAGCACAGATTTCCACCAAGACACCAAACTATCCACTGCTTATGCACAAAGTGTACATACAAACACAAATCCCTTTTTATTCCATACACATTGGCAAACAGCTGACCACCATTGGCTAGTGTTGCTTTGATTGACAGCAGGAACAGTGCCTTTGTACCCTAAATGCTGGGTTAATCATACTATATACTCCTCTGATCTTCCGGTGTTCCAGTATGTCTATAATGTTGTCAGAATTACAACAGTATAGATTGTTGCAGATGTTCAGCGGTGCAAACTTCACCAAGCCTCTCCAGAGATTTAATATTCTGATAGATTACCTCTACCTGTCCACTAGTATTAAACCTCACCTCTGTTTCCTCTTAGATTTGGTCCACCATTCCTGATGAGAGAGGACAGGTCAGTATCATGGGATCAGCTACAGCAGAGCATCCTCAGTAAACTCTACTACCTGATGATCAGCGGGGCACAGCCACAGGTACATAGTTCACCTCATATAGACTTGTACTGTTTATACGCGCTGACAGTTATTTTAAATGGTTTATGTTGAGGATGTTCAAGTAACATCTGTAAAGATCAGGCTACAAAAGGTTCTTTCCTCTCAAACGTCCTGATAGCTAATGAGACTCATTAAAAGCAGTGAAACATGTATTGATACACGTTTGTGATTATTTCATGTCTCTCATTTAGAAAACAATCATTCAACAGAAAACTGCATATGGTTAATTCCACACAAGGCTTTAGTAATTTTATCAGTGAGCCTTGACCGGCACAACTCCAGCAACAACAGCACGGTGATTACACATTGTAATAAAAGCGAAAAGGGGTCCAACAAAATGACAGAACACATGGGCAGTATATTATTATTATTTTTTTAATTATTTTTTTTTATATATACAGTCGAACCTCTACTTACGAAATTAATCTGTTCCAGAGCCTTTTTTTCTAGCCTGGAGTTTTCGTAAGTTGAGGCGCATTTTACATGTAAAACGCGTAATTCGTTCCTAGGCTCCCAAGACTACCCCATAAACGCTTTAAAAATGATAAGTACACCAATTTTATATTAAATATGAAAAGAAAATTATTTATTAAACCATTTATACATTTTATTAACATATTTATTAATTAAACCATTATTAAACATTTTTATTAACGCACATACACAAGGTCTTAGAGAGTGAGAGGATGCCGGAGGAATGGAGGAGAAGTGTGCTTGTGCCCATTTTTAATAAGGGAGATGTGCAGAGTTGTGGCAACTACAGTGGGATAAAGTTGATGAGCCATACGATGAAGTTATGGGAAAGAATAGTGGAAGCTAGACTAAGGGCAGATGTCAGCTTTTGTGAACAACAGTTTGGTTTCATGCCAAGAAAGATCACCACAAGTCCAGATGAGCAGCGTTTTGCTCACATTCGGCAGAGCGTGCCACGTTTATTAAATATTTACTGAATTAAACAACATAAAAATGAAAAATAAGCTGCAATGTGCTCTCTCGAAAGAGAGTTAAGCCTCCTTTCCTCTGACTCTGTAGGCAGTCTCCCTCTATCTCTCTCTCGCTCTCTCACTCACACACACACACTGTCTCTCTCTATCTCTATCTCTGTCTGTCTGTCTCTCTCTCTCTCACACACACACACACACACACACACACACACAAAACTCTGTCTCTGGTGTGTTCTGCCGAATGCGGGCTCCGCCCACACGCAACGCGCAGCTGACGGAACAATTGTATTTAAATGTTTAAATGGATGGGATGTTGTATTTAAATCATAATTACAGTACTTATTTGAAAGATCAGAAGTCCTGATTCAATATTAACTTGCTTCCTTACAAGATCGGCGGTCTTGTCCCAAGGTGCACTCTGCTCATGCTCCTTCTGCTTCATTATCGTGCCGAAATAATCGCCTCCATCACTGTATTTCCACTTTAATGTCTCCTTCTGCTTCAATATCGTTCTGATTGTAGAGGGGTTTTGGCGATAATGAAATAGAATGCTGCATGATCAACCTCAAAACAAGGCAACAGTCCTGTTCAACTCTCCTTCACACGTGTGACAAACAGGAAGTATGGGTACAGGAAATATGGGTACAGTTCAGCTCCCTACTGGCCAATGGGAAGCCAGCGGGGCGAGATGTTGGGAGACAGCCAATGAGAGAGCAACTCGCGCATCGTGTGAATTTTTGAATGGCGCGTTTGGCACTTTTCGTAAGAGTCGGTTGTTTTGCATACAGAGGACGAAAACTTAGGAAAATGTTTTTCGTAACCTGGAGTTTTCGTACCCAGAGGGCTTCGTAAGTAGAGGGCCGACTGTATATATTATGTTACAAATCGCTTAATCCTACTGTTAGGGTTGTGTGGAGGCTGAAGCCTTTCTCAGCCCACACTGGGTGAAAGTGGGTTACCCCTTGAACAGCTCACGCACAATTATTCACACTCACACCTAGGGGCAATTTAGAAAAGCCAGTACACCTAATGCGCATGTCTTTGGACTGTGGGAGGAAACCGACGTACTCAGAGGAAACTCATACAAGCACATACAGAACATGCAAAACCCTATGCAGGAACACTCAAGGCCAGGACTCGAACCCAGGATCTTCTTGCTGTGAGGCCAACACGCTAATCATTACACTACCATGCCACCCATTATTATTATTATTATTAGTAGTAGTAGTATTCATTTTCTGAATCACTTAATCCTAATTTGGGTTGCGGGGAGGCTGGCAGCCATCTCAGCTGACTCTGGGCGAGGGCAGGATACTCCCTGGACAGCTCGAGGGACCATCACAAGGGAACATTGACGCAACTTTTCATACTCCCATTCACACCGAGGAGTGATTTGGAACAGCCAATTAATTTAATGTTCATGGTTTTGGACGTTGGGAGGAAACCGGAGTACCCAGAGGAAACCCACACAAACACGGGGAGAACATGCAAACTCCACACACAAACTCCCGAGCTGGAATCGAACCCAGGACCTTCTTGCTATGAGGCAGACATGCTAACCACTACACACACCATCGTACCGCCCCATTATTATTATTATGATGATTGTTGTTATTATTATTATGAGTTCAGTTCATTTTCTGTCACCACTTAATCCTAATTAGGGTCGCGAGAAGGCTGGCGTCCATCCCAGCCGACTCTAGGCGAGGGCAGAGGATACCCTGGACAGCTCACCAGGCCATCGCAGGGCGGAAACACACTTATGGCTTTGCAGCTCCTCTTTACGAAAGTCAGCAATGATTCTTTTACATGAACCTCACACCATAGACAGTGAGAGACATGGCCGGCCTTTGATACCCAGTTAGCTTCACTGGGGGGGACAGTGACAACCTTGTGGGGAGTGGGGCTTGAACCCCCAACCTTAGGATCAGTGATCCAGCACCTTTTATCACCAGGCCACCACTGCCTATTATTATTAGTAATAGTAGTATGCAGACAACAATATTTCCCTCGTAATAATATTTTCCGTTTTTCTCCATCAGGAATTATCAACAACAACAATCAAACACAGCGCAAAGCTCTTTTTTTTTTTGGTTTCACAACTAGATTCAATAAAACAAGAGTTTGTGGCACTTCATAAAATGTATTATGTCCTTATCTTCATTTCCTTTTTTCCTTCTACTCGCATTTCTCTGATTACCATTCATCAGTGCAGCGAGTAGTACTTCTCATCATTCTTACAAGGTGTGCACCAATTAGCACATCAAGTCAAATGGATTTGTTAATCACATCAGTGTTGTATGCTGGTGGACACCGCGAGCAGCTGCTTTATCTTCAACTCAGCTTTCTTATATGTACCAAGTTATCGGTTTCTTCGGTACATACCTACCATCATGCAGGCTATGCATTCGGACAGGTAAATACGTCATCTGACGTTGGTAGCAGATCTGAGTTTCGAGCGTCAGTCGAGTGATGAAATGTATAAAACCCTTCATGGTTTTAAGCATGGTTGTCATCCCAGACATTTCAGGATTTGGGTGTATCGGGAAAGATGTGAAAAAAGCAAACCCAAAAATAGACCACAGGGGTCCAGATGCTCCCTCAAAAGAACTATTGCATAATCTGCCAATATAGAACAAGCCTGACAAGTTGGAAAAACCCAGTAACGAAGCAAGTAAATGTCTGGAAACCTAATATACAGTTTTGCTGCTGTGCCCTTGAAAAATAGGTCAAGGTCACTCACACACAATCTCATTATAGTAATCCTAATAGTGAAGAAGCGTTCCTATCGCTCCTATGCCAAAAAGGGTATAAAGAATCAAAAATCCTTTGGGTTGATATAGCTTGTGGATTTGGGTATGGGGGGGAGGTTTGTTATGGATTTGGGTATGGGGGAGGAGGATTTGGGTATGGGGGAGGAGGTGGGTTGTGGATTTGGGTCTGGGAGGAGGAGGAGGTGGGTTGTGGATTTGGGTATGGGGAGGCGGGTTGTGGATTTGGGTATGGGGGTTGTGGATTTGGGTATGGGGAGGAGGATTTTGGTATGGGGAGGAGGCGGGTTGTGGATTTGAGTATGGGCGGGTTGTGGATTTGGGTATGGGGGTTGTGGGTTTAGGTATGGGGGTTGTGGATTTGGGTATGGGGAGGAGGATTTGGGTATGGGGGGAGGAGGTGGGTTGTGAATTTGGGTCTGGGAGGAGGAGGTGGGTTGTGGATTTGGGTATGGGGAGGAGGCGGGTTGTGGATTTAGGTATGGGGGGTTGTGGATGGGTTGTGGATTTGGGTATGGGGAGGAGGTGGATTTGGGTATGGGGTAAGAGGTGGGTTGTGGATTTGGGTATGGGGGACGAGGTGAGTTGTGGATTTGGGTACGAGGGAGGTGGGTTGTGGATTTGGGTATGAGGGTTCTGGATTTGGGTATGGCAGGAGGAGGTGAGTTGTGGATTTGGGTATGGGGAGGAGGTGGGATGTGGATTTGGGTATGGGGAGGAGGTGGGTTGTGGATTTGGGTATGGGGAGGAGGTGGGTTGTGGAGTTGGGTATGGTGGGAGGAGGTGGGTTGTGGGTTTGGGTATGGGGGAGGTGGATTGGGGACTTGGGTATGGGGAGGTGGGTTGGGGATTTGAGTATGGGGAGGTGGGTTGCGGATTTGGGTATGAGGAGGTGGGTTGTGTATTTTGGTATGGGGGTTCTGGATTTGGGTATGGCAGGAGGAGGTGAGTTGTGGATTTGGGTATGGGGAGGAGGTGGGTTGTGGATTTGGGTATGGGGAGGAGGCGGGTTGTGGATTTAGGTATGGGGTGTTGTGGATTTGGGTATGGGGTTGGGGATTTGGGTATGGGGAGGTGGGTTGGGGATTTGGGTATGGCAGGAGGAGGTGGGTTGTGAATTTGGGTATGGGGGACGAGGTGAGTTGTGGATTTGGAGTGCAGGGAGGTGGGTTGTGGATTTGGGTATGGGGGGGTTCTGGATTTGGGTATGGCAGGAGGAGGTGAGTTGTGGATTTGAGTATGGGGAGGAGGTGGGTTGTGGATTTGGGTATGGGGAGGAGGTGGGTTGTGGATTTGGGTATGGGGAGGAGGTGGGTTGTGGATTTGGGTATGGGGAGGAGGTGGGTTGTGGATTTGGGTATGGGGAGGAGGTGGGTTGTGGATTTGGGTATGGGGGAGGAGGTGGGTTGTGGATTTGGGTATGGGGGAGGTGGGTTGGGGATTTGGGTATGGCAGGAGGAGGTGGGTTGTGGATTTGGGTAGGGGGGACGAGGTGAGTTGTGGATTTGTGTAGGAGGGAGGTGGGTTGTGGATTTGGGTATGGGGAGGAGGCGGGTTGTGGATTTGGGTATGGGGAGGAGGTGGGTTGTGGATTTGGGTATGGGGAGGAGGTGGGTTGTGGATTTGGGTATGGGGGAGGTGGGTTGTGGATTTGGGTATGGCAGGAGGAGGTGGGTTGTGGATTTGGGTATGGTGGGAGGAGGTGGGTTGTGGATTTGGGTATGGGGAGGAGGCGGGTTGTGGATTTGGGTATGGTGGGAGGAGGTGGGTTGTGGATTTGGGTATGGGGAGGAGGTGGGTTGTGGATTTGGGTATGGGGAGGAGGTGGGTTGTGGATTTGGGTATGGGGAGGAGGTGGGTTGTGGATTTGGGTATGGGGAGGAGGTGGGTTGTGGATTTGGGTATGGGGAGGAGGTGGGTTGTGGATTTGGGTATGGGGAGGAGGTGGGTTGTGGATTTGGGTATGGGGAGGAGGTGGGTTGTGGATTTGGGTATGGGGAGGAGGCGGGTTGTGGATTTGGGTATGGTGGGAGGAGGCGGGTTGTGGATTTGGGTATGGGTGGGTGAGTTGTGGAGGGTATGGGGAGGAGGTGGGTTGTGGATTTGGGTATGGGGAGGAGGTGGGTTGTGGATTTGGGTATGGGGGAGGAGGTGGGTTGTGGATTTGGGTATGGTGGGAGGAGGTGGGTTGTGGATTTGGGTATGGGGGAGGTGGGTTGTGGATTTGGGTATGGGGGAGGTGGGTTCTGGATTTGGGTATGGCAGGAGGAGGTGGGTTGTGGATTTGGGTATGGGGGAGGAGGCGGGTTGTGGATTTGGGTATGGGGGAGGAGGTGAGTTGTGGATTTGGGTATGGGGAGGAGGTGGGTTGTGGATTTGGGTATGGGAGGAGGTGGGTTGTGGATTTGGGTATGGGGAGGAGGTGGGTTGTGGATTTGGGTATGGGGAGGAGGTGGGTTGTGGATTTGGGTATGGCAGGAGGAGGTGGGTTGTGGATTTGGGTATGGGGAGGAGGTGGGTTGTGGATTTGGGTATGGTGGGAGGAGGTGGGTTGTGGGTTTGGGTATGGGGAGGTGGGTTGGGGATTTGGGTATGGGGGAGGTGGGTTCTGGATTTGGGTATGGCAGGAGGAGGTGGGTTGTGGATTTGGGTATGGGGAGGAGGTGGGTTGTGGATTTGGGTATGGGAGGGTTCTGGATTTGGGTATGGCAGGAGGAGGTGAGTTGTGGATTTGGGTATGGGGAGGAGGTGGGTTGTGGATTTGGGTATGGGTGGTTGTGGATTTGGGTATGGGGGAGGTGGGTTGTGGATTTGGGTATGGGTGGTTCTGGATTTGGGTATGGCAGTAGGAGGTGAGTTGGGGATTTGGGTATGGGGGGAAGAGTTGGGTTGTGGATTTGGGTTTGGGGGAGGTGGGTTGGGGGTTTTAAGGGATGGATGTGCTGTTTTCCTTTATAGACCTGTTTTCTCCATAACCCAACTGTGGATAAGCTAAAATAAACAGATGGATGGATATCTATCTGTCTAGCTATGAATTAGCAGACCACCCAAAGTGAACCTTGTGTAAATTAATAAAGTGGAAAGAGGCGCATACGTGTACAGTAAGCTTACAAAATTAAATGTTCATTCACTGTCTGCTCTGTTAAATCTGTATCAGTTCTGTCAGGATCCCACCAGTGTCTCAAGGTCGTGTGAAAGCCCATTCCATGTATTTCATGCATAATTCAGTGAGAGGTCATGCTGCCTTTTTCTGTTTCCAAAGTTTTCTTTGAGATGTTGTGAATTTGCAGGCCAGACAGAGGTTGGCAATTTTTTTCTGGTGCTTATCACCCACTGATGTCAGGCCTGGTGCTCATCCTGGAATATGGGAGCCTCCGCGTTTGGCCATCAAGTGACGATATTTTATGAAAAGGTTTTGTGCCGCTTATCAAGAGTACGAAGCTAATCGTGATGGATGCCATCCATCAATGTATGAGCAAAATAATGTATGAGCAAAATTCCACTGCTTCTATCACTACACCTTAGTGACGTGAGCATCCTCGTCCTGCATAAGCAGTCCGTGACCGCCCTCTACTGGATACACTGAAAAAGTACAACAGCTTTCTGATAGTAATATAAATGTATTGGATATAAAAGTAACAGTGAGGTTCAAATGATCAGGGTTTATATCCATCCCTTGATGTTTTTGACTAAAGGCAGCAGATGCTTCTCAGTCTTTAGCTTTGTCGACCTCAGCAGACTTTCTGGCATGTTATTTATACAGAGTGGGTCCTCAAATTACAGCAGAGTTCCATTTGTACGCGTTTGTTCGTCCAGTCATTCGTAAGTTAAATTTTGTTGTAAGTCAGATCACACCTCTTAGCTATGCTAATGCAGGAGCAAAATGATAATCTAGGATATAAAAGCACATTTCTATGACACATGAACGCAGAAATAGCAGTAAGACAACACACAGAATATAAATACAGTAGGCCCCTGTTTTTCGTGATGGTTCTGTTCCGGCCCATCCCGCGGCTCAAGAAAATCGTAAGCTATTGAAGCGGTTTTAAAACCTTATGTATGATATTACATGCGCTAAAATATGCTTCTTAAACAAATTCAATAGACAGTCTTACTCATTAATAAAGTAATACTGCAGTAAAATGTACCAATGATTAAGTAAAAACTTTTTCATCTTGTACTGTGATATTTATTAATGAATAAAGCGCTTAGGCTCCTTACCAGAACCTAGAGAAGATGCAGGGAGCACATGGGCACAGGGAGCAACTACACACAGGCCCGAACTGAACAAACAGCTCACGATCAGTTCAGATCATGCTGGTAGATATGGACCAAAACCATTCTTCTTCTTTTCCTTTCGGTTGTTCCCTTCAGGGGTCGCCACAGCGAATCATCTGCCTCCATCTCACCCTATCCTTTGCATCTTCTTCTCTTACACCAACGACCTTCATGTCCTCCTTCACCACATCCATGAATCGTCTCTTTGGTCTTCCTCTAGGCCTTTTGCCTGGTAGTTCCAACCTCAGCATCCTATTACCAATATACTCACTATCCCTCCTCTGTACATGTCCAAACCATCTTAATTTAGCCTCTCTGACTTTGTCTCCAAAACGTCTTACATGTGCTGTCCCTCTGATGTGCTCATTCCTAATCCTATCCATCCTCGTTACTCCCAAAGAGAACCTCAACATTTTCATCTCTGCTACCTCCAGCTCTGCCTCCTGTCTTTTCCCCAGGGCCACTGTTTCTAAACCATACAACATCGCTGGCCTCAACACTGTCTTGTACACTTTTCCCTTCATTCTTGCCGATACCCTCCTATCACAACATGAGAGCTGACCCTTGATGCAGTCCCACCTCCACCTTGAACTCTTGTGTCACACCGACAGGACACCTCACCACTGTCTTACATCTCTCATACATTGACCAAAACCATTCATTTGAATAATTTCTTCTCTTGAAGCAGTGTATTATAGTTTTGGGGGTTTTTTCACAAAGTGGAAAAATTAATTAACTCATTTTCTAAGCTGTCTAATGCTGATTAGGGTCACATCCAGGCTGGCACCCATTTCAGCCTACTCTTGGCCAAAGGCGGGGTACACCCTGAACAGCTCACCAGTCCATCGCAGAGTCCCACACCTGGGGTGATTTGTAACAGCCAATTTGCCGACTGTACATGCATTTGGACTGTCGGAGGAAACTGGATTACCCAGAGAAAACCAACACGAGCACAGGAGGAACATGCAAACTTCACACAAACACTCAAGCCCAGAATTCGAACCCAGGCCTTTTTGTTGTGAGACAGATGTGCTAACCGCTGTGCCATCATGCAGCTGAATGGAAAAATTATTCCACGAACCCAATCGCAACCACAGGAAGTTAATACAGTATAAATATGTCTCTTTTTAATGTTTTATTTTTTGCCTTTATTCTGTTTCAGAATAATAGAATCCTTTTTAAGATTCATGTTGTTGGGGGATCAGCGTCATGTAGCTACTTGAATCCACAAGATGGACGTCCACTTCACCATCCTGCAGTGGACAGGTAAGAGGGTGCCATCTAGTGTTCCTAGGTAGTTGTATGTGAGATTTTAGCTCAAAGTGTATAACTTTTTTAAATTAATATACGGATGCGATCAAGTTTAGTATCACCCCCAGTCTTTCTGCCTGACTCCTTTCTCTCAGTCCTTCTACACACACACACACACACACACACACACACACACACACACACATACACAAGTCCACACACAAGAAAAGTTTGTGCTGTTAACTTTTATATATCCCCAGGAGAGGTCATTAATTTGCAATTCCTCCACATAGTGACCTATCCGGGAGCTATGTACAGGAATTAGCAAATATAAGAGCTGTCTTTTAACTCGCCATTAAAACGGAAAAAAAAAACTCGACTGCATTCTGACAGTTAGAAATGGTCAAGTATTGATTTTTCTCTCGACATTCAGATCATGAACAAAGCCAAGCTGCTGTTAAAGGAACTGAATAATAATAGCTTTCGATTGTGTTATTTAGGAGCACAGTGCCTTCACCAAGTCAGTGTCAAAGTCAGTATCTTAGAAAAGCTGCAATCAAAGAGCTAACCTGGACTCTTGCCAGTTCTTCATTTACTCCCACAAAGTAAACACTTTCCTTTTACAATAGACCTGTTTAGACCCTTTCTGTTGTTTTGACCCTTTCTGTTGTTTTGTGTCTTTACAGGGTGAGTATGTCAGTGGTGAAATTATGCTGTTAGTCACTTGAGGCACAGAAACTCTCGTTTTCTGTTGCCTGTGAGAACGTTCAAAGAATATGATTAGCGTACATTGTTTGCGTCAACCGTTACCAAGACGTAGTTCATCATCCATACACTAGGAAGCAAACAAGCTATTTTAATTAAACAGCTAGTCTATGCTCGTTCATGACATTGATTGATTTGACTTTGAAGATTGCAAGCGAGCTTATTGCTGTCAAGCCTGTTCAGGAAAAAAAGAATCATGGAAAAGAGGACAAATAACGCGACAGTTTATTATACTATGCAGATTTTATGCTTGCCCTTTTGAGTGGTTGGTCGGTGATCATTCAACCCTTGATGATCCACATATTTAGTGATCTGGCTCTCAGTAAAATATTTTATGATGATAATGCCTGAAAATGACCATCAGCATTAACAACCAAGTTGATGTTTTGTTACATAATCTATGTTTTTTAATAAACTATGGAAAGGGGGAAACTCAAAAAATTCTCTCGATATTCTTGCGCATTTGCCGTGCTGTCTGAATGTTGGCCAAAATTTTGAACATGCATAAAAAATTCTCCGAACTGCCCCAAAAGTACTCCTGAAATATTCTTTAAAGGCACTAGCCCCTGGCTAGACATTCTCATACATGTCTCCTGTACAAGCCCAACAAGAATGTACAGTATCGGGAACCATTGTGATGTTCGGCTTGGGAGTGTTTGGGGACAGTTAGGAGAAACTTTCAGGAACTCTAGAATTGACTCACTTTTTTGGCGTCAAAAATCAGACACCGTTAACAAATGCATTGTAGCAGTTTATTCCGCAGATATTTGAGAAGAATGCAACGAGTAGTTGGGGAAACGCTTGGAAAATAGTTTGTGAGTTGAAAGACTTTTCACATGGTAAAATATTCCGATAAAGGAAAATTTACTTTGCCAAAAAATGAATTGGGTCCTGCGATGATATGGTGAGTTGTTCAAGTCGTAACTCACCTTCACACAGAGACAGCTGGGAAGGGTGAAAAGAATTGTCAAAAAATATAGGACGACTGTCTTAAAATCTGTCTTATGAAAGATCTCAAGCAGGGGACACATGGCGGGCGTAATGATGATGATGTAGATTTGCTACATTAAGAATGAAATATGCGAGCAATCTATTACACCACAGGTGTTAAACTCATTTTCACTGAGGGCCACACCAGAATATTTCTAGGCTGCCAAGGGCCCAATAGTCATCGAACATCCTTTTCACAAAAACCATGAAACTAAATCTGCATGGCAAAATGATTAGTTTAGGATTTGTTCTCTTTAACTTTGTTCACTTAACTTGTGTGATAGCACTTAACAGCAATTAGCTACCATGCAATCTTTCTTGAGTCATACACAACTAGCTGTTTATTTGAAATGGGTTGCTGCCACCTAGTGGAAAGAAGATGAATTAGGTTTCATGGCATTGGTTGTTGAAAAAAAAAAAAGTATGATCACATTCTTTAAAAGCTCTCACAGGTCACATAAAATGTGATGGTGGGCCAGATTTGGCCAGCAGGCCTTGAGTTTTATACCTGTGCATTACAATGATAAATCATGTAATTAGTACTGACTTGTGTTTTCTTCTGTTTGCTCAGAGCTTTGAAGCTGTGCGGTTCAGGTGGTCCTCCACATGTGAAGCTGATTGTAGAGTGGGAACACAGAATAAAAGACTGGTGAGTCAGCCCATTATCTTATCGCTGTATAGCAAAAAAAAAAAAAGAAATGGTCAAAACAACCTTCAGATCTAAAGAATATATTCGGTTGTTCCACTGTGTCACAACACCGTGTAAACAACTCATCACAAAAAGGGGCAAAATTGGGTTCTTTAAGATCCGGGTCGAGGTCTTGAATATGAATAAAGCATTAGTAACTATCTGTACAAGTAAAACATATTATTATGGCAATACAACAGTTGTTTTGTGTGTGTGTGTGTGTGTGTGTGTGTGTGTGTGTGTGTGTGTGTAGTCTTTTTGGTAACATTCAGGAAGAGGTGGTAAAGGATTGTGAAAGTGTCCGTGCCCAGCAACAACAACATGTTCAGCAACATAGTTGCACACTGGATGAATGCTTTCAGCTTTATACTAAAGAAGAGCAGGTAAAGCACACACACACACACACACACACACACACACACACACACACACACACACACACACACAAAGTCCAAAACAACCAGCATCTCTTAATTCCAATTTTATCAGACCCTTTAGAGCTCCCCAGTACTAACTCCCATTATACACCTTCAATAAGTTATATAACGTTTATAAAAACCAGAAACAACCTGACGTGATGAGAGGTTTACATTTACATAAATTTTGTCTAATCATAAAGGAACAAATTTAGGTACTGCAAATGTAGAAGTGAAACCAACTGCAAAGATAAGGAGCTAAAAACGTCTTTCGACGAGAAGAGTGACTGCAGAAAAGACCGAGAACATGATAGAGTGATTAAAGGCCTGAGCAGAAATGGCTTGGCAAAACTCAGAAGTAAAAATTAAGGATTTAGGGTGTGGCCACTTTATACTGACTTCCAGAGATGAAGATATAAATAGATAAATACTGGTTTACTCTGATGATAGGCAACAGCTTTCCTATTAGCCTGCTTCATACCGGAAAGAGGTTGTGCTTCGTTTTTGAGTAATTACATTCGCTGTGGCGACTCCCGAGAAAGGGAAAAATCTAAAAGGAAAAGACGTAATTACTGTTGAGTACTTACAAGTGTTCAATAGTAATTAAGGCTCCAGTCTACAAAATTGTGAGTTACTATACCAGGTCCTCACTTAGGCTCTTGTGCAAGTCTCGTACCGCATTCTGCTTTAGGGTACTGCATCAGGGCACATTCGCCATCAGGCCTCTTCCTGTCGAGCTTCAATAGAGGCCAAAATGTTTTATATATATATATATATATATATATATATATATATACACACACACACACACACACACATACATACATACACGGTTAACCGCGGTTTTGACAGAGAACCCCCACGACCACTGAATTCCATGAAGTAGGATCGACCACCCCTCACTGACGTGTATATAATATCAATAAATACATATTCAACGCTATAAATGCTTATAATAGAAAATAACATTCAAAAATAATGCATAAGATGTCAATAAAATATAAATACACACATACAGATGAGCACCTCACATAAAAATGGAAGTATTTTTGATGGTTGGTTTTGGTTTGTTGTTTTTTTTTGTTTGTTTTGTTTGTTTGGGGTTTTTTTGCATAAATGGCCTTGTTTTTGTGGCATTTTCCATAACTTTTTCCCTATTCTTCCTTAATTTCCTTATCTTTTAATTGGATGAATATTAAAAAAAGGTGATGCACTGAAGCCACATAAATTGAAGCATGAAGTAGCGAGGGATCCGTGTGTGTATGTATGTATATATATATATATATATATATATATATATATATGTATATGTGTGTGTGTATGTGTGTGTGTGTGTGTATATATATATATATATATTCTTCCTTTTGGATTTTTCCCATTTACTGGGAGTCGCCACAGCGAATCATCTGATTCGCACGTTTGATTTGGCAGAGGTTTTTACGTCGGATGCCCTTCCTGTCACAACCCTTTCAGCAAGGGACAGAAACACGTTGACGACTTTGCAGCTACTCTTTACGAAAGTCAGCAATGGTTCTTTTACATGCCTCTCACCATAGACAGTGAGAGACATGGCCCGCCTTTGATAACCCAGTTAGCTGCACTGGGGGGGGACAGTGACAACCTTGTGGAGAGTGGGACTCGAACCCCCAACCTTTGGATCAGCGATCCAGCACCCTATACCACTAGACCACCACTGCCCCTCATATATATATATATATATGTGTGTGTGTGTGTGTGTGTGTGTATGTAAATATATATAGGTCCTTCTCAAAAAATTAGCATATTGTGATAAAGTTCATTATTTTCTGTAATGTACTGATAAACATTAGACTTTCATATATTTTAGATTCATTACACACAACTGAAGTAGTTTAAGCCTTTTATTGTTTTAATATTGATAATTTTGGGAAAAAAGTAAAGAAAAAACAAAAATCCCTATCTCAAAATATTAGCATATTTCATCCGATCAATAAAAAAGTGTTTTTAATACAAAAATAATCGACCTTCAAATAATTATGTTCAGTTCTGCACTCAATACTTGGTCGGGAATCCTTTTGCAGAAATGACTGCTTCAATGCGGCGTGGCATGGAGCCAATCAGCCTGTGGCACTGCTGAGGTGTTACGGAGGCCCAGGATGCTTCGATAGCGGCCTTAAGCTCATCCACAGTGTTGGGTCTGGTGTCTCTCAACTTTCTCTTCACAATATCCCACAGATTCTCTATGGGCTTCAGGTCAGGAGAGTTGGCAGTACAATTGAGCACAGTAATACCATGGTCAGTAAACCATCTAGCAGTGGTTTTGGCACTGTGAGCAGGTGCCAGGTCGTGCTGCTGAAAAATGAAATCTTCATCTCCATAAAGCTTTTCAGCAGATGGAAGCATGAAGTGCTCCAAAATCTCCTGATAGCGAGCTGCATTGACCCTGCCCTTGATAAAACACAGTGGACCAACACCAGCAGCTGACATGGCACCCCAGACCATCACTGACTGTGGGTACTTGACACTGGACTTCAGGTATTTTGGCATTTCCTTCTCCCCAGTCTTCCTCCAGACTCTGGCACCTTGATTTCCGAATGACATGCAAAATTTGCTTTCATCCAAAAAAAGTACTTTGGACCACTGAGCAACAGTCCAGTGCTGCTTCTCTGTAGCCCAGGTCAGCCGCTTCTGCCGCTGTTTCTGGTTCAAAAGTGGCTTGACCTGGGGAATGCGGCACCTGTAGCCCATTTCCTACACACGCCTG
>CM045740.1:14008224-14068224 GCA_024760905.1 Plotosus lineatus
GTCCTGCATTCTCCACATGTAGATGAATTTGAGTCAAAATCTTTTGTTCGCGGCAAGAAGGGCCGTAGCATAAGCCTCCGTTCACCCACCAAGAGCAAGGAGAACCTGGGTAAAATGCTTCCGCTACGCTGGTCTTTTGGCTCCAAGGATCGTAAGAAGGTCACCTCTGTGCCTCTGACCACATCACCACAGCCTGGAGAGCTGGTGGAGTACCTGGAATCTGGACGGAGGCCACGATGTACCAAGGATCCCATAGTGAGCCTGGTGGCTAGTCCTGCTCAAGGTAAAGCCCAGCTTCCAGTAGAAGACTCGCTCAGTTCCCCTAGTGGCAGCAGTGGCTTCAGTGGTGTAGAGCAAGGAAGTTGTCGTGAGTCAGACTCACCTCAAGTACCTGAAGGCCAGAGCAGACCAGCTTCAGTCAGAGGCACTACTAAAGGCAGGGATGAAAGTTTACTAGCCAGGAGGACTTCAAAGAGGAGGCAGGAGCATCATGGAAAAACTCAAGACAGTCAGCCCCGTCGAGAATCCAGTGCTGGGGTTCATTCTGGGACTAGCAAAGCCCAAAGTGTTGCCAGTAGTGCAAGTGAAAGCAAAGAATCTACATCAAAGCAACTTAGGAACCAGCCAGCTGGAGCGATCAGGACTGTGGGGAGTCAAAAACAAGATGATCCAACAAGCAGGAATGAGGACACTCAGGGAATTCCAGCATTCCTTATGCCAGGCAATGTCAAGAAGGACACACGTGCCAAAGAAGGTCAAGGGAGGACACTAACAAAGAGCTCAAACAAGCCATCCATGTCCAATGGTACAGTGAATGGACTGGTAGTGGATGACAAAAAAGACAGTAGCACACGCAGGAGCAGCAGTGCACGGTACTACAACAAAACTCTGACCAATGGAAGGGAAACCCACAGTGCCAGTGGGGGAGATATGAAGCGAGCTCTGAGCTCCTCCAACCTTCAAGGCAGACTGGATCTGCATCTCAGGAGGACGGTGTCTCTCCAGAGGAATGGGCTGATGGGTCCTGTCCAGAAAGGACAGACTGCTGATAAACCGTCCAGTGCGCTGCCGAGGAACAGATATAGCACCACTTCACTAGGCAGACAGAGACCAGTGCCTGAGTCCTGCTTCTGATCAAAGGCAGATATTAGTAAGCATGTGAGTGTCTGGTTTAGATGCAAATAATTCCAGTTTGAGTGCCTCCCCTGTAGAGAAGATGTTTAAGGTACCTTCAACAAAGATCTAGTTGAACCCACAGCTAACATATTTTACTATGATTTTTTTTTTTTTCGTAAATTTTTAATTCCATAACTAACTAGTAAATAATGTTTTTATGGATTAAAACCTTCGTTTATATTAATTTGAACTAGATTACTCTTTATACATTATCTCCAGAATTTTATCTATCTTTAGGTTGACATCTTGTCTCACATGCCTTTAATCTGCGTGTTATCTATTTGCTGTGGCCCTAAACATGCAAAGTATGAGAATCATGAAATTTTTGGGTTTTGAGTCACATTATGTGTCACACGTATAATAGAAAAATAACCAACACTTCACTTACTATGTATGGTAAGGCAGCTGTAAATAATCCTTCCCACACTTTATCTTGAATATCATGAAAAGCAAAGCCACAGCCCTATATACCAACAGCCATTGGTCCAACGGTTTTAACCCGCTGGTTCAACAATTCAAACCCATCTAAACTGACTACGGTGCCGAACTGATTTAGCAAAGTTACCCCTCTTAAATGAGTAGAGCTGTTGGATCAAAGGGCTGTCGGAGCATTGCGCGGTCTCGCAAGATGCAGCTTGTACAGAGAAACCCATACATCTGTCCTGAATTCTTTAACTTGGAACCTTTGACCATTTCATGGTGCTAACTACGATGTCTCTTTACATACAAATTTAACATCTGAATAGGTGTCCCTGGGAATGAGCTGTTACTATAGAAACAGTAACATATTAGAATAAGTGCATTAACAGGTTAAACCTGTCGTCTGCTGGGCGGCCAGCACTAATGTCAGAGCTGTGATGTTATAGAACATTCATCAACATCTTTTGAACAATCATAATTGAGATTTCAACAGTGTTGTGATATGAGAGAATGTGAGTGTTAACCAATCAGGAAGGATAATAACAGTAGCCAATGGCGAGCATGTTGAAAATCACATGATCAAATGAGATTACGGCCTACTGGCTAACTCTGATGTACAGCTTTAATTCCTAATCATTTTTAGTCATTCCCATTTATTTTAATTTTATGCTTCTATATGACAACTGTTGTGATTTTCAGTTATTCATTCATAAGGTTTTGCCTAAAGATCCGATGCAGATTTATATTCATATTTTTATATGGTTCAGGAATACCGTGAAATATTCAGTTTCTTATACATAACGTGGCTGTAATAGCTCTTCTGCCAAAAGAATAAAATCAGCTAGAACCCTGTATTGAAAAGGTTTAAAAAGTTAATCAAGACTTCAATCAAAACTTTTGAACCTTGCAGTGATTTGTTGCAACAAAAAAATATCCAAAATTCATTAAGTGCAAAATTCTCTTCGAAACAAATGCTTAGAATTACTTTCAATAACTTTAGAAAGCCAACAGTATATTAATGCGGGTATTAGAATAATACACTGGCTTCAATATCAGTCTCTGATACTATGTGCTATTATGGGATGTACATTTGGACGACATTGTGGTGCTGACTGAGCAAACTCGAAATTAGGAGTCATCAGGGGAATACATTGATTCTTACATTTTTTTTTTTAAGACACTTAATCCTAAGTAGGATCATGAGGAGCCAACTTTGTGCAAATGTGGGGTACACCCTGAATGGATCACGAGGCCATTGCAGGGTCAACATACTTACAGACATTCACATCTAGGGGCAATTTTGAAACTGCCAACTGTGCCTATTTCAGCCTACTGTGCATATTTTTTTAACTGTGGAAGGAAACCAGAGTACCTGGGGGAGAACCCACACAGGCATGGGGAAGATATTGAAACTCCACACAGAAGCCCCTGAGACTGGAAATCAAATCCAAGCCTTCATGATGTGAGGCATGGTGCCACGGTGCAGCCAGGGGAATACCTATATGTAAAATTATCAAGACTACTAAAGTATACTCCTTCAATCAAACTCACTCAGTCATTTCATACCCATCATGCACCAGGCTACATTAGTGGTTTTGGGTGCAATGTTGCAAGGCCGTTGCAGAACCAGTTTTCTGGGACAAATAACCATTCACACCAAGGGGCAAGTTGTAATAGCCAGTTAGCCTAATGTGCATGATTATGGACTGGTAGAGGAAAATGGAGGACCCAGAGGAAACCTATGCAAGTGCAGGGAGAACAGGTGAACTCAACACAGTTGTGCCCTTCGGACTCAAACCGAATACCTTCTTGCTGTGAAATGAGTGCTAACCACTATAAGAGTGTGCCACCCTGCCTATCTTTGATACTGAGAATGGCTGACTTGTGCACACGGGGCAGTATCGGTGCTTGGTATCATTGGAGAGCTGAAATAAATTGTCCATAAAAATATCTATACAGTTCTTGAGTATGAAGCAGAGCACGCACAGAAGCTGCTACACAGGAAAGCACATTGTTTCTGCAGGCACGGAGACATGCTCTCTCTCCTCTGGTTACCCAGGGCCTCCCCTTTGCTTGTATGTTATGATGCAAATTCCTAGCAACTGATTAATGATACTTCTCTATGTTATGCTCCACGTTATGAATATTATGGACACCTGATTAGCGCAAACTGTTGCTACAAAAAGAGAATTTTCCATCGTGCCCATATGGTGCAGCATTACAGTTTCACTGGATCTCAGAGACCCAAACCTGCTCCAGTATGACGATGGGAGCCGCATGGTTTGCCCAGGTTAGACTGAAAGAATTTAAGTGTCCTGTACAGGGTCCTGACTTTAACCCCACTGTGCACGTTTGGAATGAACTGGAATGCTCAATGCACCCCAGGGCTCTTGGTTTTACACCATTTTCTGACCACATTTGTTTCTGAATCAGCAAAAATCCATACAGACATACTCCAGCATCTAGTGGTATGTTTTATCAGAAGATTGTACGTTATTGTAACCAACACTGAAGGAGGGCAGCGCTAAATATAAAACGGGATGTTCTACACTCATGTAAGGGTGAGAGCCTCTGGTCCGTGGTCTTAGGTTTGATTCCCAGACTCGGGCATTTCTGTGTGGAGTTTGCATGGGTCTCCTCTGGGTACTCCTGTTTCCTCCCACAGTACAAAGACTTGCACATTAGGCTGACTGGCTGTTCCTGCAATGGACTGGAAAGTGGTGAGAGAGAGTATGGGGTCCTTAAAACTTCTGCTACATACTGCATTTTAAACATGAACCTGAGCACAAGGAGATCCGTCATAGCGGCAATCAACAAGAATAAATGCATTATACAGACGATCCGCGACTTACGTTTTAGTTCGGTTCCGGACGGCCAAACGTAAGGTGAAAAAAATAAAATAAAAAAATAAGTTGTTACTGTATGTTCCATTGACATATGACGTTCATACTGTACTATACATCCATAAATACCATTAGCGTATCTCATAAAACACCCATAAATCAATCATTAAAACATAACATTGTAAAATTTATTATTATTATTAAAATCCGAGGGCTCAATGCCCGTTGGTGTCTGCAGCTAGATTAATAATCACTTTCTACTTGGCGCGGTCTTGGACAGCGTGGTATAGATGGGCTATATTGTTGTGGCACTATTCTTTGATGTCATCTAGCCATTGTAAAATAATATCAAATATATCAAATAATATCAACATTAATTTCAAATAAATGAAATTCAAGCAAAATAATTTCAAATAGATAAATTTTAATCAAATTCACTAATCAAATATCAAATACAGTAGCAAATATAATCTTCAACATGCTCTATGATGCGGTCTTTATGCTTGTAAATGGTTCCGATGGGCGACGGAGCCATTTGGAAGAAACATGCAACATCCACGTGTTTTTCACCAGCATCAATTTTCTCGTTAATAGCCATCTTCGTTTCTAATGAGATGGCTTTCCACTTTTTCTGATTACCACTATCACTAGTAGGCTTACGCTTCTGACCAACTATATTTGCTTAGGGTTACAAAAGTCCGCAAAACAGTGTAAACACAAAGATCACAGAGACGACGTCTTAGCACAAGGGTAAAACGCAGTGAACTGGGAAGAAGGAGGGGCACGTTCAGTTTGTCGTTTATAAACAATGGACGCAGCGTCATGCGTAAGTAGCGTATTACGTCAGCGTACTACGTAGGTACGTCTCGTACTGCAGAGAGCACGCTAAACTCAAAATTTGACTTTTAAAAAAAAAACGTAAAATCGAAAAATACGTAAAACGAATGAATGTAAAGCGGCCAGTGTCTGTACACTGACTTTCTAGATTAATATAAAGTAGTTTGTTTATTTTTGCTGTTGTATTGATATAAAGAATACTCAGAGTTGGCTGATGTCGGTGTATCTCTAGTAAAACAGAAACATTAAAATAATAATCACATTCAGATTGAAAGTTTGAAATTGTACATTTTACCTTGATTTTTTTTTTTTTTTTACCTTGATTTTTTTTTTTTTTTGCGTATAATTCATGTGTATGGTTTTTGTTTGTTTGTTTGTTTGTTTTTGCAAGCAGACCCTCGGATAGCTTTTTAGACAATTTAAAACAAATCCTTCAGGGAACTGCACAGTGGAAGAGATGCTCCTTGTTTTTATTTTCTTTAGTACGGCGCAGGAGTCATGGCGATCTCTGTATATTCCAAATGATAATATTGTGTTTTAGATCGACTATCCAGAGCACGTAGCCTTTTAAAAAGAGCAGTATGGTAGAGCCACTGAAGTGTATGCAATGAACTATAAAACATTTATGCAATTTGAAGGGATCATTTCATACTAATGACAGAAACAATCTCAATTGACAAAACACCACAGACTTTGATTGTGATATCGTGTAAGTGCCTTTTATCGTGTTCTCGAGAATTAGTATTCATGCTTTTCTCATAGAGAGGTGTGCACGCTCACAAATGTGGTGTATATACCCTGCGCTCGCGCGCATGTGTGTGTGTATATATATATACAGTGGAACCTCGGTGGTTGAACACAATTCGTTGGAAAGATATGGTCAACTACTGATTTGTTCAAAGAATGAAACAATATTTCCCATCAGAAATAGTTAAAGTGAATTCATGCGTTCAGATGAACGTCGTCTTCTGTCAATACAGTTGTATATACATTGAAAACGAGTGTATTTATGAAACATTAAGATACAATACATAATGGGGCAAGGAACACCTTGGTGTGCCCCCGGAAGCGCTGGAGGAAGTGGCTGGGGAGGGGGATGTCTGGGCCGCTTTGCTTAGGTTGCTGTCACCCCGACCCGACCCCGGAAGAAGGGGAAGACGATGAATGAATGAATAACGGGGCACTGGTGGTAAAGGGCGCTGGATCACTGATCTTAAGGTTGGGGGTTTGAGTCCCACTCTCCACAAGGTTGCCACTGTCCCCCCAGTGTAGCTAACTGGGTTATCATAGGCCAGCCATGTCTCTCACTGTCTATGGTGAGAGGTTCATGTAAAAGAACCATTTCTGACTTTCGACAAGAGGAGCTGCAAAGCCGTCAGCGTGTTTCCGCCCCTTGCTAAAGGCTTGTGTCAGGAGGGGCATCCGACGTAAAAACCTATGCCAAATCTAACCTGCAAATCAGATGATTCACTTTGGCGACCTCTGATAAAGGGAAAAATCCAAAAGGAAAAGATTACATACAATACTGCACAGAAGAGTAAAACATAGTACATAGTAATTAACCTAGTTATGTACTGTATTTGTTTACAAACCTTTCTGGTTGCGATGTGTCCGTGTGTGTGGATCGATGGGGAGGTAGAGATGGGGGCGGGTTATTGCTTTACGGGAGTGTGGCGGTTTTCCCTTCTCTGTCTCTTGATCGCAGTTGATTCTTCACATTTTCATGACTTTTCTCTTTTCCAGTAGAATTAGTGCTGCTTTACTTAGGACTCGGGGTTGAGGGTTAAAGTAGCCGTAATGTAATGAATAAGCACAACACGCAGTACGAGACTCTCGCTCAATGGCTGTTCAAAGTACTGAACACTGAGCAGCGTTCAACACACTCAGCTCTGATCCGTTCGAATTTGGATCATTTGTTCAAACACCAAGGCATCTTTTTCTCATATTTTTTTGATCGATATCCGATTTGTTCGATTATAGAGTTGTTTGGCCACCGAGGTTCCTGTGTGTGTGTGTGTGTGTGTGTGTGTGTGTGTGTGTGTGTGTGTGTGTGTGTTTATATATATATATTTATATATATAAAAAGTGTGTGTGTGTGTGTGTATGTATATATATATATATATATATATATATATATATATATATATATATATATATATGGGAAATACTGAGATTGTCGTGTGTGTGTTTGTGTGTATGTATATATATATATATATATATATATATATATATATATATATATATAAAATGTGTGTGCGTGTGCATGTATGTATAGTGAGAGAGATCGCACAGACAATATAGACACCACACAAAATGTTCACATTATTTGTATATGAAGCAGCTGCTGCTAATGATGTTTTTTCATCCTTTATTTTGCTGCTGCTGTCAGCATGGCAAAGGCTTTACACATTTAATAGTTTTAATAGCATTATCACATTAAACACTAACAGATAAGACAATCGATGGTTCTTTTTTTTGGGTTGTTGAAACACTGTTCCCTAAATTAACATGATATAAAGTGTAAATATGTTGTGATTAGTGCTGTTGAGTGAGTCAGTTAATTTCATGGTTTGTGTTAATTAACATAAATTTATATATATATATATAGATAGATAGATAGCGTTCAATGTGAGAGGGGCTACAGTTGTTGGTGACAACCAATAAGCAGAGCAGGCCACTTGATATTCATGTGAGTGTCTGTGTGTGTGTGCGTGAGAGAGAGAGAGACAACCGTCAGCTATAAGCAAAGTGTGAAAATAGTACAAATGAAAGAAAGCAAATGGTAACAGCATATGAAAATGTGTATTAAAAAAACACTAAATTTTATATACGTACGTACTTATGTGTGTGTGTATATATATATATATATATATATATATATATATGTGTGTGTGTGTGTGTGTGTGTATATATTTATATACAGTAAAACCTCGGCTGACGAACGCTTAAGCTCACGAATTTTTCGCCTCAAGAACATTAAATTTGCGAGCATATAGTCTCTGCTGACGAACTAGTTTTCGGCGGACGAATCAAACCACGCGGTCGAACAGCGCCACGGTGGCGGCCACGAGAAGCTGACGCACGCCACGGCGTCACCGTTAAATCACCCCTTTCTTTGAGTGCGGAAGTGGTTTGTGTCTGATAGACATTTTGGACCATATTGAGTGTACTTTTGCTATTATGGGACGGAAAAAGACCCGCCACAGGCGGAGATCATTGAAAAAGACGAGGGAGGTGTGCGTTTGTGTGACTCAGCGTCCCAGTACCAGTACGCTAAGTCTACCATTGCTCCCATCCTTAAGAACAAGGAAGCTATTAAGGGTGCGTGTGTGGCTAAGGGTGTTTCCAAACAGTAGGCGTTTCCAAACACTCCTTCCAAACAGTAAGTCCCTCCCTCCCTCCTCCTCCCACTCCATTCCATCAAGCCATCAACTACCATCACAAAGGTAAATAAAACCACTTTATTATACAGTACAGTTTATTTCTTTAATTACAATACAATAGCACATTTATTATACATAAAATAAGGTATATTTTTGTGTAGTTTTAAGGCTTATTTAGTAGAAAATTATGTTTTATGGGGACCTGGGAACGGATTATTCTCATTTTAATGGTTTCTTATGGGAAATAAATGTTCGGAAGACGAACTTTTCGCCTCACACACACTTTCTGGGAACCAATTATGTTCGTGAGCAGAGGTATCACTGTGTATATATATATATACACACACACACACACACACACACACACACACACACATAAATACATGTGTGTGTGTGTGTATGTATGTATGTATATATATATATATATGTGTGTGTGTGTGTATACATATATGTATGTATATATGTATAAAAAACATTTAAACCTTATTTCTTCTCAAATCATAGAGAGTTTTTTTCCAGAATAGAAATGTGCGGGTCACTACCATTGAGGAGTTAAAATTTATGAGCACAGAATCCTTATAATCAGTAGAATAGAGTAATTTTAGCAAATGAGTGTTCCAGTGCCTTTCTGGATTTTTTTTTTCCCCTTGGAGGGGGGGGACGACACATCAGTGCAATAATTAAGAAACACAATTCACAAAGATGTTATGGGGATCTCTGCTTTTAGACAGTGTCTGTTTTAGACGTAAATAAAACAGCAGACATTATATTTGTACTTTATATGTACTTGTATGGGGAGCAAGGAATCATCTGGGGTTTGACTATCAAAATTTAATTAATTCCGTTGACTGGGTCAGGCAGCATGCTTTCCTTTGTGCCCAGAAATCCACTGGGACAAAGGGCGCCATGGAATGTAATTACAGTAATCAGAGTTATAATAGCCCTAGTTATAATATTAATATTGATAAAATGGCTGGGGAGCATTTTTCATATTATTTGATGTCAGCGACAGTACGCGGTTATATATACGGAGTGAAATTACACTGATGATGTTTCCTGCAAGTCTGACAACAATCATTTAATATATTTGATTTTATTGCCAGTAATTAGATCGTGTTTCTTGAGATTTCGGAGATGTTAATTTTTAGTCCTATCTACGCTAATAGGTTGAGGGTTGATATAATGAGTTATACTGAACAGGAAACAAAATACCTTGAATTGTTTTTTGTCTTGTTTTCTTTTTTTTTTTAATTGAAGGATCCATCATTTCCATCAAGGCTTCGTTCTGTAAAGGCTTTCTCAGGAGTTTAAGCTCCGCGAGCAAGCAACCAATGGGTTTTCTTCACTGACCCAATAAACTAACGAAGGCCTTACATACATAATATATACAGTATAAGACATTCCATTGTGCATTATATCATTTTCACTACTATTTTATCCTGGTCAGCTGATATCAGGGCGTGATGGTATTTCAGTCAAACCACTGAATGTGCAACAGTTTCTCTGCAAATGGCGAAAGTTCAAATCCAAATACTGTTCGAGACACTGCTGAGCCAATGAAGGAGACGTCTGCATCACTGCTGACTCATTATGGAGCCATGTCCACTGAATGACTCACTGTTTATGCAATCATGTACAGTACACTGTTACCCAACTCCCTGGTTAACTGATTAAATTCTGGTTATAGCACTACAAGATCGTCAAGCATTTCCCAGTTCAGTTTCGGAAATATGACAAAAATTAATGAAGTTTGATATTGAAGGAATTGATGAAGGAATATCGTTTATTTGGGTTAACCGTTGTGGATATATTTTTATGCAAATTTTTGTATTAAAAGCAAAACTTTTTAACCAATCTGTAACTGATGTAAATAAAGTTGTAAAATTGTGTAATTAATCATTTTGCTCAGATACGGATTAAAAGGCAAAATACAGAAATGAAACATAAATGTAATCGATACACTGGAAAGAAACCTGATCCATGTTTGTACTGTCACTTTATACAGCACAATGTACTTTATTTTTAATATAGCAAATTAAATATTCTATTTGTCACTGTGATGTGTAGATAATACCTTCATTTGTTGCTCCATTATTTCTATTAAAAGTCTCTGTTGTAAAACAAATACCCAAAATCCACAATTATCATCATGCATTTTCATTTATTTATTTATTTATTTATTATTACAGAATTAACCATGACCTACGGTTAAAAAAAAAAAGTTTTAATTGCTTGTTTTATTTTTATTTTTTGGGCTTGAGTACTGCACCCCTGCAGCAATTACCATATCATTACATAGTGCCACGTACTGACTGACTGATGCTGGATGCAGATGCAGATAGACGAGTTTAATGATGCAGACCAGCTAGACACGATTAAAGGAGAATCCAGGTTCATTAATATTAAAAACAGGCAGTGGTCAACCACTCGCGCAAACAGCACACCAAAGAGAACCAATCTCAGGGTAGCGGAGGAAATACACAGGAATAAAAATAAATAAATAAATAAATAAATAAAAGCGATTCGTGACTCATGAATGATCCATGTGGTTGGTGTTTCTGTAGTCTATCTTGGGAGCACTGTTAATACACTTTGGATGGAATACCTGTCCATCAGAGGGTTAGCTGTGGGATTGTAAAAGAAAAGTTTGCTTTTCTGACCGATTACAAGAAATCATTTTATCTTAAAGGATCCCTGTTGAGTCCGAAATGAAATGAATCCGTGTTACTGAGTCGAAAACGATCATATTCAGTGCTGTGCAAAAGTTTTTGCGCCCTGACCAATTTCTGACTTTTTTTTTTTTTTGTACGTTTCACTGTCATCCATTTCAGATCAAGCAAACCTAAATACTATACAAAGATAAAACATAAGTAAACACAATATGCAGTTTTAAGTGCCAATTGCATTTATTAAGGGGAGATAAAAAAAAAACATCTGAACCTACAAGAGCCCGTGTGAATAAGTAATTGCCCCCTAAACCTAATAGCTTGGTTGAGCCACCTTTTTCAGCAATAACTGCAGTCAAGCGTTTGCGATAAGATGCTATAAGATTGGATGGTTTTGGGGCATGAACAGCCTTTAAGGTCATGCCACAGCATCTCAATAGGGTTCAGGTCAGGACTTTGACTAGATCACGCCAAAACCCTCATTTTGTTCTTTTTATCCATTCAGAAGTGGACATGCTGGTGTGCTTCGGATCATTGTCTTGCTGCAGAACCCCGGTGCGCTTTAGCTTGTAGTCTTGAACTGATGAATGAACGTTCTTTGCCAGGATTGTTTGGTAGCGAGCAGAATTCATAGTTCCATCAATCATGACAAGTCGCCCAGGTCATTACGCTTCTACCACCATGTTTCACTGTTGCCACTTTTTATCAAATGCAGTGTTCCTTTTGTGCCAGATGTGACGGGATGCATTTCTCCCAAAAAGTTCAACTTTATTTTCATTAGTCCCGAGGACTTTTTCCCCCAGACGCTTTGGGGATCATCAAGATGATTCGTGGCAAAAAGTGAGTCGTGCCTTGATATTCTTTTTTTGTCAACAGTGGCTTTCGCCTCGGAACTCTTCCATGGATGGCATTTTTGCCTCGTGTCTTTCTGATGGTGGCGTCATAAACATTGACATTAACTGAGGCAAGTGAGGCTTGTAGTTGTTTAGAAGTGGTTTTTGGATCCTTTGTGACTTCTCCGGTCAATCTGCCGTGCTCTTTGAGTAATTTTGGTAGGTCGGCCTCCTGATTGGAAATGTGTGGCCATGAAATTGAACTCGGCTTTCCCCAATAATAGGATTAATCACAATTACCTCACCTTTTTTTTTTCTGGGGGGGGGGGGGGGCAATTACTTTTCCACAGAGGTTCATGTAGGTTTGGATAGGATTTTTCTATTTCTATTTTTCTATTTATTTCTAACAAATAAAATCACAACAGGAAAACTGTATTTTTTTTAAAGGTTAGGAATAATAAAGTTAGTTGAACTAACCAACCTGGGCCAGCCTAATGCTCCCATGGTGGCCCAGTCTCCTCAAAGGCAGACACGGACTATTAGGGATTCTGGTCCTCGTCAGCCACCGACCAGGCTGGGTTACTTCTATGAGCATGGGTTTCGGTTATCTTTATGTAATGTTTAAATTTGTTTGATGATCTAAAAAAGTTAAATGTGACAAAGGTGCAAAAAAGTAAAAAAAATAAATAAATAAAAAATCAGTAAGGGGGCAAAAACTTTTGCACAGCACTGTATAACATCAACTGTTCCTTTTGGTAATACAGAGATCCCTCACTACTTCGTGCTTCAATTTATGTGGCTTCAGTGCATTGCGGGTTTTTTTTTTTTTTTTTAATATTCATCGAAATAAAAAAATAAGGAAATTAAGGAGGAACACATTAAGGAAAATGCCACAAAAACAAGGCCAATTATGCAAAAAAAACCTCAACAAACAAAACAGAAAACAACCCAAAATCTCTCATCAAAACTACATTTTCGTGAGGTACGCATCTGCGTGCGTGCGTCTTTGTATGTGTATTTATATTTTATTTACAGCTTATGCATTATTTTTTGTGTTTAATTGATATTACAAGCATTTATAGCATTGAATATGTATTTATTGATATTATATACACATATACATGTACGTATACGTCAGTTGGGGGAGGGTTGGGGGGTTGATCCTACTTCACGTATTTCGGTTATCGCGGGGTCTCGGTCTCAATTAACGGCGGAAAGTGAGGGATCCCTGTACCAGTCCTTGCCCCCTGTCAAAGTACAGTACGTGCGAGTGTTGGGACAATGCGCATGCTCAGAGATGTGTTCCCTTCCTCATTGGCTGTTCCAGCCTGGTATTGACACAAACTTGTAGGATTAACTGGGCTGCGTCACTGACACATTATTAGTCAGTGGTGAGCTGCACCAACACGTGCAGAAATCGAGGCAAACATTTATTTTATTCTCGTAAACCAACTGATGAGAGGAAGACTGAGTTGGAAAATCACTGGCTGCATGAGGCATTTTGGATTTACTGTCACGCTCATCTCTGGCTGCATTTTCATCCTCAGAGTCACTAGAATGTGACATCGTACCGTCTCCACAAGACTCCTGCATGAAAAAGGTACCCACTTGCATGCATTTCCTCCCAATTGTTCACCTTGGTTGTTTCTTGATCACTTAAAATGTCACTCACTAAATAGATCTGCTTGATTACTTCTGTTGGACGACCCCGCCCAATGGGTTCGCCTCACTTCTGGGGAAAAAGACGACTGCAACACATTGCTTCAGCCCTCACTGTTAATCCACAGGGGGGAAAGGCACCCAGTTTTGAGCTTTTTATGGTCATTTATGTTTATATAATCTTTGTATGGCCTAAACATGTTGCATACTCCTTAATATTAGTATAAGGATGACCAATACATGGGGCTCCCGAGTCACTCATTGACAAGGTGCATGACCATTAACCTGGAGATTGCAAGTTCGAATCCGGTTAAAAGCTACAGCCATCCGTGGCTGAGAGTCCATGTGAGATAATTGGCCGAGCTCTCACTGGAGGGAGGGATGCCATGCGCTCACTTCCTTGTCGCACACAGCGATTGCCAGCCAATCATGGGCATCTGTAAAGTCATTTGTATGAGAAGGTGGATAACACTTTTCCTCCTAGTGTGTTAGACCACCCCAAATACGCATGCACTGTAGTTTGAACAGAGGTGAGGAGCTACATTGTATTGCATGTCACTGACGGTGTGTGTGTGTGTGTGTGTGTGTGTGTGTGTGCATGCTTTCGCCCCTCCCTGATCGGTGGTGGTTGAGTGATGGGGAAGGTAATACTTGATGGGTGAGAATTGGATGCGACTATATTAGGGAGAAAATGGGCAGTTCCAATTCTGGTACTCTTTAAATCATTAATAATAATTCATTAGAGATGCAAACAAGTACTCGGTGATACAAATATTAAGTTTCTTCACACAACCATGGAGGTATTAGTGTGGTGGTTATCTACACCAAAATACATAAAAGCTTGTGCACAAAATTCCTGTTGATTTTTATTTTTCATACCCCAGTTTCACCAAACTTAGTGAAAAATCTCAATTTCTCATTCACTAATTTTCTGAACCGCTCATCCCAATTAGAGTCGTTGTGAGGCTGGTGCCCATCTCAACTGACTCTGGGCGAGGGCAGGGTACACCCTGGACAATTCGCCAGGCCATCGTAGGGCAGAAACACACTGGCGGCTATGCAGTACTCTTGTGAAAAGTCAGAAATGGTTCTTTTACATGAACCTCACACCATAGACAGTGAGAGACATTACTGGCCATTGAGGGAACAACAGTGCCAACCTGTTGAAGTGGGCTTGAACCTCCAACCTTGGGATCAGTATTCCAGAACCTTTCCACCGGGCCACCAATTTCTCATATCGTAATGCTCTCCTTGTTCATTTCATCAGTTCATTTTCTGTAACCACTTAATCCTAATTTGGGTCACGGGGAGGCTGGCGCCCATCCCAGCCAACTTTGGGCGAGGGCAGAGTACACCCTGGACAGCTCGCCAGGCCATCGCAGGGCGGAAACACGCCGACGGCTTTGCAGCTACTCTTTACGAAAGTCAGCAATGGTTCTTTTACATGCCTCACACCATAGACGGTGAGAGACATGGCCCGCCTTTGGTAACCCAGTTAGCTGCACTGGGGGGGACTCGAACCCCCAACCTTTGGATCAGCGATCCAGCGCCCTATACCACTAGACCTCCACTGCCCTTGCTCTCCTTGTATGCCTGTAATTCTTGTTAAGTGTCTACTTTCACATACATGATATCACCTGGTGGTGACTTCTTTTTGGCCGCCTTCCCCAATTTCAACAGTCTTCTACCAGTATACCCTTCATCCCTCCTCTTCACAAATCCAAACCATCTCAGTTTGGCCTCCCTCATGTTCTCCCCAATCACTCTACCACTTTACTTCCTTTTAAATGTTTAGTGCTGTTTGAATTCAGAAATGTTGGAGCCTATTTCAGGAGACACTGGGTGAAGCCATGTTATACCCTGAACATCACAGGGCCAACCTACACACATTGGCATTCACACTCACATGCAAACCCAGGGACAAGTTGGAACACTGTGTCTTTGAACTGTGGCAGGAAACTGAAGTACCCGGAGAAAACCCATGGTAGCTCAGTGACTGCAGGCAAACTCTGCACAAAATAAAAACACCCAAGCCTTGAACCCAGGACCCTTCTGCTGTGAGGCAGATGTCCGGCGTAGTTATTAACACATCCACCTCCAGGGTTTGAATCCCAGGCTCGGCAATGATACATCTTTGTCAAGTTCTCCTCATGGGTTTCCTCCTACAGTCCAAAGCTATGTACATTAGGCCAAGCGACGGGCCCAAATTTCCCCTGGGAGTTAGTGTGAGGGGCAGTGGTGGCCTAGTGGTAAAGATGCTGGATCACTGATCCTAAGGGTGGGGATTCAAGCCCCACTCTACACGGGTTGTCACTGTCCGCCAAGTGCAGCGAACTGGGTTATTAAAGGCCAGCCATGTCTCTCACTGTCTATGGTGTGAGATTCATGTAAAAGAACCATTGCTGACTTTCAACAGGAGTAGCTGCAAAGCTGTCAGCGTGTTTCTGCCTTGTGATGGCCTGGTGAGCTGTCCAGGGTGTACCCTGCACTCGCACGGAGGCGGCTGGGATGGGCACCAGCCTCCCCGTGACCCTAAATTAAAATTAAGCGGTTAGAGAAAATGAATAATGAATAAATGAAGTCAGTGTGAGTCGAATGGTTGTATGTGTGCTGGCCCTGGCATGGATTGGAGAGCTGTTCAGCAGTAGTCTCCGGCCTCCCTGTGGTCCTTAGAGGATGAAGTCTGTCTTCCTTTTGGCTTTTTTCCCCTTTTACTCAGGAATCGCCACAGTGAATCATCTGTTTCGCACGTTTGATTTGGCAGAGGTTTTTACGTAGGATGCCCTTCCTGACACAACCCTTTTTTAGCAAGACAGAGTGACGTCCTCTTTACGAAAGTCAGCAATGGTTCTTTTACATGCCTCTCACCATAGACAGTGAGAGACGTGGCCTGCCTTTGATAACCCAGTTAGCTGCACTGGGGGGGGGGGGGGGACAGTGACAACCTTGTGGAGAGTGGGACTTGAACCCCCAACCTTTGGATCAGCGATCCAGCACCCTATACCACTAGACCACCACTGTCCCCCTTCGAGGATGAAGAGATTCGACAAATGAGGAACTGTACTCAGCCATTTCTTCATTGTGGTGGTGTAGTTAATCTATGCAGCCGGCAGGGGGCGGAGTAAACACACAGCTGTTTCTCCCGAGGAAGCGGAAACGTTCTCGCTCAATCCAGTGGCCTAACAAGCGTCTGAAGAAAAAGCTCCATCTCGGTGAAACGCACCTACTTACCCCGTTTGCTGGGAAAATAACCGCAACAATTTGATTATTATCAAAAGTTGGAATTAACGTGAAGCGAAAGAAGACAGAAGGCCCTTTATAAGAGTAAGTAAAACCAATTTTTAAGGTTTTTAATCGACAAATTACCGAAGCCTGACATGTTTCCTCCACGCCTCAGCTCTTCCTCGCTAGCATCGAGTTAGCAAAACAAGCCTGTTGTGCCATTACGCAGTCGGACTGTTGGTGGACTCGTTCAGCTGCGTGGTTCATTTCCTGTAGTCTCACAACACAGCGAGCCGTTTGACTACTGAATGCTGGACTAATGAATCCTGAAAGGGAGTCGGTGTCGTCTTTTATTGAGTTTTTCCCCCCTCAGGTGTTTTTGTGTACATGCCACGTTAGCCGAGTTAGCATTCTGTCAGGGAACCCTCTGAATGGGTCTGGATTGGTGGAGGCTGGTGTGTGTTAGCATCAGCGATGTTTATCTAAACACACACACACACACACCGTTTACGTCATGTTTTTATTTATAAGTTAATTTTGTGAAATATTAATGGTTTGTGTTGTTTGCTCAGTTCAGGTCTAACGCCTAACGGCTCTGATGTGAAGAAACGACCAGAGAACCTTCTAGAATCTCTCCAAACCGCTTTAATCTTTAAAAACATAGTTTAATTCTTTGACTGGGGGTTTATTAGTTGATGTTATGCTGTTTTATAGTATTTTACATTATGCTTAATGCAAATGGAAAAATACAACCCACTTTTATGTGGCTTCACGTGTTTCTGGTCAATGGAAACCAAATGAGCAACAATATATTTTTTTAAAGTATAAACAAACTTCGTGGTTAGGCTTTAATTCTCCTCCTGATCTTGAGTTCGATTTCAAATCGAGTTGTACGAGTTGATTTCATGGATTACGCGCAGAAACATTCCGTTTATGCAAAACTCCTCAGCATTGCCTGTACGCCTTGTCATCTCATTTTTCTTTCTTTTGGAAGGGGGTGGGGTGTGGTGGAGGGGACTTTAAGTGCCGCCTTGCTATTCGTCGAGCTGCAGCATGCGCGCAGCCAATAGGATTATCGCAGCCTGTTTTCTGCCCCGTTATCATTCAACGGCTCTGTGATTGGTCGCGATGCAGCACGAGGTCGATGTAGTTGGTCAGTAGAGACGTCAAATAAGTGGATTTTCTTTTCTGGAGACTGCTGGATTTTTAATAGCACCTCATGTTGTGGGCGCGGTCCATTGAGTGATCAGGATTTGATTGATTGTGAATCTGTCGAGTGGGTTTGAGTCTTGTGTGGCGGGCAGGGCTTTATGTGTCGGGTTTGTTTGCAGGAGCCTCACTGCATCCTGTATATGAGAGACGTGGGACTGAGAGACTGGAGGAGAGACACCAGGATCAGTGCAGATTTGTGTCCCGGACCTGCTCCTGTTTGTATAGAAGATACAAAGATCTTGATCGGACTACAGGGAATAAACTCCCAAGAGGGAACAAAAACCAAAACAAAGGAACACACGAACTCGATCAAGACGTTTTCCACGGGCTTTGGTGTAGAAGCACGCAGGTGTTGGAGCTGAATCATGGAGGCCATCGCCAAGTATGATTTCAAAGCCACTGCTGATGATGAGCTGAGTTTTAAACGAGGAGAGATCCTGAAGGTAATGATGACGTCTTGTACTCTCACCTATAAATAATCCGCACTTAAAATCTACTCTCTGGATGCACTGTTGAGATGTTGGAGAACATCGTGAAACACCTTAGTCTCCAAAAAACCTCTATGTTAAAATCATAGATTACAGTGCTGGTGAATTCCTGAATCTGGTAAACAGGGTGTTGGGAGTCTGTTTAGACAACTCTTTGACAACACTCTGTGTGTGTGTGTGTGTGTGTGTGTGTGTGTGGTGGTGGTGGGGGGGGGTTAATTGATTAATTAATCTGGACTATAAGCCGCTACCTTTTTCACACGCTTTGAACCCCGTGGCTTAAATAGGTAGGTAGGTAAAGTCTGTTGGGTTTTTACACCCGAGCCTAGCGGCTCATCAGGCCGGTGCTTATCCCCGGTTTCTGTAGCGTGAAGCAATTTGGAGTACAGCTCCTCCTGGATGGGACGCTAGTCCATCACAGGTTACCTTCCCAGTATATTTTTACTGGTACCCATTTATACTGCTGGGTGAACAGAGGCACACTTGTGGCTGAGACCTTGCCCAGGGGTCTTGGCACAGTGAGGGTCTCAATGGGATTCGAACTCACAACCTCCCGATCATGAGCGCAGCACCCTAACCACTATGCCAGCTGGCCCCCAAAAAAGTACCCCAGTGCGCCGGGTACCTGTTGCCACTGTACGGCACCAGTTGTTGCGTTGTTCTATCCTTTTGATGCTGAGCGCCAAGCAGGAAGCAACAACTCCCAAATTTTAACGTCTCATGGTATGACGTGGCCGGATTCAAACTCCGACCTTCCGGAGGATAAAGCAGACGCTCTACCAACTGAGCTAAATCCCCGGTTGTGTCTGAAATAGCAATGAGATTAATCTTTAGATTTTGTTACGGCTTGTGGCCTCCAGTGGGTGCTCTAGCAGGAAGCGCAAGAGCGAGACAGACACCTGGTGCTTATAAAGTGATGTGGCCTATGTATGTTCAAGTTCTTTTTACTTTTTAAATTTAGTTGGTGTGATTTATATTCAGGTGCGCTCAATCGTCCGAAAATTACGATCGGTGTGTGTTATATATGTTTATACACACATATATACATACATACATACACACACACACACACACACACACACACACACACACAGGGATCCCTCACTTTCCGCGGTTAATAAGGACTGAGGACTTTCCCCCACGACCACCAATTTCCGCGAAGTAGGATCGACCCCCCCCCCCCCCCCCAACTGATGTATACTTATAGGTATATAATATCAATAAATACATATTCAATGCTATAAATTCATAGAGTAACAAACATTAAAAAATAATGCATGAGATGTAAATAATATATAAATTCACACACATGTGGACGCGCACCTCACAAAAATGTAAGTAGTTTTGATGGGGAGGGGGTTGTTCTTTTGTTTTGTTTGTTTCGGTTTTTGTTTTTTTTTGTATTTTTTGGGGGGGGGGGGTTTGGGTTTTTTTGCATAATTGGCCTTGGTTTCGTGGCATTTTCCTTAACATTTTCCCAGTTTCTTCCTTAATTTTGCTTATTTTTTAATGCGATTAATATTTATAAAAAAAAATTTAAAAACTGGGGTGCTCTGAAGCCGCATGAATTGAAGCGCAATGTAGCGAGGGATCCCTGTGTGTGTGTGTGTGTGTGTGTGTGTGTGTGTGTGTGTGTGTGTATACATTAAAGCAGAGGTCCCAAACCACCTTGCCATGGACCGGTACAGGTCTGCGGGTCATATGGTACCAAGCCCTAAAAAATGGCTTCATAAAAAAATATTTTCATAATTATTGGTGTCTGTTATTTTGAAAAAGTGCTCATCTCAGTCACTTGATGAGATACATCAAAACTAAACCCACAAGCTAGCAAAAATGAGTAAATAACCACCACCTTTTGAGAACTTCCCACAAATTCAGCATGATGTGAATTGCATTTTTAAACACTTTGTTTTTAGTTTGTTTCTAGACCTTTTCGTGAAAAGATTGGGGACCACTTACACTAAAGCTTTGTTATAAAGCACGACCAGATTTATGGGAACAGTTCATTGATACGAACGCTACATATTAACGATAAACTCCATATAGACTGCTGACAAAGCAACATGTCAACTCATTGACACAGAAATGTTCAATGAATATTTTTAGAGAAAGAGTTTCTGCTTTTAGCGCTTTGCAGTAGCAGTTTTCCACCAATGAAGACTCTTTCGATCACACATATATAACTATACGTTTTCCTGTTTCTTTGTAAAATTACAAGCTGCCGCTTAACTCCAGTAGAGGAAAACATAGACGGACGGCTGAGAGAACGAGGGGTTTTTATAGTTGTACCAACACGAGCGAGAACAGGAACTTTCTCTGGTGGAGACAATCCACAACAGAAAGCAGAGCATGTCGGGATATTTTTTAAAAATTATGGCAAATCTGCATTTTCTGCTGAATTCCAGTGGTGTTCAAGGAATAAAGCACAGAGGGACATGCTATTGGAAAGTAATTCGGGACAGGGGAGTGTGATGTGTGGCCTGATGTAAATGCTCATCACAAAGTGGGATTATTATTATTTTTTTGCTTGTTTGTTTTTTTTTTGTTTGTTTTGTTTTTTTTTTAACTTAGAAACAATTTGCATGTGCCAGAATCAGATAACTGTGTTCCTGGTGCTAAGGGATTAGTGTGTGGTTACATGCTCAGAAGTTTTGGTACACGTCCCAAGAACGAAGGATGTGATTAACCTGGATGTCAGATATGAGGCTGTGCTTTCAGAGTTGAGTTGTACGATAATGTTCAGTTTGTGTTGTTAGGGGAAAGTTTCATTTAATTAACAATCCCAAAGCACGAAGCTTCTCGTTTGTTCGGTTTAGATTTTTTTGTTTTTACTATGCGTGAAATACTGCAGGTGGAATTAAAGAGGGAAACCACAAAAAAGATTTTGCACACTTCGAATTCAATGTGGGTTTGCTGTGTCTACATTTACAAATGTGTGCATTCTTTAGTCTTAGTGGAAGTCATAGTCTTGTCAGTTCTCTTTTTTAGTTTCATTGTCCAAATATTTCACAAGCATCACAAAGTTTTAGTCTGTAGTCATTTAATATTTGAGAACAAACATTAAAAAATAATGCATGAGATGTAAATAAAATATTAATACACACACATACAGACGTGTGTGTGTGCACGTACTCGGATGTGCACCTCACAACAATGTAAGTAGTTTTGATGGGAGATTTTGGGTTGTTTTTGTTTTGTGTTGGTTTAGAGGTTGTTTTCCATACTTGGCCTTTTTTTTTTGAATATTTAAAAAAAAAAAAAAACGCGATGTACTGAATCCGCATGAATTGAAGTGCAAAGTAACGAGGGATCCATGTGTCTATGTATATGTGTGTGTATGTATACATTTATATATATATATATATATACATACATTTACCTTCAAACTATTTTAATGTTTTGTTTCTCGGTTTTATCCTGTATGCTTATTGAATTTAATTATTTATAATTACTTTTTTTTTGGCTGGCACTTCTGTTCAACACTAAGCTCTGCCTCATAGACCTCAAAATGTCTGTTTTCAGCCCTGAGCGCTGAGATTTAAATGCAATCTTTATAATCCGCGTCCGTTCGGCATCGCTGGTCCTGGATGAAGAAGTCAGTGTCAACACTGCTCAAGCAGCAAAGTATAAAAGTCTTACACAGCCAGTTTATTTGAATTACAAACTTCATTATTTATTCAGTTAAAAAAAAAATCTAAAAATGTCAAGACGAGTACAGCCCCAAGTTCCTTTAATACTACACATGGATTCTTTTTCATCAATGAATAAAAGCCATCAGATGAATGTGCACTAGTTTTTTTTTGTTGTTGTTGTTTATTTCGGGAAGTGCTGTGGTCTAGTGGTATAGGGCGCTGGATCGCTGATCCAAAGGTTGGGGGTTCGAGTCCCACTCTCCACAAAGTTGTCACTGTCTCCCTCCCCCCCCCCCCCCCCAGTGCAGCTAACTGGGTTATCAAAGGCGGGCCATGTGTCTCACTGTCTATGGTGAGAAGCATGTAAAAGAACCATTGCTGACTTTCGTAAAGAGTAGCTGCAAAGTCGTCAGCGTGTTTATATCCCTTGCTAAAAAGGGTTGTGACAGGAAGGGCACCCGACGTAAAAACCTCTGCCAAATCAAACGTGCGAATCAGATGATTCGCTGTGGCGACTCTTGAGTAAAATGGAAAAAGCTGAAAGGTTTCTAATGCACAACATCTCTCTCTCTCTCTCGCTCTCTCCCTCTCTCTCTTGGTTACATGCACAGCTGTTTTTTTTGGCGGCTGGCAGGATTTAATAGTCACTTTGTGCGGGTTTTTTTTTTTTTTTTTTTTTTTTTTTGGGGGTGTTGAAAAAGAAAGAATCAAAATTTCAACTACTTGTTTCCTCCATCTTGGGTTGAGGTTAAAATCGGTGTCTGTGAGACGCCAGTGCTCCTGCCAAATTGATCCAAATTGGCTTGTTTGGTGATTTTAAAATGTTAACATTGCTGCAACACAGGTCATCATATGCCAGTCAATTAAAGAGCTCGGTTTGATGAGCTAACATGAAAAGATTTTGAACTTTAGAACTCTATTGTCCTGCCAGCGATAAATCGAGTATGTTGCATTAGTGCACCAATGCTGAATTATCCAATGATTATTCTCAACACCCCTTCCACACACACACACACACACACACACACACACACACACACGCACACACGCACACACACTGATATACTACCATATTTTGTTCTGGAAAACTAATGTTCAGAAATCTAAAATGGTTTGCTTCAGACTTCATCATTGTTGAAGTTATAAAATGAAAATTGATAAATTTTGTACTAAAAATTAATTTTTGCACTACTGTGTCTCATGAGTTTCACACATCTGTTTGATTCAACCACTTGATCTTTCACGAAGGAGTAAATGCTTTCGGGTTAATCGTGCCATCTATGTATAGTGCATGCAGATTTATGGAGCTTAGCTTTTAAAATAACAAACAGAAAAACTCTATCATGTATATAAAAGCTTTAGCAGGACCATATACACGCATCGGGAAGTTGAGAAGTGACACTGAGCTTATGGTGGCAGCAGGATCGAAAGTATCTGATGATGTTTATCCATGCAGAGCTTGCGTTTAGCCCACACATGCATGAAAGGACAAACGCTTTAGTGAGACTTCAGTAGGAAGGTGTAAAACAACCCGGAAATTGAAACTTGATGAAATTATTGCATTTGCATTTTTCTAACTGTAAATGTTTCAGGGGGAATTTGATGCATGGCAAATCTACTCACGCCTTTTGTTTTAATAAGACACAGACTGAGAGATACTCACTGAAAAATCACTGTCTTTTTATTATTTTCTTTATTTTAATATTTTTCACTGTAATAAAATATATCATAAATTTATCACCGTCTTTGAAGTATCTTTGTTAGTATTTCCAGTTCCAAAAATAGCTTTAATTATTTTTTAATAATTGATTAAATTTCATTTTTAATCACCATAAAAGTAAAACTTGCAATCATCAATTGTTTGAAGCCTGAATTTAAACCTGTAATAAACACTGAACAATGACATTTATTTACACTGAATACAGGGATCCCTCACATTTCGCACTTAATTGGGACCGAGATCACCACGCGACCATTGAAATCCGCAACGTAGGATCCCTCCCTCCCCAACCCCACCTGACTGACATATATTTACATGTTGATGTGTGTATAATATCAATAAATACATATTCAATCCTATAAATGCTTATAATAACAATTAAACATTCAGAAAATAACATAAGATGTAAACAAAATATAAAGACACACACACATACAGATGGTATTGCATGAGAAGAAGACGACACACATACATACGTGCGCGTGCACATACAGATGCAAACCTCACAACAATGTAACTAGTTTTGATGGGAGATTTTGGGTTGTTTTTTGTTTTGTTTGTTTAAGCTTTTTTTGCATAATTGGCCTTGTTCTTTTGGCATTTTCCTTAATGAGAACAAGAGAAAACGAGCTAGAGCATGTCGTGATACACCAGTGATTCCTCCGTCATCCCATTTTAAAGAACTTTGAACATTTTCTGCTAATGGCAAGAACAATCACAAAAGAGGATTTGATTATTTCTTCATGTGCTTTGGTGAAATTGGTGGTTTTTCCTTTAGGTATGAGAGTGAAGCAAAGAATCTTTTACACACTTATTTTTTTTTCCTTCTTGTGCTGACTCCTTGTATAGAGAAGTGCTTGACAGCGTGGCTTCAGAAATGCGAAGTTGCAACACTGCACATTCGCTATATTTATCCAGTGTTGTCGTATATCGTTTAAGTTTCCATCTGTTAACAAAAGGGCACGGAGTTTACAGGCAAAGTACAAGGTATAAAACATGACTGTATGTATTAATAAACCATGTTTCAGGTAGTCGTAACATCAGCTGTCAGTTTTCACACAGAATATACTACAAGAAGTGTGCCGCCCATCTCCAGACAAAATCTTCTGCAGTAAGTGCATTACAAGGAACACGAGTCTGTTCCTGAAAATGAAATGTTAAGGTATCTGTAGTACATGCAACCTGATTGGTTGACACATGGGCTAGAAATTGTGGATTCCGGGTGTATCCAACCAGAAAGTTAGAAAGTAGCCGATAAACTCTCCGGAATAATGCAGGACTTTGATCGTTTAGGTGTTACTTGATGGTGTAAACATGGCCAAGGAAAGTTCCCGGAACATAAATATGAGAGAACGTGCTGTTATTGGAAAAGAATCCATGATTGGATGCGTGATCTATCAGTTGAATTTTTAATTAAAGGAATTCCATTCGTAATGAAAGGGCGGTACTAGTTACTCTGATATTTGTAGTGTTTATGGTTACAGTAAATGCTGGGAAATATTTGCAAAGCAAACTACTTGTCATGCGGCCAAGAAAACAGAACAGAAACAGAAAGTATCACCATAGCAATAATTATCTAGCGTGCAATGTTAATTTGTTTACTTGTCTTTGTTTACCCATTTGTTATTATCTTTTTGTAGATAATGCTATGAAAGAGTTTTTACTCTCTGTGACAGCATCCAAATGTTAAATATGTACCACCCTTCAATTTTGTTCTCCTCTTTAATATATTTTGTCTCTTGGGTGAAATGTTACCATTGGATAAACTCTAATACTGTAGTTCATTTTTAGAGTTCCATATGTTCTCAAGGTTTAATGTTTACTTTTGTGACAAACCTCAGCATGACATCTTCTTTAAGCTTCAGTGAGTGCGGCTCGATGCTTTTGGGTAAAAGAGCAGCTGTTCCTGCCTTGACCTGTTTTCCATTTCTTTAATCTTAACCCTCAGGGTTGGTAAGAGTCAGAACACTCAAGCATGCTACGTTTGCTTTGCTCTCCCGTGTTTGAAGAGCAAGCGGGCGGGGACAGTGAGTAAAGAAAGAATCATGGTCCTGTGGTTGCACCAGTGATGTACTAAATCATGCTGGTGAGGTCAGCGCATTAGTACTGTGGGTATCGTGACTCGGTGCTTGTTCCTGGGGCGAAGAACATCCCATAGTTATTTCTCATACAGGAATATTTCTTCTTTCACCACTGTATATATTGGCATCCACTCGTTTTTTTTTTTTATTTTATTTTTTTAAATTTTTGTCATGTTCCTTTCTTTTACTGCAAACGCCTCAATCTGACGGAGGGTTACCTTGGGTATGAGTTAGGGCTGGGTGATGTATTGATAAATTATCATATCCTGATATGACCAGTCATGTCATCAGATAACCAAAAATTGTCTCATGATTTCGAAGAAACCTCACCTTTCTTTATTAATTGACTATTATATTTTAGGTCACACTCCCTGAGCTTCAGCTGCTGTCATGAAACATCTCTAATTGGCCTAATTATCAAATTATTATGTGGCATTATATATTACATATTTTTATTAATCAGTAGCACTATATTACAATTTAAACCCAAGTTAATGGCACAATAGAAGTATTAGTCCAATGGAACTTTGACTTGTCATTGGTGGTCAAAGTATCAAAAATATTCAAATTATTCAAGTGAAAGTTCCATTATTCTGAAAAAAATAATGCAAAATAATGTGAATATACTGTAAATAAGAACGTATGTAGTTTAAAAAAACCTACTGAAGTAGCTGTTGCTGATAGCTGATAATTTTCAGTAATGTGTTCACCATACATAAGAAAAAATCATCTTGATTTTGGATGATGTGTACAGACGCTCCCCGACTTACGTTCATTTGTTTTATGTTTTTTCGATTTATTTTTTTTTTTGTTGTTGTTGTTTTTTAATTTTCAAATTTTTAGTTTAGCGTGCTCTCTGTCGTAAGAGACGTACCTACGTAGTACGCTCACGTAATGACGTGATGACGCTGCGTCCATTGACGACAGACTGAACGTGCCCCTCATTCTTCCCCAGTTCACTGCGTGTTACCCTTGTGTTAAGATGTCGTCTCTGTGATCTTTTTTGCGAACTTTTGTAACCCTAAGCATATATGGTTGGTCAGAAGCGTAAGCCTACTAGCATGGGCGCAAGTTTTCCGGCATGTGCCGGAATTTCCAGTTTTCCCAAGACTGAATTAACTATCTGCTCGGATCGGCGCAATCTACCATGCATACTCAATTAAGCAAAGACAGTTGTAAAATGAATGAAAACCCGAAAAGAGAGAACTCTCCGCTCTGCCGGTGATCCACATCAGTGCAGGCTGAGTACTAAACAAGTATTCAACGGCGCCCTTGCTCACTTGAAAGACCGGAAGTCCGGATAACCCGCGCTTTGTCTCAAGCACAAGCAAGTGAACTATTTTTGGTGGAGCGCCTCAAATAATGTAAGCTTTGATTGGCTGTTTTAAGCTTAATGTAAAGTGACTCAGCTCAGCTTCATGAAAAGTGACCATCTGTCGACCATCGGAACCATTTACAAGCAGAAAGATCGCATCATAGAGAATGTTAAAGGTTATATTTGATACTGTATTTGATATTTGATGAGTGAATTTGATTAAAATTTATCTATTTGAAATTACTTTGCTTGAATTTAATTTATTCGAAATTAATGTTGATTATATATGATATTATTTTACAATGTTGTTTATAATAATTTGATTTCGGGGTGTTTTATGAGATACGGTAATGGTATTTATGGATGTATAGTACAGTATGAACGTCATACGTCACTGGAATATACAGTAACAACTTGCGTTCGGCCATCCGGAACCGAACTAAAATGTAAGTTGGGGAGCATCTGTACATGATGCTGATTGGCCGTTCATTCTTTGGCAGGAATTTTACACGTGCCGACAATCAGGAATGTATGTTTTTCATTTGTCAGTTGATGTTTTTAGAACATTTTTTTTGCTGGAGCAATGTCAACAAATTATTAAAATTATTTAATAGTGTAATTTTGATACCCTTTTTTGTTTGTTTGTTTGTTTGTTTTCAGAGAAGTTGAACAGTATAATTAATTCTGAACTGAAAAGAGAGACAGACCAAAAAATAAGCTTACCACTGCTCCATTTCCATGCAATGCCGAACTAAATGTGTATATCAGAAGTGTCTGATTTTGTCTTTCAAGCATGAAGATGCATTTTAGGGACCAGACATGACCTTTCTGAGTTAACATTACTGCAAGCTGTGACACGGCAGTATTATGTGTTCAAACATTAGTAACTTAAAGGTAGTTTTATGGTTGTTAACTAAATGTTAGTTGAAATTCAATAAAAAATTAGTTTTTATTAACCAACAAACCCACCCCTTCATGTATATGTTTGATAGAGTAATAAGCATTTCAGTGATCAAGCCTGTGTTCCGAAGGGTGTGGGTTTAAACCCTTCAAATGCTCACGTGTGGGAAAAGAGAAAATTGTAAGTTGCTCTGTAAGGGTATCTGCCCAATGCTATGAATATAAATAATACCCTGATATATATATATATATATATATATATATATATATATATATATATATATATATAATTTTTTTCTTTTTTTTTTTTTCTTCTTCCTAATTTTAATCGTATCCAATTCCCACCCATCAAGTGTTGTTTTCCCTGTCACATGACCGCCATCTTCCAGGGAGGGGCAAAAGCATGCACACACACACACACACACACACACACACACCCTCCGTGACTTGCAGTGCTAGCCTCCCACCTCTTTTTAAGACTGTGGAGAATGTGTATTTTCTGGGGGGCGGGGGGGGGGTTGTCTAACACACTAGGGAAAGTGCTATAGGCCCACTGGTATGATCAGCTCACAGACGCCCATGATTTGTTGGCGTTCGCTGTGAGTGACAGTGGAGTGAGTGTATGCCCGTCCTCGCTCCCATGAGAACCCGACCAATTAGTTCCCATGGACTGTCGGCCGTGACATTAATTCAGATTTGAACTTGCGATGTAATGGTTAATATTCACGGGAGCCCAATAATACACTGATTTTAATGATGTTCCTAAAATTATTTTTACTTAAGTCTACATTTGCTCCATTTGGAGAAAGACTTTTCCACCCTGAGACGTTATTGCGAGCGTTCCCAATACACCAGCATGGATAGTTAGAATACCATCAACTCTTAATGCAACACTTCCTACCTTTGGTTTCCAGGCTTGTTTGAGACTGAAAGTGTGTTTTGTGACACGTGAGTTGGGAATTCTGTCCTTTTAATCAAAGAAAAATATTTGGGTGCAGACAGAGCACGATCAAAAAGGTTTTGCCAAAGTGTTTGACTTATCAAGGAAATGATGTTAAATGCTCACCAGAAAAAAATTCTACTTTGTGGGTTTTTTTGTTTGTTTGTTTTTCATAGAAACATTTGTATATTTGTGTGATAGGGAACCTTGCAGTAATATCAGGTTCCTGTCTGTCTATGGCTCCATTGTACCTATTGAATGAAGGTGTCATGGTTCCCTTTAATCTGACGTGCGTGCCTGTGTCAGGCTTTTCGTATTTCCGTAATCCTTATACTGCACAATATCGTATTTCTCTGAGCATGAACTTGTTTTTAAGAATTTAGATTTAAATTGTTTAGAAAGCTTTGAATTGAGTCTGGCTTACATTATCATCGTGAATTATACGGTGTTTCAGCTCCTTTATAAACAAACTCTTGAAAATTGGTCTATTTGGATCTTGTAGACTTAAAAAGGGAATAAATGGAAAATGCTTGCAGAGTAAGCTTTTTATTTGTTCCACTTCTCTTTTTCTTAAAAATATCTCTACGAAGAATTATAAACCATGGGAATTTTCATCCAGTTCTTATTCTAACGGCAACAACTAACTGTGAAACCCTGTTCTTGGAAAGGAATTGCTGTTTACCAGTAAAAATGTGATGGTCATCACAGCTCACGTATTGGCTTTGTGGCTGCTGTAGATCTGATTGTTCAACAGAACTGGAAAAAGTCTTCAGCGGTATGAGGCTGTGACATTAGGAAATCACTAAGGTTCACTGAAAATCAAACTTATCGTAGTTCTCAGCTGTTCGGTAGAGTATGGGGAATCAAGCAGATTGCAGCCTTCAAATTTCTTATAAGAATTATTAGTGTTGACATATTGTTGGCTGTATGTAACAGTAACTTAATTCTTCTAGTACAGTATATAGTATATTGTGGTAACACCCCCCAGTGCAGCTAACTGGGTTATCAAAGGCAGGCCATGTCTCTCACTGTCTATGGTGAGAGGCATGTAAAAGAACCATTGCTGACTTTTCGTAAAGAGTAGGCTGCGAAGCCGTTAGCGTGTTTCTACGACCTAGAGAGGGATGGGCTCCGACAGGCCAAATCAGCCCAAGTCTCGCCATGAAGGCGCCCCAACGACATCATTGGATGTTAAGGGATAAGTGAAGTGAAGAAGTAGTAACATAAAATACCAATTTTAAATTAAAACAAAGTTTGTACAGGATTTATAGCTTGATGAGCCACTAGGCTTGGGTGTAAAAGCCCAAACAGACCATACATAGTATCAACAACTTCCGGACTTCCCCAAAACATAGAGTATCAACTTCTGTCTCTCTCTCTTGTCTCGCGCATTTCTCGAGTTCGACTTCTGGTTATTCGGTTTCCGGGACAATTAAAGTCAGATTCTCGTTTGTTCAGTCTCTAGAACGTTCGGATTCCGATGGTCCACTGTACATGTACATGTGTACAGACGCTCCCCGACTTATGGTCATCCATTTTATGTTTTTCGATTTTACGTTTATTTTTCTCAAAAAAAGTCCAATTTTGAGTTTCCTACGTAGTACACTGACGTAATGATGCTGCGTCCATTTTTTACAAACGACAGACTGAACGTGCCCCTTCTTCCCAGTTCAATTTTATATATATAAAGGACAGAGAGGGAACTCTATTGACTGATGACAGAAGTGTGCTGGGAAGATGGAAAGAGTACTTTGAAGAGCTGATGAATGAGGAAAATGAGAGAGAAAAAAGAGTAGAAGAGGTAACCATTGAGGGGCAGGATGTAGCAAAGATCAGTAAGGGTGAAGTGAGAAGGGCATTGAAGAGGATGAAGAATGGAAAGGCAGTTGGTCCTGATGATATACCTGTGGAGGTATGGAAGTGTCTAGGAGAGGTAGCAGTAGATTTTCTGACAAGAACATTCAACACGGTACTAGAGAGTGAGCAGATGCCGGAGGAGTGGAGGAGAAGTGTGCTGGTGCCCATTTTTAAGAACAAGGGAGACGTGCAGAGTTGCAGCAACTACAGAGGGATAAAGTTGATGAGCCATACGATGAAGTTATGGGAAAGAATAGTGGAAGCTAGACTAAGGGCAGAGGTCAGCATTTGTTTACAACAGTTTGGTTTCATGCCAAGAAAGAGCACCACAGATGCAATGTTTGCCTTGAGGATGTTAATAGAGAAGTACAGAGAAGGTCAGAGGGAGCTACATTGTGCCTTTGTGGATCTGGAGAAAGCATATGACAGGGTGCCAAGAGAAGAACTGTGGTATTGCATGAGGAAGTCTGGAGTGGCAGAGAAGTATGTTAGAGTGGTGCAGGACATGTATGAGAGATGTAAGACAGTGGTGAGGTGTGCTGTCGGTGTGACCGACTTAATTCAAGGTGGAGGTGGGACTGCATCAAGGGTCAGCTCTGAGCCCCTTCTTGTTTGCTATGGTGATGGACAGGCTGACAGACGAGGTGAGACAAGAATCTCCATGGACTATGATGTTTGCAGATGACATCGTGATCTGTAGTGAGAGCAGAGAACAAGTGCAGGAAAATCTCGAGAGGTGGAGGTATGCCCTGGAAAGGAGAGGAATGAAGGTTAGCCTCAGAAAATCAGAATACATGTGTGTGAATGAGAAGGACCCAGGAGGAACGGTGATGTTACAGGGAGCAGAGATAACGAAGGTGGAGGATTTTAAGTACTTAGGCTCAACAATCCAGAGCAATGGAGAGTGTGGAAAAGAGGTGAAGAAGCGTGTGCAGGCAGGCTGGAATGGTTGGAAAAAGTATCCGATTGTGATGTGCGATAGGAGAGTGTCAGCAAGAATGAAGGGAAAAGTGTACAAGATGGTGGTGAGGCCAGCGATGTTGTATGGCTTAGAAACAGTGGCGCTGAGGAAAAGGCAGGAGGCAGAGCTGGAGGTAGCGGAGATGAAAATGTTGAGGTTCTCCCTGGGAGTAACGAGGATGGATAGGATCAGAAATGAGTATATCAGAGGGACAGCCCACGTAAGATGTTTTGGAGACAAAGTCAGAGAGGCTAGATTGAGATGGTTTGGACATGTACAGAGGAGGGATAGTGAGTATATTGGCAGTAGGATGCTGAGGTTGGAACTACCAGGCAGAAGGCCTCGAGGAAGACCGAAGAAGAGATTTATGGATGTGGTGAAGGAAGACATGAAGGTTGTTGGAGTCAGAAAAGAAGATCCGGAGGACAGGGTGAGGTGGAGGCGGATGATTTGCTGTGGCGACCCCTGAAGGGAGCAGCCGAAAGTAAAAGAAGATATATATATATATATATATATAATATATATATGTATGTATATTCTTTTCTTTTCGGCTTTTTCCCCTTCTCAAGAGTCGCCACAGCGAATCATCTGATTCGCACATTTGATTTGGCATGGGTTTTTACGTCGGATGCCCTTCCTGTCACAAACCTTTAGCAAGGGACAGAAACATGCGAATGGCTTTGCAGCCTACTCTTTACGAAAGTCAGCAATGGTTTTACATGCTTCTCACCATAGACAGTGAGAGACATGGCCCGCCTTTGATAACCCAGTTAGCTGCATTGTGGGGACAGTGACAACCTTGTGGGGACTCGAACCCTCAACCTTAGGATCAGCAATCCTGCACCCTATTCACTAGACCACCACTGCCCCTATATATATATATATATATATATATATATATATATATATATATATATATATATATATATATATATATATAAAAATCAGTTACATTGCGTGTGATCTTTGTATTTACACTGTTTTGCGGACTTTTGTAACCCAAAACAAATATGGTTAGTCAGAAGCGTAAGCCGACTAGCATGGGTGCAAGTCTCATACACAGAGATGAATTAACTATCTGCTCGGATCGGCGCAATCTACCATGCATACTCAGTTAAGCAAAGAGAGTTGTAAAATGAATGAAAACCAGAGTCCAGAAAAGAAAGAGAACTGTCCGCTCTGCTGGTGATTCACATGATTCTAAACGAGTTAAACGGCACCCTTGCTCACTTGAAAGACCAGAAGTCCGTATAACCCCCAGCAAGTGCACTACTTTCGGTTTTGAGTGCCTCACATATCGTAAGCGTTGATTGGCTGTTTTAAGCTTCATGTAAAATGAGTCGGCTCAGCTTCATGTAATGTGACTCGACTCAGCTTCATGTAATGTGACCATCCGTCGACCATCGGAACCATTTACAGAAAGATCGCATCATAGAGAATGTTAAAGGTTATATTTGATACTGTATTTGATATTTGATGAGTGAATTTGATTAAAATGTATCCATTTGAAATTATTTTTCTTGAATTTAATTTATTTGAAATTAATGTTGATATATTTGATATTATTTTACAATGTTATGTTTATAATAATTGATTTAGGGGTGTTTTATGAGATACGGTAATGGTATTTATGGATGTATAGTACAGTATGAGCGTCATACGTGATATGTCACTGTAACAACTTGCGTTCACTTTCAACTTATGTTCGGCTGTCCGGAACCAATTAAAAACGTAAGTCGGGGAGCTTCTGTATATAATACCAATAAATACATATTCAATGCTATAAATTCTTATCATAACAATTAAACATTAAAAAAATAACAAGATGTAAATAAAATATAAATACACACACTTACAGATGGTATTGCATGAGAAGACGACACACACATACACCCGCGCGCAGCTGCACTGCACACACAGATGCATCAATGTAACTACTGTAGTTTTAAAGGGAGCTTTTGGGTTGTTTTTTTGTTTTGTGTTTAGAGATTTTTTTTGCATAATTGTCCTTGTTTTTGTGGCATTTTCCTTCACTTTTTCCCCCTATTCTTCCTTAATTTCTTTATTTTTTAATTTGATGAATAATTATTATTATTATTTTTTAAAAAACCACAATGCACTGAAGCTGCATGAATTGAAGCACAAAGTAGCGAGGGATCCCTGTATATATATATCTTTTCAAGTACAACCACATTGGGTTACTTGGCTACTCTAAATTGCCTGTAGGTGAGAATGTGCATGTAAAAGGTGTGTTGTCAGTGTTTGCCCTTCAGGAGGCCGTCCATCTCTTTCTACGGTTTCTTACACCATTTCAATATTTATTGTTGACCACACCCACCACTGTTCTGTTTCCTGTACTGTCTGTTACTGTTTTTATTTACATTGTGAACTTTGTTTTTTTTTCTGTGTAATTTATGAAGATTATTGGAAGACCTTGTTCAATTACCAACCTGCTTTCTTCCCACTTTGAAATGCTGTTATCTAAAGAAGTTTTTTTCACTTTTAAATTTGTATTTCTTTCTGTATTCTTTTTTCTTCCTGGGAATGACTTGTTTGTTTAGCCAACTCAATCCAATGTGAACTCGATCTACTGTGGATTATTAAACACTTCATTGAGCTTCAGGTTCAAGGAGCAGATTCATCATTGAAACTATGCAGTGTGGTCAATGATTGATGAGAGGAAATAGAGGTTACCTTGTTTTCTACCAAGCTGAAGAGAAGTCATTGTTTTTCATTTGCTTCTCCTGTAGATAGGCATGTAATGATTCATCCAGTTCACGGCCAAATTTCATTCATAATATCACAGCAAAGTGGGTATTAAGTCAGAAATTAGTAGTTTTAACTTATTGGTCATATTTTTGGAGCTGATATCTGAGGGAATTTGTCATTTAACATTATGTCTAATTTTTGAGTAATTAACCAAAACCTGCCAGGTATTTTCAGAAATTTAAGCACATATTTCATAATTAACGATTTGATGCCCAATTTACTGTGATGGTCACATACTGGGTTCACAATTCGATTTTTTTATTTTATTTTGAGGGTGAGTTCAATTTTTTTTTTTAATTACTTGTACCACTAGTCACACAAACGCTTGGTCACATTTGAGATCTATTTAGATTTGTATGTTTCTTGTGACATTCAAGCTTTTATTGACACCCACAGTAAGGACAAGTATATTCCCTCAATCATACATTATTGTCCTCTGCTCTCTAGACAACATAAGTTGTTAGGAAGAATTAAGAGATTTTGCTGTATGATCATAAATGCAAAATGTTTTTTTTTTATTATTATTCAATTCAAATAATGAGAAATTTTTCAAATGATTATTACATGCTAACATGAAAAATGACTGTCACTTTAATGTTGCTGCAAAACCAAATAAACCTGGTGAGCAAAAAAAGCTGTGATAAAGCTACACTTCTGGAACAACCTTGCACAAATTACAATTTCACAAAACTAATTCTCCAGCCGCAGTACATTTTCAGGTTCCGCGGTTAATTAAGTGATATGTAATATTAATAGATGTATAACATGGCCAAACTATGCATGCACCTGACCATGACCCTTATATCAGCCTGTTTTGATCATATTCCTGATTTATTTCACTGTATATTGTCAGAATATGTGAAGGTTTCCCATTAGTTAGACCTTCAAGTACAATACAGCGTCCCAAAAACCAGATGTGGATCAGCCGCGTTGAGCCAACATATACCATTTCACTGTAAGCTGAACAGTTTGGACTGGACTAGTAGACAAATGGCGAATTTTTTAGTATTTGTGAGCCAGTCCACCGAAAGTAGGCTCTTACATCCAAAAATGAAAAATGTGCTTTTTGCACAGTCAGATAGAGGAGGCCCAAAGCTGCAAAATGCAGGAAAAAGTTTGTCAATACAGTGATACCTCAGCTCACGAACATAATTGGTTCCCAGAAAGTGTGTGTAAGGCGAAAAGTTCGTCTTCCGAACATTTATTTCCCATAAGAAACCATTAAAATGAGAATAATCCGTTCCCAGGTCCCCATAAAACATAATTTTCTACGAAATAAGCCTTAAAACTACACAAAAATATACCTTATTTTATGTATAATAAATGTGCTATTGTATTGTAATTAAAGAAATAAACTGTACTGTATAATAGTCGTTTTATTTACCTTTGTGATGGTAGTTGATGGCTTGATGGAATGGAGTGGGAGGAGGAGGGAGGGAGGGAGGGAGTTACTGTTTGGAAGGAGAGTCACCTTCCATAAGGACTGTAGGTAACTCAACCTCCGGTGTGGCTTCTCTTCTTTGCTTCTTAGAAGGAGGCTCTTTATCCTTTTTGCTGACTAAAAACCTCTTAATTGACACCTGTTGCTTTCTGAGTTGTATGGGGTCTTTTTCGGTCCCATAATAGCAAAAGTCCACTCAATATGGTCCAAAATGTCTATCAAACACAAACCACGTCCGCACTCAAAGAAAGGGGGTGACGAAATGGGACGCCGTGAGCGTGCGTCAGTTTCACGTGGCCGCCACCGTGGCGCTGTTCGACCACGTGGTTTGGTTCTTCCGCCGAAAACTAGTTCGTCAGCAGAGACTATATGCTCGCGAATTTAATGTTCTTGAGGCGAAAAGTTCGTGAGCTTAAGCGTTCGTCAGCGGAGGTTTTACTGTACCTTGAAAACTGACCGAGCTATGCCATTTCTTGTGTCAGCATTCAACTAAAAATTTCAAAAGACGTTTTAGAGACAAATGAGCACAAAGATTGCCCTTCTTCCAAGATCATTAGACCTTAGCAACCAAACATTTTTATGCAGCTCAGCAATATAAACTTTGAGAAAACATACCAGGAAAGGTTTTAGGAAGAGATAAGAGAAATCGTCCTCATTTTAATCTGACACACCCTTTTTAAACCCATCAGTCACCGTGGTAACCCCCCAAAATGAACAAAAAAAATGACTTTTTTTTTTTCATTTCTGTTTATTCCAATAAGATCAGTATGTATCTTTTCAACCTATAAAGGTTCAAATGCCTTTAAATGATACTGATTGAAAAAAAACACTGTCAGGTTCAAACAATCACACTGAAATTAAGAAAACTACATATAAGAAAACTATATAACAAAACTCTTTGATCGCTTTATCAACTCTGTCCTCATCATTATTATCTTCCTTTCTGCTGAGCAGGATATAGATTATCACATCATCGCAAACACAACTGACTTATGCACACATTTATTAACAGATGCCTCTTCTTCATCAACATCAAAATCTTCATCAACACAGCTGGCATCATCATCATCATCATCAGTTTGTTCATCTGTAAAAGGAATGAAACATTAAAGTATTTTTCAGGTCTTCACCAATTTTCATACAAAACTAAACAATCCACGATCCAGCATGTCCAGTCCAGACAAAATAACACACAAATCAAATGATCAAAAACATTCCATCATCAAATTTTGCATGCAGAGAAAAATACTCTCCGGCGAAATCTGCAAGAACGCCAAACATTCCGGCATCTTCAAAGCCCAATTCTCGCGTCAAATTGAACATCTATACTAATGCTGCTAGACATCACAGATGACATTTCACTCTCCTTTTCCAGAAATTGTGTATTCACAATCTTATAAATAAACTTAATGACTGTTACTGAAGAGAAATTCAGAGATAAATTCAGCATGCAGTAAACCAGAAGCAGGGAGTAAACCGGAAGTTAACGTGTGACAGGCACTGCACATGTGCAAGCCCGAGCTGACCATTCAGTGTGCTTGTTTCAGATCTTTCTTAGCAACTAGCCTGCATTGTTTACAAGCATATCGTCTTCATAACCTTTATTTTATTCAATGAAACGGCATTTTAATATCAAAACAGTATCCAAAATGGAGAGACGACTTCATGACCGTTCTTCTGGTGTATGGATTATAGTGTGTCTTGTACAGAACTCGGTGAATAATTGCAACAAAAACCAGTAAGTTTGCTACTGTTTTGATCTAGTTTTATGAGGGTACTCCCCTGAAAAACGGGCATTTTTAGAGAGTTTTAGTCGATTTCACATGAGCAAGTGATAGTTGAATACTGTACTTGTTTTAATAGTTTATGCAAAAATTCGAATTTCGATAAAAATGGACCATTTTTACTTTTCTGGCCTTTATCTCAAAAGTGGTCTGTGCGACAAGCACCTACTTTCGGTGGAGCGCCTCACATTTACTATCTGTGCAGTTCATTTTTGACTTTATTTAATGTGCCACCGACAGTCAAATGATTCGTTATTCACTTATGGGTGATAACTTTGGGTATGATGTCATTGCCTTGTACTTCCTATTGTACCAACTACCTGTAGTTCATGAGATCTTCAGTGCAGAGCAGATATAGTGGGTCTGCTGTTTTTCTATAGCGTTTGAGTAATAAAATTTGCCAATGAGCTACTTTAAAAGACTGATTTGCAATTAAATGTGTGTCTGTTCGTTCACTCATAGCCTATAGCACGCATTTTTTATGATAATATCCAGTCATGTGTGTGTGTGTGTGTGTGTGTGTTAATCTATAAATTATTTCTCTCGTTCTCTTTAAAATCACTCATACTTTATCTTCTGTATTTAATACTAAACATTGTTGGTTAGTGTCATCAAAGGACTAGTGGCTCGAACACACAAGTTCACAGACCTTTTGCTTGTTATTGGTACTCAGACACACGCGTGCTCTAACTTGAAGATGAGGTTGAACTTTGTAATGATCTAATTAGTGCTCATTATTTAGACCTGTTGTAAGGTTCTTGTTTATGTAAATGTAATGACTAATGTGATATTACTTCATTTTAGTGCAATTTCTGGAAGCTCCCAAATGTCTAGTAATGAGAACATCAACAATTTATAGACTGAAAATCAGCACCTCACAGTACTTTCCATGTAATTCACACTTAAAGTGACAATCCCAGAATGAGTAGAGTCATAAAACGGCTTGTTACTAAACTGCCCATAAAGCAGTTTATCTTGTAATATTACAGCTGGCTTCCTGATATTTTTTTTCCATTATTATTTTCTATATTAGTAAACAGGAAGGAGTATAATAGCCTCCCACAACATCCCTTAAATTATCATTTAAAAGGATGATGTGTAATTACCGTCATGTCTGCGTGGTGTATCTGGGTCAGAAGTGAAACAGAGTTGAAATGAAGGAAGAGTTTGGCACAATTTCTCTCTCGACATCGGCTTTTCCCAGTAAAATGTTAAATGTTACTATATGAACAGAGGAGTAAAAATACTTATTAAAATACTTCTGAAGGGCAGTTATCCCTTAACTCATAATATCAGTGAAGTTGCGTTGTAACAGGCGAGCACTTCCTGATACCCGTCGTTTCCAGTTTCATTCCTCAGTAATTCAACCAAATTACTTTATCTGTTTCCTATTGATAATCTGTCCTCACTGTATCATTGAGAAGGTTCTTGTTCGTTCTCGGCTTTAACACGTGTAACATCTCTGACGCGATGACTCGCGGGAATTTTCTTGCTTTATAAATACTTGTTTCAGCACAGAGATCTTGTGGTTTTGAATCATGTTCAGATGGAATAAAGGAGAAGGAACCCTTTTTCCTGTCGGCCCCGGAGCTTCGCAGCATGACGTTGTGTACTTAGTGCAATTGGATGGTGTTTGAGCAAAGCTTAATAAATATAAAATTAAAGGAAATGAAACTTGTTGCTTAGATTCAAATCATATTGTAGATAATTTGCCCATATAAATACAAATTGGGAGCTCAGTCAGATGTATTTTTTAGGCCTGCATAGTTGGAGATTAATGGCCTTGCCTGAAGTTCAGTTAAATTTTGACTTTGGTTGTCACTGGTGTTTTATTCCCCTTTCTTTGCTTGGTTTCTTTACCCAGTTTGTGTTGTGTGGGTGTGATGGTGTGTGTATTCCCTCGTCTGACATTTAAACAAAGTAATATTACCTGTCAGCTGTGGTCTCACTTGACCAGAGGTGCTTCAGATTGCACACACTGTCTGTACCGATCAGTCCCCCAGAACTCGCAGCGCCACAGTGAGGCATCTTGTGTTTTTATGGAACAGCATGCAGCAACCTGCATCATTCATTAAGCCGTTAGTGAGATTGTGTGAAGGCTGCAGTAAACCCACTGATGTGTGTGTGCAAGTGTGCAGCCGCCCTTGATATCACTTTGTTCTCACTTCCTGTTTGGTGCCTCTTCCACCCCCATCATCTTCCTGTCTTCATGGAGCAGCATGTTCTACGTTCACTCTTTTGCATGACTCCTCTTCTAGAACTTTTCTGTTTGGTTCCTTGAGTTTTATTTCAATAACCTGATATTTTTTGTTTCATTTTTTTTTAAATATCTCAAATTTCATCCTTTTGGTTAATCAGATTAGCTTTCTGTAATTCTCCGGTCTCAACTTTAACACCCACCACCACCACCATCACCACCCGCTACATATTTTCTTTATGGCTCTTGATGTTAATTAATTCTTGAAGAGGAAAGAACTGCACACACCACAGCTTTTCCAGGCCAATCTTTACAGTTCATTTGGAGGTAAATTCTTCCTTCTAGTTAAAATAAGAAGCGCTAATTATTCCCAGGAAATGGTCGTAATACCCTCGAATAGCCTGTCACATTTTCCCCTTTATCTGTTGTTTATCCCGGTCTGAACCATGCTGTGAGAAAAACAGCCTTCACAGCACGATGGGAATCTTTTCCACGTTCTGTATTTGTTTAGGGACGACACGGCAGGACAAGTTATTTGTTAATGAATGTCTTCCTCACTTCCCTCAAGCAAGTGTTCTTAATTCACCCCACCCCCAGCCCCACCACCCATCCTTCCCCCAAACTTGCATTGACCCAGAAAAGCAAAATAAAACTGTCAGCTGCACCAGTGCAGCTTGGCTTTCACAGCAACGGCACCAGGTTTCTGTGGTTGTTGAAGTTTGGTGAAGGAAATTTTTTTTTTTTTTTTTTCACTGCATGTTTGTTTACAACATAAGGACCTGATTGAACTTTCTTGATTTTTAATCAGGACCACTGGTAATCAGGGGGAGGGGATCTGTGCATATAATCGGGAAACCATTCTCGGGCAAAATTGACTCATAAATCTGCCTCACTTTCGGCTGATCAGCCAAATTAACTGCCAGAGTCGGGGTCAGTCAGGAAGGAAACGATCTCAGGCTAATTGATTGAAGTGTTTTTAATTATTATTCCAGTTGAGCGCCGTGGCAGCTTCTTTGTCATACAACCCTGTAGACACTCAGATAAACCTTTGAGACATGACATAAATTAACAAATTTCATCTAATAGAAGAGAAGGTGGTTCACTACGGGATGGAGTGAAGCACAGGAAGTAAGTTGGGTGTTCCTGGTATGCGGTGGTTCAGTTCATTTTCTGTAACCACTTCATCCTAATTAGGGTCACGGGGAGGCTGGTGCCCATCCCAGCCAACTCAGGGCGAGGGCAGAGTACACCCTGGACAGCTCGCCAGGCCATCGCAGGGCGGAAACACGCTGACGGCTTTGCAGCTACTCTTGTCGAAAGTCAGCAATGGTTCTTTTACATGCCTTGCACCATAGACAGTGAGAGACATGGCCTGCCTTTGCTAACCCAGTTAGCTGCACTGGGGCGGACAGTGACAACCTTGTGGAGAGTGGGACTCGAACCCCCAACCGTTGGATCAGCGATCCGGCGCCTTATACCACTAGACCACCACTGCCCCTCCGTATGCGGTGGTAAAGCTAGTATCTCACAGAGTGACGAAGGTTGTGATTTTTAAATTCGTCAACTTTTCTGATGCATGTTAGGTAAAAATCCAGGGTTTGCTTCAGTCCTTAGTGATGTCTAGCAATAATTTGCAACATTATGTGTGAATGTATTTCAATAAGAACACTTGTTAGTGACTTTTAGGAAATGTTAATGCCAGTTCCTCATAAACTACCAGCAAATGTCAAACAAATCTTGAAATTGAACTCCATGACCCCTAACGATGGACCCAACCCTAAACGAAGTGGTGAGCAGACTAGTTGCTAGTGTTCACTACTTGGCAAACGATAAACAAACGGTTGTCCCGTGATGATTGATACGGATTTGGAGCAAAGACTAGTACTGGGTATCCCAAGAAATTTTTTGTTTGAAATTGTAATCTTTCATATAACAATTAATAATAATAAAAAACACAATGCCTCATTTATTTAAGGTACAATTATTGGTCCAGAAGTTACATTATTTTAAACATCTAAGTTTAAGCAAAATACCATAATTGCTTTTTCATACATCAGTTAAATTAAAAAAAAAAAAGGTAACATGCTTATTACTCTGCATTTTTTAAATTATATTGTGTGCACAGGTTGTCTTTAATTTTTTATTAATTATCTGCATGATAAATTTAAAAAAATCCTAAAAAATTGGGGTTACAATTTCCTGATTATTGGTGCCAGTGACATCAGGTCTGACCTGTTGTACAGTTTAAAACATTTAGTTTTTATCAATTACATCCTTATTGCAGCTTTTAACTATTATTTATATGAAATATTTAAGTTTTAAATTTAACTGCATTTTTATCAGCATTTTATAAAACATGAAATGACCATTATGGGTCAAAACACATTGTCAAACAGTTCAAATGGGGGTTCGTTCGATTTTCATCAATGAAAAGTGTTATTTTCCTTCTTTCACAGCCTGGACAATCGGTGCCGTCAAAACTAAAGGGTCTCCAGTAATGATCCTATAATAATATATTCCATAATAATAGCATTCATGCAACACTAAGCTATAAGATTCATACAGAGGAAACAGTCAAGTCATTTAGTAAGGCCAGGCTTCAAAAATTCTTTGTTGGCAATAATGATTTTTTTTTTAAAAAAAGATTCACCCAGGAGGGAGGAAATGTACTTTTTGCCTGTGCAGGCCACCCGGGATTCGCGGGGAATTTTTTTTTTTTTTCATACATCATGCAAAATTATGAATGTGATGCTGTAAACACAGTAGAATAAAATAAATATCTTGTGTTTGAAATCAACATACTGAATATCAAGGTGAATTCAACATATCAACTTTTAATATTGCAATCAACATAGTGTCAGTCAAACACCTTCGTCACGCTCCGTGCTGTTGCTGGCACTTTATAATTAACTTGTATTTGTTTGAAAATGTCAGCAAAATGTGTTGTTCAATTTGAAACATATTAATTTATTTATTGTTTTCATGTTGGGATCTTTAATAGTGACATAAGTTTTTTGCCTCATCATTGTCCCTTCCATCATGCTTTCCGCCTTTGTTAAGACAGTAGGGGGCATATGCATTTTGTAAACGCAACCGGACGTTATATTTTTATTTGTTACGCCTCAGGCGGGGTTTTGATGTACAATTTCTTCCCAACCGGCCGCGTTACGGCCAACAAAGATTTTTTGACGGCTGGCCTAACATATACATACAGAATTCTTTGTGCATTTGATTATCAACTTGAACCACGCTATTGCTTCCCCTGAGTCGTCCTTGGTGGGCGAGTCGACTTGGACCAAACATCCATCCACGAGTGGGTGGGTAGAGTTCACTTGGCGCAGTTTTGCATCAAATCATTTTATCTTTATTATTTTTTTGAAAAACAAGTTTTCTTTTTATATGAAAGTGGCATGGTTTTGCATTTATTTAACTATTCTATTATTATTGTGGATGCTTATATAGCGCAATTTCATACACACGTATGCTCAATGCGCATGAGACTCCAGCACTCCCTGCGCTCCAGGCGCCCGTCGCCACTGTACGGCACCAGTTGTTGCGTTGTTCTATCCTTTTTTTTGATGCTGAGTGCCAAGCAGGGAAGACACAACTCCCAAATTTTAACTTCTCATGGTATGACGCGGCTAAATTCAAACTCCGACCTTCCGGAGGATAAAGCGGACGCTCTACCAACCGAGCTAAATCCCCGATTATTCTATAACCAGAATGAAAACTTTCAACCGGTATTTCAAGCATTTCATGCTTTTCAAGACTTTTTTTTCAGCAATTGGGCCGACGTGCTGTCAGAAGGTATGGCCTGCTCTTGATGGCTGATAATTGATTTATGCCAGTTGTACACCCAAAACACGGAGGTACGTGATATTAAACACTTTTACACAAAAATTAATTTAATACTATAATTACCATATCTACGATACCTTGATGAAAGAGCACTTTTCTCAGTGCATGTGCAGCACTTGTCCACATCCATGACAGCAACCTTTGAGGTACCCAGTAGGACATCGGGTCTAATCCGACAGAAGAGCTACTGTAGCACAAAGTACTGAAAGTCTCATGCTGACTGTGAGCAAACATTGTCAGAACACACGTTGCTGTCTATCCACAGACCAATGAAGAAGGTTTATTTTAAAACGGATTGGTGCATATATGCATTGGTATGTATGTCTGTGAGAAAGCAGCACAGTTCATCATAATTGTCATCATGTCCTGTTGTGCAAAGTTGAAACAAGTATCAGCATCAGTAATTATCATGATCTCATCACTTAGAAATTGGGAATTCGAGTAATTGAAATAAGTAATCAGTAGTCGTGCTGCAGCTTGTGCATGACGACAATAATTAAAACCTAAATGTTTAATATCCACAGGGCGGCACAGTGGAGTAGAAGTGGTTAGTACATCCGGTTCCTGGCTTGGGTGAAGGCGTTTCTTTGTGGAGTTTCATGTTCTGACCATGTTTGCATGAGTTTCCTCTGGCTACCTCAGTTTCCTCCCACAGTCCAAAGGCATGCACAGTAGGTTCGATGGCTGTTACACATTTGCTTGAGGTGTAAATAGTTGTGTGCGCATGTGTGGATCCTGCAATGGACAAGCGGGATAAAAGTATGAATTAATTGGGAATTCCAGTTTTAATGTCATCATCATCATCTTCCGCTAAGTCCAAGGTCGGGTCGCGGGGGCAGCAACCTTAGCAAAGAGGTCCAGACGTCCCTCTCCCGAGCCACTTCCTCCAACTCTCCCGGGGGGGGACACACCGAGGCGGTCCCAGACAAGCCGAGAGACATAGTCCCTCCAGCGTGTTCTAGGTCGACCCCGGGGTCTCTTCCCGGTTGGACATGCCTGAAACACCACACCAGGGAGGCGTCCGGGTGTCCGGGTGGCAGCCAAAGGCATGGGTTCTGTCAGTTTTAATGTCTCAGATTAAATCAGAATTCCTTTAATTTTTTTAAGCAAGTTACAATATAGTTAACACTAACTTTAATAGCACACTTTGTTTTCTTGATGCTGGCTGAGAATGTCTCTTCTTTGTTGTTTCATGGCGGTTATCGAAAGGCTATTTGGTGCATTACTGCCACCTACTGGTATGAAATGTGGCTCACAATGACTTATTTAAGCCTAATCATGGGGGGGGGGTTGGTTCTACTTTTTATTTTGCAATAATTATTACCCCTGAATGGTCCCGAGAGGTGTCTAGGGTGTGCCCCGTCTTCGGCTGAGACAGGCGCCAGCATCCACACCACTGTAGTAGGTTTAAACGGTGTTGGCAAATGAGTGAGTGAGTGGTACAGTGGATAGCAGGAATATTCCTATAAAAATAAAGCACGTTATGATCAGTGGTTTAAAATATTCTGACGGTCAGTACATGCATTTCCATGTTAAATTTATTCTTCCTTCTTTTCCTTCTGTCATTTTCACCCGGGGTATTTTCAGAGCCAGCCAGCCTTCAGGACAAATGTATAGAAGAATCAGATGCACATGTATATGAAAGAATAACTTTGGTTTTGTGTGAATTATTTTATTGGTGTTTAAGGATTTGTTTTCTGAATGGAAATGTTCAGGTAGACATGAGTCATTCTGTCCATGTTTGTGCGGATCATGACTGGTTAAAAAGTTTTGTAATCGACTTTTCTGGAATCGGAGGAAGTGAGGGAGGGGGAGGGAGGGAGAGAGAGAGAGAGAGAGAGAGCGTGAAAGAGAGATTCTCAAAATCTTCATGTTAACTTCCTTAAACTGAGACATGCAGAGGAAGAATATGAACTAGGTTGCAGCACAGGAGAGAAGAAATGGCCGTGTCTTTCTTCTGATATTTGGGGTTGTGGTGGTCATGTGATTTCTCCAGGACATCCCAGGCAGTGGCCAATCAAGAAACTAGTGTTTGTGTACGTTATCTTTATTATTTTGACCTGATGGCGGGGCTATTAATGCGTGTATGACATCAGCACTGCATCAGATCTGATTCCTTTAGTTGTTTCAGTGGAAGGACTTGTACTCCATTGAGGGCGGGGCTTGGTTCAAGGGGGGGGGGTAACTTTTTTACTCTGTTTGGGGCTGGTGGTGTGATGGTTAGGGTGCTGCACTTGTGATCAAGAGGTTGTGTGCTGGAATCTCAGTTAGACCCCCACCGTGCTAAGAGCCCTGGGCAAGGTCTCAACCACAAGTGTGTCTCGGTTCACCCGGCAGTATAAATGGCTACCAGTAAAAATATACTGGGAAGGTAACCTACAATGGACTAGCATCCCATCCAGGAGGAGGACTCCTGGTCGTTTCACGCTATGGAAACTAGGGATAGGCATCGACCTGATGAGCCGCTCTATGGCTCGGTTGTAAAAAGCCCAATGGACTTTACCTTTTTACTCTTTAGCCATCCATTAATTTTCTTTGATCATTCACTCTGTTTAATTCGATTTTTTATTGAATGCAAATCGAGAAATATTACTCTGGATAATGTGCATGAAAACCGAACCACGTAGTGTCCGAATTAGAAAAATTATGTTTTGCTAACTGGAATTCGATCCTCTTTATGTAGAAAGTAGGAGAGTTAAGGATCCTTGTCATCCATTGATGAATAGTTTTTCTGTGGTGGGACGTTGAATAACAGCGTGTCAGAAGAGATCAGGGAACGCTGCCAATTCTGTAAATGAACCTTCGTACCCTTGAGTGGTTTTAATCAGCTCTTCCCATTATATCGGTCAGCCGCCAATCATTTCAAATTTAAATTCCAAGTCAGATTATATCATATCAAAATTTTATGATGCATTATGACCACCTTTTACACATTTACTCATAATACACATTTCGCTTCCTCTCTACAGCCTATTGCCAAATATTGCTTATCCACATTCTGCATAGACCTGCATATGTATGTGTTTGGCTATTGTTTGTTTATTGTTTATTAAATTTCGTTAGACCATGATTTAAAATGTCAGACTTGGAGAGCGAATCAGAGACAGGTGTTCAGTGAATGCTTATGTTTGTCAAACAGCCTGTAAATCAGAATTTTGGGTCGTGTTTTTATTACAAAAATTCCTATTTTGATTCACACATTTACCCACCGATGTTGCGAACAGTCTTCAGAGATGATGTGGCAGGTGTTTTTATTTCGGACCCTGGACTGCAGTAAGCCTTGTGTGGTGTGCTTTACCATTTATTATAAGTGTTCAGCTGTGCTGAGACAACCTTCTGTTGAGTCACCTGCTGAACTGTTGATAGTACTGTCTGAAGGATACAAGTGCTTCCCATGTTCCAATGAGCTTTATTTATAGATATAAAATATATATGTAAGGTCACTTTTAATCTTTTACCACCCTCAAGACATAACTGAAGCCCTTTTTCCCTTCTTTCTAAAGAAGCTCTTCCTAATCTAACATGCTTTCTCTAACTGAGGCTTTATTTTGAAATCGATATCCTTTGGTTGACAGATGGCCAGTCATTCTTTGCTCGTGTTTGCTTTTGAGCTCGACACTTATTTAACTTGCCCCAAAGGCCATACACACTTTAAACGTCAAAAGGGCTTCGATCCAAGAGTACAGCAGAGAGGCTGGTACTAACACATGCAGCATTGTGCATTCTCAGTTATAACTGTGAGCAGAAACTATAGCGCACATTGTGTGGTGTACTTTACTGTTTATTATAGTGGACAGCTGTGCTGAGGCAGTCGTGTGTTGAGTCACGTGCTGGATTGTTAATGGTACTGTGTGAATGGTACAACCGGCCTCCCTGTTTGGTTTTTGCGGTTCGTTGTCTCAGCTACTCAGTCATATTACTGCTGGCATAAACATTTCACCAGGTTTTGTTCATGCTGTCAATTGATTGATCCTCATGATGCCCTGATGTGGCTTTTTTTTTTTTTTGCTCTGGATTGCAGCAGAAGGCTCAACCAGCTGTGCATAAGATTATCCCTGACTTCAGGCACAGAAATAGAAACTGTCCCAGCAGTTGCAGCTTAGCCAGATCAAACGATGGGAAATATGGAGGAAAGCAGTGTCCTAAACGAGCAGATGCACTGCCTTGGGGTCTGCGGGTAATTGCTCTCGGCTTAGTTGCTTTTAAGCTGCTTTTACACGGACCAACAGGAGCGACGTCGACTCGCAGCATGTTGCGCCCACTTTCCTACGTATTTACACAGTCACGCTTAAAACAGTGGCAAGCCAAAAGCGAGCGGAGCAACACACAAGCGCACACACACACACACACACATGGATGCACACGGTCGCGAGCGAGCAGGCAAGTGAATCAGTGTTCAGGAACAAAATGTAAACAAAATGCAGTGAGAAAAAAAAATTTATTTATATGAACACAAATGCATGGGATAGTTTCAAATACTTCAAGAACCAAAGAAGGGGGAGAGTTGGTTGTGTTAGGCTACATAGTATCGAGATGATGCAAACCACAAGAGAAGAAACGACCTTATGCTGCAGAATTTACATTCAGCAGAAGCCCTTATCCAGAGCGACGAGCCACTAGGCTCGGTGTAAAAGGCCCAACAGATTTACCTTACAACTACAACTAAGTCATTGAGGGTTAACAGTTTTAGCTTGGTGTTACTGGGGCTTGAACTGTCAACCTTCTGATCAGTGGCCCAGAGCTTACTTCACTGACCGCCTCCGTCTCCTCGATTTTATACCGATTGTATTCAGACTGCATGTTCTACCCAGAACAATATGTGTCGGGTCGTTCAAAAGAAAATAATTTTTTACATGGGCAGTTGTACAGGGACAAGTTCCTTTGAAGTAGAAGTTGTTCTGGCCTATGTACCCATGTAAAAGTGTTTCTAGAGCTGTATATTATACACTCTGATCAATCTTTTCTATTCTGAAATTTATTTTGACACGGACCGGTTTTTGATTTCTGTGCAATAAACAACCTGTCACAATGTGTAGTTTTGTTTAGAATGAAATAAATATTAAAAAATTGTGAGGAACTGGTTAAAATTGATAAACAGAATGTACACTATACATTCTCCATGGTTCATCATATCTCATAAACAAACAAATATAGGGATCCCTCGCTACTTCGTGCTTCAATTCATGCAGCTTCAGTGCATCGTGTTTTTAAAAAAAAATATTCCATCGAAAAAATTAAAAATAAGGAAAAATTGGGAAAAGGCTAAGGAAAATGTCGCAAAACATGGTGTATTATGCAAAAAAAAACAAACAAACAAACAAAAAAAACAAGCCAAACACCTCTCCAGCAAAACTTACATTTTTATGTAAGGTGCACATCGGAGTGTGGGCACGCACATGTGCGCGCACGTCTGTATGTGTGTGTGTTTATATTTTATTTCCATGTCATGGATTATTTTTGAATGTTTAATTGTCATTATAAGCATTTGTAGTGTTGAATGTGTATTTATTGATATTATATACACACATGCATGTACGTATACGTTAGTGGGTGGGAGTGGGGGGGGGGGGTTGATCCTACTTCGCAGAATTCGGGAGTCGCAAGGGATCTCGGTCTCCATTAATCGTGGAACGTGAGGGATCTCTTTATACTAATTCTCCCAAAAATAGATTTAAGCCTAGACGGAAGGGAAATGATTTACTGGAGTGTAATGAACATCATGGCAGAAATGGAGGTCTGTAATCGGCTAAACCGCTCGAGTTCTACAGCCTGTATCCAGGAAACAGTGGATCACAAACGTCTAAGGCTGGTGTCTTTAAACAATGCTGAAGAGCCATGTTTAACTGTTAGAACATGGGAAGGTAAACATGGAGTATAACACATGTTGGTCATGCCAGCCTCGTGCTAGCGGTCACTTTACACGTACAGGCGATTTGTAATCACATGACCAGTGTGTTCTCAATATATTTTATCTGTATGGATTGTGCAGATCAGACCTCCGGTGTTACATCCATAATTAATTGACTGCTAATACCACACGGTTCTGCCATACAGGAGTCACATTGAGAGTAAGGGTGCATCCCGGTTCAACAGTGACCGCATTCATGAGCTGTAGTGTAGTCGATAGTCAGCTGCAGTGATGCCTCAGCGTTTTCCTTTGCTCTCTCTTTGTCATTTGAAGCATGGTAGTTTTCAAAGCTAAGGCTCTGGATTACACATTAGAAGGTATAGTTTAAGGCTGAGCACCACCAAGTTCTTTCACTTAAAGCTAATCAGCAAAGGATGGAAATTACCTGTGCTGTCATGTAAAAATGACCAGTGATGATGAAAAGTATGATAGTGTTGATAATTGTGCTTTCAGTGTAGCATTTCTGCACATGTATTTAATTTCCGGCTCGAAACGATCCAGGAGGCCGTTATCATAAGAGTTCAAAGCAGCCACATCATAAGAATTCATATCATCAGTTCTTGGTTTGCAAATGTCTGTTTCAGTCAAACTTGATGTTAATGTGATAATTCATGACCTGTTAAGGAAGGATAACGAACAGCATGCTTGCTTTAGGTGATGAAATCAAATTTAGGCTTTAGCTTGCTTGCCAGCTAATATGATAATATAGCACAAGATACTATAATATAACAAAATATTTGATATCTGGTTATTTTATGCTTCATACTTAACAGTTTAGCCATAGATATTTTATATTAATTAATTAATTAATTAATTAATTAATTAAAACTCGTGCCAACAGAGCAGTGATGCTTTCAGTGATGCAGTACAGTCGGCCCTCTACTTACAAAATTAATCCGTTCCAGCCATTTTCATAATTTTACATGTAAAAAACGTGTTTTGTTCTAGGGCTTCCAAGACTACCCCATAAACCCTTTAAAAATAATAAAAGTAGACCAAATTTGTATGAAATATGTGTTAAAAGTAAAAGAAAATTATTCACCTTTTTTTTTTTTTTTTTTAATCTCTGGCTTTAAAGTCAGGGGGTTGCTGGTCTGAAAAACCCTCACCCCCACCCTCCTTCACGAGGTCACTAAATATGGCGGTTGCTTTTTCTGAAATTATTGCCTGCGTCACTGTATCTCCGGCAATTTCTTTCTCCTTTATCCAAAGGAGTAAACAGTCTCTCCATCTCGTCGTTCAGTGACGACCTCTTTTTCGATATCACAGAGAGACCTTTCGAAGGGGTCGTCACTTTTAAGGTCTCTTTCTGCTTCAGTATCGTTCCGATGGTAGAGGGCTTTCTTCCATACTCCTTTGCGATTTTTCTCAATCGCATCCCACTTTCGTATTTTTTTTTATCATTGATTGATAACGGAGCACGCTTCTTCTCTTTGGTGTCACCGGGAATCACTTTCTTAGGGCCCATGATGGATAAAGAAATATAACGCTGCAACGATCACTCTCAAAAAACTCACGAGCCAACAGTCTTGTTCAACTCTCCTTCACACGTGTTACAAACAAGAAGTATGGAAGTCCAGCGGGGCGGGATGTTGGGAGATTGCCAATGGAGGGGAGCTGCATCATCCCTCCTAGCCAATGGGAGGCCAGCGGGGCAGGATGTTTGGAGATAGCCAATGGGAGGGAGCTACGTCATCCCTCCTAGCCAATGGGAAGCCAGCGGGGTGGGATGTTGGGAGAGAGTCAATGGAGAGCTACTCGTGCATTGTTTGAATGTTTGAATGGCGTGATTGGCGCTTTTCGTAAGAAGTCGTTTCGTATACAGAGGACGAAAATTTAGGAAAATGTTTTTCGGAACCTGGATTTTTTTGTATTCAGAGGTTTTCGTAAGTAGAGGGCCGACTGTATTTATTTAAGTCTGTGTCTGAGCGAACCGATATCAGAATGTATTTTCGTGTATTTAAACGCGAAATTGTTGGGAATAAGGGCTTCTGCCACAAGCCGTAAAAGTGGTGCTATCTCCACTTTAATTTGGATGACTGGGAGAAAGAAAGAAATCCAAGAAACCTTTTTTATTGTAAATTTTTCATCAACCCTAGATTTCACCCTTGTTCAGTTGATTCAGTTCATTTTCTGTAACCAGTTAATCCTAAGAAGGGTCGTGGGGAGGCTGGCGCCCATTCCAGCCGACTCCGGGCGAAGGGCTGAGTACACCCTGGACAGCTCACCAGGCCATCGCAGGGCGGAAACACGCTGATGGCTTTTCAGCTATTCTTGTCGAAAGCAGGGGTGGGAATTTTCCGCCAATCGGCGGATTTCTGCCTTTTTGTAAGTCAAATGGGTCATTTTTGTGATCGATGCCAATCCGGTGTAAAAAATCTGGAGGGGAGGGTAGTGCCGTCATCACTGGTCATCTGGTCATATTATATCCAAATCCTCTTTTGATGACAGTATCTGGCTCTCAGATAAATCAGGTGGCTTCTTAACAGAATAACGAATACATAATTTCACTGTCATTTAAATAAAAATACAAAAAAAGCCATCAAATAAAACAAAAACCAATGAATAAATCTCGCGCATTTAAATCTATTCATGCATTTTCAATGCCACGTCACTGTGGCACGAAGCAGAGAGCCAATCCTTTCTGTATGTGGGCGAGTCCGACATCTTGAAACTCTAAATTTATTGGATTATAACAACAGCCACAGACTGTGCGTGTTGTTTTTGAGTAAAGAGATAAATTTCCCTCGTTTTTGATCAGCTCATTTACACGAAGCCAAGCACAGCTGGCAAGCAAACAAATGGACAGACATGGAAAAACTTCAACCAGCACTGATGGTAAGAAGTACTTTTCTTCACTTCACTTCACTTATCCCTTAACATCCGAGGATGTCGTTGGGGCGCCTTCATGGCGCCATCCCTCTCCAGGTCGTAGAAACAGCCAAAAAGGTTCCCGAACCTTGGTTTAAAGTACAGTATTTGAAATTTAAATTAGGCCGACTGTAGGCCTATAACTGTAAATTAAAATTTTAAAATAATTTTAATAATTAATTTTCATAAGGTTCTTTTTAAAAATATTCCTTCCAGGAGACATCAGTTAAGCTCCTTTTTGTAAGCATAACCCCAAACCTTTTGGGGGGTCTTCACCCCCCTGAACCCCCCAGCAAGGGCCGGCCCCCTTGACCCCTGCCAATTTTTCTTCCTTTTCCATAAAGGCCTGTTCTCATCCCTGAGAAAGTCAGCAGTGGTTCTTTTACATGAACCTCTCACCATAGACAGTAAGAGATATGGCTGGCTTTTGATAACCCAGTTAGATGCACTGGGGGAGGATCGACGGACAGTAAAAACCTTGTGAAGAGTGGGACTCAAACCCCCCAAACTTATGATCAGTGATCCAGTGCCCTATACCACTCGTCCACCACTAGCCCATCCTTGTTGTTCCGATTTCTATTTTTAAATATATAAAATAAGAAAAAGAAAGAATAAATAAACAGATTAAACAAATAAATGTACAGTAATGTAAGTTGAAACTATAGAAATGGAATTTACTAAAATAACAAATCAACTACAGGTAGTCACCGACTTATGACTGTTTGACTTTATTACTATCCATGACTAAAAAAAAAATAATTAATAAATAGCTTATACTTGGGTATCATCATGTATGTGAAGATCAAATGGGATAATATCATATATATATATATGTGTGTGTGTGTGTGTGTGTATATATATATATATATATATATATATATATATATATATACATATACACACACACACAATGGAAAGAGGAAGAGTACAGGACAGATATTTTATATATGTATATATATATGTATATATATGTATATGGGTGTGTATGTATGTGTATATATATATATATATATATATATATATATATATATATATATAATATAAAATATCTGTCCTGTACTCTTACTCTTTCCATCGTCTGAGCCGAACAATGACTCGGATGCCCTGCAAGTCAACCCTTGATTCTTTGAACCATGAACTGATTCATGAGAATTGACTCCTGCCCCACGTCCTTTGTAAAGAGATGCATTAGGTTGAAAGTACACTAGTCCTCCTTCTCCTTTTCCATATATTGATGTCTAAAGGAATGTAAAAAGATTGCAAAAAAAATTGCGAATGAGCTTGTAGAAAGGTCCAGTATACTTCGCATACTAATAGTAATACAGATACAATATACTGACCCAACTTCCGTGCAAACCGTTCTACGACCTGTTGGTCAGAACCAAATGCGGTCATAAGTCAGGCACTACCTTTACTTAAAATAGAATTCAAACTCGCTGGAAGTGAAATCAAACTAAGTTTCATGAAACTGCTCCAGATCTTTGTTCATACATATAGAATGTGAAGTTCAATGCTAGTTCATCATAAAGGGCGGTTTCATGGGCAACCGAAATAATATTAATGTTGTCATTAAGCAAAACATTCTCGATATAAGATCAACGCATGTTTTGGTTTTGCAGGCTAACAGAAGTTTTAGGGGATACAATGGATTTACCCGGTCTAGCGGCAGTATTTCAGTCTTCGAAAACAAAATTTCAAAATGTTTTTATTGCAGTTTTCTTCATGTTACTTTCCGAATCTTTAAATTTCTTTTCATTTGCAAGTTGAAAGGCTTTCAAACAAGTATAGCTTAGTGTTTTGGACATTCATTATATATTTACATGATTTTGTGGCAACTGAATTTGAGTAAGAATCATGACGCTGTCCCTTTAAAGCCAGAATACAGTTTGTTTTGTCTACTCTGATGGCTAAGAAGCTGCTGCATCAGGAGAAGATTTAAAACCTGGTAACATTTATAGTCAGTAATACAAACAGGAAACTAGTGCAGTGACGATAGCACTGGTGTAATAGGCTCTGTGTTCCTGGTGTGTAGTAAACTCTGTTTAGCTAGGATGTTGTTTAGGTTTCAGGAAGCCTTGTAAGCCAAAGCATTACCTTTGCCTCGACCAGAGGAAGTAAAAGCTTCAGATCAGTAGATGTACGGTTTCTGAAGTTCTTCATCTTTTTCTCAATTCAGACAATAAAGTACATTTAAAGAACCATGTCATTAAGTACCTTTGCTCCATGCGCCATTGTACTCCTCTTTGTAAAGGCTTGGGATTGATGGTAATGCTATTAACAGCTGGACCAAGTTCATGAATGTGAGTATATTGAAATGAAGGTTATGGAACCTTTCTGTCATCTTCTGAGCAGGGACTCTTTTCGGTGCTGTACATGTCAGAGTTTAATGTTTTACTATAACCAAATGTAAGACATAATGTATATCATTCCCCTGCATTCTTCACTGACACCGGCATACTACAAGGGGGATTTCAGCAGGTGGAGGTCGAGTCAAGATGAAACCAGATTGTGGTGTTTGCAGTGTTGTCGTTACATCTGAGATGCAGGAGCATTGTCTGTTTGTCAAGCTCAAGATGTGTCAGTAAGACATTTCTGTACTGAACTACCACGGCAATGATATGCTGTCTTAATTCAGGTACTGTGTCCTTCCAGAGCTGATTTGATGGTCAGGTGCATCTCAGACTCCTTCAGATGCTGCATTCACCAAGTGTATGCAGCCTACGTTTCCAAAGCCATGATGGATCCAAGCTATCCCAAGATTCCTTGTGCAATATTAGTGCCATCATTACATTTTATTTACTGTGAAGTTTGTGAGACAGGGACATGGGTGCACTTTGTGAGGAAAGGGATCAGCTAATGAGGTAGAAAGAAAATCTTCTGGGTTTTCTCCCTGATTCAGGATGCAGTACCTGAATTAGTATCCAGGGATAATGTGAGAGTATGTGATGAAGATTTGTACATTGATTTGGTTACAATTTTCCCTAAGTTTGTTTTTGTGCCTGAAAAGGACACACACACCTTCAGGTCATGTGATGGTAAATTGAAGTGTCTCGATGCAAATGCACATACAGCCGGGTCATGGAATAATGTGCATGTTAGCGACCCATACCTTCCAAAAAGCAGATACCAACGTCCTTTTCATACTGTCCTCCACACAATAAGAGGGGGAACCCTGTGGAAAGGCATTATTCCTGCAGATACATATGGGGGATTGGGGACTGGGGACACGTTCGTTAAAACAGAGAATAAAACCTCAGATGTGATCTACCAAGCTTTAAGACAGTGACTCTTTTGATGACTACATCTGGCTGTCAGATAAATCAGGTGGCCTTTCTTAACAGAATAACAAATATATAATTTCACTGTCATTTAAATAAAAATACAAAAAAAAAAGCCATCAAATAAAACAAAAACAGATGAATAAATCTCTCGCATTTAAATCTTTACATCTATTTTCAATGCCACGTCACTGTAGCGCACAGCAGAGAGCCAATCCTTTCGATACACCAGGTTGCGGGCGGGTTCGAGACCTTGAAACTCTAAATTCTATGGATTATAACAACAGCCACAGACTGTACGTATTGTTTTTGAGTAAAGAGATAAATGTCCCTTGTTTTTGATCAGCTCGTTTGCACTAAGCCAAGCACAGCTGGCAAGCAAACACAAATGGACAGACATGGAAAAACTTGAACCCGCAGACCAGCTGATTGCCAAAACTTGGGACGCACTTCCTGTCACATAAACACTGCAGCGTGTGAGTCCTGTCGTATTGACCATGTTTGGCTCTACGTATGCACGTGAGCGGTCCTTCTCACACCTGAAAAGCATCTAGACCAACCTATGGTCACATTTAACAGATGGAAGTCTAAACGCCTGCATAAAACTGAACCTCACCACGTATCAACCAGACTACAAAGCCATCAGCCAAAGCATGCAGCACCAGAAGTCGCATTAATAGAAAGAAGTACTTTTCTTATTATTAAATAACTTCGTTATAACAATGTCGTTTAAAATAAATTCAGTCTCATTATACTCTTAAATTGTTGGTCTTCTTTTTCAAATTAGTTGTATTCAGTGTGTGTGTGTGTGTGTGTGTGTGTGTGTGTGTGTGTGTGTGTGTATATATATATATATATATATATATATATATATATATATATATATATATAAATTTATTTATTTGTGGCTCTCAGAGGATTAGATTTTGAAATATGTGTGTTGTTTTTTTTTGTTTGTTTTTTTTTTTTTTTTGGCTTTCTTATTCAAAAAGGTTCCCGACCCCTGCCTTAAGATATTTTAATGTTAACCCTTCTCGTATTCATGTGAACCATGTCACCACTTTAAAAAACAAACAATCTAAACCAGAATTGTAAATCAGATACAGTCGGCCCCCAACTTACGAAGACCCCTGTGTACGAAATCCCCTGGTTACAAAAAACATTTTCTTAAGTTTCGATCCCTGAGATACGAAACAACCCCCTCTTACGAAAAGAAATTCAAACGTACCAGTTGCTCTCTCATTGGCTATCTCTCAACATCTCGCCCCGCTGGCCTCCCAGATAGAGACAGAAGGAAGTTTTTTAGTTTCGTTTTTTTAAGTTGTTTTAATTCAGGAAATGTTTAATAAATGTGGGTGCATTTGACCTCATCTGGAATTCCGATCCCTCAAGGAATCAAATTAAAGTTGAGTTTGTTATGCAGGGAATGCGCTTTAAATTCACGTCTTGTGGGCATGGCCCACAGCACGCGTGAGAGAGAGACCGAGAGAGAGAGAGAGAGAGAGAGAGAGAGAGAGAAGGATATTTATGAAGAAGTGCACCTAATTTATTTAAGTTTCAATCTGATTTCTTGGTTCTGTAGCAGAATTAAAACCAGTAAAAATCAGGCAACAATTCTCAATTCTTCTGAGTATTTAGTTTTACTTTTTAGTTTAGTTTTTTAAGTTGTTTTAATTCAGTAAATTGTCAAGCAGGGAATGCGCTTTGAATTCACAACTTGTGGACGTGGCCCGCAGCGCGCGCAAGAAAGAGGGGGAGAGAGAGAGAGAGAAGGAATAACGCTTTAGTTTTTAGATTAATTTTTTAAGTTGTTTTAATTCAGTAAATGGTCAAGCAGGCAATGCGCTTTGAATTCACATCTTGTGGGCGTGGCCCGCAGTGAGAGAGAGAGATAGAGAGAAGGAATAACTCTTTAGTGTTTAGTTTTTTAAGTTGTTTAATTCAAATCCCTCAAGGAATCAAATTAAAGTTGAGTTTGTCAAGCAGGGAATGCGCTTTGAATTCCATGTCTTGTGGGTGTGGCCCGCAGCACGCGCAAGAGAGAGAGGTGTGTGTGTGTGTGTGTGTGTGTGTGTGTGTTAATAAAAAATGTTTAATAATGGTTTAATTAACAAATATGTTAATAAAATGGTTTAATATGTTAGTAAAATGTTTAAATGGTTTAATAAATAATTTTCTTTTACTTTTAACACATATTTCATACAAAATTGGTGTACTTTTATCCTTTTTAAAGGGTTTATGGGGTTTATCCAGTCCAAAGACTGGAGACTTGGAACGAATTAGGCGTTTAACATGTAAGATGCGACCCCTACTTACGAAATCCCCGCTATACGAAAAGGGCTCTGGAACGGATTACTTTCGTAAGTTGAGGGCCGACTGTATTTTATTAAGTTCGTCTTAAGTAGTCTGCATTAATAAAATAAGCAATGTTGTGTAGAACTGGAGGGGAAACGTTTGCAGCTTTGAGTTTTTTTTTTATTGAACTCGATAGTGTCACTCTGGGTCTCTGGCTTTTGGGTCATGACAGTCGAGTGGTCTGTTTTTAGTTTGTGGAGCACTGAAGTGTTAACCATGGTGAGGTGTAATTGTTAGGTATTTTGTGAACCATATGTGGTTAAAGTGCACATCTCACATTCCCAAGATATATTTTGTTTGTTTCATGTTTACTCCATATTTTGCTGCTCAGAGATGCACAGTTTTAACTTTCTATCCCTTACATGCACCACGCTCATAGCACAGGAAGCATATTGCAATGTCCATTTCCTCCAGTTTTTATTTCTGGCTTTGTTCCTTTTAAATATTTCTAAGACCTTCAATGTACATACACCCAGCCTATGTAAATACCCTGAACTGTCACTACACTTTTATACAAAGCTCTGCCTATATTGTACAAAGTAAACAAAAATACAGACTTGTGAGGAAATTTATAGAGACCACATTTATTTAGGGGGGGGAAAGCTGCTAATAGTGTGCACTAATGACACGTTTAAACAAAGTAATTTTTATGTTGTGATCGTCTGCAGGGAATTAAGTTCACACAATGGAAAAATACCTCTGGAATGGTTGTTTATTTATAAATAAAGCAGAGGAGTGTATCGTGTCTATATGAGCCGTTTTACTTATGTTTCTGTTCTGAGTCTTTTGCTGAATAATTTTTAAATTGTTTATTATAATTTTTTTTAACCATGTGCATCCTACATTGTGGGGCTGATGGACTAGTGTCCCATCCAAGAGTAGTTGATCTCCCGGTTGTTTCAGTTTTATACAGCAATGAATAAATACATTTTCTTGCCATATGATTCATGAAACTTTTCAGCCAAATGGAGGAATTTATATTTATTTATTTATTTTGTTGATGCTCTTTTGTAGTCCAGTCCTCACTACCCCAACTTTCATAGACTCACTACCAGGTAATTCCATGTCAATTTAACCAGTGACTTCTCAGAATTTGATGGAAACTTTTTTTAGACGTTTTGTGTTGACCAAATTTCAGGTGTAAATTCCAAGTGATACCAAAGTGATATTCCTTTTAAATTGTTGGATGTTGAACAGGGTTTTTTTTTTTTTTTTTTATCGGCCATAACGATAAAACGATATCTAAACATAGACCTCTGAAACTTGGTACCGCAGATGTACAGTCAAAGTCCAAATTTGAAAGGACCATAATTTAGGAAACACTTGGAAATTTCTCCTGAAATGATGGAACTGTATTCTACACATAAATTACTGTTTAAATTTGAATTTTTCCA
>CM045740.1:14073224-14090724 GCA_024760905.1 Plotosus lineatus
GGATGAAGCGGTTACAGAAAATGATGAACATGATGATGATAATAATAATAACTGAAAGTGTCTCCGGATAAAAGTAATTGCTAAATAGCATAAATTTAAATATATTTCACTTCCGTGTTATACTGTACATGGAGGATACACGAGCAGAGTTCACTGTTCCATATTAACTCATATAAGAATAAATGTTGACATGGATTAACTCTCCCATGTTGATGTGCCTTGTTAGCCATGTTAAATTTTCCAACCAGAATTTTTTTTTCTTTTAGCGTCAATGAGCCTTTTTTAAAAAATGCGAAGGTTTTTCCAGGAGCCTACATGTACTTTTCAATATATTTGAATATTAGTGTCACTGGCAGCCTGTTTTCTCCAGGAAGATGGTCATGGGGCGGAGGTTCTTTCCTCTTCTAGTCAGCCCTTTGGGTGTTTTTGTACTGTGCCAGCCTTAGGCAGAGGAAACGGAGAGGCTATGACAGGACAGCTGGGTTTTATATCGAAACTCTGTATTGCGTTGATCTGCCCCCAGAGGTGTGAATGTGTCCTTTATCATCCTTCTGATGTAAATATGTGCAACGGCATGCAGACAGTCATCTTGTGTGCCCTTGCACCAACTTCCTCATTGCGGTCTACGGTACATGTTCCAGGAAAAACAAACGTTTCTCTACCCAGAAAAGTTAAACTCTGCATACCAGTGGTGTGTATTTGGGGGGGGTTGCGTTTTATTTTATTTTGAAGATGAGTCTGAACCACTCATCGAAATTCACAAGATTTATGGTTCATTCACTTGCTCATATATGGATTATAAAGTTTTGTAATGAACCCATCATCTATTATCTCCATGATTTGTTCACCATGATTCATTCTCGGAAGTGTTTGGAGATGAGATCTTATGTTCAGAGTGTTTACTACAGCAGGTAATCTCTTGTTTTCTCAATCTTAACATGTATGCAGGTGGTTCTTTGGGAGGATTCCTCGGGCGAGAGCAGAGGAGCTGCTAAACAAACAGAGACATGATGGAGCGTTCCTTATTAGAGAGAGCGAGAGTGCGCCTGGAGACTTCTCCCTGTCTGTGAAGTGAGTGACGATGCTGTAGTTCCTGCCTTTTCCTTTATTAAATATGTTTTTGTTTTTGCATTTCCTGCCTTGTTGTTTGAGAGTATATGGTTCATTTTAATGTGGCTACTCAAAACAGTGGCTCGGGTTTTGATCACTGCCTGCATTGTTGGTTTGCCTGCCTCCGTCTGCCCCTACCTGTCTCTGTTTTGGCGTCTACTTGCCTGTCTTTGCCTATGCCTGCCTTTCTGGAAAGAACAGCACTCTACAAAATTGATTAAATTAATTATTTTTTTGTGATTTAATAATCCTTCAAAACAGACGTAGTAGACACACTTTTGATTGTTATACATTATAAAAATAATTTGGATGTGATCACCGTAGATTTGAAATCAAGCCATTAAGATGTGTTGTGCTTTTGAGCCTCCTTCGATGGCATCAGTACCTGCTTGAACTGCCTGTAAGAGTGTATCTAACAGCTGCCAAATGCAAACTCCTCACAAGGCCACACCTGCCCATCAAACTGATTACTTTGAACCTGGGGAAGTGGAAGAACTGTGTAACTGAAATTGTGCATTTTATTCACCGAGATTATAATATCTTCCATGAATTGTTTAGGTCCGAGTTGAGAAATTGTGGATTGCACGCAGACCTCGTGTCATGGTGTTCTGATGGGTCACTGAAAGGATGTCACCGCGTGGTCTTGATCACACATACAACTCTTATTCATTCAAACAATGACTGTCAAAGATATCTTTTGTTTTATCTGACCAGGGTATATTGTTCTAAAGGTTCTGATGAGTCTCAGTATATGTAGGATGTAAGAACGGAGGAGATGGTGGAGCGGATCAGGACTGCTTGTTCTGTGTGAAATTGAACCAGGTTTACTGACCACGATGTTTCAGGTTTTTACTGTAGCTCTATACATTTTTTGTTGATATTATGTGAATGTATTCTCGGGATGCTATCTGTCCATCTGTTTGTGGCCGTATACCGTTTCCCTAGAAAGGTTTCTTGCTCTGCATAAGATTCTTAGTCTTCTTCCACTAATAAATAGTAAGAAAGGAAGTCAGACAGTGGTGGCCTGGTGATAAAGGGCGCTGGATCACTGATCCTAAGGTTGAGGGTTTGAGTCCCACTGTCCACAAGGTTGTCAATGTCCCCCCCCCCCAGTGCAGCTAACTGGGTTATCAAAGGCCAGCCATGTCTCTCACTGTCTATGGTGAGAGGTTCATGTAAAACAGTGCTTCTCAATTATTTTCTGTTACGCCCTAGCAAGAAGAAAACAATTCGCGCCCCCCCACCACCCACTTTCCACCGCAACTATAAATTATAATCTTTTTCTATAATATAGTTACAGGTATATCTCTTCATTATATCGTATCCTTGTTAACATAAATAAAACAAAAAGAAAGAGATATAGTTCAACTTACAAGAATAACTTTTTTAACATTTTTATTAGTCTGTAAAAGAAAGTGCATCAATTTGCCTTAAATTTAAAAATAATAATATCCTTGTTACATTTTTGACAAACTTACCACACCATTTGCTGCTGAAAATAAAATCAATAAATAATTAATTCAAATTGACTTCAGAAACATTAACTCAGGAGCACAATATATAAACACTTTAACCTACAAAACAAGAACAAATAGAACAATTTGTGCTGATTTTTTTTTCTCAAAATGAGGAAGCCAAGATTAATGGCTACAATGAGCACGTTTTGCAGCGCACAGCTTCTCAAAGCGAGGTTTGAAGCATGACACTGCAACTCTCAGCTCCTGCTCAATGTTTAGCTGGGACCTGTACTTGCTGCGCACAATGGGCAATGAGGGCGCCACTGCCAACTACTGGAGTGGATGTGCAATTACACTTTCTTGTAGTACGGCGGAAAAAAAGCATGTTCTCCTGGGTCACACGCGCCCCCCTCAGCATCCCATTGCGCCCCCCCCGGGGGGGCGCGCCCCACTATTTGAGAAGCACTGATGTAAAAGAACCATTGCTGACTTTCGTAAAGAGAGCTGCAAAGCCATCAGCATGTTTCTGTCCCTTGCTAAAGAGTTGTGTCAGGAAGGGCATCCAACGTAAAAACTATGCCAAATCCAACATCGGATGATTCACTGTGGCGGCCCCTGAAAAAGGGAAAAAACCGAAAGTAGTAGTAGTAGTAAGAAAGGAAGTCAATTGTTGTCGTGTGTAAATTTGCACAGGATGTACATGTTACCTTACAGTATTAGTTTCCCCTCACTGTGGATTACCGTGTATAGCAGACCTGTAGGCCTTTAGCTGACCTCTAGTGGCCAGTTCTGCCCTATTACCCCAGCCAAGCTTTCTCTTCAGTCTTCTTCTTAAAAGATTAGTGTTGTGGTTGTTTGAAGAAAATGGCCTAAATATCAAGAAAGGTTTTATCAAATAAGGTATAAATGTAATCATTCATAGAGAAGTAAATTCGGTTTCGGATAGAAACCACGCAAGAATTGGATTCACACCTAAAGCCGCATTCACACAAGAAGTGAACACAAACCTTGTGAGGCATGGCATGGCTAGAAGATCGAATTGCATCTCCTCCTCTCAATTTGTTGTGTAGGTTACGCCCTCATGGGGGGGGGGGGGGGGGGGGGTGGGTGTTCTGGCCTTTTGTGCAGGGTTTTTTTTCTATGTAAAACAACTCTTATCAGTGTAATTACCTGATTTATTCCACCGCAGGACATTCGGGGTGTTCCAGGATAAAGTCATTCTGCAGTCCACCATTTGAATGTATTTTACTATGAGATTATATACTGTAATTGCTCTACAATTAGAGTGTTGAAGATAAGGTTTGTGTGGCTCTCCTTCAAGGAGAAAATGTTTTCCTGATGTAGTGCATGATCTGTTTCGATAATATTTTGGTGTTTCTGTGACATGCTTTGGACCAGGGGTGTCAGACTCGTTTTCACTGAGGGCCACATCACTAAATTTCGAATCAAGAAAAAGCTGAAAGGAAAAGAAGAATAAAAAATTCCAACCATGAAACCAGAATGATTAGTTTAGAGTTTTAGTTTATAATTTGTTGACTTGAATGATATTTATTTAATTATTGATGGTGATTGACAGCAAAATGCTCACTTGCGATCTTTCTTGAGCCATGAATGACACCTGAAATAGGTTTGCTGCCACCTAATGGATGGACAATTAATTTTTTTTATGATAATGGTTGATACAAAGAATATACAATAATCATATACAGTGGTACCTCACCTTACAAATTAATCCGTTCTTGAAGTGGTTTTGTAACCTGATTTTTTTTTGTAAGTTGGGCCGCATTTTACATGTAAAAGGCCGGATTCGTTCCAAGGCCCCCAATACTACCCCTAAACCCTTTAAAAATTATAAAAATATATCTTTTAAGGCCTCCTTCTGCTTTAATATCGTACCAAAGGTAGACTGGTTTGGCTATATTCCTTTGCGATATCACTCAATCGCATGCCACAACCCGTTTCTTCTTTTCACTCGCACTGGGAATCACTTTCACCGATGATCACATGCACGCACACGCGTGCGTGCGTGCGTGTGTGTGTGTGTGTGTGTGTGTGCGCGCGTGTGTTGACCATGTCTTCTTAGCAGTTATAATCTTACAAATGTTTATGCAAGGTTAAAAGCCTGAGCCGAAAAATAAAGTTGCAATGAGCACACTTGAAAAACTCACGAAACATGCGTGTTAGAACTCCGTGACGAACAATGGGTCGAAGGCACACATAAAGCCTCATGGGTATTATGGAGATGCAGCTTCCTCCTAGCCAATGGGAGGCCAGCGGGGCGGGATGTTGGGAGATAGCCAATGGGAGAGCATCTCGCACATTGTCTGAATTTTTGAGCTGGCGCATTTCATAACGTGAATTTGTTTCGTATCCAGAGACGGAAATTTTAGGTAAATGCGTTTTGTAACCTGGATTTTTCGTTTGTTGGGTCTTTCATAAGGTGAGGTACCACTGTACTTTGAAAGATCTTCAGGGCCACAAAAAATGAGTATGCGGTTCAGGTTTGGCCCACGGGCCTTGACTTTGACACCTGTGCTTTAGAAAAATAACTTTGGGGGGGGGGGGTTGTATGGTATGACTTCCATAGGAAGACGGTGCGAGGATAGCGCAGCGGCAGATCAGACAAAACTTTAAACAGGATGTGGATCCGGAAACAATTGACTGTAGTTTTAAGTTATCCAATGAACAAATACTCCACCACTGGTACCCCTCCCATCCCTGAGTTCTGTTAGACGCAACACCTGGAATACCAGGCTCATTTGTGCAGGATGGAAAAAGCACTCTACAAACACAGGTGCTGTTTGAATGTACCCAGGGTCGGCTAAGCGGAAAGATAGAAGAAATACAGGTCAGCAGCAAGCCCAGAGAATGATGATAGCGAAAATTGAATTGTTGGGACTTCTGAATATGAAATTTCAGAAGAAGTGCTCCAATGTTGTGAAGTGGCCAATTCGGAACCGTTGATGATGATGATGATGATGATGATGATGATGATGATGATGCTTCTATGAATAGAATAGGTGTTAATGAAAGCTGACTTGTCATGGAAGTCAAAGGGCAGCTGTTGAGTTCCTTCAATAAACATATGCAGCAACTCAGGAAAAAACTGAAACTCAGAATGATGATCAGTCTACCTTATCACGTTATTACATTGATTTTTGTGTGTGTGTGTGTGTGTGTGTGTGGTGCAGGTTCGGCAATGACGTCCAACACTTCAAGGTGTTGCGCGATGGAGCAGGGAAATACTTCTTGTGGGTGGTAAAGTTCAACTCTCTCAACGAGCTGGTGGATTACCATCGCTCGACCTCTGTCTCTCGAAACCAACAGATCTTTCTACGTGATATTGAGCAGGTGCCTCAGGTTAGTCATCAGCAACCTCAAGTTCCAGTTTTAAGCTCTGACTTGTTTGCTACCACCAGGAAACCTGTATTTACCACTGATCTATACACTTACTCTTATTATATCTGATTTCTTTTGTGGTTTGTGCAGCACCCGACATATGTGCAGGCCCTGTTCGACTTTGACCCTCAGGAAGACGGAGAGCTGGGTTTCCGCCGCGGCGATTTTATCCAGGTTCTAGACAACTCAGATCCTAATTGGTGGAAGGGCGCGTGCCACAGCCAGACTGGCATGTTCCCACGCAATTATGTCACACCTGTCAATCGGAACATGTAAACAGCGATAATATAGGTCTCTTCTTTCAACACATACACACACACACACACACCCACACACACACACACACACACACCCACACACCCTTCCTCCATTAAGCCTAAATGTCCCTCTCTGCTCCAACACCATGTGTTTTGCAGAGTCAACAAAAAAAATTGGGGAAAAAAGTGAAAAAGAAAGAGAGGTCAGGAGAGTGTGTTTCATTTTTTTTTTTCAGTGACTTGGGCGAAAAGAATATCAGTGCTGATTCCTGAGAATTATTGATTACATCACTATGAACGCTTGCAGCAAGGATCTAATGAGCCTACGCTTTACACAATTAACATCACTGCAATCATGTGTGTGTGTGTGTGTGCGCGCGCGTACATATCCCCCCCCCCCATCCACTCCCAGCGCTGTCCCCACCATCCCTTAAACACCTTTTCATTGTAGTGCGTTTTGCTTTCATTACGTTTCGGCTGCATGTTTTAATCACGTAACAGGAAGATTTCAGGTCATTTTAACAAAAGGAAAAAGGAAAAAAAAAAGAAGCAGCAGCCACAGAGTAGAGACATGCCATTAAAGATGCTAATTACAGGTTATAGAGTCTGAAAGAACAGGCGCAAGAACTTTGTGCATCAGTTTTTGGCCGGTGAAAATATACATAGAGAGAATCAATTTTTAAGAAGATATATATATTATATATTTGTATGTGTTTGTCTGTTTTATCTTTCCACACATTTTGTGTTCAGATGTAAATTATGTTCAGTTGTTTTTGAATGAACCGGTGTCGCTCTGGGACATGCTGAATCCTCAGTACAAGTTAAAATGACTTCTGATCTGAAATCTCTCAGATACATCGGCCTGCTATTTAACTCGCCACAAAAAAAAAAAGTTGGAGCTCCGTATTCTTTAACGTAACTGACTATCAGGACGTACAGGATGGAGCCGTTTTATCCTGCAGGAGTTTGTTTAATGTGAAATTGTCACATAAGGCCAACCACCATTCGTTGAAGCCAAGGTATTTACTGCAGCCGCACACACACGCACACACACGCACACACACACACACACACACACACACACACACACACACACACACACACAATTTCCTCGGGCCGTGAATGTAGCTGATTTTACACCATGGAAATGAGCATGAGGGAAATAAGGTCACTGTCCTCACACCTGCTCAAGTTTTCAGTGGCGCATCTACTCACAGTGTCAAAACCACGTATGACCGTGTACACATACACATGAAACCATATGCACAGGCGTGTCCACATAGTTGAAGCCGGTATTTTGCCAGCTCCAAAACTGGCACCAGTATTACCAGTATGCGAAAATCATAAAGAGTTTTTTAATTGTGAATATTAGAGATATCAGCTTTACTGATCTATGTTATTATTTTTTTCCTCCCTTCTCTCCATTATTGTGTTTTGAGCACTTTCTGTCGGCCATTTTGATTTCTTTGTTTTATATATCAATATATATATAGAGATTTTGTTTGGTTTTTTTTTTTCCTTCCCAAACTTGTGTCGTCGTAGTTTTGTTCTCTCTGGATTAGTGCCTTTTTCTCTGGTGTGTCAGTGTCTCTGTCCTGCGGCTTCGGGCCGTGTGTGAGGTTCCGACAGTCCCACAGTGAGAGATGGTGTTTCGCCACATTTCCCACCACACACTTTGCACCAATGTCTACATGGAACCAATTATTCCTATTTAAATCTCTCACCTTCGCTTCCTTAAAGAACATGTTTTGACAGTTTTGTTTTGTTTTTCTCTTTTTTATTTTATTGTTTATTTTGGGGCTCTTTTTTAATTTGCTTTTTTTTTTCAATTAATAAAAATGAAATTATTTTAAAAACCTATCGGATGTCTTGTTGTCTATTCTTAGCCTTTTTAATGGATTGATTTGCACTTAGACTCCGAGTTTAACTTGGTTAGTGTGTCAGAGTGATGTACAACATTTCAGTGATGTGTTAATAGCGCCTGGCACACAAACTGCAGGAAGCGGTTTATATTTTAACACTGAACAACCACTTCATCCTGAACCTGTTCACTGTTTTTAGTCCTCTGGTCTTGTTATGGACAGATAGACCACTCCATGATGCTGTATTGGCAGCCAGACTCTCTGCCCCTCTATCTCGTTGTACAATTTTATCTACAATAAAATGCCAGTGTGCCACCCAACCTATTCACACTATGAAGTCACAACGAGGCTATGCTTTGACCTCTTCTTCTGATTGACCTTACACTGACATCATCAACTGCCCCGATATCCCATGACCTCACCTACTGATTGTCAGTACATTCTGTGATGAAGTCACAGAGATGAGCTCTACAGCCTGAGCTTTACACCCTGCTTCAGGTTGCTGTCTTGTACAATATGAGGTGCATAACTTGGTAGGACCTGGTGTACCTCAAACATCATATGGCCTTTTTTACTTTACTACAGCCGCTTGCCCTCCCTGTTCACACTGAAAGAGCACTGAGCATTCTTTTTTTAATCAGTGCCAGAATATTAGGCACCTTTAGGGAAAGATGGTGTGTGTGTGTGTGTGTGTGTGTGTGTTGGGGGGGGCGCTAATGACAGCATTTAGAAAACCAGTTAATTCAAATTGAGGCGAGGTTAAAAAAGGTAATACTGTTTATTTAAATATGCTCCGTGGGGTTAAGTTTTTAAAAAATGAAATATAAATTGTTTGCGTTTGTTGTTTTTGGATTAAAATAAGCACCTCCCAGTTTCTCATTTCTACAATAAATATATAGTAAAGCACATAAATATAGTGGGCAGTGATGGTCTAGTGGTATAGGGCACTGGATCGCTGATCCAAAGGTTGGGGGTTCGAGTCCCACTCTCCACAAGGTTGTCACTGTCTTCCCCCCCGAGTGCAGCTAAGTGGGCTATCAAAGGCCGGCCATGTCTCTCACTGTCTATGGTGAGAGGTTCATGTAAAAAAAAAATCATTGCTGACATTTGTAAAGAGTAGCTGCATAGCCATCAGTGTGTTTCTGTCCCTTGCTAAAGGGTTGTGGCAGGAAGGGCATCCGATGTAAAAACCTATACCAAATCTAACATGCGAATCATTCGCTGTGGCGAACCATGATAAAGGGAAAAAAGCCATATATATGTGTCTGTGTGTGTATATGTGTATATATATATATAGATATATGTATATATATATATATATATATATATATATATATATATATATACAGACGCTCCCCAATTTACGTTTTAGTTAGGTTCCAGACAGCTGAACGTAACTTGGAAAAAAAAAAGTAAAATGTGACTGTATGTTCCAGTGATGTATGATGTTCATACTGTACTATACATCCATAAAATAAATACCATTACAGTATCTCATAAAACACCCCTAAATCAATTATAAACATAACATTGTAAAATAATAACATTAATTTCAAATAAATTCAAGCAAAATAATTTCAAATAGATAAATTTTAATCAAATTCACTCATCAAATGTAACCTTTAACATTCTTTATGATGCGATCTTTCTGCTTGTAAATGGTTCTGATGGTAGACGGATGGTCACTTTACATGAAGCTTAAAACAGCCAATCAATGCTTACAATATGTGACGTGCTCCACCGAAAGTAGTTAACTTGCTTCTGCTTGTGACAAAGTATGGGTTATACGGACTTTCGGTCTTTTAAGTGAGCAAAGGTGCCGTTGAATACTTGTTTAGTACTCAGCTTGCACTGATGTGAATCACCAGCAGAGTGGAGAGTTCTCTTTCTTTTCTGGATTTGGGATTTCATTCATTTTACAACTCTCTTTGCTTAACTGAGTATGTATGGTAGATTGCACCGATCCGAGCAGATAGTTAATTCAGTCTTGGGAAAACCGGAAATTCCGGCATATGCCAGAAAACTTGCACCCATGCTAGTAGGCTTATGCTTCTGACCAACCATATTTGCTTTGGGTTACAAAAGTCCACAAAACAGTGTAAACACAAAGATCACAAAGTCACTCACTGAACTTGGAAGCAGCAGGGCACATTCAGTCTGTCATTTGTAAACAATGAACCCAGCGTCATTACGTCAGTGTACTACGTAGGTGTATTTTTAATTGCTAATTTTTTTGAGAAGGATTAGTATATATTAAAAAAAATCACTATTTTAGACTGAATTATCACAGGATTGTGTTGGAACTGGTACTTATCCCAGAAACACACCCAGTATGGGAAACGCTCTTCTTGTGTGTGTGTATGTGTTTCAAAATAAATTGAGCCGTTATTAAATTTAAAGCAGTGTAATGGCATATTGCAACACACAGCTCCAGGATCTTGGGTTTGATCCCAGGTTCGGGTTACCATCTGTTTGAAGTTTTGCATATTTTCCCATCAGGGTTGCTGATGGAGCCACCTTGGATGTAAACCGTTCTCGGTCCTCTAACAGCACAGTATGCCCTGCAGTGTTGTTCTACTTCACTCGTATTTTTATTCTGGATCACTCTGACACTAATATCACAAGCTCAATTCAGTGTACAAGTCAAACGACTGACTGATCTACCACCTCGCGTCCCAAAGCCCATATTTTTCTTTGACCATCTTCCATTTGCTGAATTGAAGAAAATAAATAAAACACCCAATATTTATTTTTGGCCTCTGTTTGATTTGCAGTGAGCTGAGGTTACACCGTATATATGTCCAGTCTTGCTTCCTGTGTTCCCATGGGTTTCCTCTGGGTCCTCCGGTTTCCTCTCACTGTCCAAAAAAATAAATAAATCCATCCCACGCAATCATCAGTGGATTTGCTTTATGATGTTTCCAATAGAAATGCATGTCACTGGTTCCAATGGACTGAAATCCCGTGCAGGGTTTAATTGTGACTCGTCACTTCCTTTTGGGGGGCAGTGGTGGTCTAGTGGTATAGGGTGCTGGATCACTGATCCATAGGTTGGGGGTTCGATTCCCACTCTCCACAAGGTTGTCACTGTCCTCCCCAGTGCAGCTAACTGGGTTATCAAAGGCCAGCCATGTCTTTCACTGTCTATAGTGTGAGGTTCATGTAAAAGAACCATTGCTGACTTTTGACAAGAGTAGCTGCAAAGCCGTCAGCATGTTTCCGCCCTGCGATGACCTGGCGAGCTGTCCAGGGTGTACTCTGCCCTCGCCCGAAGTTGGCTGGGATGGGCACCAGCCTCTCTGCGACCCTATTTAGGATTAAGCGGTTACAGAAAATGATGATGATGATGATGAACACTTCCTTTTGTAGATGCTCCTTAAATTCTGTCAAAAACATCAAGTGTCAGTTGTGAGTTTGCGTTGACGTGTGTCCGGTTTAATTGAGCTCACGCAGGCTGTTTGCGAAGTTTTGTGCGGTAGCTGTTAAAATGACTGCAAAGTAAGACACATAGAAATCTCGGGTTTCTACTTCCTTTAATTCTACTGAAACTGTTTATTGTAGAATTTAGAATGCACCATCATGCATTTCTGTCAGGTTCGACTCCAGGATCGACTGCTTTATAGATCCTGTCTAGAATCAAATCGAACAGTCGAATGATAATGCAGGGTTTTTACTGCACGGCGTCGCTCAGAACGGTGCTCGGTGGTTTTTCTGTTCGAATGACATGCAATGTGATGAAGTATCACGAGTGCTCGTTTTCAATTAGCCACGTTATACGAGTGCGGCCTACTTTGCTTGGGTTGTGCGGTGTTTATGAAATATGCTAAAGCAGTAAGAACGCCGGTGCTCCTTCCATGTGGGCTGTTGCTGTTGATAAGAGCTCGGGCTGTTTACACCACACCACCTGCAAGAATCGAGTGGTTTTGTGGTGGAGTTTAGTTTTATTTGCCGTTTCTCTGTAAAACTGAGTCCAGCTTATCGATTTAGATCATCTGAAAAATATCTGCTGCCTGCAACCAACCTGTTTGTTTGGTGTTCTGTGATCCTTGAGCATTCTATTAATAATAAATAAGCATCAGGGCTAATATTTACTCAGCATAGAGGTCATCGCTTATATGTGATGCCTTTTGTTCCTCACCTGCTTAAAATATATTTCGTTAATTCTTACTTCAATATTAATGATGAAAAAATGTATATGATTATATTAAAGTTTATCTGATGCATATTTAATATGTTACTGGGCTTTATGTAATGGTTAGGATCAGGAATGAGTACATCAGAGGGACAGCACATGTAAGAGGTTTTGGAGACAAAGTCAGATAGGCTAGATTGACATGGTTTGGACATGTGCAGAGGAGGGATAGTGAGTATATTGGTAGTAGGATGCTGAGGTTGGAACTACCAGGCAGAAGGCCGAGAGGAAGACTAAAGAGACAATTCATGGATGTGGTGAAGGCAGACATGAAGGTAGTTGGAGTAAGAGAAGATGCAGAGGATAGGGTGAGATGGAGGCAGATGATTGGCTGTGGCGACCCCTGAAGGGAAAAGCCGAAAGGAAAAGAAGAAGACTGGGCTTTATATACTGTGGCTGTATTCCAGTGAAATTCTAACTGACCTACCGACAAACCGTCAATTCCAGTTGCATTGTGAGTGAGATGTACTGGTATATGCGCATCATCAAGAACTACATCCTGTTTTATTTTCACAGCACACACACAAACTATGCGAATCACAAGAAAGAATGACATACCGGATCGGTCGAGGCCCGGGTTAACAACGACCGCCATCAGTGCCGTCAACCAACAGGGTGCTGATGGAAATTGGACTACTGTTGGTCGAAGAAGGAGAGACGGGAGGCGTGTCCGTTGCCAGAGAGAGAAGAGGAAAGGCATGAGTCTAGGACTGAAAGTAGGGACTTTGAACGTTGGAACTATGGCAGGAAAAGGTAGAGAGCTGGCTGACATGATGCAGAGGAGGAAGGTGGACATACTGTGTGTTCAGGAGACCAGGTGGAAAGGTAACAAGGCTAGAAGCATAGGAGCAGGGTTTAAGCTGTTTTATCATGGTGTGGATGGGAAGAGAAATGAAGTCGGAGTCATCTTGGAGGAGTTTGTCAGGAATGTTCTAGAAGTGAAAAGAGTGTCAGACAGAGTGATGAGTCTCAAGTTAGAAATTGAAGGTGTGATGGTCAATGTTGTTAGTGCTTATGCCCCACAGACAGGATGTGAGCGAGAAGAGAAGGAGAGATTCTGGAGGGAGTTAGATGAAGTGATGCAGCGTACCCCCAGAGGTGAAAGAGTGGTCATTGGGGCAGACTTCAATGGACATGTTGGTGCAGGAAACAGAGGGGACGAGGAAGTGATGGGTAGGTTTGGTATCCAGGACAGGAACGCAGAAGGACAGATGTTGGTAGATTTTGCAAAAAGGATGGAAATGGCTGTGGTGAATACTTTCTTCCAGAAGAGAGAGGAGCATAGGGTGACTTATGAAAGCGGAGGTAGGAGCACACAGGTAGACTACATCTTGTGCAGGCGATGTAATTTAAAGGAAGTCAGTGACTGCAAAGTAGTAGTGGGTGAGAGTGTTGCCAAACAGCATAGGATGGTGGTGTGCAGGATGATGCTGATGGTGAGGAAGGTGAAGAAGGCAAAGGCAGAGCAGAAGACAAAGTGGTGGAAGTTGAAAAAGGAAGAGTGTTGGGTTGTCTTCAAGGAGGAGTTGAAACAGGCTTTGGGTGGTCAGGAAGTGCTTCCAGATGACTGGACAACTACAGCTAATGTGATCAGGGAGACAGGTAGGAGAATACTTGGTGTGTCATCTGGAAGGAAAGTAGATAAGGAGACTTGGTGGTGGAATGAGGAAGTGCAGGAGTGTGTACAAAGGAAGAGGTTAGCTAAGAAGAAGTGGGACATTGAGAAAACCAAAGAGAGTAAACAGGAGTACAGGGAGACACAGCGTAAGGCAAAGGTAGCAGTGTCAAAGGCCAAACAGAGCGCGTTTGATGACTTGTATGCTCGGTTGGAAAGTAAAGAGGGAGAAAATGATTTATACAGGTTGGCACAGCAGAGAAATAGAGATGGGAAGGATGTGCAGCAAGTTAGATTGATAAAGGACAGAGAGGGAAATGTATTGACTGATGACAGAAGTGTGCTGGGAAGATGGAAAGAGTACTTTGAAGAGCTGATGAATGAGGAAAATGAGAGAGAAAAAGAGTAGAAGAGGTGACTGTTGAGGACCAGGAAGTAGCAAAGATTAGTAAGGGTGAAGTGAGGAGGGCATTGAAGAGGATGAAGAATGGAAAGGCAGTTGGTCCTAATGACATACCGGTGGAGGTATGGAAGTGTCTAGGAGAGGTAGCAGTAGATTTTCTGACAAGAACATTTAACAAGGTCTTAGAGAGTGAGAGGATGCCAGAGGAATGGAAGAGAAGTGTGCTTGTGCCCATTTTTAAGAACAAGGGAGACGTGCAGAGTTGTGGCAACTACAGAGGGATAAAGTTGATGAGCCATACGATGAAGTTATGGGAAAGAATAGTGGAAGCAAGACTAAGGGCAGAGGTCAGCATTTGTGAACAACAGTTTGGTTTCATGCCAAGAAAGAGCACCTCAGATGCAGTGTTTGCCTTGAGGATGTTAATGGAGAAGTACAGAGAAGGTCAGAGGGAGCTGCATTGTGCCTTTGTGGAGCTGGAGAAAGCATATGACAGGGTGCCGAGAGAAGAACTTTGGTATTGTATGAGGAAGTCTGGAGTGGCAGAGAAGTATGTTAGAGTGGTGCAGGACATGTATGAGAGATGTAAGACAGTGGTGAGGTGTGCTGTCAGTGTGACACAAGAGTTCAAGGTGGAGGTGGGACTGCATCAAGGGTCAGCTCTCAGCCCCTTCTTGTTTGCTATGGTGATGGACAGGCTGACAAGACGAGGTTAGACAAGATTCCCCATGGACTATGATGTTTGCAGATGACATTGTGATCTGTAGTGAGAGCAGAGAACAAGTGCAGGAAAATCTATAGAGGTGGAGGTATGCCCTGGAAAGGAGGGGAATGAAGATTAGCCTCAGTAAGACAGAATACATGTGCATGAATGACAAGGACCCAAGAGGAACTGTGAGATTACAGGGAGCAGAGATAAGAAAGGTGGAGGATTTTAAGTACTTAGGCTCAACAATCCAGAGCAATGGCGAGTGTGGAAAAGAGGTCAAGAAGCGTGTGCAGGCAGGTTGGAATGGGTGGAGAAAAGTGTCCAGTGTGATGTGTGATAGGAGGGTATCGGCAAGAATGAAAGGAAAAGTGTACAAGACGGTGTTGAGGCCAACGATTTTGTATGGGTTAGAAACAGTGGCCCTGGGGAAAAGACAGGAGGCAGAGCTGGAGGTAGCAGAGATGAAAGAGATGTTGAGGTTCTCTTTGGGAGTAACGAGGATGGATAGGATTAGGAATGAGCACATCAGAGGGACAGCACATGTAAGACGTTTTGGAGACAAAGTCAGAGAGGCTAGATTGAGATGGTTTGGACATGTACAGAGGAGGGATAGTGAGTATATTGGTAATAGGATGCTGAGGCTGGAACTACCAGGCAAAAGGTCTAGAGGAAGACCAAAGAGACGATTCATGGATGTGGTGAAGGAGGACATGAAGGTCGTTGGTGTAAGAGAAGAAGATGCAAAGGATAGGGTGAGATGGAGGCAGATGATTCGCTGTGGCGACCCCTGAAGGGAAAAGCCGAAAGGAAAAGAAGAAGAAGACACACACACACACACTGCCATGCCGAAAATAAAAAGTCGCCCATGCAGATATTTGAGCGACGTGGCCAGCCATGTCTCTCACCATCTTATGGTGAGAGGTTCATGTAAAAGAACCATTGCTGACTTTCGTTAAGAGTAGCCGCATAGTCGTCAGTGTGTTTCTACCCTGTGATGGCCCGGTGAGCCGTCCAAGGTGTACTCTGCCCTTGACCAGAGTAGGCGGAGATGGGTGCCAGCCTCCCTGCGACCCTAATTAGGATTAAGCGGTTCAGAAAATGAATGAAAGAATGAATGAGCACATCCAGCACATCCCAAATACTTTCAATAGGGTTAAGAGCCGAACTCTGGGGTGCCAATGTGTGAAAATGATTCCGCGTTACTTTAGAACACTTTGATTATTCGCGTCCTCATTTAATATTCGTGTCTTCAGGAAAGAAAACGTGCGTTGGTGTAATAGCCTGCTCATTCAGTACATTCAACTCATCAGCTGCTTCATTTTATGGCTACGTTAATATTGCTGAGCCTCGAGACCAAACCAACGAGCAACAACGTCCACCATGCTCTGATATCAACGGCTGACCTTTTTGACCGATCTTTCTTCGGCCGCACGATTTTGATTTTATTTTTGAGGATTTTCATGTTTTTACCACCCCCTTCACAGAGCCGATCTCAGCTGACATTGGGCGCTGGCGAGCTTCACCCTGAACAGCTTGCAAGTCCATCGCAGGGCAATGCACACAACCATTCACACTCATAGGGACAATCTGGAACAGTTGATTAGCTTAATGTGTATGTCTTTGGAGGAAACTGGAGTGTCTCAAGGAAACCCACACAAGCGACAGAAGAATATGCAAACTCCACATAGTGGTCTGAGCTAGGACCCAAACCCAGGACCTTCTGTCACATTCCATCCATGATTAAATCTCAGATTAAAAATAAAAGAAAAGGAAAAAAAAGTAAGATAAATATTTAGAATCCAATATAAAACTGTTTTAGATTTAATATCAGGGGGCTGCGATGGCCTGGAGAGCTGTCCAGGGTGTACCCTGCCCTCGCCCAGAGTCAGCTGAGATGGGTGACCCTGTTTAGGATCAAGTGGTTCAGAAAATGATTGAATGAATGAATACTGTACCGGGAAAGTTATACATTTGGTGTGTTCTGGATGGTGTTTCCTTGGTGGGTGCATGTTCTTGCTTCACCTGAAGGGGTTTCCTCTGTGTAATTTGGTTTCCACCAACAGTCTAAAGACGTGCACTTTCTGTGATTTGGCTACTCTAAATTACCCACAGGTGTGAATGTAAGTGTGATGGTTGGTCGGTTGTCTCGGCGTTCGCCCTGCAACATTAACGGATATGCGATTTCACTAATGGATGAATGGGTCGGCCATCTTGGCTGAAGAACCTCACATCTGGAATCCTACCATCACTGATATATTTCTACCTCCTCCTCCTCCTTCTTCTTTTCCTTTCGGCTGTTCCCTTCAGGGGTCGCCACAGCAAATGATCTGCCTCCATCTCACCCTATCCTCTGCATCTTCTACTCTTACTCCAACTACCTTCATGTCCTCCTTCACCACATCCATAAATCTTCTCTTTGGTCTTCTTCTGGGTCTTCTGCCTGGTAGTTCCAACCTCAGCATCCTACTACCAATATACTCACTATCCCTCCTCTGT